>CM048744.1:389046658-390246658 GCA_026315105.1 Locusta migratoria
TGTTTTGCCCCTACTATCAATGTGTAATAATACACGAGATTGCTGTAAGCAAAGGTGACACCAGAATTGTGATATTCGCTATTAGTGCATCAGCTCTTCTAATAACAGGCAGGCTGACCTTGTTCTCGGCTTTTTAACACTCAGCGCAACAAGTCCGAAACTTGAACCAAAACTCTTAATTTCAGATCCTAGAAACAAGAATAATCTGAGAACAGAAGAGGTCCGTTTGTCCTCTCTCTGGCTGCCCAAACCAGAGTCTCCTCACTCCAAAAGATATACCAACTCTCTCTCTCTCTCTCTCTCTCTCTCTCTCTTTCTCTCTCTCTCTCTACCAAGCTCCTAAAACTAAAATCTTCATTGAGACGCCAGAGTCCCACCGATGTCGGCTCGCACTCGGATTCCCAAAACTGTCATACCACAAAAAACTATCCAATCGGCTGTGTTCCCGCGTTTACCCAGCTCGTACCACATCCACACATCCACGGTGCAGATCGATGACCTCAGGAAACCACCGGAGAAACGCGGCCAACAAGTAATTCTTTTAAGCCGCCCATATTTCTTCCTCTATTAAAACTTGCGTCGCCCGAACTCCTGGCGTCAGAAACGTAATTTGTCTTGCAACTAATCTCTCAGACGTTTCCCGACTTGGCGCCAAACGTGTTCGTCCCAGGGGACTGGCTTCAACAATTTGTCCCTCGTAGCTTTCTAAAATGAATGGATTCGTTTTTCTCATATGTACTTACATCTTCTTTCGAGCTCTAACTGCAATGCCAAACCGTGTGCACCATATAATTTTCTGTCTGCATTGATGTAAGAATAGGAAGTGTTCCATTGGGAAAAATGAATTATTATGTACAATACTGTATTTTTTACACGAAAGTTGTATCAACAGAAGAAAATTGAGTTATTTGCCTTTGAAATTACATACATATATGTGTTATTGTTCGAAAGGGGAAGGGTGTCACCAAAATATTTTTAAAGGGATCGCATACTGAAGAAGGTTGGGAGACACTGTTTTAGAGATGAGAGGTCACTTCTAGTGACCCCTCCTGGTCTCTCAGTTTGGTAGTTGCTATTGTACATACTTCAGGTGACGAATGGTCAGTACTTACATAGATATTAGCAATACCGAACGACTTGGGAAGCAAGATAGGCAAAACGGTGTTATTTATTCTATTATTAAACCCAGGAACTCCTTGAAGCACTTCCCTTCCTTCTTGATTTTCCTAACTAGACTAATCATTGTATTTGTGTAGTTGGTTTAGTGCTACAATACTTAGAGTTGAATCGTAGAGCAGAGATATATTTCGCTGGCCTCTGGTCTATGCAAAGAGTAGCGGGTGTTTAGACCTGTGCTAAGAATCGACTGTGCGACTTCTATCCCCCCCACCCCCTCCACTATCTCTGGACCAGGGACTTCCGCCCCGGTGGACGCGCTCGGCACTCTGCTGCTCTCCGTCGTCATGCTAAGTAACTGGCCGTCGAGGACCCGTCGACTGCCGTGGGCTTCTTGGTAAATATGGCCGGAATTCTCATAGAATTCCCTAACGAGTCGTATGTAAGGTACATCGAGCTTACGGTAGACACCCTCGGTAAATTCACAATTAAAATTGCAATAAAATCACCAAGTTAGGGACTTGTAAATGTTGCAATGCTGTTGTTCCTTATGAATAAAGGCAACTTTGACTAGGAAGCACTAGATCATTCTTTCGTTATGTTTTAAAGTATCTTCTAATAGGGTTGTAATAGGCGAACCGAGCCGTAATTTTCTGGGTTAATAGTGCCCCGACTTTTCTTTGTACAGTAGGTATGGGAAAGTTCACGTGGCCTAGGGAGCCACAGTACTCCACCTACAACTAGTGTTTAAATGTATATCAATGTTCTTTCTTTTTCAGCAAGAGTAGAAAATGCGTGAGTTTGATTTTAATTAACGTGTGATTCAAATTTTTCTCAACTTTTTTGGGCATTGCAGTAGATCGGCATTTCAGCCAGATCTCTTGGGAGACGCAATGAACCCAACGCTCATCCTAATTTCATTCTTTTAATAAAAATGCGTTTTACAAACAACCAAAAATATAAGAGAAGTAAAAGTTGCTACGGGCAGGCAACATGGTAATTGATTTGATGGCCACAAAAATGCTTCAAAGGTTCTAAATGTGAATTCGGATAGGATATCGTGTGATGAAGTTGGTGAGTACCAGGGCGGACAATAAGGTGAGTTATTTGAAAGCCTTGCAGACGCAGAATTAATTGATAACCGAGAGCGTCCGTCCTGAGTGTACTGTAAATGATAGGCACAAAAGAAACGTGTGAAGAGAGTGAAGAGAGTAGGTAGTTTAGAAGTGTTGCATGCATTCTTGATATTCCTGTCTGGCTACTCATTTAACTACACCAGTATTTTTCAAAGATCTTATTCGCATTTCGATCTTAACTGTAAAGTGGCAATAGTCAATCAGTAGCACCATACTAACCGTGGTGACTTTTGAGCCCTGATTAATTTCCCTTTCCCGTACTTCAAGGAGACCTCGTTACGAGGCCAAGTTATGGTAATCCTAATAACGGTCTGAGAACCGAGATTGTTCAAATGTTAAAATTAATAACGGACATACAACCGAGTTTTGTTTAAAAATGTTGACTGTAACCTGTTAGAAATAGTAAGAGGGCTATCACCCTAAAAAATATGAGACAATAATTAAATACGTGCTCTAATTTTTATACCTCAGATCACTGCCCCATAAATGAATGCACATGCTAACTAAATTGACTAAGATTTCACCTGTTTAAAGAGTAAAAGAGGTTGTTGTAGCTGATGCTTAGTCCCACTGATAACAGGCGCCCCTGTAAGCTCAGAGTAAAATTGTTTCCGTTGCGTATTTAAACCTTTTTTTTTGGGGGGGGGTATTTACTATTAACCGAGTAGGGTGGTTTTATCACCCTTAATCCTTAATAATCAGTGTGGCTAGGGCACTCGCCACTATGACAGTCTGTGCTGAACTGTGTAGTGGATACAGTAGCACTCTAACAACAACCAAAGGAGAGAGTAACATTTGGCAAGAAATACAGTAACAGCATAGACTTTAGTTCAATCTCAGAAAGAACGGTAAGCTCACAGAGAGACCACGGCAATCATCAGTCATGGTAATATGTTAGCGTTTATACTTACCATCTTCCCCGATAGAGTAGCAGTCAATGATACAATAGAATAATTAAACTGTGAAAGTTCCTAAATTATATGACGTGTCATCTCATATTTATGAAATTTGTTCTACTCGATTGTTACGAACGACTTAAAATATTGTCTGTACGTTCTGAAGATAAGATTATAGTAACGTCTTCAATCGTTAATGTAATTCCATTTATGAAGAACGATTTTATGGTCTGAATATGGTCATTGTGTTACTCGAAGTATCAATAAAGAAATTCATTTGCTCATTTGTTTTCTTCAATTAGAGAATTTTTAGTTCTTATTATAAAAGTTTCATTAGTTCGCGCCTCTCAAGCGACGACTGTATTAGCATCTATATTTTGGACGTAAAACTGACATGAATTCCACAAGTGTATTAATTTCAAGGAAAGAACGACTTGGAAATATATTTCCACAAAGGATTTAATATCTATAAAGACGTAAGTAAACATATGAAATCTGCCTTAAGCGAACCATAGAAGTGAGACCAGGAAATATATTTCCCCAAAGAAGGTAACTTTGTAAAGAAGAAAAGCAACAACTTGTTGAGATATCAAGGAAGGAATGTCACTTCACTAGAAATGGCGGATAAAGGAAGTAAACACCAGCCGCAGTGTGCGAGAAAAACAGCTACCAGGAAATAACCTCTGCCGTATGACAATAAACTTCCTCTCTCTGTTACTTCTAGATCCTATTCAGATGTCGTACCAACATTATCCGGAATAATTTCTCACAGTAACCTCCTTCTTCCGAACACAAAACTTCGGGAGAACTTAACTTCCTAAGAAAAAGCCGCACTGGTCTTTGGTACTGGGCTGAGAAAAGAATATCTTGAGAAGGAGCCCAACAGAGCTGTTAAAATATCGGCTGTGAACAAGAATTGTAAATACATCGCGTAGGAGGCAACCGACCACGGTAGCTCGCAGGAACTGCAATTTCTGTAACTGTTTGCTTAAATTTATCTCATTATAACTATCGAATGTATGGGTCTTGTATGACATGTTGATAATTTACAGAAAAGTACAACTTATGGCAATGTACTGATTATTTATAAAACATATAATTAATAGGCGTCACTGTATGTTTGATAATGCCATTTGGTGCCAAGAAATGTATTCTTGGTCAACCCCAAAGGTAATCATACTTGTAGTCCGCATAGCTCCCTAAAATGAATACCTTATTCTCATATGTACTTACATCTGTCTACGTGTAGCTGACAGTCACAAAGTAGGTACAGAATAATGTAAACCGTATACTTTCAATATTATGGATGTATGTAACTTCCATTGCCATGTGGTACATGGAAAACGGTTTCTCCATTTTATTTTTTGTAGTCTGTATCTGATGGTGGATATTTCGTAACGCGTCACATTCAACGCTTGCTGTGCCTGAAGTGTGACTTTTAACTACTGCGATCTATCCAGCATATCTGCAGCCCTGCCGATTAATGCGAGGAAGAAATTTGAAGAGTACCACGATGCGTCCGAAAGGCCCAATGCACCCCAGCTGGTGATCATGGCCTCTACCACAGACATTGAGTGCATAAGAACTGTAAGACCCTTGTTACGATACGGAAACAGAGAACGCAAGTACTGCTCGAAATGAGGGAGATGGGAAAAAAGGAATAATTCAGCACAGTGCCATATTTGTTGTGATTTTGATGGATACTCTATTTTGTAGGAAATATTTTCCGCAGTGTCGCAAATGAAGAAGTCCTCATGGGGTCTCTGGATGACATTTCCAGACATGGGTTCAAATGTTCAAATGTTTGTAACTGTATGGGACTGAATTACTGTGGTGATAAGTTCATAGAGTTTCGTACTATGTAAACTAACTGACTAAGCACAACACACACAGTGCACAGACACACACCGATGTCCGCGTGTGCACTGAGGCGCCGTGCTGCGACACGCGCGCTACCTTTCGCAGTGGAGGTTCGAGTCCTCCTGCGGGTGTGTGTGTGTGTGTGTGCGTGTGTGTGTGTGTGTGTGTGTGTGTGTGTGTGTGTGTGTGTGTGTGTGTGTGTGTGTGTGTTGTCCTTAGGTTGGTTTAACTTACTGTAAGTAGTATGCAAGCCTGTGCACTAACAACCAAGAACTTCCATAGAATTACAAATATTTGAACATTCGAACCCATGCGCGATGGAGGTCTCGAACCTCCGACGTGAGCGGTGCTCCAGCCACACGGCCATTACCTAGGACTTTGGGGATATTACAGTATTATGGACTCACTGTCTTAAACGAGTATTCCAAGTTTGTATCGGGAAATTCGGAATAACCTGTACATCATGTAAGATATTTGAACTGCATTCTTCGTAATAGCTGGGAAGAAATCTCGTCATTTGAGTGACAACGGCATTTTCTCGAATTGTGCTTGCTGAGGGAAGTGAGCAACTGTAATGGTTTTTTCTTTGATGGTAGTTATGTGATTTAAGGAAATGCAAGGAATGTGTGTCGTCATCTCGTTGAAATCAACAGTATGACACTACATATGGTTATGAATGACGTTCCGTTCATCTTCCAAAGGAAGTGTTCGTTTAAGACCTATCTCTGTAGAGTCAATTTGGAGCCTTTATACGTATGCATAGAGAGACAAAACTATGAAGGGCATTCCGGAAGTAATAACTCCCATTTGTATTCATGGAAGCTATCTGAGATACACAAATCACATCAACATGGCTAAAACGAGTAATGTTTCACCTACAGTTCTCATTTTTGCTTATAGTCACCACCATTCGTTTTGCCTACGACGAATAAGAGCCTGCATGGCGCGCTTGTAAAAATAGGAACCAGCACAGGTTAAAAACGCATTCCTTGCAGCTTCGAGAAAAGCAACCCAGTCCCACTAATGTTAGCCAAATATATACTTCAGAGACCCACAGATATTGAAGATGTTAAATCTGGACCGTACAGTGGATGTGATAAGACCGTCCATCCGAGTATTGCGAGACTTGTGAGATCGCAGAAATGGTGCGGGACCTGGAGGTTACTACAAACATTGACCATGCCAATTCACTAAATGTTACACAATTTTAATCTTACTAATTATGGTAGCAATGTATGTACACAGTTGGGTGACAACATTTATAGTTAGGCCATAGGTGCCGGCCGCGCTGGCCGAGGGGACTGAGGCGCTCCAGTCACGGTCTGCACGGCCACTGCGGTCGGGGGTTCGAATCCCCCCTCGGGCATGGATATTTGTGACGTCCTTAGTATTAAGTAGTTCATAGGTAGTTTGTAAGGTTAGGGACTAATGGCCCCGTAGTCGAGTCCCATTAGCTATACAAACATTTGAACATTTTTGAGGCCATAGGTAGAAATTCTCCACGTTGAGATTTGCTGTGTGCTTGTAGCTGGCCGGGCGGCGTCGCGCTGCAATCGGTCGGCATGTGGAGCTCCAGGTCGAGGTTATAGATTTGTGTGTGGCAATCGCCACGTGTGGTTGCTCGTCGTAGACTGCACCAAGTTGAATCGAGTGCTACTGTGTGTTGTGAATATTTAGCCGGTGGAACAAGGTGTGCATCGCATTGAATTAAAGTGACTGTGATTTGTTAATGTAACACGTGTCGTCGCATAGGCACGAACATAAACCGTGTTTTAGACAGCCACATGTTGTGAAAACAATTTGCGACAAATATTCATTTTTGTCTGGGGGCTCACGAGCTATAACTTTATTTGATAAATGTGTCGACGTACAGACGTATCAGCCACAGGGTTCTAATATTGTGAGATAAACAACATAAAGTGAACTTTTGCGTGTTTTCAAAAATAGTAGTTAGTACACCCTTTTCTCTCATGAACTTGATTTTATTATGAATTTGTTTTGTTAATCATATGCAGGGAAGGAAAGCTGCGAACGTGTGATATCATCCCCTAGAAAACGAGTCAAACAGTCGCAATCACAGTTCCAGTGTTTTTGCATGTTTAGGAATTTGGTTCGCAGCTGGTGGTTGTGAGCTTTAAAAATTAATGTTTCCCTATTTCAAACTCTCACCCCGACCTTCACTCTCGCAACCCCGACGGCGAACGGCCTCGCGCGCAACATAGCGCCTCAATGCGCTCGTCCGTTCGCCGCGGCGCTGTTTTATACACTGGCGTCAATTACCGTAGAATTCAAATGAAAATGGTAGATAGAAGACTTATCACTACACCAACGACATATGGCGCGGACAAATCGTCACGAGAAACAAATAAGTTTTCTTTCGGAACGACTCTTGTAGTACTGATAATTACTTTTCGGTCGAACTCAATCGTGATTAGTGGCAAGTTGTTACAAGTAAATTTTTCCAGAGAACTTCTACTGCCCAGTTGGCATGTACATCACACAGAGCCGGCGCAAGACACGTGCGAAACGTGCGGCCGCACAGGGCGGCACTTTCCGTGGGGCGGCAAATCTGCCAGCCCTTCCCCTCCCCATTTTTTTAGAACAAACTCAACATTCATGACCAAAAGGGGATTCGAAACCAAACCTCGGAGTGAGCGGCTTTGGGAACTGTGGCAGGGCGCCTCGACTACCTGCCGGCCGCCCCTGTTGAACAAGGGGAGGGAGGAGGACTGCCGGCCGCAGTGGCCGAGGTGACTGAGGCGCTCCAGTCACGGTCAGCACGGTCACTACGGTCGGGGGTTCGAATCCCCCCTCGGGCATGGATATTTGTGCCGTCCTAGTTCGTAAGTAGTTCATAAGTAGTTCGTAAGTTTAGGGACTGATGACCCCGTAGTTAAGTCCCATAAGCTTAACAAACATTTGAACATTTGATTTGGAGGAGGACTGATTTCTTGCTCGCCACTGTGGCAGCACCGTCGTGCTTACGCCGGAGGAACAGTGAGGGGAAGCAGTCTGGCGTACTCGCCAGTATTCTTATGAGTGGAGCCCTGTCCATATGTTACGCGCCCGTGCGTTTACGCACAGCTAATTCCACAGACGAGGAAATCTAATTTGGAAATTCGAATGCAATGTTCAATATAATGATTATGTGTTAATCCTGAAGCAATTTTGCTAAGCCCTTCAATGGCAGTTTCCGAGGGTTTTATTCTTCCCGCATTATGGAAAAAAAAATCGTTTAACGTTACTACAGTCAAACATGTCCAACACCTACAATGGTTAAAAGTATTCCGAATGGGTAAATTCGCTGCGAATAATTACAAGGGAGAAAGACATTGGTAGTTAGGTTTCAACGTATTTTTCAAAATTTTTGCTATCCGTTTCTGAGTGATAGTCGAACGTTTTGATTTTGAGTCATGAAACACCTGTCTCCGCCTGCATTAACAACAATTAAAATTCTGACCGGCACTTTTCTTTGACAATCGTACTCGCACACTATCATTTTGCCAACACTTATTTACTGTATACTGTTTTCAGTTGAATACATTATCTGTTCACAACCATTGAAAAATGTTAATTTACGTTAACTGTAAGTTCATGCCGCGCGTAATTTCCCGAGTGGTCTAAGGCGGTGCAGTTATGTACTGTACGGCTGGTCCCGGCGGAGGTTCGAGTCCTCCCTCGGGCATGCGTGTGTGTGTGTGTGTGTGTGTGTGTGTGTGAGTTTGAACTTAGGATAATTTAGGTTGAGTAGTCTGTAAGCTTAGGGACTGATGACCTTGGCATTTAAGTCCCATAAAATTTCACACATATTTGAACATTTCTGTAAATTCACAACGCTTATTAAAATTAGCTAGATTTCTTCAATCGGGTTTGACTCCATTTTTGAGCTGGTGCCCAGCGACTGTTTTTGTACAAATCTGTAGAGAATGTCACCAATGAATTTCAATTTTTGTTTTTATTTTCCAGATCTAGATAGATTTCGGGAACAGTGTGGCTGTTCTCAATGCTTTTGAGTTATGTTTACATCTATTCCGTCACCCTGAACGTAATTTTCAACATGACGGTTTAGATGTAAGCACATATTAAAAGCCTTGAGACTGTCCACTCAGTGACCGAAACCTAAGTAGATCTGGACAGTAAAAACAGAAACTGCGATTGATTTGTGACATTTCCTACAAATCTGTTTAAATAAAATTCCACAAACGTTCTGTATAAAAGAAATTAAGAAAAACAAATTAAGAAAGGGGGGCGGCAATTTAGCAGCTCGCACGGGGTAGCACTTGGGCTTGCGCCGGCCCTGACATTACACATTTATATCTACATACCTACTCTGCTATCCACAGTAAGGAGCGTGGCGGAGGATACTCTGTAGCACTAAAAGGTATTTCCTTTAATATTCCACTCCCAAATAGAACGAGGAAAAAAAGAATGCCTTTATGCCTCCGTACGAGCCGTAATTTCTCTTATTTTGTTTTTGTGATCATTACGCGAAATGTAAGTAGGCGGCAGGAAGATCGTTCTACACTCAGCGTCAAATTCCGGTCCTCTAAATTTCCTCATCAAAATTTCTGGAAAAGAACGTCGTCTCTTCTCCAGCGATCCCAATTGAGTTCCCGGAGGATTTTCGTGAAACTCGCTCATTGGGCGAACCTACCTATCTAGCTGCTCGGCTCTGAACTGCTTCTATGTCTTCCTTTAAACTGATCTGCTGCGGCTCCCAAACACTTAAGCAATACTCAAGACGTGGTCGTACAAGCGTTTTATATGCGGTCTCCTTTACAGATGAAGTACATCTTCCGAATTTCTCCCAGTATACCGAAGTCGGTTGTCCGGCTTGCGTCCGAGCGCATTGAGGCGCTATGCTACGATGCGCGAGGCCGTTCGCCGCCGGGGGTTCCTCGGGCATGGATGTTTTGCTTTCTTCAGTACAAGGTAGTTCATAAGTAGTTTGTAAGTTTAAGGACTGATGACCCCGCAGTTAAGTCTCTTAAACTTAACAAACATTTGAACATTTTTTTTGTCCGCCTTACAATTGTCTTTACATGTTCGTTCCATTTCATATCGCTCTGCAGTGTTACTCCTAGATAATTCGACGCGACTGCATCAAGAAGCTCACTGATAATGCTGTATTCAATCATTATGGAATTATTTCAACATTGAGAGGTAGCTCCACCAACTAGAAATTTTGTCTAAGTCATCCTGTATGCTATTACAGTCAATTAAAGACATCATCAACAAACAGCCGCAAATTTCAAGTTGCTCTGTCCATCAGATCATTTATGTAGATATAAAATAATAGCGGTCCTATCACACCCCCCTGGGGCACTCCTGACGATACACTCGTCTCTGATTAACAACGTCGAGAACAACGTACTGCGTTCTATTACTTAGGAAGTCTTCCAGACAGTCACAAACATAATGAGTAACACCGTTGTACATGACAACCGTTGAAACCATAAATGTAGATTGATTTTCCATATTCCTAAAAGACCGCATATATCTTATGGGGGTTACAGTTTAACGTGGGATCCAATCCATGTTACATTTGCAGTGACTTCTCACGTCACTGAGAGGCGAAGACTAGGTTGAAACGAATGTATAAGAAATTTATGCTTCGAACGGGGTTTCGAATCCACGATAATGCGGTTTCCAGTCGAGTGCTCCACCCTAATACCACAAGACACTTTAAAAGGCGAGAAAAACTTACTTTTGCAAGTTCGACTATTGATTATAATGAAATTGGAAAGTATAAATTTACTTAAAAGTTACACATGCCAATGTTGCTGAAAACTTAATATGCTCCAATCAGTCAGTGCCAGTATAAATGTAGAGTAATGTGTGTGGGAAGCTAGTGTTCGCAAGACCTCGGAACAGGCCAAACAGACATTAAGCCGCAGAATTATATAAGTAATAATATGTGAAAATATACTGCAATAATCAGTGGTCGACCGCGGTGGCCGAGGGGACTGAGGCGCTCCAGTCAGTGTCTGCACGGCCACTACGCTCGGGGGTTCGAATCCCCCCTCGGGCATGGATATTTGTGCCGTCCTAGTTCGTAAGTAGTTCATAAGTAGTTCGTAAGTTTAGGGACTGATGACCCCGCAGTTAAGTCCCATAAGCTTAACAAACATTTGAACATTTGAATAATCAGTGGGTAATCAGTACTCTTAAATTTTTACTATCTGCACCCTCTTCTATTATTACCTTTTGTCATTACTGCTAGAAGGCTTTCTGCAAGATCTTCGAGCGTACACCTGAACATCCATTAACTGTTTTTTATTATCGTCATTTTATTGACTTCATTCATCTTGTGTCACAAATGAATGTCTTTTCTCGTTATTTTGAACCTATTTCCACTTACAATACAACAAATAATACAAAATAAAGAGTTTAGTAGACGATACGTGATAAAGATCAACAAATTCAGACAGAGATTATTCAATCAAAGCAGTTCGTCAAATCGAATCTAATTTCAGTTGTTCTGTCAACGTATTGTACAATATACTTCACAATCTTCAATCTTACTAACTGACGGTGAATAATATAAATATCTCACAATATATTGACACCCTAGGGACCGTTTGACGTAAACCTTAATTTTTGGCGTCCTATTCCACGGTTTTTCCATATAGTAGTAATTGCTGTGTTTTTTCCTCCCCCGTCTACGGTCAATTACTATTTTGTTTCCCACATGATGACACGAATATTTCTTTATAATCTTAGATATTAATGGGCCAGTACCAGTGGAAGGATTATGGGTAACCACATCACCCAGCATGTAAGTTTCTATTTATTTTTAGTTTTGTAGACTGCTGCACAAACTGGAACTATGTTACATATTTCCGCTCCCTTTTTCTCTGCTACTTTAAATATGTATATGTGTCACAAAATTGTTTCTGGCTATTATATAACCAGAGGATTCCACAAAGCCGAAATGCACCATTTTAATGAAAAAAATTGCAAAAAGACTCCTTTTTTAAATATAAATCTCTTACAAATCTTCTAGTGATACGACAGAGGGAATTAAATATATCGACGACGATTTCAACACTCAATAAACCTAATTTAAGAGAAGTCTAACGATCAATATTCAGCAGCCGTTCGATCACTTGTTTTATACCGACATAAATCGTTGGACGAATATCCATTCTAAGCTTCCACGAGAAAATTCATCTGATTAACCGAAATTGTCGGCGAGGAGAGCTATCGTAAATGAACTGCGCATCAACTCGCAGTAATGTATGTAGTCAGAAAACCTAAAAAGGTAAAACAGTCAACAATCCGAAGATTGGTTTGAACACCACAGTGCTTTACTAGGCATGGTTCTGTTTGGAGGTGGTATGCCGTTGCCTTCCTCCGACTTTCGAACTGACTTACCCAGCCAGTTATAGGGGGACCTACAGTTTAACGTGGGTTCCGAACCACGGTGCTACTCGGTATTTTTCACATGAGCAATACTGCCAGAGATGAAAGAAGTGGAAAGTGACAGATAAAAATCCTAGGACCTGGCGGGGATCGATTCCGCGACCTTTGGATTTGTAGTCTGGCACTCTACCACTGTGCAACCGATGCGCTCTCAGAAAACCTACTTTGCAACAAAAACCTAGTTTGCAATAATCGCTTTCTTTTAGATTTTCGAAATTTGATTTGTCGAAGAAGTAGTTCTACGTGAGCTTCTGTAATTGCTAATTGTAACATAACAATGCCGAAACTAGTGATAACTTTGCAACCTTTATACTACTGAAACTCCATAAAACTAATTTGTTAACTATTAAATAGCGATTCAAGCTTCCTGACCACACATTATGCAGTCAGCTGATATAAAATTTATGTCTGCAAAATCTGCCTCTTACAAGATTTAATTTTGCCAGAGGCATTGGTGTACGGCTACATCTGTCCCACGAAACATACAATTAATCAAGGGTTTTAATTGCATGCCAGTTTACCACATGCGACTACAGAGGCCAGAAGACTGAGGTAACCCTTCGTGAGACCTGGCGATAAGATTAAATGGCGTAACTTGTTGATATCCAGATATAGCGTCCTACATGCACCGTAGATGAGAAACTGGCGTGCTACATGCCATTATTGTGAAAGGTTAATTTCGTTACAAGAAGTCTTGCAACGGTAGACTACTACCACTTTTTTACGGTAGCTATAACTTGCTGATTTTTCTGGCATTATACAGTTACAACTTTAATTTACAAAGCTATGTACTTTGTAAAGTAATTCAAAAATTCCAGGTCTCTGCCGTAAGACATGTTGTCTGTAAACATCTTTTCACGGATCCAGAATTTGTTACGATATTTCACATGTGACTGGATAATTTTGTGGCGCCCGGGTAAGCACCATATCTAATTAAGAAAATTACACATTCTTCTTGTACACTCTGTAATAGTGTGTTAACGTATCTCACTTTTGTATATTTTGTTTAACCAGTAGAAGCAACAAAGTACTATACAGAATAGCAGCTAAACTTTGTTATGGGCTAACAGTTGTGTTGACACAATTATCCTGAACATGTGAAAAAACTCGCTTTGAGTTAACTGTTGCATACTCAGACTTGTTTAGTTCTCGTCGAACTAGTTCTACGTATAGACAAATATTCCATGTTCTGTAGTTTTAAGAAAATGAATATGTATACTCGTACTTCATATCTGTGTTTAGAGTTAATAATTGAAAAGAACGAAGTCATTAAAAGGACATATATGGATTTGGATAAGGCTTTCAATGAGAGATACTGATATACATGGTAAGACAACATTTCTACTATAAATTATAGTAAATACTTTTAGCAGTGTTACAAATTTAATAGTTCGTATAGAACTTTTGTCAATGAGCATAACCAAAATTATTATATTTAAAAAAAAATGTTATTTCATGTTGAGAATTTCTTTTTCATCATGGATCCTATAATGATGTGATTGAACAGAACTGTATTAGGACATTAACCATGTAAACTACGTACAACATGTTATCCTGATTAGTGTTTAGCACGCGCATAATCTGGCACACATGATGCGTTATACTAAATCTCGAGTAGAAAATATGGACACGAGTCTTAGTATACAAATGATTACTGCTTAATCACACGATACACAGTGCACTTCTTCAGATGTACATTGGTGACCCTATATGTTCATTCTGAACGTACCCTCCCTCATTTAAATTTCTGCTACTGGACTGTTGTTATTTAACATAAACACGAAACATATTGCCGGTGGTTTTCCGATAGAGCGCGTGGCGCAGTGGTTATCATAGCAGATCGCTGTGCTTGTGGTCCCTGCTTGAAATCCCGCCAGGGGCATAAAAATTTATTTCTGTACATTTACTGTTTCTAGAACTACACGTTTCTTTTGTTTAATATACTTGTAATTTCCAGAAAACTCATTCTATGTATAAATAGTGGAGCACTCCAAGCAGGAGTCAGTCTGTACTTAGTGTACGCTTATGTTAGCAATAAACGTGTTCTAAGTGTAAAGTGTTGTACTGTATTAATGACCAGCCTTCGAATTCCGGACCACCTGCAGTTTGCACCGTGACACTTTCTGGTGGAGGCGCCGGGTATCCTGCAATACATCTGCATCATCGTGCCTCCGATTAGGCAGCGTAAGAACCGTCGCTGATACGGACAAGAATCGGAATACAAAGGGTATACTGACTACCTCCGCCCGAAGGTCCGTGTCATCAAAAGACCCATGGATGCCAAAACACCGGTAAGCCAACTGCAAATAGTTAGACCAAAATAATTGGCTGAAAGGTTTAGACGGACTCGCCAAGTGTAATAGGTGGGATCACATTATGAGCTTGGCAAACGTGTACTTCTACCTGGACGGAACGGCCCAGAAAGTGTTTGAAAATAACAAAGCTCGATAGTTGTGGAAATTTCCAGACGTTTGGAGACCACCAGCGGCAAGACTGTTTAGCAGAAAACAATTGAAGAACAGGGCCCAACGACATGGTGAGTCAACACAGTCGTACATACAGAGCGTTTTGGCCCTTTGTGACGTAGTTAACCCGATATGACAGGCCGACGAAGTTTCTCACCTGATGAACGGAATTGTGGAGGACATGTATCAAGCTCTTCTATTATAATTTCGAAGACACAAGAGTTCATCCGATGGTGCCGGAAAACTGAAGAAATGCAACAGAGAAGGGTTGAACGAAAGAAGTACGACAAACTGCCAAATGTCGTCCCTATGACCGTTGTGAAAGATCAGCATGCCGCAGTGGAGTGGCCCAGCGCATTGAGGCGCTATGCTTGATGCACGAGACCATTTCCCTTCGGGGTTTCGTATCCCCTCTCCCCCCTCGTACATGGATGTTTGTGCTGTCTTTAGTATAAGCTAGTCTACAAGTAGTTTGTATGTTTAGGTACTGATGACCCCGCAGTTAAGTCCCATAAGGTTTACAAACATTTCAACAGTTTGAAGACCAGCATGACATCTCTCATACGTCAAATTTTGAGTATTACAATAGTTTATGGCAACCGAGACTGTTGGACCAAGCGCGCACCAGATTATGGCCTTGTATGTCAGTCCTGAGGGAGCCGACGGCGCTGAGGAAGAGGTATTTGAAACATTAGCGCCTGAAAGGCCCGCCAGTCGCGCCTGAAGGAAAGAATGTCCTCGATCTACTTACGCCACAGCCGCCAAACGGCAGCTTAGGAACCTACCGACGCGACCACAACCAACTCCTCCAGCAACTGTGAAGCTTCGACGGAGGGCAGATATCTGGAGGACAGTAGACAACACGCCATCGTGTATTCACTGTGGCCTTCCCGGACATGTCGATACTGTAGGGAGCGAAGTCGAGTATTTGGCAATTATTATGCGGCAAGACGCCAACCATTGGAGCAGTCCTTTCAACGGCGGTCAACTGCAGATGATTACTGTAGACCTATGGGACAAAGCCCGTTGCAGTATCCTGGACGTGATCGCTCTCCAACACCCCGCCGCAGTTTACCGTCGCCTTACAGAGATACCAGCCGCTCGCCTAGCCCCCGTGTTCAGAAAAACTAGGCGAGGCGACCATCTCCGGAAGTGAGGCCACCGCAGATGAAAATCCTCCATGGACGACAGTTGCTAAGATGTCAGGAAATCTCATTGACGTCATCATCAACGGCCAACCTGTCGTTTTAGTAGAATGTAGTCCTAACAGCATCCTCGGATGGGACTGCCTTCAGGCATCCCAGGATGTCAATGAAAGTGGAGGAACTAAGCTACAAATTGAGGAATCCGTTCCGACGAGTACATGTAACATGTACTTCCCAGGAAAGTTGTTTGCTGTCGAAAACGTTGAGATGTTTGTTGGAACGGCTAAATCAGTCTATGAAGGTGAGCCCAATGTCATCGACGATATCTCACGCTATGCTGTTATTGCCCACAACACAATAAACTACTATGGCGATGGATATAGGACCCGGTCTGACGCAGGAACAACGTCAGCATGTGCACTACACCAATTGTTAGATGTATTCCAGGCCAGGCAGGAGAACAGCCAGATAAAACGGACCACAATAAAACATCGAATCAATACTGGGGATCATCCATCAATTAGACAGCGTTCGTACAGTGTGTAACCAGCTGCAAGACGAATAATTACGAAAGAAGTGGAGAAGATGTTGCACGATGACATTATTCAACCTTCACAGATTCGCTGGCCTACTCCGGTGGTCCTCGTGAAGAAATAGAATAGCACGTACCGTTTC
Organism: Locusta migratoria; assembly: GCA_026315105.1. Taxonomy (NCBI): domain Eukaryota; kingdom Metazoa; phylum Arthropoda; class Insecta; order Orthoptera; family Acrididae; genus Locusta; species Locusta migratoria. Next base: position 389,063,377 of record CM048744.1, read on the forward strand.
TATCATCGGCTGAACAAAATCACAAAGAAAGATGTTTACCCATTGCCACGCACTGACGACACCTTAGACTGTTTAAAAGGAGCTACAGCTTATCCATGGACATGCAGACAGGTTACTGGCAAATCGAGATTGACGAATCTGACTGCTTTTATTACACCTGATGACCTCTATGAATTCAAAGTTATGCCGTTTGGACTATGTAATTCTAACACATGGTGGACAATTTGCTTCGACACCTTAAATTGACGACATGTCTTTGTTACCTAGATGGCATTGTCGTTATCTGAAGGACATTTGCGGAACTCCTAAACCGCTTGGCAATTGTGTTGAAGTGTGTTCAGGGAGTAGGACTCTGCCTCAACCCAAATAAGTATCTCTTCGTTGCCAAAGAGATAAAAATCCTGGGGCACCTAGTGAACGGAGATGGTGTCCCTCCTGATCCAGATAATGTAAGGGCAGTCACAGAATTTCCAACTCTCAGCACATCCGTGATGTGACAATCTTCCTCTGGCTGTGCTCATACTACCGTCGTTCCATAAAAGGATTTTGTAACAAGGCACGTCCACTGCAAGATCTGCATGGAGACGCCACGTTTTACTGGGATGAGACGAAAGAAAGATCCTTCCGAGCACTTAAAGAGGCTCTAACACCGGCACAAGTTATATATAGCCTTATACGATGAGAATGCTGAGACCGAACTTCACACCGACCCTAGCGGTTATGGGATTGGTGCAGTGCTTGTATAAATTCAGGAAGATGCTGAAAATGTGACAGCGTATGCATAAACTCTCGAAATACGAGGTAAACTACAACGAGAAGGAATGTCTCGCCGTTATCTGGGCTATCAACAAGTTTCGGCCGAATGTATTCGATAAACCATTCACCGTCGTGACAGACGACCATTGTTTATGCTGGCTGACCAGTTTGAAAGATCCATCATGTCGACTAGTAAGATGGGCTCTAAGACTCCAAGAGTACGATGTCACAGTGGTATTCAAACACGGGAGCAAACACAAGGGCGCCGACTGCCTTTCGAGAAATCAATTAGGCGAACACAACAGCATGGATGAAATTTTAGCCCTCACTGAGTTAGGTGACATTACAGTTGAGCAAGCGGAAAATCCAGCATTAATAAAAACCATAGAGGCCTTGGAGAAAGGAGAACCGACCAGAGGAGAGTTTCAATGTACCAACGAGACATTGCATACGAGCAACTAAGATCCACTGGACCACAAATGGCTACTGATGTTTCCAGCTCATCTCCGGTCAGCTATTCTCCAGTATTTCCACGATTCCCCATTATCAGGTCATCTGGAATTCATGAAGACCCTAGAAAAAATCAGATGCAGGTATTACTGACAAGGTTTCTACCGATCTGTCAAGCACCATGTGACTCACTGTAAGGGGTGCAAGCGACGGAAGGATGTGTCGCAGTTACTTCCAGGGCATCTCGTACTTATTTCACCTGTTGTAGCTCCATTCCCACGGTTTGGAATCGACGTTTTAAGTAGCTTCCCGAAGTGGACATCTGGGAACCGATGGATAATAGTTTGTACTGACTACCTCACCCGCTACGCTATCACCAAACCTGAATAAGCTCCAATGATCGCAAAATTCCTAGTGGAAAGCATTAGTTTGAAGCATGGTGCACTATCTGATCGAGGAAAAGTATTCATGTCAAAACTAGTATCAGAGGTAATGTCACGTTGCGACATTGTCCACAGAATCACAACTGCCTATCATCCTCAGACGAATGGTCTTGCAGAACATTTTAACAAGACTTTAGCAGATATGCTGTCGATGTGCGTCGATGTTTAGCAGAAGGATTGGGATACCATACTGGCAGTCGTGACATTTGCTTATAACATAGAAACGCAAGATACCACAGTATTCACGCCGTTTTCCCTGTTCCATGGTCGTGAAGCTGAGACAACAATGGATACGCTGTTTCCGTTCAAACCTGACGACACACAGGACGATTAAGTGAAACAGCTCATCACCAGGGTCGAATAAACCTGGCTCGCATACGGACACTGGACACCCAGGAGGACCGTCAGCGATATAACGACATGCACCGACCTGTTATGTACAGCACAAGAGACGTCTTATGGATTTTTGCCCCTGTACGGAAATTTGGACTATCGGAAAAGTTACTGAAGCGATACTTTGGTCCGTATCGTGTCATATGCTGCTGTCAGACGTCACATACGAAGTTGTGGGTTGTGAGCCGTCGTCGAAACGACAAAAACGTCCTGCGTATGAACCCTTACCACGATCCCGAGAAGCAGTTAGACACAAACGGGGTCTTGTTCAAGGACTCGGCAGACCGTTACAACAATGAAGATGCCACGACAGGAGGCACCGTAATGAAGGCGTGCAGGAAGAATGGCAGGATTCTCCCGAACTGCCATACAGATGACCCATGACAAGAACTACGACACTGCAACTGGCTCCAAAGGGAAATTAACATCAGATCGCTGTTATTTCAGAAATGGGAGCAATGCCGGGAATCTTCTGACAGAGCGCATGGCGCAGTGGTTAGCATCGTAGATCGCTGTGCTTGCGATCCGAAGATCAAATCCCGCTACGGACAGATAAATTAATTTCTTTATATTTACTGTTTCTAGAATGTTCTCCGCGTTTCTTATGTTTAATGTACTTGTAATTTCCAGAAACTCTTTCTATGTATAAATAGTGGAGAACTCCATGCAGGAGTCAGTCTGTACTGAGTGTACGCTTGTGTTAGCAGTTAATGTGTTTTAAGTGTAAAGTGTTGTGCTCTGTTAACGGCCAGCCGTCGAATTCCAGACAACTTGCAGTTTTCAATGTGACAATTTTCATAATATAAAATTGACAGAAAACTGAAATAGTCAAATTGTGCATAACACGCGATGAGAGTTGGTTGCGCATGGTGCATAGACACACATAGACAAACCGCCCCCTCCTCGGTCATGGTCTATTGTTGTCCTTAGCGTAACTTAGTTTAAGTGGTTTGTAAGCTTAGGGACTGAAGACCATTGTAGTTAAGTACCATCGATTTACAAACGTTTCAACATTTGAGTTATGTAGGAAATATGAGAGGAGGAAGTTTACTTGTAAAAGACCTGAGTATGTAGAACGACTTCCGCTGGTCAGGTGGAGAGGCCGAAATGAGATACTGGATTCTATGGTGTACAATGGAGCACATGTACATTCAGATCACAATTTATTCCATCTGGAATCTAGGAAAATTACCATAATTGCTATGTATTGCGCATACACTGAGTAGAATATAGAATAATTTTTCATTTATTATTTCTAAGCACCGTCAACAATTAACCGTTCGTAGGAGTACAGCTATATAGTTTTTTCTCGACTCACCATATACTTTGTCAGTATTGTGCTGTAACACTTTTTTATAAAGTCACTAGTAAAACAGTTGTTGAAAGTAATTTACAATGTTGAACTTTTTACATGTCAAAGAAGAATTGCTGGAAGGCATTCGATGCTGCTACATAACGGCGCAATCACCGTAAAGAAAACAATTATCTCCTACGAAGGTCTTTGTAATTGGAAAACAAACTCTCCAGTTTTATTACAATCTAGTTATAGCCTAAGGTTGTTGTAAATTGTAGGAAAAAATGAACCATTATTTGATAGATCAGGATTCATTTTGTTCACCTTCTTTCCTAAGTACTTACTATTGTTTATATGTGTCAAAGTATATGAACTTGAGGTATCAAAATTTTGCTGACTTGCATGTTTCATGGAATATGTGTGGGACGCCTTATTGTAGCAGGTAAAATAAGGGAATCTACTGAAAATGATCCTCTGACAGGGAAGAGAGAACCAGCTGCCTTAATCCTTCAGTTGATTTATTCGCCAAAAGTTTTGACATGCAACGAAATTCTTCCTTCTCTGTGCTGAAAGTGATAGAAGAGATCCTGATAGTGTAGGGGAAATGCTATTGGTAGAGGATTAGAGAGGACAGAGACAGTGAAACTGTGAGTTTGAGAATATCAAGTGAAACAGTGTGACAGAAAAGCAGAAAATACTTGGTAGTATTGGGAGCTGAGATAAAGTAGAAATGAGAGGGAATGAGAGAGTGGATTGGGAAACCACAGTCCAGCTGAAACGTTTGGGATATCGTGGAAAGTAGAAAATTGTGATTAACGATTGTTGAATAGCGAGAGAAGTAAGAAATTGCAGTGAGAGTGCGACAGGCAGACAGTGAAAGTGACAGGGAAGGAGACGAAGTTGGAGAGAAAGGTATTAAGACATTAGCAAAGAGAAAGAGAGAGAGAGAGAGAGAGAGAGAGAGAGAGAGAGAGAGAGAGAGAGAGAGAGAGAAAGAGAAAGAGAGAGAGAATATGAAATGAGTGAGAGGAAACTGTGTAAGGATTTACAATGTTTTGTGTTAATATAACATGAAAATTTTAATATGCGAAAATGGTTTTTTTGGATTCACAGCGTAACAATAGAGGCCAATGGCTTTCCACTGATGTGACACATATTTGCTCTTACAGGAGTATTTCTGCAGTGATATTTAAAAACTGTAATAACGTGCTGTTTATTTCGACCACTAGGGATGAAATTGTAGAAATATCATCAGTAAATCAGATACAACGAAAATTTTAGAGAAATATGTCCAACGATCCAATTCACTGATTAACCGAATTTATAACTTAGAGATAGTTCCAGAAGTCCAGAATTAGAAAAATAGACACAGAAACAGATCAATACAAGAAAATAAAACTTCCTGGCGGATTAAAATTGTGTGCCGCAACCGGGACTCGAACCTGGGACCTTTGCCTTTCGCGGGCAAGCGCACTACCGACTGTGCTATCCCGACACGACTCATGATGCCGCCTCACAACTTTACTTCCGCCAGTACCTCGCCTCCTACTTTCCAAACTTCACAGAAGCTCTCCTGCGAAACATGCAAGAGTAGCACTCCTGGAAAAAAGGATATGGTGGAAACATGGCTTAGCTACAGTCTAAGGGATGTTTCCAGAATGAAACTTTCACTCTGCAGCGGAGTGTGTGCTGATATGAAACTGTCTGGCAGATTAAAATTGTGTGCCCGCGAAAGGCAAAGTTCCCAGGTTCGAGTCCCGGTTGCGGCACACAATTTTAATCTGCCAGGAAGTTTCATATCAGCGGACACTCCGCTGCAGAATGAACGTTTCATTCTGGAATAGAAAAAACTGTTTGCCTCTGTAGCGATATGTATCAAGCAGCCATTGCAAAAGTCAAATCGGATGCAGAAACGAGATCAATAATATGTACAGCATCAAGTTGGAATTTTATCGCACTGTATTATTAAATATAACCACAGCCATAGACTTTTAAGAACAAGCCGTCGACTGAGTTCGGCAAACGTCACTCGTAGTACCTGCGTGATTTGCATCTCGAAGAACGCGATAAAGAAATTCCCTTTGCTGCCTTTTGAAGTTGATGCATTAGCGCGATGTCAGAACGCAGAACCACAGTTACCAGCGGGCGCGCTTCGCTTTTGTCATGTCATCTGCGTGAAACTGCAGATCTGCTGCGCATCGGGATGAATGACAGTCATTTGAACCGCTGTCGCCTGACTCATTAATCTGCCGCGGCCCGCATTATAGATGAGTGACGGGTTTGGCGGCGCGTCCCGTTTGCGTCACCTGGCGGCCTAACTCCGCGCGACAGACACAGACGTCACAGGCGGGAACAAAGCGGCCACATCGCCGGAGGAGCGCAGCCTGCCGCTGCTGCGCCATCGGATTCCTGTCCCAAGCAATTCCCGTGCGCTTCCGTTCTGCGCAAAGGCCGGAGAACATTCAAACGAGCCGTGCAAATAATTCACCGTAGCGCGCAGAAGTACGACGCCGTGTGGAGTTGGTTACCTGACAATCACACGGTGTCTGTCAAGATTACCGACATGCGTGATTTACAGTGACAGGTGGACAAATTTTCTATGTACGTTGCAAATGACAGATTATACAGGGTAGTAAAATTGGACAATATTGATATTGTGCAATATTTCAGCTTGTTAAAATATTCAGACGTTGGTGTCTGCCACGGATAAAAGTTGATTACTGTTGTTAATTACTGTTTATAGATACGGTAAAATCTTTTGGTGATTTCCATGTATTCTATATAACACTATCTCAGCAGTGTTAAACGGACAATATAAATGCCGCGTTTTCTCATAACTGTTGAGTATATGAATGTGGTGTATTCATCACATGTTGTGTATTGCTCTACAATCGCTTTAAAATAACAGCTGGAAAAAAGTAATGATTCTTTCCGTAAATCTATAATATTTTGTGTAAATTTTCACAGTTGTAATTTCTTGAATATAACTATTACAGTAAATATCACAAAAGCAGAGCAACAACATCAATTTACTATCTATGTTATGTGGTAAATAATTCACTGACGTAGATTCAAAAGTTTCTGAGGAAAAGGGGCATATATACTGAAAAGCAAACTACGAGAATATTGCGTTTAAAGAAAAAAATTTAATATACAGCCAACTGATACATAAGAAATATGTTAGAATCCTCCTGGATGGTAGTCCTCACCTCCTCCATCATATTCTTCACCCAGCGCTGCCCTCCATATCTTGGATCTTGCTCTTTTGACATATTTTTGTGGCAATTTGTTCTTCTATGATTCACATTTGCTCCAAGTCTGCAGACTGCTAACGAAGATACGAGCTTATAGAATAGGTTCACAGATTTGTGACTGGGTAAATGACTTCCTATGTAATACAACGCAGTACGTTGTTCTCTACGGCGAGTGTTCATCAGACACGAGTGTATCGTCAGGCGTGCCTCAGGGAAGTGTGATAGGACCACTATTATTTTCTATCTATATAAACGATCTGATGGACAGAGTAAGTTGTAATTTGCGGCTGTTTGCTGATAATGATGTGGTTTATGGGAGGGTGTCGTCTGTAACTGGCTGTAACAGCATACAGGATGACTTAGACAAAATTTCTAGTTGGTGCGAAGAATGGCAGATAGTTCTCAATGTAAAAAATGTAAGGTGATGCGCATGAGCAGAAAAAAACAATCCCATAATGTTCGAATAAAGCATTAGTAGTGAGGTTCTTGATGCTGTCGCGTCGATCAAATATTTAGGTGTAACATTGCAGAGCGATATGAAATGGAACGAGCATTATTATTATTATTATTATTATTATTATTTATGATTTAACATGCCCCATTACATAGCAATATTACATGTTTGATGTAAGGACAGTTGTGAGTAAGGCGAACAGCCGACTTCGGTTTATTGGGAGAATTTTGGGAAGATGTACTTCACCTGTAAAGGAGACCGCGTATAAAACGCTTGTACGACCACGTCTTGAGTATTGCTCAAGTGTTTGGAACCCGCAGCAGATCAGTTTAAAGGAAGACATAGAGGCGGTCCAGAGACGAGCAGCTAGATTTGTTACCGGTAGGTTCGACCAATGCGCGAGTGTCACGGAAATGCTCCGGCAACTCAATTGGGCATCGCTGGAAGAAAGACGACGTTCTTTTCGTGAATTTCTGTTAAGTAAATTTAGAGGGCCGGAATTTGAAGCTGAGTGTAGTACGATCTTGCTGCCGCCTACTTACATTTCGCGTAAAGTTCACAAAGACAAGATAGATTAGGACTCGTACGGAGGCAAATGGGCATTCTTTTTTTTCTCGTTTAATTTGGGAGTGGAATAGGAAAGGAAATGCCTAGTAGTGGTGCAGTGTACCCTCCGCCAGGCACCTTGCGGTGAACTGCGGAGTATGTATGTAGATGTAGAAGTCCATCACACTTTTAGTGCTGTTGTAAGCCTTATGAATTCCAAGCTATTCCGAAACCTGCAGTCTTCCAGAATAGTCATCATTAGAAGTAAGAACAGCATCAAAAACACCAAGTCGTGATGAAAACTGTCAAAGGAAAGATGGAAACTAAAATACGGCTAATGGATAACTCATGCAACAGATGCATAGTTCAACGAGTTTACTGCTAAGGCCAGGCTTACGAAACCGACAGTTCTCTACAAAACAAAACGCAGACTTCTAAAGTATATAGTTCCAGGGAAAAATCTCAATATGCGAAATAAAGGAAAACAAAATTATTTGTATTGTCAGTGCGTGATTATTTAGAAATATTTATTTAAAATAGTAAATCATCGAACATTTCAATAAAACAACAACAAATTAAGCATAAACATCCATATTTCCATAATTTTCATTAAAGTAAAACTGTGAAAATTTGTCATTTTGAACGGTACGCTTCCCCTTAAGCCTAATGGGATAACATGTGGAACTACGTAGAAGATTTCCTATAGCGGCTAGAGGCAGTCCTCGTGCAGGACACAATTAGACCTACAATGGAGAGTCATCAAAAAAAGCCCAGTGGGGTATGACCGTTGATGTGCTTGTGAAAATACTGGAACCTTGTCTGATGGTTTCCATTATAACCTCTGGGATTTCTGTTTTTCTGTAGCCATAGATTAAAAATTGTTTTCTATAAATAATGCTGTGATCCCTATAAAGTTCTCTCCGACACATCAGTCGACTGGAAGGTCAGGCGAATAAATCTTAAAAACAGATGCAAAAATAAAAAGAAGAATAAGAAAAATGAAAAGCAAATGCGTGCACACAGCGAAACGTAAAGTTATATTATTCCTTGATTACGTAATTAGCGATTGGAGCTAATCATTAAGTACAAACATTGATGTGTAACGAAAGTTTTCTCCATTGTGGAAGAGGATGACTTGGACTGTGCTGAATGAAAATATCTTTTACAGAAATCAGTCGCCTTTCAAGTACGGTAGATGCTTTTATTTCTCTGTGTATAATAAACATTTACCTGATACAGTTTAGTGACCGAAAGTTGGATGAAGACATAGGCAGTCTCTGTTGCTGAATAACAAATAGCAGTTAACGTTTCACTGGTAGGATTATGGGAAGCTACAATTCCGCATTTAGGGGTACCCAGAAAAACCGAACTAGTATTTTGGTGGGTAGGACGGTTGTACTAACGCGTTTTGCTGATAGCAATTATTACTAATTGATTTAATCGAGTCCCGTCGGCTGAAGAAGGTCAGGATTACTTTAGAAACAACTGTTTTGTTTTATCGTCGTTTACGTAATGTTTGATTTCCGTAAACAGCGTGCGGAGTTGAAAATTTTCTTTTCCTCTGAAAAAATTGAACACAAAAACTTCCTAATACAGCAGAAAACACGATACTAAGCGTAAATGTTAAGTTTGGATAATTTTCAGTCTCGAAAAGGTGAAATGTTAGTTGATTGCAAACATTGTATTGGTCTTTATAAAAAGAATCTTAAAACCATTACGTCTTTATCAACTACTTAGAAATCAACTATTTACCATCGTACACCATCTTCATGGTTGATGTTTAAGCATTTAATAAACAACTTATGGTTTTAAGTATTTGACGGCTGTTATAGCTGGACCCACGAGCGGTGGCGGGTCGGGCATATCTAGACAAAGTAGTATATGCGCTCGAAGAAACTGTTTATCGCGCAAATAATGGCTTTCTCACGCTTAGGTAGAATTTGTTACATGACAGCACCGTCAGCGATAAAAACATTCGACAAATAGACCAAAAATCCATTGAATAACCCGCAAGTTTAACTCTGACCATTCCTACGATAGTCACAGCAGATCATTCAGAACGTTACTGTACGCTCATTGGCATTCGACGAATGCCTGACGTAGTTGTGCAGACCGAGCCTAAACTAAATCGCCGTCGTTTGTGGTTCCTACTAAATTCCCACGTAACGAAAATTTTGAAATTGTTCTCGGTGTCTATCATGGGCCGAACACATCGTGTTTTCAAACAATTCGTGGAGTCGGTCGACTGAACAAAGTGAGGAGTTTAGAGCGACAAATGTCGAGAGATGATTTAGAAAATCTGTGGGTAGCTGACGAATGACTCCCATGACTTCTGTTAGCTGAACCGTATCGAGGTCGCGTGGAAACATGTGGTGATTTTAAGCAATAAGCATGCGGTGATATTAAACAATGGTCCCGAAGTAATTGAGTTTGTAATCAAACTTTTTGAAACGTTATCAATGGGTATGACACTTGATAGTATGGTTAGGATTCTGAATCAACACAAGAAATAAGTCAGTGGAAGACATCAAGTACACTTCTTTCTAATTAATCTTGTCAGGAGATATCAAACAAAACTTGATTTGCTTATTCTATGTGAGAAGAGCCGTCCATTCTGAGGTTGTTTGGCAAAATGGAAATAAAAGTAAAGCGTTTTGCTGACGTTGGTGCTAGGTGAAGGAACAACGACGAAGGTGCTGATGAAATCTTCTCAGGTTCACATCCGTTTCAGTGGATCGTACTCTGACAACGTTTCGGCAAGTTCCGTTCGTGCCATCTTCAGGCGAAATGTCAGTTTCATGTCCTGTCCTAATGGCGCTGGACCACGTATTTCTCTGCGTCGGTCTGGCCAATCGGGCTCGTGCAGAAACGGCGCCTCTTCGGGCGGGGTAAGAGGGTAGGGACATCCGGTGCGTGCAAGGATCCAGGCGTTGCGCGTCGTTGCGGCCCGTTCATTCCATCCGCCGCCAACTGCGTGTTGTCATCGGTGCGCACTCGTTGTATTTTTGACAGTGCTGTCTCTCAGGCAGTGCAGCGTTCCAATACTCCTGCTGAAAGATCTTACTAATCAGTTTAATGAGCAGTATACAGCGTAATAGTTGAAACTCAATACATCCCTCCGCCTCCCCTCCACACACACACATTCCAGATTTTGCTTATACATATCATTTTCAGTCTCATTACAAGTTGTGAAAAGTAAAAGCGTTTCACCAATTCTGGTCTAAATTCGCCAAGTCTAACGCAACCGTTGTAGCTCATTGAAGTGTCTGTCGGAAAGAAATATTCGATACTGCGAGAGCTCGTGCAGAATCACGTGTGAAGTAGTTGGTGTGCAGCGGATTTCAGTCTGAAAACCAAGTACGCACATACGGTGCTGAGTTCGGTTTTTTTTTTTTTATCGGTAGCGTCGCGCTCCCTTCCGCCAGCGAGACGCACCCCTGGCGCCGGACCTTGTACTTCCGCGCTGCGCGGCAGCAGGCATCGGCCAGGCCCTGGCTGGCTGCCGGCCAGCGGCGGCCCGGCGATTAATTGCTGGCCTCGTGCTCGGCCTCGGCTCGACCACGACCGCGGCCCGAGCACGTCCACGACCGCAGGCCGGCCGCAGCCGCAGCGGCGCCGGCCGCGGCGAGGGCGCCCACGGCACGATCGCGGCGCGCCCGCTACGGCCACGGCTCCGTGCTCTCTCTAGCTGACAGCGCCGCCGAGTGGGCCGCCGACTCAATACTCCCAAACAAACGGCACCCTATCTCTTACTTGAAGAAGAGTACACTAACTGGTGAAACTTGAGGACTGAGCGAAAGGATACTTTTCTAAAGCAGACACGCACTGTAATATGAAAACGTAATTATGATAATAAGTACCGTGAACTGATGTGCCGAGTTTAGGATTCACATGTGACTGTCGTAATTGGTTTTCAACTGCTGTGTCAGGCAGTAGTGTGCCAGAGCTAGGTTCGGGGAGCACTGAAGTGCTGGTGCCAAAGTAGCAAAAACAAACAACTGTGCAATGGCGATTGTTAATAAATCGAGTACTTCAAAACAAAATAAAAAATGATGTCCGTTCTTAACTTATGTGAGAATTTAGGAAGGGAGGAAGGTTGGAGTTTTACGTCCCATCGACAGAGGTTTCGCTAGGACTGTTTCTGTAAGGATACCGAAGAAATTGGCCATGCCCTTTCAAAGGAACCATCCCGGAATTTACCTGGAATCATTTAGGGAAATCACGGAAAAACCTAAATCTGGATGGTGGGTGGTGGATTTGAGCCACCATCCTTCCGAATGAAAATGTTCAAATGTTTGTAAATCTGTCGGACCAAACTGCGTGGTCATCAGTCGGTAGCTTACAAACTACTCAAACCTAGGTAAACTATCCTAAGGACAAACACACACCCATTCCCCAGGGACGACTCGAATCTCCACGGCGAGCAACCGCGCGCTCCGCAGAGAGACGCATTAGACCGCTCAGCTACTCCACCGCGGCCTTCCGAATGCGAGTCCACTGTGTTACTACTGCGCTACCTCGCTCTGTTGTCAGAATGTAACAAAGGCAACTTTATGTTATCCTCAAATAAATATTATCATTACTTTTCTTTTCTCTCGTACGTTCTCAGTGGCAGAAATAAATTAATATTATACCTTTGCCTTAGGTCAAATTAGAAAACTTTGAACAAACACTTTGCCTCACCTGAACTGGTGAAAGCTGATGACTGAACTGAAGGAAACTTTTCTAAAAGATACTCTAGTTGTAATGAACCATATTGGGACTTATTCCCATCTGTTTGCATTACTGAACCTCCTGATACCAGTGTTGCATAATAATATAACGAATGTAATTAGTATATTATCATTTCTTTTTCCATATGTTTGTTATTCTTCGATCTAACGTGACTAGCTGAAGTATTCTCTGTTTGGAGTCGCAGTTATTCTCTATTATTTGGCTTCGCAGAGATTTATTTAATTAGCAAATATTAATTAGTTCATGCCAGAGGCGTATTGTTGTATTTCATATAGCATGTTAAATAGTATTGCTGTTAAGACTAAGTATATTCTTCTCTCATAAAATTAATGTAGGTATTATTTTATGTTTCACAGTTAGTGATAGAGATATTATTCCTTCGTTAGTTTTCGTATAATTACCATTTATTCTAAAAATATTGTTGACAGCTCTATTAAACTAGATTTGGAAATGAAGACCTATTAACAGAACCGAGACTCATATATCAATTTACTCAGTATTATTTATTATTTACGCTACCTTTTACTGTACCCTGTTGCATGTAATTGTTTACTTTTCCATGGTAGTTAATTTAATGTATATAATTAACAACACGTAATTTTCAGAGCCATTGTTCAACCAATATAAATAGGGTGCTATCGCGCCATGTAAAGGAGTCTTGTTTCGTGTTTGATCGCTGACACAATTCACGTTACACTGAACTCTAAATTGAACAATTATGCTAAAGATCTTCTGTGTTAGAAGTGTAGAAGGTATTTCTACAGTGATTATGTATTGATTCTTAATATTCGTGCCACAGTAAATGAACAACTCCAACTTTTGTATTCCACAGACGAACTGTGAAATTTTCCATTATCGACGTATGGAATGTGCCTACTGAGTTGTAGTGACTGTTATTAATGAGGCTTGTACGCTGTACGCTGTACGCTTGTACGCTTGTACGCTGGCCATACATGGTGACAACTGGACACTGATAATTCATTAGAGTGTAAATGAACTGCAGTTCTAAGTGTCGTCTACATTATTTGTAGTAGACCAGTTTTGTCCCATGGAATTTCAGCCAGCATTTACCGACAGCGCCGATTCACGAGAACTTAAAGAAGCAACGAACTACGACACAGCGTCGTGACACAGTATTGCAAGGGGTGTGACGCACACAAAAACTAATATTGGAGTGCACTGTAACATGAAATCGCAATTACGTAATTTAGTGGCGTGAACCTATGTGCCGAATTAGGATTCAGGTATGATTGCAGTAATTGGTTTTCAACTGCTGTTCAGACAGTAGTGCATCGGAGCTTGGTTGGGTAGCAGTAAGGTGATGGTGACCAAGTAACAAAAACAATACGGTGCCAATGACGATTTATTAATAAATCCAGTATCTCAAAACAAAAGAATAAATTGTAAACGTCCATCCTTAAGATACTTAGAATTTAGCAAATGTAACTATACATTATTCTCAAATAAACTGTGTTGTTGCGGTCTTCAGTCCGGAGACTGGTTTGATGCAGCTCTTCACAATATCCTATCTTGAGCAAGCCTCTTCAACTCCACATAAGAACGACAACCTACATCTGTCTGAATATGTATAATGTATCTATCTCTCGGTCTTCCTCTGCGGTTTTTACTCTAGACACTTCCCTCCAACTCTAAGTTCACAGTTCTTTGATGCCTAAGAATGTGTCCTACCAATCTATACCTTCTTTTAGTCAAGTTATTCCAGAAATTACTTTCCCCCCAATTCTGTTCAGTACTTACTCATTAGTTACGCGATCCACTCACCTAATCTTCAGCATTCTTCCGTAGCACCACATTTCAAAAGCCCGTATCCTCTTCCTTTCCGCACTGTTTATCGTCCATGTTTCACTCCCATACAAGGCAACACTACACAAATTCTTTCAGAAAGGACTTCCTTAGGCTTAAATCAATATCCGATTTTAACGAATTTTTCTTTTTGAAGAACGCTTTTCTACCCATTGCCATTTTGCATTTTATATCCTCTGTACTGCGACCATCATTTGTTATTACACAGCCCAAGTAACAAAACTCATCTACCTCCTTTATTGTTTCGTTACCTTATCTAATTCCTTCAGTATCATCTGATTTTCCTAGACTGCACTTCATTACCCTAGTTTTGGTCTCGATAATGTTTATCTTATATGCACCTTTCAGCCCGTTGTCCATTCAGTTCAACTGCTCCTCCAGGTCCTTTGCTGTCTCTGACAGAATTACTATGTTTCCTTGCTTTCCTTTATAGCTTGCTGAATGTACTATATCATTCCTTTTTCTTTCGTAAGTCCGCAGTGTCAGTAACAATCTAATATTATACCTTTGTTTTAGGTCGAATTAAAAAATATACTGTAAATGCCACTCACATCAAAACCACAACAATTTAAAGATATTGTCACGTTGAAAATTGCAAACGGGTCGGAATTCGAAGGCAGGGCCGTTAAGAGAGCACAAAACTTTTGGTCCTCAGATAGATCTGTTCTTTGCCGTCGGTTGTTAGTGTTCTTTCTGCCCGTAATCGCGATATGATATACGTAATCGCACATCCATACTTATCAAGAGGTCCGAAACGAATAATGCGGTATGCTCCAATCATACCGCGATTACGGGCAGCATGGGGTTCACGCCTGAGCCCCAGGACGTGCACTAGCAGCGCATTTCGGGTTTTTCAAACATCAACTTCACGTCGCAATATCTCGGGATGTAATTGGAATATTGTGATGCAATCAACGCCATTGTTTATGTGATTTGTCTTGCTATGGATTGCTGAAGAAAAAATATAGGGTGTCCATTAAAAACAAAAAACATATGTTTGTGTTAAAAAACACATTTGCTTTCGGTTTAGAATGTTTCCAAACATGTACATTCATGGGCCCCAGCCGTACATTGATACCGGCGAAAGTCGTTTTCCAATAGCTGTTATTGTTCCAGAGATATTTATGTAGACAAGATAGCTGGGACACCCTGTATATATACATACAAGGCAAAATATGTCTCTGGATATTTATTGATTATTTTTATGTTTATATCACCTTAAAAGCCGTATGCTGATTGGTAAAAGCCATGTGGAGATATATTTTTGAAATGATAAAACCTGTCTGAAGTACATTGAGACTGACAAATTAATTGCCAGACTAAGAAAAATGTTGAGTAGGATCACCAACAAAGTGCATTTGGTACAAACACTGTCATAAACTTTGTCAATAATGAATTCTTTAAAAATAATTTATCATGGGCCTATTAAGGAATATTTTTACATAAGTTAGTGTGTACGAAATATTTTCTTGAAACATTTACGATATGTAGCGTACATGTGATGACTGACTCAAGAAAATATGACTGCGAGAAAGACGTTTACTGTGTCTGAAAACATAATTTGTATCACCTGCGAGAATCAATTCTGCTCTATAAAATGTAGTGATATGCATATACATATAATAGTTACTTTCCTTTCAGTCAGTATTGATTACTTCAGGCAACGATCAGTAATATTCGTAAATCATTTTGAGCAGAATCAAGAAGAGGATTTTAAAACTAATCAGTATGATTTTTCGTATTCTCAATATTTCTTTGAACATTTATTGTTATTTGAGAGAAAGAGGTTGAATGAAACGATGCTGCAAATACAACGACTAATTATTATTACGCAAGATCAGCGATGTACATTAACTTGGTTTCAAGAAAATGTTCAAATGTTTGTATAGCTTATGGGACTTAACTAGGGGGTCATCAGTCCCTAAACTTACAAACTACTTATGAACTAGCTGATCCTAAGGACGGCACAAATATCCATGCCCGAGGGGCGATTCGAACCCCCGACCGTAGTGGCCGCGCAGACCGTGATTGGAGCGCCTCAGGTCCCTCGGCCACCGCGGCCGGCTTACCTTGGTCTCCAGAGTTTTACATAAATAAATGAAATAGGAAGTGGTCTGGTCCGTCCTTCCAATAAACGATAATTCTGAGGTACAATTTTGCTGTGATTACTCCACACAACTCGTCACAGCCAGTATTGTACAACTGATCTCTCCCAACGCTACTGTGCTACTGCACTCTACCAACACTACCGTGCAACTACTCTCTACCAACACTGCCGTGTTACTGTTATCCTTGACAAAGATACACTACATCATGAGAAGTTTGCTATATCACAAATCACAGAGTCAAATTTACAAATACGTCTTACAACCTGTGCCTGAGGTACAAGACAAGTTCGTTTCCATTAATGTTCATTGCTGCGATGCCAATCTGCTATTAGATACGTATTTAAACAGGGGAACGAGATTCAGTATTGATGTCTGTGTTGTGGGGGTAGAGATTCTTTAAGACCGTGTAATCTCCGATTCGCATTGCTTACTGGCTATAACGGTTGCCTAGTAAGCAACAGGTTCCGCGTTCTAATTCTCGCCGTGACACAAATTTGATTCACTACCTCTTGTTCAGTTTAATATCTTTGACAAAGATCAAGACAAAGTATGTCTATGGACACTCATGGCCTTTAAAATTGCTACACCACGAAGATCACGTGCTACAGATGCGAAATTTTACCTACAGGAAGAGGATGCAAATGACAAGCTTTTCAGAGCATTCACACAAGATTGGCGCCGGTGGCGACACCTACAACGTGCTGACATGAGGAAAGTTTCCAACCGATTTCTCATACACAAACAGAACGTTTCCGACTTTGATAAAGGTCGGATTGTAGCCTATCGCGACTATGCTGCTGGCGTTGGTCGCGATCCAATGACTATTAGCAGAATATGGATTCGGTGGGTTCAGGAGGGCAATACGGAACGCCGTGCTAGATCCCAACTGTCTCGTATGACTAGCAGTCGAGATGACAGGCATTTTATTCCGTATGGCTTTAGCGGGTCGTGCAGCCACGTCAACAGATGGGGACGTTTGCATGACAATAACCATCTGCACGAACAGTTCGACGACGTTCGTAGCATGGACTATCAGCTCGGAGACCATGGTTGCGGTTACCCTTGACGCTGTGTACGCAACGACGAACCTGGGTGCACGAATGGAAAAACGTCATTTTTGCGGATGAATCCAGGTTCCGTTTACAGCATCATTATGGTCGCATCCGTGTTTGGCGACAACACAGTGAACGCACATTGGAAGCTTGTATTCGTCATCGCCATACTGGCGTATCACCCGGCGTGATGATATGGGGGTGCCATTGGTTACACGTCTCGGTCACCTCTTGTTCGCATCGACGGAACTTTGAACAGTGGCCGTTACATTTCAGATGGGTTACGACCCGTGGCTCTACCCTTCATTCGATGCCTGCGAAACCCTACATTTCAGCAGGATAATGCACGCCCACATGTTGTCAAATGTTTGTTCAAATGTTTGTATAGTCTATGGGACTTAACTACGGGGTCTTCAGTCCCTAGACTTACAAACTACTTATGAACTACTTACGAACTAGGACGGCACAAATATCCATGCCCGACTGGGGATTCAAACCCCCGGCCGTAGCGGCCGTGCAGACCGTGACTGGAGCGCCTCAGTCCCCTCGGCCACCGCGGTCGGCCACATGTGTCCTGCACAGGCCTATCTAGATACGGAAAATGTTCGACTGCTGCCCTGGCCAGCCCATTCTCCAGATATAACACCAATTGAAGACGTCTGGTCAATGGTAGCCGAGCAAATGGCTCGTCACAATACGACAGTCACTAGTCTTGATGAACTGTGGTATCGTGTTAAAGCTGTATCTGTACCTGTACACGCCATCCAAGCTCTGTTTGAGTCAATGGCCAGGCGTATCAAGGCCGTTATTACGGCCAGAGGTAATTCTTCTGGGTACTGATTTTTCAGGATCAATGCACCCAAATTGCGCGAAAATGTAATCGCATGTCAGTTCTAATATAATATGTTTGTCCAACGAATACCCGTTTATCATCTGCATTTCTTCTTGGTGTAGCAGATTTAATGGCCAGTAGTGTATATTACTTTATTTACGATAGTAACAGATCCTGAGCAAATAGCGTCTTTCAAAAACCTCATGTCACTAAATAGTAGAGAGCGTCAGTGTACATTCAGTCACAAGACATTAAAGCACTATATCACAACTTGTGGATCATCAGTACGGTCACAATAGTTGTTGTTGTGGTCTTCAGTCCGCAGACTGGTTTGATGCAGCTGTTCACGCTACCCTGCCCTGTGCAAGTCTCTTCATCTGAGAATACGTTCGGAAATCTACATCCTTTTGAATCTGCTTACTGTATTCGTCCCTCGGTCTCCTTCTACAATTTTTACCCCACACGCTTCTTTCGGTAGTGATTGTATAATAGGACAGTGCGTGCGTGAAGCTTGAGTGCGTGTTGTGTTGGAGCGCCTCTGCAGAGAGCGCCTCCCTTCTGGTATTGCGTGAGAAGCAGAGCGCGGTATAAGTCGGCGCCTGCATGCACGCAGGCCCGCATCGCAGGCCGACACCTGCTGCTCGCCTGCCTCGGTATAAGCAAGCCTGACGAACGGCTCAGCCGGCGCGTAAAAATACGCAGTCTGGCCGGGATATACGCGCCGCGCGCACGCCACCCTCTCGTAAACCAGCGCTGTATTCTGCGCTCTCCAGCGCCACGATGGGAAACTCCTTACGTCTGCGCCGCGGACAGAAGCCTGCGCGCACCGGACGATAGCGACGGCGATCTTTTAGCACCGCCACACCTGCAAACGTATTTGCGTCGCTGCGGCAGTTTCTTAGGCTTTCGGTAGTGTATACTTTTTTTCTGTCTGTCCAGGTCTGACACGATGTGATACCCACACAATTTCGAGACACATCGCTGCGTTTGTCCAATACACTGCAGACCGTATTCTTAGGCAATGCTATACAGAGTGGTCCACTTGATAGTGACCGGGCCAAGTATCTCACGAAATAAGCATCATCATCATCATTAGCTCAGCGCTCAAATTTTCAAATGTTTGTAGAGTATATGGGACTTAACTACGGGGTCATCAGTCCCTAAACTTACAAACTACTTATGAACTACTTACAAGTAAGGACGGCTCAAATATCCATGCCCGAGGGGGGATTAGAACCCCCGACCGTAGTGGCCGTGCGGACCGTGACTGGATCGCCTAAGTCCCCTCGGCCACCGCGGCCGGCTCTGCGTTCAGTCTCGAGCATAGTACCCCTCCATGATCCCCTATTCAATGCTAACATTGATGCCTTGTCTGATGTTATCCCTTTTACTTCAAAATCATTCTGCACCGAATCTAAGTACTTTCTTCTTGGTCTACCTCGACTCCTCTTACCCTACGCTGCCGAGGTCATGAGTCTCTTAGGTAACCTTGCTTTTCCCATGCGTGTAACATGACCCTACCATCTCAGTCTGTTTGCTCTAACTGCTTCATCTATGGTGTTCATTCCCAGTTTTCTTTGATTTCCTCATTATGTACACCCTCCTGCCATTGTTGCCATCTATTAGTGCCTGCAATCATTCTTGCTACTTTCATATCTGTAACCTACTTTCATATCTTATGAATAAGGTAACCTGTATCCACCCAACTTCCACTCCCATACAACAAAGTTGGTCGAAAGATAGAGCGGTGTACTGCTAACTTAGTCTTGGTACTTACTTCCTTCTTGACGAAGAGAGTATATCTTAGCTGAGCACTCAGTGCATTAGCTTTCCTGCACCTCGATTCCAGTTCTTTCACTATGTTTCCATCCTGTGAGAAAATTCATCCCAGGTACTTGAAACTGTCTACCTGTTCTAACTTTGTTCCTCCTATCTGGCACTCAATCTGTTTGAAGCTCTTTCCCACAGACATTACTTTCGTTTTGGAGATGCTGATTTTCATATCATAATCCTTGCACCTCTGATCGAGCTCAGAAATATTAGTTTGCAACTTTTCAATCGAATCTACCGTTACAACTAAGTCATCCGCAAATGCGAGACTGCTAATTTTGTTTTGACCTATTTTAATCCTGCCCTGCCAGTCTACTGTTTTCAATATGTTCCATGAATAAGCATTAAACGAAATAAGCATTAAACGAAAAAAACTACAAAGAACTAATCTTTTCTAGCTTGAAGGGGGAAAACAGATAGCGCTATGGTTGGCCCGCTAGATGGCGCTGCCATAGGTCAAACGGATATCAACTGCATTTTTTAAAAATAGGTACCCCCATTTTTATTACATATTGCCTAGTACGACAATAAATATGAATGTTTTATTTGGAACACTTTTTTCGCTTAGTAATAGATGGTGCTGTAATATTCACAAACATATTGCTTACAATTTTAGACGAACAGTGGGTAACAGGTAGGTTATTTAAATTAAAACACATTACTTAAGTACTACGTTTGAACTATATTTTAGTTGTTCCAATGTGATTCATGCACTTTTGTAAAATTATCATACATTATGAGAACGCATGCTGTTACCTGTAATTAGCTCTTGACTTCAATAAATGTCCAAAATTATGTCCTTTAACTTCAATGCATTTGGCAACACGCTTAACGAAATTCCTCTCAGCAGCGAGTAGTTCGCATTCAGTAATGTTCTCACATGCATTGACAATGTCCTGAGTCGAGTTTTCAAGCGTTGTCTGTGAATCACGACAGCAAATATCCTTAAATTTTCACCGCAGTAAAAAAATCCGAGGATGTAAGATACGGTAAACGTGCGGGCCATGGTATGGTGCTTCTACGACAAATTCACCTGTCATTAAATATTCCATGTAAGACCACTTAAACTGCACGCGAGCCATGTGTCGGACATAGATCACGTTGAAAGTACATCGCCATTATGTCATGCAGTGAAACATCATTTAGTAAAATCGATAGAACATAACGTAAGAAATCAGTATACATTGCACCATTTCGATTGCCATTTATAAAATAGGGGCCAATTATCCTTCCTCCCATAATGTCGTACGATAAAGTAAGCCGCCAAGGTCGCTGATGTTCCACTTGTCGCAGTCATCGTGGATTATCCGTTGCCCAATGGTGCATCTTATGCCGGTTAAAGTAACATCTAGCTTACAAACTACTTACGAAGTAGCTAACACTAAGGACGGATCCATGCTTGAGGGGGGACTCCACCCTCCGACCGTAGTGGCCATGCAGACCGTGACTGGCGTGACTCAGTCCCCTCGGCCACCGCGGCCGGCACCCCTGTTTCTGAATGTCCGTCACTAAACAGAACGCGTGAAAAAAATCTGTTTTGCCCCGTGATTTATTTTGTGTCCAGTGACAGAACTGTACGCGACGTTCAAAGTCTTCGCCATGCAAATCCTGGGGCATAGAAATATGTTACGGATGATATATGTGATGATGGAGAATTCTCAACATCGACGTTTTTGAGATTCCCGATTCTCTCTCAGTTTTCCTGTTACTGATCAGCGGATTAGCCGCAACTGCAGCTAGGACAGTTACTTTGGCATCATCATTTGTTGCAGGTCGTGGTTGACGTTTCACTTGTGGCTGAACACTTTCAGTCTCTTTAAATAACGTACCTATCCGACGAAAGGTCCGGACACTTGGATGATGACTTCCAGGATAATGCTCAACATATATAACATTTGCACGTTGGACATATTGATGACAATAGCCATACATAACTACCATAAGGACATTTTCTGCAGTTGGTAAACGGTCCAATTTAACACGCGTAATGTATCACGAAGCAAATACCGTCCGACCTGGCGAAATGTTACGCGAGGCCACGTACTTTTACGTTTGTAACTATTACAGCACCATCTATCACACAGCAAAAAAGTGTTCCAAATAAAATATTCATTTTACTTTACGTACTACAGGAATGTGTAATAAAAATGGGGGTTCCTATTTAAAAAATTTCAGTTGATAACCGTTTGACCTATGGCAGCTCCATCTACCCCCCCCCCCCCCCCCAAAAAAAAAGCTAGAAAAGTTTTGTTCTTTGTAGTTTTTCTGTTTGATGCTTATTTAGTGAGATATTTACTATCAATGGACCACTCTGTATGTTTTTGGTGTACTGTGTTTGAGAGTCTCTTGCCGAGCAAAACAAATCTTTCCTTTTCGGCGGTGGTCGGAAGACGGTTTTCATGTTTGATTTTTTTAGTACTCGTCCAAGTGTGCTTCACAGCTGTCCAGATTTGCGGAATTCTTTTTCATCTTGAAAGCCCTAACAATCTGTGTTTCAGTGTATCCATAATTCCTATATACCTCTCTTAAGTGTAGCTATTGGTCAGACGCTTTCTTCGTCACAGATGACGCTTGCCCTGTGTACCACCGTGGTCAGCACTGTCTGCCACTGCGCCGTGGCAACTAGTACAGATCTGTGTGTGTCTTCTTCCTATATGCAGAATGGCCTAGTGTGTCATCCGCCTTCTTTCTAATTGATGTATCAAGGAATGTAAGACAGGAATTTTCCTCTGTTGCCATGGTGAAAGAGGTGCTATCAAGCATGCTGTTTAGGTGGTCCATGAACACGTCCAGAGCGTGCCTGTCATACTTTCAATCACGAATCAGTCGTCGGCATAGAGGACGAAGTGTCGGTGAGCATATTGTAAGGCTACCTCCTTATAGTGCTCCGTAGTGCTCCATATGGGGTTTTCGCGATTCCTGGAGCAAGTGTATATCCCTTGGCTAATCCATCCACCTGTTCGTAAAATTCTCCATTGCACTTGAAGTAGGTGGTCGTTAGAGCATGTTGAAAGACCTAAAATATTTCAAACTCGAAGTGTTGATTCAGCAGTGACAAAGGGTCTTGAAGAGTTACTTTCGTGAACAAAGTCGTGTCTCAAAGCTCACGAGTAGTCACCTCTTTGTATTAGAATGTCCTTCGGTATTCTCAAGAAGTCAGTTGATTTTTCCATATGATGATTGCAGTGTCCCAACAGAGGTTTGAAAAGTGTCACCAGATATATGGCCAGTCCATAATTGTGAGAAATAATCGTGTCCAGTATTGGCCATGGAGAGAACCCATCTTTAGGTGTCCATATAGGAGTGATTTCGTTGGCGCCCTGGGATACCGTTTCTTCACTGCCTCTGGTAGATCTTCATTAGCGCGAAGGTTTTTCTGGTCATTGCCTTGGTAATCCTCCTTAGGCAGGATCTTGTAGCACTTCAGATGAACATCCACCAATGGCGTGAAATACAGGGTGATTCTAGAGGCACTATACATTTTGTACTTCGACAAATTTTACTAACGAATATGTAATATGTAATGGCACTAAAACTAATGTTACAATGGGACACAATTTCAGTACATTCAGTGTGACCATCTTCCAGGTCTACGCACACCGCCCAGCGCTCCATTGTAGTCTGATAAACCTGCCCAAGCATATCGGATGTAATTTCAGCAGCTGCGGCTCGAATCCGCTGTGTTAAGTGTTCAGTGCTGCGGATCTTCACCCGGTATACCTTACACTCAATAAACCCCCATGCAAAATAGTCTAAGGATGTCAAGTCAGGAGAGTGGGGTGCACACATCAGGGGAGAGGCACGACCAGTCCATCTGCCTGGAAATACTTGATTGAGATAATGTCATATGAGGGCAAAATTGGGTGGCGCAGCACCCAGTGGAAAAACAACAGTATCTATAATCCCATCAGATATCAACTGGGGCTCCAGAAACTGTTCCAATATATATATGTGTGTGTTGTGGTCTTCCGTCCGGAGACTGGTTTGATGCAGCTCTCCACAATACCCTATCCTGAGCAAGCCTCTTCAGCTCCACATAAGAACGACAACCTACATCTGTCTGGATCTGCTTACTGTATCCATCTCTTGGTCTTCCCCTGCGATTTTTTCCCCACACACTTCCCTCCAACGCTAACTTCACAATTCCTTGATGTCTAAGAATGTGTCCTACCAATCTATCCCTTATTTTAGTCAAGGTATGCCAGAAATTTCTTTTCTCCCCAATTCTATTCAGTACCTCCTCATTAGTTACGCGATCCACCCACCTAATCTTCAGCATTCTTCTGTAGCACCATATTTCAAAAGCCTCAATCCTCTTCCTGTTCGCACTGTTTATCGTCCATGTCTCACTCCCATACAAGGCAACATTCCATACAAATGCCTTCAGAAAGGACTTCCTTAGGTTTAAATCAATATTTGATGTTAACAAATTTCTCTTTTTCAAGAACGCTTTTCTACCCATTGCCATTCTGCATTTTATATCCTCTGTACTGCGACCATCATTTGTTATTTTACTGCCCAAGTAACAAAACTCATCTACCTCCTTTATTGCTTCGTTCCCCAATCTAATTCTTTCAGCATCACCTGATTTTCTTACACTGCACTCCATTACCCTAGTTTTACTCTTCTTAATGTTCATCTTATATGCACCTTTCAGCACACTGTCCATTCCGTTCAATTG
This sequence comes from Locusta migratoria, assembly GCA_026315105.1. Classification (NCBI taxonomy): domain Eukaryota; kingdom Metazoa; phylum Arthropoda; class Insecta; order Orthoptera; family Acrididae; genus Locusta; species Locusta migratoria. The sequence goes on from CM048744.1 coordinate 389,088,028, forward strand.
CTCGTCCAGGTCCTTTGCTGTCTCTGACAGAATTACTATGTCGTCGGCAAAACGCAATGTTTTTAATTCTTCACCCTGAACTTTAATTCCTTCTCCAAATTTCTCCTTGCTTTCCTTTATAGCTTTCTCAATGTACAAATTGAACAACAATGGAGAAAGGCTACAACCCTGTCTCTCTCCCTTCCCAACCACTGCATCCTTTTCATGCCCTTCAACTTTGACAACCGCTGTCTGGTTTTTGTACAAGTTGTAAATAACCTTACGTTCCCTATATTTTACTCCTGCTTGTTTCAGAACTTGAAAGAGTTTATTCTAATCAACATTGTCAAAAGCCTTCTCCAAATCTACAAAAGCTAGAAATGTAGGTTTGCCTTTTCTTAATCTATCTTCTAGAATAAGTCGTAAAGGGAGTATTGCCTCCCGTGTTCCTACATTTCTCCTGAACCCAAACTGATCTTCCCCGAGGTCGGCTTCTACCAGCTTTTCCATCCGTCTGTATATAATTCGCGTTAATATTTTGCAGCCATGACTTATTAAACTGATGGTTCTGTAGTTTCACACCTGTCTGCTCCTGCCCTCTTAGGGATGGGGATTATAACATTTTTCTTAAAGTCTGAGGGTACTTCACCTGTCTCATACATCTTACACACCAGGTGAAACAATTTTGCCATGGCTGGTTCTCCCAGAGACTTCAGTAGCTCTGAGGGAATATCATCTACTCCAGGGGCCTTGTTTCGACTTAGGTCTTTCAGGGCTCTGTCAAATTCTTCTCTCAGTACAGTATCTCCTATTTCATCTTCATCTGCATCCTCTTCCCTTCCTACAATATTGTCTTGAAGTTCATTTCCTTTGTATAGCCCCTCTATATATTCTTTCCACCTTTCAGCTTTCCCTTCTTTGCTGAGAACTGGTTTTCCATCAGTGTCCTTGATATTCATAGAGCTGTTTTTCTTATCTCCAAATGTTTCTTTTATTTTCCTGTAGGCTGTATCTATTTTTCCCCTATTTATACATTCTTCTACATCCTTGCATTTGCCTTCTAGCCACTCCTGCTTAGCCATTTTGCACTTCCTGTCAATCTCATTTCTTAGTTGTCTGTACTCCATTTTGCCTGTTTCATTTACTGCATTTTGATATTTTCTCCTTTCATCGATGAAATTTAGTATCTCCTGTGATATCCAAGGACTTTTTGTGGGTCTTTCCATCCTACCTATTTTGTCCTCTGCTACCTTCACTATTTCATCTCTCAATTTTACCCATTCCTCCTCTACTGTTTTATTTTCCCCCGTTTCTGTCAATTGTTGACTAAAGCTCCCTCTGAAATTTTTAAGAACCTCGGGTTCCTTCAATTTATCCAGGTCCCATCTCCTTATTTTCCTACCTTTTTGTAGTTCTTTAGTTTCAGCCTACAGTTCATAACCAACAAGTTATGGTCAGATTCTATATCTGCCCCTGGGTATGTCTTACACTGTAGAACCTGATTCCGAAATCTATGTCTCACCATTATAAAATCTATCTGGTATCTTCCGGTGTCTCCTGGTCTCTTCCACGTATACAACCTTCTTTTGTGATTCTTGAACCAGGTGTTTGTTATAACTAAATTATGTTCTGTGCAAAATTCTACCAGGCGGCTTCCTCTTTCATTCCTTTTGCCCAGACCATATTCACCTACTATCTTCCCTTCCCTTCCTTGTTCTACTACCGAATTCCAGTCTCCCATAACAATTAAGTTTTCCTCTCCCTTAATTGTCTGAATAATTTCCTTTAGCTCCTCATATATTTCTTCGATTTCCTCATCATCGGCAGAGCTAGTTGGCATATAAACCTGTACTACTGTTGTCGGTGTTGGCTTTGTATCTATCTTGACAATGATAATGCGATCACTGTGCTGGTCATAGTAGTTTACCCGCATTCCTATTTTCTTATTCATTATCAATCCTACTCCTGTGATACCCCCAATTGATTTTGTATTTATAATCCTGTACTCACCTGACCAGAAATCCTGTTCATCCTGCCACCGAACTTCACTAATCCCCACTATATCCAACTTCAACCTATCCATTTCCCTTTTTAAATTTTCTAATTTTCCTACTCGATTAAGGGATCTAACATTCCACTCTCCGACCCGTAGAATGCCAGTATTGTCTTTTCTGATGATCACATCCTCCTGAGTAGTCCCCGCCCGGAGATCCGAATGGGGGACTATTTTACCTCCGGAATATTTTACCCGAGAGGATGTCATCATCATATGTTCATACAGTAGAGCTGCATGTCCTCGGGAAAGGTAACGGCTGTAGTACCCCCTTGCTTTCAGCCGTTCGCAGTAGCTGTGTGGCGAAGCCACATTAGCTGATGTTACAAGGCCAGCTCAGTCAATCATCCAGACTGTTGCCCCTGTAACTACTGAAAAGGCTGCTGCCCCTCTTCAGGAACCACACGTTTGTCTGGCCTCTCCACAGATACCCCTCCGCTGTGGTTGCACCTACGGTACGGCTATCTGTATCGTTGAGGCACGCAAGCCACCCCACCTCGGCAATGTCTGTGGTTCATGGGAGTGGCCAATATATATATATATATATATATATATATATATATATATATATATATATATATATATGGTTCCACTAACGGTTTCTACTGCGAAGAAGAAGGTCCCTTATGCTTTTGCTGTCTACCGTTGACACTCCTGCAGCACACTTGGTTGTTCGTCTGCCCAGATCCAGCAGTTGTGTCTGTTCACATGTTCACAGATATGAAACTTAGCTTCATAACTAAACTTTTTTTTTCATGAAATTACCATTGTTCCACAGCTTGTAGGAGATCATGACACGTAGCTTGTTCGGATGCAGTCCTCCGCTTCAAGGTGATGTGCGACCTGGATATGGTACGCACATTTGTGCAGCTTGTAACGAAGAACTCTCCATACAGCGGTTCGAGGAATACCAAGCAGCCCTACTAAGTCTCCTGGTAGATGCGGAAGGGCTACGTGTGATCACATCCTGCACACTTTGCACTGTGTCTGGCGTTATGGCCGGCCTCCCTGGACGTTATTCATCTGCATCACTACCAGTACGCTGGAATGTGTTAACTTGGGTCTTAATAGCAAGCCTGGTGGTGCCTGTTTCCCGAAATCGACGGGAAAAGTCCAGCCGCACCTGTTCGTACGTTAGTCCACGAAGACGAGCAGAAACAGCCGCGATTCGTACTGCCTTGGTTAGTATTCTAACGTAGTACCTCCAAGAAACAAATATTCAATTACTATATCATTGAAACGTATAGTGACTTTCGAATCATCCTGTAATACAAATACCAAACAATAATGAACAAATAATGCTGAACAAAATGTTCAAAAGTTTGTAAATCTATCGGACTCAACTGCGTTGTTATTATTCCGTATCTTACCAACTACTTAAACTAAGTTGAACTAACCTAATGCCTACACACACATCCATGCCCGAGGGAGGATTCGAACCCCCTACGGGGGAGGCCGCTCGATCCGCAACGTGGCGTTCCAGACCGATCGGCTACTCCCGCGCGACTAATGCTCAACATTACCCCCCCCCCTCCTCCTCCTCCTCCTCACATTACTACTTGCAATATAACAAAAGAGTCAAACATTCACTCATTTTGCAGTTAGACAAATACCCAGAGGATGGCCACTTGCATCAGTGGCCGAAACGTCGACAGTTTCTTAAAGATGAAAATGCGGTCTCACACCAAGAAAAATTTTATTATGACAACGGCCGCGGATGGTTAAGCTTGCAAATAATTCTGGTTATTTCCGTGAAGCGGATAAACAAACGAAGAGAGCATTCAAGTATTCGCTTAATTTCATTTACTTAATACTGGCGGACCTGCCACTGCTTCTCAATGTTTAAATATGTGTGTTAGATATTCTAATACTTTTCTTCCCCTCTCTCTTATACTGTGTCATTATTCCCTTACCTCCTCTCAGTCACCCTCTCTATTCGTCTTTCGCTTTCTCCCGTACTTTCCACCTCTTCTTCTTCATGTCAATCCCAAGCTCCTCTTTCCCTTTACCTATATCCATTTTCTACTCCTCTAGTCTCTAGGTTCTCTAGGTTCTTCTACGACTGCCCCTCTGTATATTTATGAGTTTTCTGGATTGCTATCCCAATCTCGGATTCTTATCGTAATGCAATTGTTATTACAGATAAGCCATTAATATTACTTCTTTGATTTCTCTGAAAACTGACTTCCAAGAAGAAAAAAACCGCTTCACGGTGTATGCGTTTTTTCTTTCTTATATTTGACCGACATAGGGAAAGTAGTATCCTTTTGGGAATAAAAGTAAAAACTAGTAAATATTTAGGTTGTAATGAAAATAATATACATTAAAATACTTGTCTGCATAGTCATCGGGCAACATTAAATACTTTTCATAACGTATAAACAAGATTTGTTTTCCAGTCTCATATAAATTCAGTTGAAGTATATTAAGATTCATAGTGACAAATGTCTTTCCAATGACTGGAATGTTATTGATTATAAAGCGCCGAACGTTCATCACGAATTCTTCACCATAAATGTGTCAAATCTAAAGGTCTTAATTCAATACTTACAAATTACAATTATGAACAACTTAAATTTTGAATGAACACACAGAAATCATTGTAGGTAAGACGAAGCAAAGGCTACGATTCATAGGCAGGATAGTTAGAAGATCCTACAGTTGTAGTAATGTAACTGCCTAAATTAGAATTAAGCGTCCATTTTGTATTATTCCTACACAGTGTGGTAACCCTACCACTTGGGACTGACGGGCGATTTAGGGAAACTACAGAGAAGGGCAGCTCGCGAAGTAAGGGAGAGAGTGTCACGGAAGTGATACACGAGATGGGGTCGAAATCGTTACAATAAAGGCTTTATTCGTTGCGGCGAAATCTATTTGTGAAACTTCTTTCAACAATTTTCTCCTCCGAATGCGAACATATTTTGTTAGCACCCACCTACATAGAGAGACATGATCATTATAATAAAATAAGGTAGATCGGAATGATTAGGGAGTTCATTTTTCCAGCACGCATATCAGAGAATAGAACGGAAGAGACATGTCATAAAAGCAGTTCCATGTAATTTACAAAACCAAACGTTTGTAATGTTATGGGACCTAACTGCTGTGGTCATCGCTCACTAAAATTACAAACATCTTTAAACACCCACACACCCATGCCCGAGGGAGGACTCGAACCTCCAACGACAACGGCCGCGGGCACTGCATCATGGCGCCTTACTGCTCACGGCTATTTTGTTGCGACTGTGATTTGCAGAGTATTTATGTAGATAAAGATGTAGATGCTAACTGAACCATCAGTTCATCAGTAATCACAATTCGCCACCCCCAACGCTCGACATTATGAGTGTCCTCTCTCCCCAAATTGAAGTTGCGACACAAGCGCCCAACAGACGACTCGTCCACAAACATTGTCTCCAGTTGACGATGGATATCGATTGGTCCATAATACTCGCGCTGAGAAACCGCATCACAGCATAAGGTCAACAACTGGCGGCAAACTCTGTTGTTTTAAACATCCAAACGCTGATAGAAACAGTACAGTCAAGGCGAACGGCACGTGACGTTACAAATAGAATGGAAACAAACAAGTGAGAGCATTAGATCCTTTCTGGCGATTACGCTATGCTAAGAATTTTGCAAAAAGCCAGTGCTGTCAATGTACGAGGCATGTGGTCAGCTAGTTCTTGTCACAGGCTTTGTCGATTTTTTCAGCCACGTAGCTCCACAGATGGAATCATAAAGGCTGAGTGCACGTCTCTCGTCAGCAGCGCTCGTCAAACTAAACCAAAACCTAGCCAAGCCCGGCAGCACTACAGCTGACCTCACAAAATTTCGCTATATGTTATGTCCTGTGATCTGCAGGAAAGTCAACAACTCCTATAAACGATAACTGTTTATTAAACAAATAGCCTTCTGGGCGTACAATAACAAAACGCAAAGAAAAAACAGCAAGTACAAAAATGTTTATACAGCTTATGGGACTTAACTACGGGGTCATCAGTCCCTAAACTTACAAACTACTTATGAACTACTTACGAACTAGGACGGCACAAATATTCATTCCCGAGGGGGGATTCGAATCCCCGACCGTAGTGGCCGTGCAGACCGTAACTGACGCGCCTCAGTCTCCTCGGCCACCGCGGCCAGCATAACAGCAAGTACAATAGTGAAGGCATCACACATAAATCAAACTATTGCAACTGACGCTAGGCCAAAACAAAACAAATACTACAACACGAAAACTACGCTGAGTGCTGCGGCAACTGGATTCGGTGCAGTGGCGTAGCTATGTCACCAAGGGCCCCGGGGCAAGAATGACTTTGGGGCCCTCTTTAAACTGAAAATATACAGATGCAAAACTACATCATTAGCTCCTTACCGCCCACTGGAAGACATAATAAGGCAAACCTAAATACTACTAAGTAAATTGTTATGTGTCAAGCAGCACATAACATTTAGTCTTATTCTCTAATATAATAACTGTGAAAGTTTCTTTGTTTGTTACGCTTTAACGCAAAAATTACTGGGTGAATTTGGATGAAATTTTGTAGAGCGATAGAGTTGGACCTGGGTAGGACAAACAGATAAAACGACCCCCATCGGATAGTTCCCGAAGTTGTCCCATACAAGGTCAATGAAGTCGCAGGCAAAAGTTAGTAAAAAAAAGTCTTACTCAAACACGAAAACATGGTCCCCTCCCGCTAAGCAAACCGGTAACAGTCAAGTCAGGACTAAGGCGTCCGTGGTGACAGCAGTCGGACTGTTATCAGTGCCGACAACTCACTCTCGCTAAACTACTGCGCTGTTAGCTCATTGCTGCGTACCGATCGGAGAAATTTCGTTGATAGCCCAGTCAAAGAAGAAAAACAGGTGAAATATTGGTGTAAGATGATTTCAGCCAAAGTAAGTTGCTGGATTGTTGATGAAACAGTTTGGATTGAGCAGTGCCCAAAACCTTAAGTCGACATCTTCGCTTATTATCGTCACAGTGGGCTAGAAGGCAGCGTACAGAATGCACACTTCACTATTGAAACAAAAAACCATATTTTCTCTTCTTCTTGCACTAATTTCAGAGTGCATAGAGATCTATTCAAACGTTCAAGTATTTGTAAAGCTTATGTTACTTAACTGCGTGGTCATTAGTCCCTAAACTTACAAACTACTTATGAGCTAACTTATGCTAAAGACAGCACAAACATCCATGCCCGAGAGGGGATTCGAACCCCTGGCGGGCAACGGCCTCGCGCATCGCAGCGTATCGCCTCAAAGCGCTCTGCCACTCCGCCGCGTCTTGGGATCTGTGATTAATTGCAGTCCCTTGTGGGAATTCACTACACAAAAAGTTGAGTTGCCATAATAATACCGTTTTGTAATAATACATTAGAGACTTCATATTCAAATGTGGTCACACCGTGTATTGTCAAACACACTGCTAGTAATTCAGCGCCATTCACTGTTATTTCGCAAAGATTGTGAGCCACGGCAATTCCGACTTCGATCAACAATACACTAACGGTGCAGGGTCCACGTCTTAGTGGACAAGCAATAGACCTTGTTATGTTTATTTCTGAGATGGGAATAATTTTTGGCTTTCACCTCTTGCGTTTGAGGCAGAACGTACATTATACGATGTAATTGGGGGACATGGATGTTCGGAAAACCGATTATTCGGATAATCGAACTGTGCAATTATATTTGCCAATAAGAAGTGCTCTACACTAAATGTATTTACACAGTATTTGGAAGCGTGTAATCCTTTACAATGCGCTAAGCGGCTCCACACGATACTTGGAAGCCGCAGCTGTTGCCGCGAGCAACTTTGATGCTGCCGCTACTGTGCTGCTACGCCGACTGAAGTGTGCAGATTGTTGTACACAGCGACTAGTGGCTTGGCCGGTTAGCAGCGCCACCGAGTGGCGTCGTGAGGGGCCATTAGAAACAATCTTATTGCGGCTGTTGAGGGAATCATGGTTTGTCTGGAGAGGAAGATGGACGGTAGGGAGGGAGAGTAAAAAAACTAGAATTAAATTAAAAATTCCACGCTCTACTGTAACTTTTTTCAAACGTCGTTCACGGAGACCGAGGGGCCCCTCGAGCTCGGGGGCCCCGGGGCACTGCCCCGCCTAGCCCTATGATAGCTACGCCACTGATTCGGTGTAGGAGCGGCCGGTGGCTGAGTATGCACTGCCCTCCACACTCCGTCGGTGCGCTTCTGAAGCCGGCATCGGCGGAGCGCTACAACCGGTAACTCAGCTGTTATTGGCTGGACACTGTCACTTGGCTAAGCGTAAAGTAGTGCTGCAGTACAGCGCGGTTCATTCTGCAGTTGGCCTTTGTTGATGTTTTTGTTTTACGTGTGTCGCCTACGAAATTGAGCTCAGCAGCCCGCTATGGCTGTCTGTTATGCGAGCACTCTACACTGTCATGGGCTGCCACAGCTCTATAAACGCTCGAATGTTATATATATGAAAAATATCTGTAACTTAAGGTCAAACAAACCGGCAAAAATTGAAGTAAATCGCCGAAGTTCTTTTCGAGATTTTTGTTAACAACTTTTCCATTTTCTATGTTAATTATGTAACTATACAAAACTGTCCATTTGGTAAATTAAACCATATTCGTATGTGACTGCAACCTCGTGTGAAAAGTTCAATGTACTCTGGTGATATTTGAATTGTTCAGAATGGCGTTTTATGAATAAATAGTAGAAAAACAAATTGAACAAATTGCAGACTATCATCAATGTTGTATAGATACTTTAATTATTACTTCTATAATAGTGCAAAAAATTTGAGCAACACTCAGATATTTTGCAAGGTAAAATTTATTTCTCCACAACGCAGTGTCAACAGGTGTAATGTAGTGCAAACAATGTGAAGAATACAGAACGGAAACAACTGGAACATGTATAACGCTAGATAACAAAGTCTTCTTCGATTTATCTAATTTGCATGCCCTTTCAGACAACTGTTTCATCTTCCCAGTATGAGGTGTGACTACCCATGGCAGCAACACGCAACTGACAAGCGGGCATGCTGCAAATAATATCGTCGGTCTAACGTTGACGCAATATCGCGAGTTCATCCCGCAGAACTTCCTGCGCGCTCTTTTAGGATGGAATATTACATAAACAGTATTAAAGTTATGCTATGAATCTTCTTTCAGGAAGAATACTCCGTAGATGAAGACGTAAAACTTTTAAGTCCACTATTATCTCCACGTACGACGAGATTCAGCATGTTGTAAAATTAGCTCGGCCTTTGAGAACTTTTTAAATCTTTTGTGGTCGCAATGGAGCACTGTAATCAATAGGTCTATTACGAATTAGGTTCTTAAGCTTTTTCGTCGGTCTCATTCTTTTTCATTCCTTCGGATCGAGCCCTTCTCCCCTACACCACTCTTTCCAGTCTCCGTTACCTTCCATTGGTAATGTTGCCCTGAAATCTTGAGTGCTGCTGTATTTCCTTCCAATCCCCTATCGTAATCTGTAGTGTCATCTTTTCCTCAGAGATCTCTTTGATTCAGTATTCTGCCAATAGTTTCCTCTTCTGTTGTACTCATTAAGTGTTCTCGATTCTCTTTCATTTCACGTTCCCAGGTCCTACTTCTTTTCCAACTCACTTGCACAATGTTCCAAATTTCGGCTTTGTAGTGTTTCTTGTTTATGCACCTTGTGACAATCTTTCTTTATATTTGCTAAAACGTTAGTTGTTTTAAATATATTTCGGCCTTGTGTTTCAGTTTTATGGCTACTGAAAGGCATTGTTTTTATGTGTTCTTTAAAATACTATTTTTATTGACATCGCAGGATGGAGGCGTTCTGCCTAGATTAATAATCTTCATAATAAAACGCCAAGATCACTATAGGATTAATGAGTATTTAATTTACTGACAACTGGTTTCAATGGACTATGCCACCGTCAGCTGGTGTATAAATTCTAAAATGTGGTGATGTTATTCATGAAATGGAGGTTAAACAGAATTTGCTACGCTGCACTTAGTATATAAAATACACAAGTTATATTATCAACTGCATGTAAGAGACTCAAAGGAGAAGATAACATAACTTGTGTATATTATATTTTGATCGCAATGTTGAATTTGTGTTTAATCTCCTTTTTCTTTTTAAGTAACATAACCACATTACAGAATTTATAGGACGAGATGATGATGGCATAGCCCATCGAAACCGGTCATTCATCAATTATATAATCAGATTGCGATCTTTACATTCTTAATTTGAAGACAGTTTTAATCAAGTTCTTTTTTTCAAATCTGCCGTGATGGATACTCATTCAATGTGTGTTATTACTTCTCCAAAGAATTTAATTTTTTAACATGATTTGTATCGTGTTGTCAAATTCTCTATGATAGTGGCGCTTCATTTAGTACTATTTCTAGTTTTGAGAAGATAGTTTAAACCATTACTGTGGGTTATTTCCTGTAACTATTATATTATCGGTTCTTCAATGCTATAGCCCAGGAAAGCGAGCTCATCAGCAAATTTGTAAAAGTTCGAATTTAAGTCATGCTCTGTGTTATAAACTAATGTTCTTTGGATTCAGATAATCTTTGGATTATTATTAAAGAATAAAATATTATTTCACTTTTGCATTTCTATATATTCGTGCCATGACTGAACCGATCGTTCAAATATAAAGCAAAAATCTTTCAGAAAACCTTTTGGCCTTATTCCTAAAGCGCAGACACACCTGGACTCATTATTTGACATCGATTTCAACTCAGTTAACATTACTGTCAAAGAAATTTATTGATACCGTTTGTCTGGGCGGCATGGGAGGGAGCTACAATTCAATTCTAAAGCCTTACAATATCTATGTTACTGTATATTAATGCCACAGTAAGAGGAATCTTCTAATGGCTACACAAAATGCGGCCTAAGGGAACAACATTTTGACCCATATTCTTCGTTTGAGAACAAAAAGTAAAGAAAATAATTAATAATATTTTGAATTAGATGACCAACCCGCAATTATATAAAAAAGAGAAACTATAAAACAAAGAGTAAAAGAACTTATGTAATTTAAATAAGGAAAAGTAACTGAAATAAAAGAAGGTATTATTAAATTAAAAAACATAAGTAATATAAAAATAATTTGATATAAAATGAATAGGCATTTCCCTACGAATTAATCTAATAGAATCCCTAAAAGGTTTAGGAATACTTAAAAAAACTACTTTATTTGGACCCTTACGAATCTGAATGTAACCTAATACCTTTTCCTCCATTAAAGTTATAACAGCCACCCCAATTAAACACAAATAACCAAAAGAAATTTTTTTAAATAAATATAAACGAGTCATAAAATTTCAATACTAGTTGTAGAAAAAAAAAATACTTGAATGAATTCTGAATTCAACACGTTTATCTGCAAAAATAGTAAACCATTAATTTTATTTAATAAGTAAAAATTATTTTAATCACATGGTCCATTCGTACTAATATGAATATGATATTCTGAGGATAGAAACCTACCTGGCTCAAGCCGGTCTGAACTGAGATCACATAAGCACTTAAAGGTCGAATGGACCTAACTATTAAGCCACTGCATCTTTAATTAATCTTAATCCAATATCGAGGTCGCAATCCACTTTATCGATATGATCATAAATTATGGATAAAATGAACTTAAATGAATAGTAAAAGATTTGTTGTGGTCTTCAGTCCGTACACTGGTTTGATGCAGCTCTACACCCTAATCTGAGGAAGCCTCTTCATCTCCTCGTATGAACGGCAATCCACATCCATCTGAATCTGCTTACTATGTTCGTCTCTTGGTCTCCCTCTGCGATTTTTCCACGTACACACTGCCCTCCAATGCTTAATTTGCGATTCCTTGATGTCTAAGAATGTGTCCTATCAATCCATCCCTTCTTTTAGTGAAACTACGCCAAAATTTCCTTTTCTTCCCAATTCTGTTAAATACCTCTTCTTTAGTTACGCCGTCTACTCAACTAATCGTCAGCTTTTTTCTGTAGCACCGCATTTCAAGAGCCTTCATCCTCTTTCTGTCTAAACTATACGTCGTCCAAGTTTCACTCCCGTATATATTAAAAACATAAATCAATACATGTTAAGCACTATACGGGTTTCTCGTCCTAAAGAAATATTTCAGCCTTTTAATTTAAAAGGTAAATTCTAAAATTCATTAAGAGGCAGTTAATTTCATGACAAAGCATTTATTCCAGCCATTAAATCCTGAACCAAGACATTCCCTACACCTCCTCCCTCCCTTGTGTGGGGAACAATCACCACTGATATAGATTTCTATGAAAAGTTAGGCTCTTATTTACAGAGATCATTCCTTCGTTTTTTCCATTTCGCTGACACTTTTTTGCCCACTTTACTGAGCGGCACCAAATCTTAAAGACATAAGTTTTGGTCGCCAGAGACCATAACTTCCCTTTATCAAATATTTCGTACGAAAAATACGTAAGCAACACTAAAAGAAGCCGTTTCTAATGTAATTATAATTGTAAATAAACCATTCATCTGACACGAAATTGAATAAAAGAAAGCAGAAAATTCTCTACTACTTTCCTCTCTTGTCTTTTTCGTAACTCGCGCCGTTACCGAGTTATTTGTTAAAACAACGGCGATTTATTTTATTAAACCAGGAGTTTGAATTGTCACGTGACATTCCTCACCCAGAACTCTCCCTCCGCTTTGTCTTTTTAAAGCAATGGAGCATTTAAAAATTAACAAAACCACGTCGTTCTTAATACAATAAATTATGATGTGGTGTCTAAAAATTCATATTAGTCGCTAACACGCGCCAGCAATAGTACGAGAATTAAGCACCAGCTTTGCAGTTGTTCGCCGTGGTGCACTGAGCAGAGTGCTAGGTTATGATGCAGATGGTTGATAGTTCGAAACTCGCCTCTACCATTTTTTCTTCTTGGCTCTTAAAAGGGTTAATTAAATACAGCTCCCTACTGGGAGGATATTGCTAATGTAGTTGTGGTCAGTTAACAAGAGCGTCCGAAATCCTTTTAGGAAGCAAGATGAAAAAAAAAAAAAAAAAAATGCCAGTGTCGTTTTTTTTTATTTATTTATTTATTATTTTATTTTTATATTTTTTGTTCTTCAGGAAGGTCGATGATTTACGATCGTTTTTTCGTGTTCGTTCTGGGCTTGAGAATTTCGCTCGTTTTTATTACAGATGGTGTTGAGCCGTCTTTCTTTTTCTCTTACTTCATTGGTTCTTCGGTTTTATCCGTCCTTTCTGGAAGTTGGCTTATTTTGTTTTATTCTGTTTCGTTAACTCAGGGCGTCGAGCCCTCTTTACGAAATTGTCGCCCATTAAGCTACGTCGAACGGCTGCGAGAGTAATCCGCAATTCTACTATCATCGATGGCAGGTGTTATCTGCTAGTATGTCAATTTTAGACTTAAGATTATAATTCATTGTCCTAAGAATGACGTGTTTTTGATAATTATTAGTGCGACGCTGCTTTGAAATAACAACGATTCATCAAATACAGAAAGCATGATGGTGTTTCGGCCAAAGATGCGGGTGAGAGATGGCACGTGACTGGTTTCCAAGCGCCTAATTTAGGCTACGTTCCTTCCAGACTATAGTCATTCGTAATTTTTAATTCATTTATTCAAGATGACCGGTTTCGACACACTATGCAGTCATCACCTGGTCTCATTGACATGAAACTGCTTATTATAGTGCTCCATATAACATCTGGTAGGTGTACTAAGATCATGTGCTGGTGGATAGATATAAAATGGATGCCTGGTCAACATTAAAACAGTAAAATATACATAAAATAATAACCACCATAGTGTACATGTCTGTTTGAGCACCTCCATAAAATCAACCAGACATGTGCACTATTTTATATCTGACTCCACCAGCACACGATATTATGTATATCATCCAGTACACCTACCAGATTTTATTTGGAGCACTATAATAGCAGTTTAATGACAATGAGACCATATGATCTGACAATAGAGTGTCGAAACCGGTCGCCATGAATAAATAAAACAAAAATTGCGATGTTGGCATCTATCTTATTTATTCAACGAGATAGTTACCTAAGATGAGTAAATTAAGTGGTAATGAAACTGTGGGATAGATATTAAAATAATATTTATATATAAAGAAATTTCTGGAGTGCAACAATCCTATTTTATTCAACTAGTTTTGGTCCTTCTTTTAAGCCATTTTCAGGAATTCTAACTCCATCGATATCGTGGATCTGGTAGGTAACTGGCAGCATTCCAGTGTTGCTCCCAGTTACCTGCCAGCTCCAAGACATCGATGGAGTTAGAATTCCTGGTCTAAAAGAAGGACCAAAACTTGTTGAACAAAATAAAATTGTTACACTCTAGATTGTTCTTTATATAAAAATTTAAATAAGAGTGCTGTTGTCCCAAAAATATGTGTCTAAAATACGTGATTCAGTTGTCATACTTGGCGTGGTGTGAGTTTGTCCACATTAGAAACATCTACAGGTAAACACATGCATTGACAATGGCCGGTTACTGGACGAAATCATGATTTGCCAAAAAAAAAAAAAAAAAAAAAAAAAAAAAAAAGTATATATATATATATAAGGTAAAGCAGTCGATAAACTGAAGATTGGTTTGAACACAACAGTGGTCCTGTTTGGAGGTGGTATGCCGTTGCCTTTCTCCGACCTTCGAACTGACTTACCCAGACAGTTATGGGGGGACCTACAGTTTAACGTGCGTTTCGAACCACGGTGCTTCTCGGTATTTTTCACATGAGCAATACTGCCAGAGGTGATAGAAGTAGAAAAATACAGATTAAAATCATATGCTGTGGCGGGGATCGAACCCGCGACCTTTGGATTTGTAGTCTGGCACTTTTTTCATTTTTTTTTTTTTTTTTTTTTTTTTTTTTTTGTTCTATGGGTAGATCAGTTCATTGCGGTCGTTGTTCCTTTTTTCTCGTTGTCGTTCGATGAGATCTTGGCTCAGCTTTTTTATTACAGAGAGGCGTTCAGCCCTTTGACCGGGCGTTCTGAGCCACGGCGCGCCGCTGCAACCGAGGTGCCCATTCTACCACTGTGCAATCGAGGCGCCCATATATAAATAAATTAAAATGTAATAAAAAATAAAATGAAATAAAAAAATAAAAAGATTCGCAGAGTATTGGATGAAAATAATAGTTTAAAGAGGTAAAAGTTCAAGAAAGAGTATATTTGCCCAAGATAAACTCATATATACCGCGGCGGATTAGCCGTGCACATTGGGGCGTCATGCTGCTGTGCGTGCGATCGTTCGCCGTCAGGTGTTCGAGTCCCCCTTCGGGCATGGGTTTTTGTGTTGTCTTTGGGTTAGTTTACGTTAGTTTAAGTAGTTTCTGAGCTACGGACTAATAACCAGCAGTTTGATTTCGATAGATTTGCAAACAGCAAAATACGGTCAAAGAGAATTATACTTGTTGGGTGCATAGATATAATCACAATAGTAGAGTCGTAATCGTATAGTCCATGATTTTTGTTATTTGTATTTTTATCATTTTTGTCCGAAATGTTTGGAAATAATCATAAAACTACAGGCTAATCTCAAGTGGGCCGTAAAACACGCCTGTGCGATTTTTTTTAACATATGCGAGTGTAGGCTTTCTCGGCGGATATCATGTATGAAGTCTTCGCGGGAGCCGGCCGCGGTGGCCGAGGAGACTGAGGCGCTCCAGTCACGGTCTGCATGGCCACTACGGTCGGGGGTTCGAATCCCCCCTCGGGCATGGATATTTGTGCCGTCTTTAGTATAAGGTAGTCGCTAAGTAGTTTGTAAGTTTAGGGATTGATGACCACGTTGTCCCATAAGCTTAACAAACATTTCAATTTCTATTTCATCGCGGGTTGTCAGTCGAGTTGCTTCGTCGTCGTCTCGTAGCAACGTTTCGGTGGAATGCGTCTCCATCATCTTCAGGAGAAGACGATGAGACGCATTCCATCGAAACGTTGCTACGAGATGACGACGGAGCAATTCGGCTGATAACCCGCGAAGACTTCATACATTTTAACATACTTTTGTCGCTGTCGTGTGGTGGTGATTTACGCAGGTTTTGCGTGATACGCAACATCCACACACTGTGCGCCCACCGCGCCTTACACCTCCGCGGCGGTGCGGCGTAGTAGTCCCCCGGCCGCGCCCTCGCCGGCCGCGCTGATGCTAAGTTGTGTGGCAGGCTCCAGCCTCCCGCCTGCAGGCTGCAGCTCCTACCGCCGCACATCTTCATCGCCGCAAAGTGACAATCTCGCCGCCGCCGCCGCCGCAGGAGCCGCTCCCGAGAGCCCGCCTCCACTACTTCACGCGCACTTTGTGGCCCCATCACTTCGTAGCGGGAAGTCTCTTAATTGTGAGAGATTACACGCACGATCCCCTTAGTGCACAACGTCCGACTGGAGTTATAAAGTGGACTCAAACAATTACATATAATTGAAATACTTCTTGAACAGGCCGCGGCGGAACGGATCGCCAGTCGTCGTAGACAAAAAAATGGTCTTAGGTCCAAAAAAATTGCAGGAAGCTGAATTTTTGGTATGTTGTTAGGACATATTACAGTAGTATTAAACCAAGTTTGCAGCTTCGAAATCCTTTAGCTTAACTTTTAAGAGCCAAAAAACATCGAAATTGTCGCACTTTTTTCTGGTTTTGGCTTATAACGCGTGAAGGGTGGTTTTTTTGACGAAAAGTCTCTCGCACCTCTATTAATATAGATTAAATGTTCTAAAATTTAAGCCGAACCGCAGCTCTGTAAGTACCATAGTTCCCGAGATATTGGACTTCGAAAGTTGACTTATTTCTCCAAAAAGTTCAAATTTTCGATTTCTGTGAAATTACAGCTAGAATATTGGCTCTAATGATTATCCTACGGGAAAAGTCAGACAAACCAAAGTTATAGAGCAGTTATTTAGCTTTCATCTAAGTACAGAACGAAGTCCATAGGCCCAATAGATTTCTAGTTATCGTTGAAAAACGAAAAGTTGGAAAAATCGGATGATTTGCAGTCTTCTTATCCTATATACGTTAAAGAAAAAGGAGGAATTATTCTTTGACGATGATAATTAACGCATTGTATATAAATAGGTGTAATTTATGTGTTAGTGCATACCAATATATTTTTTGAAAGTAGGTATTGCTGTAGAAACAACGAAAGCCTCTCAGTTTCTGAGTATTGGTCAGCCATTAAGGGACTGGGACTTTCGTTCGTAGCGAGGCCTCACTCTGAGTTGTGACCCAGCGGGTGTTCTGTCCTCCCTCCCAAACTACTTGCCTCCGAGGTCTTCCTCACTCCACCGAGTCTGTCCTTAGAAACGGCCGTATTCGTATCTGCGACGAAAGTTTCAAACAAAAAACTTCTAAATCTCGTTCGTGGTGGTGTTTTAAGTACTTGCTTTTTTACAATATATTGGAGCTACCCAGGATGTTTGTTAGGGGGTCGTCGGGAAATACGTGGAGAGGGAACAGTGACAGTGAAAAAGCGTGGAATTTAGATGCTGATAAAAGTGTGTCAGAAACGTAGGCTTGAAAGGAACATGAGCATTATTAAGGCGCTATGCTACAGTGCGCGAAGCCGTTCCCCGTCGGGCGTACGAATCCCCCCCCCCCTCGGGCATAGACGTTTCTAACGTCTTTAGTACAAGCTAGTTCATAGGTAGTTAGTAAGTTTAGGGACTGATGACCCCGTAGTTAAGCCTCATAAGCTCTGCAAACATTTGAACATTTTTCTTACAGAAGACCAGACTAGATCACGTGTTAGACGACGAAATTGAGCAGTGTTTTCATGTACATGTGCATTGTAGCTTTCAAGTTTTTATATATACATGTGGAGTATGTTCCGAAAGAACAGACGTCACTTCTGATCCTGCAGTTGTTATTATTTAATATTCACAGAATATATGACATCAACTGCGATTGGGCAAATCTGAAAATGTGTACCCAGCCGGGATTCGAACCCGGGTCTCCTGCTTTCTAGGCAGTTGCGCTGACCCCTACACCACTGGGGACACAGTGATCACCGCACCTGCAAGGACTACCTAAGCACGCCTCCCGTCAGATACAAATTCCCAGCTTCGCCCTGCCCACAGTACTACGAGTTTGGGTACTAGTATTTCGCTGAACGAGCAGTCGTATATGATAACTGGGTGTGAACTTATTGTGTCAGCATAACATGGAAGGTACGTAATTAGCATACAATCTCAGACGGAATACTTGCCTTACTCCTCAGAAGATGCTGGTAATTGTTCATGATTCGAACCTAGGGGTATTTACTATGTCTTCTTCGGTGAAGGAATTTCGGAAACTGATAGGTGTTAATTGTTGCTTATGATAAATGTAAAATGAAATCTCCGAATATATTTGTGTAATGTGGTTAATAGCCATCTTAGATCCGCGTCGAACTTTGTAAAATCCGTTACCGAGAAATGAACATTCTTTGTGACTGTTTCTCATTACATTAAAACGGCCATTAGATCGCAGACAACAGATGTAATGTAGCTGTTAATACAGAAACGTTTTCCGTTTAGCATAACTAGGCTCTGCAGTGACAGTGGTTGCGTGATGCAAAGGTCTCTAATAAGAAACTTACAGTACGGTGCTTTGTGTCATATTTTTGAAGCAATATCTAAAACCTCTACCGGAAGACTCTTCCAATCATTTCGTACTTTCGTCAGAACCTGTTACTTGTAGATTTCTTTTATGCAACATGGACATATAGCGCGGTTATTTTCAATACACTTCTGTCACCAAATAAAATTTCTTAATGGTGCGCCAAATAAATAGTGTCAAGTGTGAGGTCATCCATATGAATCAAAAGGAACAGTTAAACCGCTTTTACGAGATAACCGACAAAACAGACGACTTATCTAGAATCGTATGTATGTCTCCAGTAAGGCAAATGAGCAGATGCATATATACGTCCCATCCCTTGCTGGAATACAGTAAATGTTTCGAGCAGAAAGAAGTAATGTGCATCATAGAGTGCGATATGAATCACCGCCGCGGTGGAGTTGCCGAGTGGTCTAAAGCGTCTCGCTGCGGAGCGCGCGGTTGTTCGTCGTGGAGGTTCGAGTCCTCCCTCGGGCATGTGTGTGTGTGTGTGTGTGTGTGTGTGTGTGTGTGTGTGTGTGTGTGTGTGTTGTCCATAGGTTAGTTTACCTTAGTTTAAGTAGTTTGTAAGCTACGGACTGATGACCACGCAGTTTGGTCCGATAGATTTACAAACATTTGAACATTTTTTTTTTTTTTTGTATGAATTGCCGAATAAAAGTACAGGGTGCCATTTAAAAAAATTCGTACCGCTGCTCATATCTTTGTAAAAAAAAAAAAAAAAAAAAAAAAAAAAGAATCACAATGAAGTAAATCAAGCTGATTAATATCTCCCTGACGACCAAAGAAAATATGCTTGAAAAAGTTTGTAATTTGCATCTGGCCAAACATTTATTTTGGGTGGTCAAGATAAACAGCACGCGCGAAATTTTCGTAAAAACAATAAAATGAAACTAATGGGAAACTACTCATAAAATAAAACTTTTCTTTAGGCACAAAGAAACTTTACTTCACCATAGTGCTCTACCAAGCAGTTGCCATTACAAACGATCAAATTTTTAATGGATTAATGGTTTTTAATTAAATTATGGTACTTGCTAGAAAAAAATCTCCATTTCAATCAGTGTTTCGAGTCATGAAGCACAGCTCTTCCCATGTCAGAGGTCGAAACCGTCAAATGGTATGAGTTGACCCCCGTGATCGTTATTTCATGATCATACTTCATTGAGATGTACAATCAGTTTTCTGCACCAGTGTAAATTCCAATGTTCCAAAGTCAGAATATTACAGTGACTTACCCGTATCATAATTTCAAAATTGTAATTATTGTAGTTTCTGCTATTGAACAGCTTGAATATGAGAGTGGTTTTGAATGTTAGAACGTAGTCTCGATGAGTAGTGCACATCGTTCTCTTCCACTTCTATTAACCACTTCATCGAAATCTTGCGTCTGTACATAAAGGGCCAATATAAGCACTAACAAATATGTTCAAATTTCTGTGAATTTGAAGGACCAAACTATTTAAACTAACATACGCTTAGGACAATACACACACACACACACACACACACACACACACGCGCGCGCGCGCGCGCGCGCGCGCGCGCTCGAGAGAGGACGGGGAGTGACCGTTGCCACGCGTTAACTTCTATCAAAATTTAATTACTTTAGCTAAAGGTGTTTCAGCTCTGTTGAATGAATATGCAATGCTACATTTGCTACGGTACTGATACCTATTTAAATTAATTTTCTTTATTAAAATGTTGCTGGTGATAGTATGTAACGTTTTATATACATCTACATGGTTACTCTGCAAGTTATACTCAGTGGCTGCCAAAGGTTTATCAAACCACTTTCATTCAATTTATCTGCCATTCCACACACGAATATCACGTGGATAGAAAGAATAAGTAAATATTTCCGTTCGTGCTCAGATATCTCTCACTTTGTTTAAATCATAATTTCCCCCTATGTTGGCGGGTGTTAACAATATGTTGTCATATTCCTAGGAGAGAGACGGCGATCGAAATTACATAAATTTCGCCGCAAATCAAACGTCGTTATTGAAATCATTCACATCACAAATCCTGTGTCATCTCTGTGGTACACTCATTCCTATATCGTGAATTTACAAAGCTATCTTTCCTTAATTCCTTTTATGTCTTCTTTGAGTGTTCTCTCTCAATCCTACTCGGTGCTGATCGCATACTGTGGAGCAATATTCCAAAACAGGACTGACAAACGTAGTGAATACAGGCTTTTCCATCTTTTTACTGTACTGGCTGAAAATGCAATCTTTAATTCGTCAACCCCAAAACATTTTCTATGTTGTAATAGTAAATGATACAGCCCACAGATGTTGTCATCTAGATTTACTTTCAACATGGTTTTGTGTAGTTCAAGGTGGCCACATAAATGGTGTCCTTTGTCAGTTGGAATAACAGCGTGCGATACGGCCCGTTCAGACCTCTCATCGGACCGAACAATCTGCCTCCAGCGTATGTGACTGTAGACGTCTGCTCTCGACTAGTCAAATAGTGTAACAAACTAGAGATTTAACTGTGGGGTCATCAATCCCTAAACTTACAAACTACTTATGAACTACTTTATACTAACATCCATGTCCTAGGGGGGATTCGAACCCCCGACCGTAGCGGCCGTAAAGACTGTGACTGGCGCGCCGCAGACCGCTCGGCCACTGCGGCCGGCTGTAACAAACTAAGATCGATAACCTGATAAAGACTTGCAACAGACATGTGAGTGGGAATACGTGTATTAACCGTTGACTTTCAGATTGTAAAAGTTGCACATTCTAGGAGTTCTTAATATTAATGTCATAAAATATTTTTCTTTCCTCTCTTCTAAAGATACATAAAATTCTCATAATTCATTTGCACAAAAAGGTTTGCACAGTACGTCGTAGACTGAATGCACGTGGAGCTTGTTGGTCTCGATATGTAGAAAAATCCGGCCTGCGTTTGTTTGTGTTCGTAAAGCTTGAGGAAGTCTCAGAGGATGGACTGAAAGTTTGACAAGACTTGCGTGTTCATGAAATACGTTTTCACAAAACAAATTTTCATAGACGACTGATTTTACAATCGCAATGCTTTCCTGTGAAAACGTATGTCATGTGTTTCTTTCCAAAAATTTCGAATATTGACTTTTTTCAGATAAACATGCCTCATTACACTCTTTGACCAGTCCTGTGTAATGATACCGTTTCTTTCCCTTGTCTCTGCACCAAATTCCAGGCTAGTCCTTTAACGCGTCTGCTATTTGCAGAGTGTAACGGTAAGTGCGGTTCTGTACCCTGCCACTCGCTGAAAACAATGCAATTTAACGTCTTGTTTGTAGTATTACTAATAACTGAGTAGTGGTCGACAGTGGAGGAAACTAATTCTAGTAAGTGGCCAAAATGGTAACAGAAAAAGATGAATCGGGAATATATTAAAAGAGATCTTGAAGTACGGGGTAAATATGTAAATCACATTGTAAACCTTGTTCCAAAACGTATAGTTGGTAGGTAATTTATTAATTAATATTTACTGTTAGTGTACCTTTTATTTGAAATAACGGAACGTCGCGGCATACGAAAGGAAGACGTTTTGGATAAAGAAGCTTGGCGCATGGTAACAGAAATACGAATATATGTCGTTATTAATCCATGCTTGTAGCACTAAACTAAAACTGTCAATATATTAGTGTGTATATTCTTCAATAGTTATATACGCCTTTACTGTTCCATTTCACTGCCAACAAAGTTATATCGTTTGTGAGTTTGCACAACGTTCAAGGGTGTTAAGAGGATCGATAAAAGCAGACGGCCAAGGGTTCTGCAAGACGAACACCCTGGGTAGGAGCTCTTTTCATGAAGGCAGCAGAACATCCTCTTGCCGTGGCGGAGCAGCCGAGCGCATTCAGGCGCTATGCTACGACGCGCGAGGCCGTTCCCCGTCGGGGGTTCGAATCACCTCTCGGGCATGGATGTTTGTGCCCTCTTTAGTATAAGGTACTTTATAAGTAGTTTGTAATTTTAGGGACTGATGACCCCGCAGTTAAGTACCGTGAGCTTTACAAACATTGAAATTGGAACCTCCTCTTAAACAAAAGACAGTTAGGATGATGCTGTTCAAGGAATACGATCTACACAATTAACTGCAACCATTATATTACGGGCCTTGGGAATGGCACATAGTGAGAAGCCAAATATACCAAATACACATTAGTTCTATTTCTCTTCCAAATATCAAGTAGTCATCTCCCGGATTGAAGTCTGGCGATGGAAGGGAATTTGCTGACTCTCATTCAGTATCTTGAATACCCTGTAATATCGGAGGAACTGCACATGCACACAAGAGATCTAACCTGCAGCAGAAAATGATGATATTGCCAATGATAACAATTATACTGGTAAAGAAGGTAATTAATTGTAAGCTTTCAGTAATAATAACTTGTATTTTGTAAGTAATTAGGAAGAAACTAACATGAGTGAAAGAATACTATTTTATCACTTCATTTGATTACAGATTTCGTAAAAAGTCTTTTCATATGAAAGCCGGCCGCGGTGGCCGAGGGGATTGCGGCGCGCCAGTCACGGTCTGCACGGCCACTACGGTCGGGGGTTTGAATCCCCCCTCGGTCATGGATATTTGCGCCGCCCTTGGTAGTAGTTAGTTCATAAATAGTTTGTACGTTTAGGGACTGATGACCCCGTAGTTATGTCCCATAAGCTCTACAAACATATCTTTCATATGAAATATTTTCGTATTTAATTATAAGTTTCTAAAAAAATCTGACCAGCTTCGTTTGTGTCGAATGAGAAAGGTCAATATTCGTCTTTTTTACTGTCTGCTCTATAACAGATATCCTTTGAATATAAAAGAAACTTTCAGAAAGTATATTTCGGACAAGTATTGTTCTTGGAATCAACTGTTCATTTGCTGTCTTATTTTCCCTTCATACAACACAGCCGCAGCATAGCAGGAACGCCCATAAGAACACTTGAATGATATATGTCTCAATGAAAAAAAAATCTATGGCTGAGTGTGATCGTGTGGGTACTGTGCTTGAGTCTGGATGCAACATTCCGTGTAGACTAGTACAGCATTGTGAATATAAAAATTGATCTGAATGCCTTTAGCTAAAGAGGTAATAAATATAGTGACTGTTCAGATTGGCATTAACTGGTAGCGTAATGTATGGCCTGTTAGTGAGCTTGATTATCAGAACAACTGTCTGACTGTCAAGTTCGGCTGTAGTTCAAAGTAGAATTCGTTATTTTAACAATCATGTAATTCATTAATTAAATTGGGTGCAGACCAATGTTTGACACGAATGTGATCACGGATGTAAATGTGATTGCGGGTGGAATGGCAGACAATTCTCATCGTTTCCTTCCGTGAGTGACATGTGTTCCACGTGG
Source organism: Locusta migratoria (assembly GCA_026315105.1). Lineage (NCBI taxonomy): Eukaryota > Metazoa > Arthropoda > Insecta > Orthoptera > Acrididae > Locusta > Locusta migratoria. The sequence continues at coordinate 389,112,049 of CM048744.1, forward strand.
TTGGTTCATAGAACAAAGCCTTTAGCTTCAACTCTTGTTTCTTCCATGCCCATCAGTCAAGTAACTATGTGGGTATCCTTCTGATTTCCACTAATATTTCGCGATCTTCTTTCCCCGCCTATTTTAATTTTGCTGTTTCTTCTCCAACAGCTTCCTTATGTAATTCTAAACATTTCTATGGGTTGCATGCTGTAATTCTTAATTTTATTTTACCGACTTTGTAATTATTTCACTTTTACGAGTTTTGGAGACAGGGCCTCAGCCGTGTCTGTTATCGCTTCCTATCGCGTGTAGCTGCATTCCTTTCGCTTGTTCATGTAATTCTAAACATTTATATGAGTTGCATGTTGTAGTTAATTTTCTTTATTTTTCGGAAACTGAATTTATTCAATTTTATCGGTTTTCGGAACCACGTGGGTCCGAGTTCCGACTTCCGGGGTTTGGAGCTAGTCGCCTGAATTCACGCCACTTCTCATATAAAACCAGTACCTAGATCGATTTCTAACACACTGCCACGTAAGAATCCACTGTGATTTTGTATAATGAATCCGATTTTCAAACACTTCACCTTCACTGTAGTGCGTTCATGTACGTAGCCGTGTGTCGCCGTCAGCGTGTTTGCTCGTGGTCGATTTCATATGTAATTTAACTTCGCTATTCACACGCACCATCGCAAAACAGTCACGACAGACCAGAACCAGTTTCAGAGTGTTTTTGTCTATTGTGTTTTGTGCTACCTCCGACTTGCTGAATTTCGCCTACGATTGTGGCGCCCGCTTCCGCCTCGTCTCAGCACGCTGAACTTGGTGATTTTCGCCTTGGCATTGCGTGTGTTTGAGAGAATTAGTGTTGTTTGTGAATCCTTCCCCCCAGTAGCGTTATATCATGTATAATTTGAGCTGGGCACCATGTAAGAGATGCATTTTATTGTATTAACAAAATTGGTTCCCCATTTGCTTGTTTTCTATCTGAATAAACAAGTCTATGTTCAGTATAATCCGAAAGTCGCCTATAAATTGTAGTTTTAGAGCAACTTCCCTCTTTTATTTAATATTGTTCTTTACATGTGCTGAGAACTAGTGCAGATGCAATTTTTTCTCATATCTAAATTCCGTTGCGCCATAAATGTTTTCTTAGCCACCTTTCTAAGGAAACTTCAATTGTGGTGTCTTGCTTATTAATGTTAGTGTAATAACGTGTAAACTGCTATGTATATTGACCACTGTACTATTAACTTCCTGTTACTGAAGTAATTTAAAACGAGTCAGTTCTCAGTTTGGGCCAAGGAACAAGGCTTTATAGCAGGGAATAACCAGTAGTTCACACGGGCCTCATTTACAAATTATTTGTGAGAAAACAAGGCTTTTGTTCCGTACAGTGGTCGACTTTTAACTACACCGAGAGATGCTACAGGTGTTTTAATTATCAGTACTTACGTGTACTTTGCAAAAATTCAAAGTCGATTTTCTCGAGAACATTTGAGAGATACCTCGAATGGCTTTGGCTGATTGTTATACAAGTTCTGAACTTCATGTACCATAAATATAAAGAAATTTAAAATTCCGATGCCCGTGTAGTCTCCCAGTCAGTACCAAACATATTCCACATCTGATCTTTTCAACCAACAAAACCAGACTATCGGTCTTACACCTAACAGCTCCTTACTAGTAACGACTGATGACTAACTACAACAGATGCCGACCAGCACCGTCTCACGTCTAAAGCAACTAATATCGCTGACCAGTGTCCGTGAAACTACCGAAGTGGAGCGTCGCCACTTTCCACACTTTTAATTTACTTTCCCGTTCATTTCATGTCAGGCAGCGTGGTCGGGATTCGCTAGTCTCATACAGAAAGAGGATTACTGTGAAAAGCTAAAACTGCATTCTTCTAATGTGCTTTTCCACACTAATCAGCAAATCAGCACCAGTTTATCTTAACCCTTGCGGTGCCGCGGGTCACACGGACACGTTGTCATTCTTCGTAGCAAGGGTCTGAGCTTGTTCCACCAGACGGCAGCAGCCAATCCCCAGCCGAGGCGCTGCCGCTCCTAAACAAAGCAATCAGGCGGTGAAGGGGCCAGGGCGTCCCCTCCGAGTGAGCCGTCGTTTCATTTCCGTAGGCAGGAAGCGTCTTGGGGCCGAATCGAAGCTCTCACGCCCAAGTGTCACTCAGCGTTCGGTTTCTGGCTGGATACAGCGGCGCCCACTGCGATGGCAGCCTTGCCGCGTGTGAGGCCATTTCCCTCTGATGTAGCTCGAAACGAAAAGGGACGCCTTTCACCTAGAATTCTCGAAACTGTACTTACAGTGATAGTGGATCATTGGTCTGGGTCAGTTCCATGCGACAAGCTGCATCTGCCACATGTGACAAGTAATATAGAGAAACTAAGTAACACAACATCAGTACCATTAAACAGGAATTCCGTGTAGTTCAAATGTTCAATATGTTCAAATGTTTGTATAGTCTATGGGAATTAACTACGTGGTCATCAGTCCCTAAACCCACAAACTACTTATGAACTACTTACGAAATAGGACGGCACAAATATCCATACCCGAGGGGGGATTCGAACCCCCGACCGTAGTGGCCGTGGAGACCGTGACTGGAGCGCCTTAGTCCCCTCGGCCACCGCGGCCGGCTACGTGTAGTTCATGGTCGTCAATGTATCATTACACTTTGAATCAACAGTGCCAAAATTCGGTGTGAAGTAGTTCCAATAACGAAAAAACAAGCATTTCATACCGTAGTCTGCAATGTTCAGGTCCATTATTTGTTAAAACAAATTGTAAGAGATACATGATCGTTACTTCATCATTGGATTTCACCGCGATTCACAACCAATTTTCTGCAGTAGGCTTGATCACAAGAGGATTATGAAAATGATTTGTCCAATTTATTATTTGAAAACGTAGTTACCATAGATTTTGACACCGGACTCATTGAGTGTGAAACTTTATTTTGTTTGTAATAACACGCCTCTGGTAAAGTGTGCACATCGTTCTATTTCGTATTTTGTTTTAACCTTTTCACCGAAATCCCTCATCTGCACTGAGCCTGAAGGAATGCGCGTGGTCTAAGGCTACATACTACGGAATGGGCGGCTAGCCACGGTGGAGTAGCCGAGCGGTCTAAGGCACCACGCTGCGGAGCGCGCGGTTGTTCGCCGTCGGAGGTTCGAGTCCTCCCTGGGGAATGTGTGTGTGTGTGTGTGTGTGTGTGTGTGTGTGTGTGTGTGTGTGTGTTGTCCTTAGGTTAGTTTACCTTAGTTTAAGTAGTTTGTAAGCTACGGACTGATTACCACGCAGTTTGGTCCGATAGATTTACAAACAATTGACAATTAATCTTTTTTTATGAATCGGTGGCTATTTACGCTGGAGCATCGAGTGCTCCTTCTGGCAGTGCTGTGTGTGTGTGTGTGTGTTGTCGTTACAGTATGTTAGTTTAAGTTGTTTGTATCTTTAGGGATTGATGACCACGGGAGTTTGGTCCAATAGGTTTACATACATTTTAAAAATTGAACATCTGATCTTTGAATACTGACGCATTAGCAGGCGTGTTAGAAAAGTGATTTCACGCTGTTACAATTACTCCAAGCGTAGGGATTCTGGAACTGTTGACTGAAAGTGGAATAGTATACTAGTTTTGTTGATATATAAGCGCCCGATGTGCCTAAGTACGTGTTTATGTTTCCTACATAGTTCGGCTTCTGGCTGGATACAGCGGCAGCCTTACTGGCTGCCAAATCACTGTCTCTCACATGTCGCCCGAAACGCTAAGAACGGACGCCATTGACGTCAACGCTCTCATCCGCAAGAAACCATACTTGCATTCTATCACCGGTGACATCGTAATACACAGAAGCTATGTAAGGCGACATCAATATCATAGGTCAATATTTTTATTGGCATCAATTTCAATGAACAGTGCCAAAACCGTTTAAAGCACTTCCAACAGAGAAAATCCAGCATATCGTACTGTACGCCTCAAAGTGCAGATCAGTTATTAGATTAATTTGTTAAAAGATTGTAAGAGATACATGATCCTTATTTTATCATTGGATTTGTGATTTGAAACCGATTTTCTGAACCAAACTTTGTTGCATTACCACTGACCAACAGTGTTTTCTGAAAATATGCATCTTTAAAACCATCGGTTGTATATTAAAAACCTTATAAATCAGCCAGTGTGAATGGTGTGAAAATGAATGGTAAAATGTATCAAATAAAATACACCTATTTGAGACAAACAGGAGTCAGTAAAACTACAAATATTAAAATACAGTGGCCATCTTAGATAAAACCTATCAGTCAATACAACATAAAAGGTAAGAACAGACTACGATATAATTGAATTCGAAAACGGTAAAAAAACTGTCTCAGTGGAACCACCAATCTTATGTTTGTGAGGCCAGAACGCTACCATCTGTTCTTCAAAGTAGCCACCAGTGTTGTGTAAAACCCATTGCCAGCGACGTGGAAGGCTTAGCACACCGTTAGCAGAGCCTGTTCTACTGATGGTCAAATGGAATGGTCTACTGTCTGTCGAATTTCTGTAACAGTTCTGAAGCGAATGCCACGTAGTGCTTCCTTCATCCTCGGAATCAAATCAAAGTCACAAGAACTTAAGTCCTGGGAGTACGGTGGATGGTACAGTACTTTCCGGTCCCATAGACCGAACAGAGCAGCCACAGCTTTCGCTGTATTGGTCCGTCCATTGTGATCGAAAACGGATGGGTTGCGCAGAAAGTGTTGCCGCTTCTTTCGTAAAGCTGGTCGCAGATGATGCTCCGAAAACGACAGTAATATTCTGCATCGATTGTAGTGGAGGAACGTAAGCGTTAGTATAACACCATCACAGTCGTACACCATAATTTTCACCATATGGGCTTCTGATGAGCTTTCAACTTTCACGGCGAAGCAAAATGATGCCATTCGTTGGATTAGCGTTTCCGTTTTGACTGTGGTTTATGTCTCATCCAGTGTTATCATACGGCGTAAGAAAGCCTCTCCTTCGCGCTCATAGCCATCTAAGTGCGACTGAACATCTTTGTAAACACATAGCTTCAAAATAGCAGTCAAACAAGAAATTCATTAATTTAAAAATTATTAAAAAACGACTTTATAAGAAAGTACCTATTAAAACCATATAGAGGTACAGATGCTGTGGGTATATTGGCAACAAATAGACAACCACTTGACAATGCCAAATACGGCGAAACAGCTGTAGTGGACAATTAAATAAAGTTATAAGCAGCAGTAAAGGTAATTATATTTATTAAAATGTCGTATTACGATATATTCACTGCTGCAGGCCCATTTATGAAAAAAAAATTCTTTATATCACTGGCGCTTTTCGGCCTTTGAAGCATCATCAGATTATGTAAATATGTGGGCTATAGATGCTTTATTTTATCTAGATGACATATAGCTCATCATATATTTACATAATCTGATGATTCCTCAAAGGGCGAAACGCGTCAGTGAAGTATAGAAAAATTTTGCAACTGAGACTGACTTTTGAGACCTATTTTTACGTATTTGTTTTAAAAAAAATCTTGATCTAAACTTGACATCATCACCCGCTGTGCTAATCGTAAGATTTCCTGAAGATTACATCAAAATTGCTCCAACCGTCTTAGAGTCTACATGGAAGATACATACATACATTTTATAGATGTCACCTACTACGAATAGAATGAGATTATTATACATGTCAAAGGACTTGTAACTCAGCCATTACAAGTTCAATTATCGAAACAGTAATAAGATTAAGAGAGAGAGAGAAAGAGATACGATTGTCAATATTAGATGAAAAATTGTTCAAGAGCTGTAGTACAGTCCACAGCATGCATACGTAACAGCAGTCTAGGTGTCCAGGTACGAGCTAGACAACAACGACAAGAGTAGCGGAAATCCTTTGTGGGTTTGATAGTACAGGAAATGGTTTCCACCCTACACTGCGCCAACGGAAACACGTTGGCGCTTGCATGGTTGGAACAGTGAATAGAGGTCATATCGCTATACCCATTTTACTCTGAATAAGAATGAGAAGCTGCTCCCTTTACTGAAGTTACCGGCAGCCGCATTCGGACATCGAATACATTTCCGTGAATAATTGTCGCACCAAAGAGACACACATACTCGTTATTTAAATCGTCCTGCGGTAGGTTTTGATCTGTAGATGGCTCTACTAGATGAATTATGGCAGCACCGTCTGCAAACACCCTAACAGGACATTTCATTTTTTTTACTCCTACATCCGTTTCTTCGATCTTGTGCTCGCTCTATTAATAATCTCGTTGAATTTGTGCGGCTCGCCGTGTTTACCACCACCATTTGCCACCATGGTGTTGGTCACCTGATGATGGTCTACGTCGACTGAAACCGGTTATGAAATCAGGTCTGTGATCTGGACTGTTCTAATTTTAATTTTAACCACTGTTTATGATAGCTGTTTCTCTGTCATGCTTTCTAAAATTACTGGAATTGTATTCTAAAAGAAGCTATTGAAAATCGTCTTTACGCCAATATTATAAATAGAGACAAGGGTTCTCCATTAAGTAAATGTGGAAGCCTGGGTTATTTGACTTACAAAAACAACGGGCTTTCATTCGGCCCGCAGATAACACTACTGAATAGCGTATTATCGTTTGCGCCGCCTTCCACCAATGGAACGCTGTATGACACTGGGCAGAAGCAAATGTACAAATGTTTGTAAAGCCTAAGGAACTTAACTATAGGGGCATCAGTTCTTAAAGTAATGAACTACCTTATACTAAGACGACACAAACATCCATGTCCGAGGGGGGATTCGAACCCCCGACCGTAGTGGCTCGGGGCATGGATATTTGTGCCGTCCTTAGTATTAGTTAGTTCATAAGTAGTTTGTAAGTTTAGGGACTGATGACCCCTTAGTTAAGTCCCATAATCTCTACAAACATTTGAACATTTTTGAACCACAGACGGGGGACAGACGCATCGCAGCATAGTGCCTCAGTGCGCTCGGCCTCTCCGCCGCGGCGCAGCACAGAACCGTCGGATCTTCTCGCAGGTCCTTCTATCCCTCCGAGCGGTATATAAGGGCAGGCAGTCTCGTCGACGCACAGGATACCGTGCCCATGGGTGCGGTTCCCGAAGGGAGATGCTTGTCCATTGTTGGTCGAGCTGATCTCTACGAGGTTACGAGAGTAACTAAGGCGTCCTATCCTTGATTGTCGTGAGTGCATTCGTGTTCTCTCGATAATCCATTTTTGTCCGGGGCAAGTCCCGGAGATAAATTAAATTGGTCCCAATCCCCCGGCTCCGACCAAGGTTTTCCTTGGTTGTAAGGCGTATGCCGGAGCTGGTAAGCCCCTCCCACTTATTCCCAATTGGGATCCCCCTTTGCCCCACTATCAGCTTGTATGATATTGGCTGAATAGAACCGCGACTCTTTATGGGCCGGATCTCAAACAGCCCGCTCCACTCCTCGGAGTGGAGAATGAAAAGAGATAAGGTTTTTTTTTTTTTTTTTTTTTTTTTTTTTTTTTTTTTTTTTTTTTTTTTTTCTAGAGTTATTTAAAGTTTCCTCATAATTATTACGCTAATGACTTACAATAGGAGGTTCGTTAACGTTAGGAAATCGGTAAATACCGTTACCATGCAAACGAGATTGGCTGTGACTGTTTACAGGAGCAGTGTCTACATTGATGCTGGTAAATGTAGTGTGGGTACCCGTTATTAAGCTTTTAAACATCATCACCCCCGGAGATTTGAGCCGTGTTTATGATTTTCGGTATATATTCTATTTCTTCACGGCGATAGACTTCGTATAATCAATAGGTCTATGATTACCCTTACAGAGCACTGACGTGACAAAGGGTTCTGTCGGACCTTTGTATGATCAGCTAAGTGCAACGTCTCGACGTAGCATAGACTCAGAAAGTCGTTACAAGACCCATGCCAGCCATAAATGTTTGTTAAGCTTATAGGACTTAACTGCGGGATCATCAATCCCTAAACTTACAAACTACGTTATACTAAAGACAGCACAAAATTCCATGCACCAGGGGGGTTCGAACTCCAGACTGGAAACGGTCTCGCGCATCGGAGCATAGCGCCTCAAAGCACTCGGTCACTTCGCGCGGCTGCCATTCATAGTAACGTAAATGTTGCCAAGTGACCTTTCGATGACGTTCCATAAGTATTCGACAGGATTAATATTGAGCAATCATCGTCACCTAATCATTAGTTGCCACTATTCTCAACATTAACCGCAGACAACTGTAGACGGCCTCATGACCTAGCACATAAACCCTTCATCGTTGTTTCGGATGTTGAAGCCCATGATGACTGCAAATAAACTGCAAATAGCCAAAAATGTTAACATCCAATCAATGATCAATTTATTTTCTCTACAGAACACATCATGTAATACCAGGTCACGCTGTTATGGAACCACAACGAGCTAGCTCAGTGCCTTGTTAACTCTTTGGGTTCATGGCTTAGTAGGAACTGACGGCTCTATCAGTAGCTCTTGCCATCTGAAATTGGGACCCATGAAACGAAGCCACTGTTTTCCTTTCGTCTACGGTATGAAAGAAAGGTTAAAAAAAAAAAAAAAAAAAAAAAAAAAAAAAAAAAAAAAAAAAAAAAGGAGAGAATTTGGCGGAAGTAAGTAAATTCCCATTCCAAAGAAAGCTGGTGCAGACAGGTGCGGAAACTACAGAACCATCAGTTTAATGAGTCATGGTTGCAAAATATTAACACGAATTATATACAGAAGGACGGAAAAGCTGGTAGAAGCCGACCTCGGGGAAGATCAGTTTGGGTTCAGGAGAAATGTAGGAACACGGGAGGCAATACTCACTTTACGGCCTATCCTAGAAGATAGATTAAGAAAAGTCAAACCTACATATCTAGCTTTTGTAGATTTGGAGAAGGCTTTTGACAATGTTGGTTGGAATAAACTCTTTCAAGTTCTGAAGCAAGCAGGAGTAAAATATAGGGAGCGTAAAGTTATTTACAACTTGTACAAAAACCAGACAGTGGTTGTCAGAGTTGAAGGGCATTAAAGGGATGCAGTGGTTGGAAAGGGAGTAAGACAAGGTTGTAGTCTTTCTCCATTGTTGTTCAATTTGTACATTGAGCAAGCTACAAAGGAAAGCAAGGAGAAATTTGGAGAAGGAATTAAAGTTCAGGGTGAAGAATTAAAAACGTTGCGTTTTGCCGACGACATAGTAATTCTGTCAGATACAGCAAAGGACCTGGAAGAGCAATTAAATGGAATGTACAGTGTGCTGAAAGGAGGATATAAGATGAACATTAACAAGAGCAAAACTAGGGTAATGGAGTGCAGTGTAAGAATATCAGATGATGCTGAAGGAATTAGATTGGGAAACGAAGCAATAAAGGAGGTAGATGAGTTTTGTTACTTGGGCAGTAAAATAACAAATAATGGTCGCAGTACAGAGGACATAAAATGCAGAATGGCAATGGGTAGAAAAGCGTTCTTGAAAAAGAGAAATTTGTTTACATAGAATATTGATTTAAGCCTAAGGAAGTCCTTTCTGAAGGCATTTATATGGAGTGTTGCCTTGTATGGGATTGAGACATGGACGATAAACAGTGCGGACAGGAAGATGATTGAGGCTTTTGAAATATGGTGCTATAGAAGAATGCTGAAGATTAGGTGGGTGGATCGCGTAACTAATGAGGTGGTACTGAACAGAATTGGGGAGAAAAGAAATTTCTGGCATACCTTGACTAAAAGAAGGGATAGATTGGTAGGACACATTCTTAGACATCAAGAAATTGTGAATTTAGCTTTGGAGGGAAGTGTGTGGGCTAAAAATCGCAGAGGAAGACCAAGAGATGGATACAGTAAGCAGATTTAGGACAGATGTAGGTTGCCGTTCTTATGTGGAGATGAAGAGGCTTGCTCAGGATAGGGTATTGTGGAGAGCTGCATCAAACCAGTCTCCGGACTGAAGACCACAACAACAACAACAACAAGTAAATGTGCTTTATGAAAACATTCGAGTTGATCGTCTGCCGCCATAGCTCATTAACTCAAAATCGCACGCCATAGTCAAAGCGAATTCGTCTGATGTAAGTCTCCCATTGTTATCTGAGGTTATTTCATGTATTGTTCCTTGTCTGTTAGCATTGGCAACCGTACGCAAACTCTGCTCCTCCAGCATAATGAGTGCTTACAGGCTTTTGGTACTTGTTAGTGAGGAGACAGTTTCTTAATTTTGCAAATTTGATATTAACTGCGGATTTTTGACGTCGTTGATTTCAAAATATTGATGTCCCTAACTATTTCTCAAGTGGAATGTGCTATGGGCCAAATCCAACTAGCCTTTTATGTTCAAAATCTGTTATATCCTGCCATTATCACATTGGAGACCTTTTCATGAATAACCGGAGAACAAATTACAGATCTAACAATTGACCGTTCCTTTGTAACTAACGATCGCGGCACTACAGCAATCAGCGTGATAAAACAGTGTGTACAGGTTGGAATGAGATTAATTTGTCTTATCATCCTTCTTCAGAATGTTCTAAAAATAATGAGTTCATGAGCAAACGATGTACATATTGAAAGATTAGTATTATTCTATTGCTACTTTGCCATCACTTATAGGATTTTATACCGTGTGCAAAAATTTCATCAAATTTATTTTGGCTGATGATGAGGTATGATATTAATACCTTTATCAATAGAATATAAGAATTTTCATAGAAATAACATTTTAGTAATGTAGTTAGCAGTTATGGCATTGTATCGATCTGAAGGTTACTTGATCAGTTGACACGTAATTAGTGAAATTTATCTGCGATCTTCAAAGATCGGACGTTTATTGTTAATATCAACATTTACATTAGATCGCTATCTCCACAATACAAACAGTATGTCTAAGTTGAAACTGTCGACAATGACATAGGCCAACTTAGTACATCCTTTTTAGGAAAATGATAGTACATAGCAACTTCCAGCAAAGTTCACGCCCCACAAATGATGAAAGTCAGAAAGTTTCTTTGTTACTACATATTAGCTGTTCATTCCTTCAAAATGCAGTATTTCCATGATATTTTAATTAATATTAATTTACTAGTAATTAGTCATGATGGTTCCTGGTTGTGAGCCGGCCAAGGGGACTGAGGCGCTCCAGTCACGGTCTGCACGGCCACTGCGGTCGGGGGTTCGAATCCCCCTCGGGCATGGATATTTGTGCCGTCCTTAGTGTTAGCTAGTTCGTAAGTAGTTTGTAAGTTTAGGGACTGATGACCCCGTAGTTAAGTCCCATAATCTATACAAACATTTGGACATTTTTGGCCTGGTTGTGATCCAGCTCGCACTTCCTATTCGACACTGCCATGTTGCCAGCGCTTTTTAGTCTGCCTCTTTGGTTTTGTGGAAGAAATGTCGTTTTAAAATACGTCTCCGTCCATATTTCACTTCATCTTCTTACTACTTCTCCCGTCTGTCTACGATTTAAGCCACATACTTATGTGTGCGTGTTTCTATGTATTTCTTGCAATTATCTACGTTACAGCGCCTTCTGTGATTATCGTTTTTGCATGAAAGTTTCATCACTAGTTAGCATCGAAAGCGGTTTCGCCTGCTGCCACCGAGGACGTCATTGTTATCGATGTGTGTGTAGGTCAGTCAGGACTAGGGCAGTAATGTGTTATGTCTGCGGGCCGTCTTTTGCTATAAGGCTTGTGAGCAGAGTGTTTCAGACAGTGTCGGGCGTTCGCCACCAGTGGCTGTTTGATAGCTGTCGTCTCTCAGATCCCACGTAGGGCCACGGCTGGTGATCATCGTCTGGACGCGGAGAGTGACGGATCGTACTCTTCCCACTGACGTGCTGGCGCATTGCGGCGTGAATTGCCGTAGAGTCGAGCGTCTAGTATGTCCAGGTTAGAGGTAACAGCGCCTTCACCGCGGCGGAACTTGTGATAAGTGGCCTTGTTTTCACAACTTTCGACGCACTTTGCCAAAAAATGTTCAAATGTTTGTAGAATTTATGGGACTTAACTACGGCGTCATCAGTCCCTAAGCTTACAAACTACTTATGAACTAACTAATCCTAAGGACGGCACAAATATCCATGCTCGAGGAGGGATTCGAACCCCCGACCGTAGTGGCCGTGCAGACCGTGACTGAAGCGCCTCAGTCCCCTCGGCCACCGCGGCCGGCGTCCAGTATTCCTCCTGCTATTGTGTAGTTATAAAATAAAGGATCTTTATTTCTTGGCAAATGCAGCCCTTTACTCTTGTTTACACTGAAATAGAATTGCCATGCCATGAACCATGCGTCAATACGCTGCGGTTCCCGCATTTATATTTACAACATTTCACTGCGTTGCAACTTCTCTACAAATTACAGCGTCATCAGCAAAAAGCCTCATTGATCATCAGATGTTATTGTGAAAAGTAACGGTCCTATAACCCTCAGTGGAATCAGTTTAATGTCTGAAGGATTTTGCTCGTTGAGAAATACTGCGTTCTGTTAGGTAAAATGCTCGCGCACTTTGCCCTCCAGAATTTCTTAGAATTTCTTCTGGTGACTGCGGGTTCCATAAAAATTTGCTCCTTTAAGCATATATTCCTTATCTGTGTTTTGAAGTTGTAATCTAAGTTCATGCGTTTCAGGAAACTTAATTTTCTGATTTAAATTATGTGGCTTTTTAAGAATCTATTAAATCATTTTGACTGTTTATGAAATATGAATAATATTAATTTTCATTACCTGGCTAGTTTGAGACTGGAATCTTTATAACCATTTCTTTTAGTAGGGAAGGAAAGAATCTTAGGGTTTAACGTCCCGTCGACTGCTTGGTCATTAGAGACGGAGCTCACGCTCGGATTTTTGGGGAAGGATGGGGGAAGGAAATCGGCCGTGCCCTTTGAATGGAACCATCCCGGCATTTACCTGGAGTAAATCTCGGAAAACCTAAATCTGTTTGGCCGGAGGTAGATTTGAACCGCCATCCTTCCGAATAAACGTCCAGTGTGTTACCACTGCGCCACCTCGCTCGGTTTGTTTCAGTAAACTATTGTTTAAGTAGTAATTGATTTTATCTGTCCCCCCGCCGCCACTAGGCATCCCACATCATCCTACTTTTCCTGTAATCGTTTAATTTCAGGTTAGGCTTAATTAACCTTTGTTGAAACACAAGATCAAGTCAGGCGAAATGCGCCTGCAAAATTATAACAACTTTACAGCACATAGCATAGGACGTATGACATGGTAAACACGTAGACACGGCCGAAACTACCACCATTCGCTTGTATTAGGAAACAGTCAACTTCAATGGCCGTCTTGACATTTTCATTTATATACATGTGGCGTCTATTCCGAAAGAACAGACGTCACTTCTGATTCTGCAGTTGTTATTGTTTTCATGTTCACAGAATATATGACTTCAACTGCGAATGGGCGAAGCTGAAAACATGTACTCAGCCGGGAATCGAACCCGGATCCCCTGCTTTCTAGGCAGGAGACCCAGGTTCGATTCCCAGCTGGGTACACATTTTCAGCTTTGCCCATTCGCAGTTGAAGTCATATATTCTGTGAATATGAAAACTGTATCATTTATTACATATTTCCTAATAATGCTATTATAGTCCTATTTTGCATACAGTATATGTATATAATTCTGAAAGCACAAAGTTCAGGAGATGTTATAAGTAAATAACTGTGCCAAAGATGTACGTTTGCTTAAAGTGGGACACACTTACTTTTACTTTTTCGTGTCGGGGAATTTGTTTCAAAGCCGTTTACCACAGTGTCGGGCCAAGTCCAGTGCTTCTCTCTTCTCAAACCTTCATCAAGGGTACACCTCGTGGAGCAAATTGAACACTGTAAAAGATGTTCCATATCTTGAAGTTCACCGCAGTGGCATTTGATATCTCCTTCTTTGAAACCCCATTTGCTTAGATATGCTTTGACTGGTGCTACGCCTGTTCTGATACGACTCAGTGTTCTCCAGATTTTCCAGCTTGTTGTACTGCGGCTGGGAATTTCTCGTGAAGCACGGTAGTCCTTCGGTGGTTCATTTAGCTCACTGGCGAGGAATCTCTTGCGGGATTTAAATCTGCCACGTCCGCATGAGGAACCATGCAGTGGGTGGCGCTCGCCGAAAGCCTGTTTGAATTTTTCTGTGTATTCATGAGCTGTTCTTCGGCCTTCAGGAGATGAGAATCCGGCTGCATTATATATCTTCACAAGTGGTGCGGGTTTCATGTATTCTGTTGTTAGCCTGCATGTTTCATTTAAGGCTGTGGTGACTTTATTGGCATGTGTGAAGCGGGACCATACAGGGCATGAATATTCTGCCGTGGAAAAGCAGAGTGCTTGAGCAGTTGTTCGTAATACAATGGGACTGGCTCGTCAGTTTCCTTACGATATTGTTCCTGGCAACACATTTTTGGCAGGTCTTGTCGCAGTGATATTTGAATGTCAGTGATCTATCTAGCACGACACCCAGGTATGTTGGTTTGTCCGATTGTTCCAGCTTGCTGTTATTTCAGGTGACGTTGAGCTCCCTGTTTGCCTGTTTTGAGCGAAAGTGGAATGCGCTAACTTGAGTCTTCGAAGGGTTTGGTTTGAGGGAGTTATCTTTATATTATTCGGACATTATATTTAGCGAACTTTCTCTTCCACTTCCTCGAAGCTATTCCTTGTGCCAAGTCATCGGCGTACTGGAAATGGGTAATGTGTCCCGATGTTGGTTGATCATTGGTGTATAGGATAAATAGTAGGGGGGGCAGAACTCTGCCCTGGGCGAGACTGTTCTTCTGTCGGCGCCGTCGGCTGTTTTTACCATCCAGCATTACATAGAACTCTCTGTTTTGTAACAGAAATTCATTTTTTTTTTTTTTTCAGATGATGATCCTTGAATGTACTGAATAGTTTTTTCATCCTCTATGTGTTCTGTGAGGGCTAGGATACGACTGGTGCATGATTTCCCGTGTCTGAATCCAGCTTGTTAGGAATTGAGCTATTGGTCTGCGATATTTGCTATGCGTTTTAAGATCATTCTTTCGTACTTAGCCGGCCGCGGTGGCCGAGGGTCTGAGGTGCTTCAGTCACGGTCTGCACGGCCACTACGGTCGGGGGTTCGAATCCCCCCTCAGGCATGGATATTTGTGTCGTCCTTAGTCTTAGTTCATAATTAGTTTGTAAGTTTAGGGACTGATGACCCCGTAGTTAAGTCTCATAAGCTATACAAACATTTGAAACATTTCGTACATAGGATTGCCACTGGACGATAGTTATTCTGGTGGCCTGCATCTTTTCCTGGTTTTAGTAGTGCCACTACCTTTGATGTCCTCCACACACCTTTGGGATGTTATGCGTTTTTAAACAACGTTTAAAGAGCTGTAAAATCCACAGTTTGGTCCAAGCTGTTTGATCTGTTCCACACTTATATCGTCGACTCTTGCTGCCTTCCCATTTTTCATTGAATTCATCCCATGGTTAAGTTCTTTTAAGGTAAATGGGACACAGATGTTTCCTGGCTTCTGTGCGGGCTTAAACTAGGAAGTACGCGGATACATCCTTATACTGTATTATGTGTGGGCAATTTTTCGAGTGCATTATATGTGACGGTGTAAGGTCACAGATGGTGACCTTCCATCTGCGAGTTGATTACAGAGATATGTAATAGTATTATACTTGTAAAAGTTTTGTACATTTTTGTGAACTAATATTTTAGGTATTCTTTACTTGTTCGTTTCATGTATGTTATCTGTTTAATTTGTAATTTTAACTGAATATTTTGATTCTACGTATGTTAACTATGCTGTCAAAGATATTAAGTAGCGCGCTCTACTGCGCCACTATATTGTTGATCATGAGGCAGTCGCTGGGAGACGGAGTCTGAGTGTGGGTGTGGAAGCGCGGACGCTGTCCACGTGTGTAGCGCTACGTTCGGTTCGTCGCGTGCAATCGCCGGTACGAAAACTGCGGAACGTTTATTCATGTATATTGGTAGAAGAAGTGTTCACAGTGAAAGTTTATTTTTGAAAAGTGTGGGAGTGCCATTTATCGAAACAGTGTCTGCAAGTGTCAGACTCGGTGATCGCGTCGTACATATGCAATCGCGTCGCGCGTGTTAAAACGGGACTACGGAACGTGTCTCCGTTGTGAGACGATTCGTGTATCACGGAACTGACCCACTCACGTGAATGAACATTTAATGAACTTGGGAGAAAATAAGTTTTGCCTCGCATCATCAACATTGTCAACTGGACCACTATATGGATGTATACGTCATTGCTGATGGGTTCTTATGTGAAGATTATGTGAAGAAACGGTTGCTCCAGATGAGTACTATTTTGTAACTTTTGTGTTAGAATATAAGAGTGAATTAAAAGTTAACAAAGACTTTTTCTATTAATACCTAACAGACCTTATATTAACTAATTTGCAATAATAACTGAAAAGTCATTAGAAAGTTTCATAGTAGTGCGAAAGTTTAACTGACGAGGACTTATCACCTTCATTCATTCAATAACGATTGAGTTTGAACTGAGAAAATTAAATACTGTGTGCACTAGAAATAGAGACTAATGATTATAGTTAGAATTTTGATAAAACAATAACAAACAATATCATATTAACAATCAATCAATCAGTATACCAAAACCCACAGCAAAGATCAAAGAATCAGTTAATTTAAAAAGAAAATTCATATTGCATTTTTAATTTACGACAAAAAGAGGGCATGCAGATTTTTTATTTTTGAAAAACGATTACAACTGTTCCAGTTAGCAGTATATATATATATCGTCTGGATATTTTATAAGATGTGGTGGTAAGTACAATCTACTGTGAAGTGATCAGATGCGCAAAGACTGATTAGCAATCATATTCATTCCTTTAATTACAAACCAATTAATTTGATTAATAGTGACAGGGCCTAAATCACAAAAGTAAACAGTATGTTCTGTGTGTAGATCTGACTGTTATGAACTTTTACCAGTGTGCTTCGAGCCAAAATCATTAACGAACCATTTTATTCTCATTTTTCAATCGAAAATATTTATCCACCACCACACTCCATCTTATAACGGGAATTTTCTACCACCCTGTAGAAGCAGAATTTTATTTGGACTTGTCGAAAACGTCAAATATGTAAAAAAAAGTTTTAACAAAATGCAAGGAAAACTGTTTGGATTACATGACATCGTAGGTTGTGTGGCCGATCTGATAGATTAATTATCTTCAAAAGTCGAAAACCAAGATCGCAATATAATTAGATTTTTTATGACGACCGATCTGGTCATATAAACTTATACAATGTGGGCATCTTATGTCATTTGAAAATGGAGGTTATATAGTACATGTAACATAGTAGTCGAAATTCAAAATACAAAGGTTGAAGCATCTTATAAGCTACTGATGATTTAACTTATGTTTTGACTAAGTGCTACGTTGCACGTACCGTTTAACTTCCATTTCTTAAATAACGTAAGATGGCCACATTGTATAATTTCATATGACCAGGTAATGGTGACATAGCTCACTGAAATCGGTCGTCATAAAATAAATAATTATATTGCGATCTTGGTTTTCTACTTTTGAAGATGAGGAAACAGTTTGAGACTAAAACTGCTGAATTCATTTGGAGCATGGTAAGTGAATAACTGTTATGTGGATGCATATTATATGACCAAATAGTGCCACTAATGTCGTGTATGACACTCGAGACGTGTTTTCCTGGGGAGGATTCTGTTGACTTGTCATCTTGTCACCAAAAGTATGAGGTTTCCATTTGACAGTCACTTCCTTTACACTGCTAACTTTGCAGTTGTGAGACACGGATGTTACACCGTTACATCACAAGACACACACATACACACACTCCCACACTCACACACACACCTGAATACAGCGAACAGACTCGTCTAAAACCGGGTGGACAATTAATAAATTTGTAAAGAGCTAAAAATTATAATTTTAGGCATGGAGAGCGAGGGGATCTCCTATGTCATAGTCTAACGATAAGATCATATAACCGCCAGGCCATTGCCGCGGCGAAGCGGCCGAGCGCAAGGAGCTATGCTATGATGTGCGGAGCCGCTTCCCGTCGGGGGTTCGAATCCCTCCGGCCTGGGTGTTTGTGCCGCCTTTAGTATAACATAGTACATAAGTAGTTTATAAGTTTAGGGACTGATGACCCCACAGTTAAGTCCCATAAGCTTTACAATCATTTGAACATTTTTGAGCGAGGCTATTGCATTTATTGGTTCTTCCATTTTGATGCTCTATATATCAGTTTTTGAAGGCTATTCATGGCGCTTACTTACAACTATAAAGAAGGTGGTGCGACTACAGCAAGGACTTACAAGCCTGCCGCGGTGGAGTAGCTGAGCGGTCTAAAGCACATCGCTGCGGAACGCGCGGTTGCTCGCCGTGGGGGTTCGTGTCCTCCCTGGGGCATGTTCAAATGTTCAAATGTTTGTTAAGCTTTAAGGGGCTTAACTACGGGGTCATCAGTCCCTAAACTTACAAACTACTTGTGAACTAGCTAATACTTATGAACTACCTACAACTAAGGACGGCACAAATATCCATGCCCGATGGGGGATTCTAACCCCCGACCGTAGTGGCCGTGCAGACCGTGACTGAAGCACCTCAGTCCCCTCTGCCACTGCGGCCGGCCCTGGGGCATGGGTGTGTGTGTTTGTCCGTAGGTTAGTTTGCCTAGGTTTAAGTAGTTTGTAAGCTACGGACTGATGGCCAAGCAGTTTGGTCCAATAGATTTACAGGCATTGGAACATTTAAACTTACAAGCTACGATGTATGGCGAGTGGTGTCTCTGGAATGGAGTGCCGTGGACAGGGGGGTGGTAATAAGTCGGACGGAGGGAACGCGGAAGGAAGAGTGCCGAGGGGATTATGTTGTGGTGACTCTGCGACAAGGCTGTATCGGCAGCTTGTGCGTTGTTGTTGTTGCTCGACTGCGATGACAGGTGTCCGGTACTAGGTCTGGCTGCACGATGAGCAACTCAGAAGTACACAGTTATCGGTGTCGGCTTTCGGAAGTGGAGTTTGATGGATTTACAGACTTAAGCTTCGCCCCGAGCAAATGTAATATTGGCTGTTTTCAAAAAAAAAAAAAAAAAAAAAAAAAAAAAAAAGTTCAAATGTTTGTCCAACTTATGGGACTTAACTACGGGGTCATCAGTCCCTAAGCTTACAAACTATTTATGAACTAGCTAAGACTAAAAACGGCACAAATATCCATGCCCGAGGGGGATTCGAACCCCCGACCGTAGTGGCCCGGCCACCGCGGCCAGCTGGCTGTTTTCGTTCCTGGAAGAGTATTGCAGTAATTCACTGGAAAACTGGACGAGTTTAAGAGAACCTGGTGGATCGATATTTGGCGGAAAATAAGTACTGCAGAATCTGACGCTGGTAAGCGCTTGGAACGTTTTAATATACAAACTACCTTAGTTCTTTGTTACGTTGTCATTCTGGTTGCCAGGGGCGTTTATGAATTGTGTATTAACAAGGCTGGGGCGCTTAGTACCACTGCTCAGGTTGCCCTTTCAGTACTTAAACTTCTGATCGTCAAGATTTGTTGTGTTATGAGCAATTATTGCTACAGATTGTATATATGTTTATGTGAAACTCGATGGTGTGGGGCAGTTCCGTGAACCCAACGGGGCTTATACGTTAACTTGGTCAATGGTGTTGAGACTGAAGTCAGTTAGACGTGTACAAGAATTGTGTTTCATGGTTGGTTCCTGACAGTTCTACGTTGCAGGGTATGTGTAACGAAAATTTTGTGCAGCAGTGCTGTTATTGCGATGACATTTAGTGTGCTTCACCATTAGTGGCATATAATGATGGATGTTTTCCACTAATTGCAACAAACGCCAACTGGATTTGAAATGTGGTGCTGTGCTGTATATTCTTGGTAAATTTTGTGTTTGAAGTTTCACTGTAAAGAACTGGGTAACTTGTACCAGAAGTAAGGATTATAGAAATTTCTGTGAACAGTTCTGTTCGAAAATTTAAGTTAACTCATTGCATCTGATATTTAATAAAGGCTTCGCGTAAAGTTTGTGGTACGTTTAGCTCTTTGCAGGGTCCCAATGACATAACACAAATTGTAAAGCTACCTCCACCACAGCTTTAGATAGTTCTGTGGCTCCATCTCCGCGCAAGTAAGTCTGACTTTTCAAAATTTACTCACCTTAGTCACATTAGATTCGCTGCCCGCCAAGAACACGGACTGTATAAAACATTTGTCTGTTTCGAGTCTGATGATGGACTAACAGCGCGAAACGCGTTATTGGAGTAATAAAGAATACTGCAACAGAGACTGAGAATTATTTAATTGTTCAACACTGTTGGTGCACCAGCCGTCACCGCCACCACCATATTTGAATGGAATGAAATGTTTATGATAATATGTAAAAAGTTTCGTCTTTAAGTGAAAGTCAAAAGTTTTAATAAGCATTAATGAATGATTAATTATTTGTAAATGTTTCAAATGTTTGTAGAACTTATGGGACTTAACTACGGGGTCTTCAGTCCCTAAGCTTACAAACTACTTATGAACTACCTAAGACTAAGGACGGTACAAATATCCATGCCCAAGGGGGGAATCGATCCCCCGCCCGTAGTGGCCGTGCAGACCGTGACTGGAGCGCCTCAGTCCCCTCGGCCGGCAATTATTTGTCAAAGTTAAATTTCACCTGGAAGTGGTCATAAATGCTTTAATGAATTGGATTCCATTATCTGGAGGAGTGTGCTCAACGGCCACAAAATCACTTTTATCAATAATGAAAGGAGCAGCATTAGCCGTAAAATCTTTTTCTTTATTCAGGTAAATCGATTTCGGTTTTCCAAGAAACCATCTTCAGTGCTGTCAGCAAGTTCAAAACAGCATTTTTGTGAAATGTACAATGACATTTACGTCTAACATAACTACATACATGTGATATTATCTGGTGTCATACGAAGTCAAATAATATCACATGTATGTAGCTATGTTGTCAACGGATATGTTAGACGTAAATGTCATTGTACATTTCACAAAAATGCTGTTTTGAACTTGCTGACAGCACTGAAGATGGTTTCTTGGAAAACCCAAATCGATTTGCCTGACTAAAGCAAAAGATTTTACGGCTAATGCTGCTCCTTTCATTATTGATAAAACTTTAATAAATATTAAAGATTGTTAATTATCTGTCAGAGTTAAATAAATTCATTATAAAGGTGGTATGTTTTGTCCCAGCTCCTCAACTACTCCACAACCTTGTAACTCCCCGATTGATCCCATGATTGACAAATAATGTCGTAGGCGGTTGTTGTCATAATTACCTTGAGCAGGATCGAAAACGACACCGACAAGGCTCTTACGGCGAGATGAGCATTCTGTCCGTGCCCCGTAAACTAGTGCTCTCCGTGTTCCACCGTAAGAGGAGCCGTGTCGGCAGCGGGATTTACATGAAATATGGAAAATAAAAATATCTCTTGAGCGCAGTTGCGGCACCGCGTCTTTCGGAAACCTCGTCTCTTCACAGGGGAAGTGGGCGAAATTTGGAAATGGGTGCCTGAGGTGGCCGCGAGGCAGAGCGCATGCAAAGTAAGTGAGTGGCGCGCGCCGCCCTCCTCAGGGCGAGAGGGATGCGCCGGGGACGGCGCGGCGCGGTGTTTTGAATATGGAACAGGCGGCGCGAGTGGACAGCCAGATAACAGCGGATTTGCATTTGGCGGTCGGCTGCCGAGCCACCGCGAGGACGCTCTGTTTCCAGGAGCGGCCGCGGGGCGCGCCACTGCCGTGTACTCGCCGCCGGAGTCGAGTGGCGCAGACCCCTCACCCCCCCAACCCCCCCTACCCAACCACCGATGCATCCAGCAGAGGGGTGGCTGCCACTTCAAACCGTCAATTTAACCGTTTGCCAGTGGCGCGACTGGAATCGGGGACAGAATCAGAATACCATGCGAGAAGTGAGAGTAAAAATTTACTCTTACCTCTACATCTACATAGATACTCTGCAACTCACAAAAATGTTTGTATGGTCTATGGAACTTACAAACTACTTATGAACTACTTACGAACTAGGACGGCACAAATATCCATGCCCGAGGGGGGATTTGAACCCCCGACCGTAGTGGCCGTGCAGACCGTGACTGTAGCGCCTCAGTCCCCTGGGCCACCGCGGCCGGCCTGCAACTCACATTTGTGTGCCTGGCAGAGGGTTCATTAACAATTTTCATAACTTTTCTCTACCGTTGCATTGTCTAATAGCACGTGGGAAGAAAGAATACCTAAATCGTCCCGTTTTCGATCTGATTTCTCTTATTTTATTGGGAAGGTCATGTCTCCCTAAGTAGGTGGGTGCTAGCAAAATGTTTTCACATTCAGAAATAAAAGTCGGTGATTGAAACTTCGCAAACAGATCACGCCGCAATGAATAACGTCTTTCTTTTAATGATTTCCACCCCAATTCGTGCAACATTTCCGTGACGCTTTCCCCCCCGTAACGTGATAAAACAAAACGATCTGCCATTCTCTGAACCACCTCAATGTCTTCCGTCAGTCCCAGCTGGTGAGGGTCCCACAAGGGGCAACAGTACTCCATGCGAAGACGCACAACTGTGATGTAGGCAGTCTCTTTGGTGGAGCTGGTGCATCTTCGAAGCGTTCTGCCAATGAAACGTAACCTTTGATTCGCCTTCCCCATAATATTTTCTATGTGTTCTCTCCAGTCAAAGTTGGTCGTAATTGTAACTCCTAGGTATTTGGTAGAATTTACGACCTTAACGTTTGACTGATTTATCGTGTAATTCAAGTTCAGCGGATATCTTTTAGTGGCCATGTGTATTACTTCACACTTTTCTTTATTTAGTATCAATTGCCAATTTTCGCACCAAGTAGAAATTTTGTCTAAATCGCTTTGCAGTTGCTTTTGATCCTCTGTTGACTTCACTAACCGATAAACGACAGCATCATCCGCGAACAGTCTAAGGGAGCTATTCAGATTGTTTCCTAAATCGTAGGGAGGAAGAGTAGGGGACCTATAACGCTTCCCTGTGGAACGCCAGATACCACTTGTGTTTTACTCGATGACTTACCGTCAATTACAACGAACTGTGTTCTTTCTGATAGGAAATCGTGAAACCAATCGCACAATTGGGGAGGTATTCCATAAGCACGCAATTTCATTAGAAGCCCCTTGTGGAGTACAGTGTCAAAAACCTTCCTGAAATCCAGAAATATGGAATCGATTTGAGATCCCTTGTCGATGGCACTTAATACTTCATGTGTTTCGCAAGAGTGATACTTTCTGAATCCGTGTTGACTACTGGTTAATAGGTCGTTCTCTTCGAGGTAGTTCATAATATTCGAACAAAGTATATGTTCCAAAATCCTACTGCAGGTCGACGTCAATGAGATAGGCCTATAATTTTGGGGATCACTCCTATTTCCTTTCTTGAATATTGGAGTAACTTGGGCAACTGTCCAGTTTTTGGGTACGGATCTTTCGCTGAGTGATCGGTTGTAAATTATAGCTAAGTACGGAGCAATTGCATCAGCATACTCTGAGAGGAATCTAGTTGGTATACAATCTGGCCCGTAAGATTTGTTTTTGTTTAGTGACTTAAGTTGTTTTACTACTCCAGGAACATCTACTTCTAAGTTTCGCATGTTGGCAGCTGTTCTTGGATTGAATACTGGAGTTTTCACTTCGTCTTCTTTGGTGAACGAATTTCGGAAAGCTGTGTTTAGTAATTCTGCCTTAGCAGTACTGTCATCAGTAGTATTACCATTGCTATCGCGTAGTGAAGGTATTGTTTGTGTTTTGCCGCTAGTGTACTTCACACTTTTTAAACTTTGCATGCGTTTTTCTTTGTTTCTGCAACAGTGATCTGACCTGTTTTGTGTACCACGGGGGGTCAGCCCCCTCTTTTATTAATTTCTTTGGTATAAATCTCTCGATTGCTACTGATATTATGTCTTTGAAAGTAAGCCACAAAGAGTCAAAAGGGATGGAAAGGCTACAATCTGGGATAGTATCGGAATATGGTGCTAGGAACGGATGTAAAAATTTACTATTGGTTCCAGGAGCCAAGATTAATGGAAAGACTAGATTAGGGGATGGGATCGCAATATCGTGCTATAATTGGGTGTGAAAAATTACTGCTACCTCTGACAAGGAAAGCACTTGGGTTCGAACAAACACAAGTACATTAGAATCATGTGAGAGATAATGTAAAGGTCCCTTATTGCACTAGTGGTACTCCCGCGTCTCCAAACCTCTGCAGTCGTCCGTTAGAGGCCTCTGCGTGTACCATGCCGCATTGCACGTTGACCTGCTGGTACCTGAGACGGGACCAGTAGGGATGGTGCAGTGTGCCTTTCAAGTTGCGTTTTGTGACGTTACTTGTGTAGCGAAGCGTCAGATTGGTCGACCACTGGTAATCAATTGTTGCCATTGGTTGAGATTACGAAGAACCCTTCGTCGTGAAGATGGTATTGGTGTAGAACATGAATCATTACGTGTTTTCTGGTATCTATTAAAGTGCAGAAATATTAGCATATGTTAGAAATAGATACTATTATAGTACTAACTCATAATGATGATGATACGGATGATAGTGACGAACAACCCATTGCTACGGCAAGTGCGGAAAAGGCAATTGAATAACAACCGACTCCCGAGGTTAAAAGTCGCAAATATCATTACGGCTTTTGATGACAACACATTGGAGAACATGTACGATGATTATTACATAAGATGTTTCACTGTATATAATTTCTGCAATGCGAATAGCATCTAGAATTACATCTACAGTGCTATCTAGAGCATGACTGCAGAATTTTGCAGAAAAACAACACCCACCAGCACGTTTAGCGGTACGTGATGGTCCTGTAACCAAACGTTCACACAGATATGTTTGTTCGAGCCCAAGTATTTTCCTTGTGAGCCAAGAGGAATGGAAAACTCGCTGAAGTATACCTCGGCAAAGATCAGTTTTGATTCAATAGAAAATAATCATCATGACTATCGTAGAAGATACCTTAAGGAAAGGGAAACCTACGTTCATACCCCTCTCCCATTTGGAAGAACTGCACCCGACACAATATTCATTTAAAACTTTAGTGATGTTTTCTGTTCCATTCATTGTCTCTCGCCCACTATATTTTAGATTTCTTGTTTCTTCTTGAGGTGGCCCCATATTTTCTCCTGCTACCAATGCCCCAAGATGTCTGAATCCATCCCCTCCCTAGAACAAATATCCAACAGAATGGACAGTAAGATCAAGGTGAGTATAACAACATTAACAAGGGTAATGTAATGCACACACGATTCTAAAGGAATTACATTAGGAAATAATCAATGAAAATTGTCGATTTGTTGCCAGGATAGTAAAATATTGTACGATGGCCACAATAAAGGTGATATACAATAGTAATGGAAAGCGTTTGTAGAGAATAGGAATTTCTTCACATCAAATATTAATTTATGTGTTAGTAAGATTTTTCTGAAGGCATTTATATGGAGTGTAGACTTGTACGGGAGTAAAACATAGTTCAGGAAGTGGACTGGCGTGCTACAGGCAAATTCGAAAGATTAGATGCGTAGATCGCATTAGTAATGACGAGGTACTGCTCAGAATTCGCGAGAAAAGAAATTTCTGGCATGTTGTTATTGTTGTGGTCTTCAATCCGGAGACGAGTTTGATGTAGCTCTCCACCCTTACTCTATCCTGAGCAAGCCTTTTCATCTCCTCATAAGACCTGCAACCTAATTCCATTTGAATCTGCTTACTGTACTCATCTCTTGGTCTTCCTCTGCGATTTTACCCCCACACACTTCAATGTTAAATTCATGATTCCTCGATGTCTAAGAATGTGTCCTAACAGCCGATTCCTTCTTTTAGTCAACGTATGCCAAAAATCCCTTTCCACCCCAATTCTGTTCAGTACCTCTTCATTAGTTACGTGATCCACCAACCTAATCTTCGGCATTCTTCTGCAGCACCACATTTCAAAAGGCTCGATCCTCTTTCTGTCCACACCATTTATCGTCCATGTTTCGCTCCCATAGAATTCAACACTCCACACAAACGCCCATAGGGGACTGATGACCTAGCTGTTTAGTCCCCTCAAAAACCAACAACAACAACAAATGCCCACATAAAGAACTTCCTTACGCTTAAATTAATATTTGATTTTAACAAATTTCTATTTTTCAAAATCTCTTTTCTTCCCATTGCCATTCTGCATTTTATATCGTCTGTACTGCAACCATTGCATGTTATTTTATTGCCCAAGTAACAAAACTCGTCTACCACCTATACTGTTTCGTTACCTAATTTAATTCTTTCAGCATCGCCCGAATTTCTTAGACTGCACACGATTATCCTTGTTTTGCTCTTGTTAATGTTCATTTTATACGTACCATTCAACACATTTCCATTCCGTTCAATTGCTCTTCCAGGTCTTTCGCTGTCTCTGACAAAAATTACAATGTCATCGGCAATACGCAATGTTTCTATTTCTTCGCCCTGAACTTGAATTCCGTCTCCAAATTTCTCGTTGCTTTCTTTTATAGCTCGCTCAATTTATAAATTGAATAGCATTGGAGAAAGGCCTGTCTTACTACAACTTCTGCATCCCTTTCAAGGCCTTAGACACTAATAACTGCTGTCTGGGTTATGTACAGCTTGTAAATAACCTTCCGTTCTTCAGCTGATTTCGGAATTTGAAAGAGTGTATTCCAGTCAACATTGTCAAAAGCTGTCTCCAAATCTACAAAAGCTAGAAACGTAGGTTTCTCTTTCCTTAATCTAGCGTCTAAGATAAGCCGTAAAGTGTGTATTGCCTCCCGTGTTTCTACATTTCTCCTGAATCCAAACTGATCTTCCCCGAGGTCAGCTACTACCAGCTTTTCATCCTTCTGTAAATAATTCGTGTTAGAATTTTGCAACCATGAATGTTCTGTAATTTTCACACCTGTCTGCGCCTGATTTCTTTGGAATGGGGATTAATACATTTTTCTTAAAGTCCGATGGTATGTCGCCTGTCTCGTACATCTTATGCACCACGTGAAATAGTTTTGTCATGTCTGGTTCTCCCAGAGACTTGAGTAGTTCTGAGGGAAGTCATCTATTCCAGGGGCCTTGCTGCGACTTTCATTGCTCTGTCAAATTGTTCTATTAATGTACTATCTCCTATTTCATCTTCATCTCCTTCCTCTTCCCTTCCTACAATGTTGTCTGTAAGTTCATTTCCTTTGTAGAGCACTTTTATATACTCTTTCCACCTTTCAGCTTTCCCTTCTTTGCTGAGAACTGGTTTTCCAACTGATTTCTTTGCATTCATATAGCTGCTTTTCTTGTCTCCGAATGTTTCTTTTATTTTTCTGTGGGTGGTATCTATTTTTACCCTATTTATACATTCTTCTACAGACTTGCATTCCCCTTCTTGCCATTTCTGCTCAGCTATTTTGCACTTCCTATCAATCTCATTTCTTAGTCGTTTCTTTTATTTTTCTTTGCGTGGTATCTATTTTTCCCCTATTTATACATTCTTCTACAGACTTGCATTTTCCATCTTGCCATTTCTGCTCCTCTTTCCTCTGTTCCTCTTTCCACCGAACTTCACTAATCCCTACAATATCTAACTTCAACCTATGCAATTCTCTTTTTAAATTTTCTAACGTCGTTGCCCGATTAAGGGATCTAACATTTCACGCTCCGAATCGCAGAATGCCGGTGTTGTCTTTCCTGATGATCGCATCCTCCTGAGTAGTCCCCGCCCGGAGATCCGAATGGGGAACTGTTTTACCTCCTCCGGAATATTTTACCTGATACGACGCCATCAACATATATTCATGCAGTAGAGCTGTAAGTCCTCCGGAAAAGTAACAGCTATAGTTTGCTCTTGTTTTCAGCCATTGGGATTGCAAAAATGTGTTAAAAGCTGGACTGTTCCGGCTTTCATTTCAGGTATTGGATTATTCTGCTTCTGAATTTACATATCTATGACTTAGACTTTTCTGTTTTAAGAAAGACCATATTAGCAGGTACTGTCAAATAAACATACGACGCAGAATGTCTACGGATTATTGAAGAATCAAATGTATATTAACTGAGTCATCAAAGAATTTCCCGACGGGGCTCTCTTTCATGAGTACTCGCGTGGCGAACACGGGGCCCCGAGCCACTGCAGTCTTTCTTCCTTTTTTTCTCACTGGATTGCATTTCTTTTCCTTTTTTCTCCTTACTTATCCTCATTCCTTCCCCTCCCCACGCCCTAGGCACTTTGATCCCCCAGTCCCAAACTACCAACTAACCAACCGAAGAAAGTTGCATTAACAGAACCAAAAATTATAATGTGTTTCGAAAGTTAGGAAGCTCTCATATCCTTCTGTATTCTCACACTCGCCAGGTTCTCCTTCTCTCGTTTGAAGAAACTTTTCATTTTTCATAAGAAAAGAACATATTCAAAACTAAGCAAGAACACAATCATGAACACCATTAACAAACACGTACCGCGCAACTCAATTAAACAAAATGGCGTTCTCAATCCGTGTTACGATTGGTAACTGATGGACAATGCAGCTTTCATACAATACTTGCTTCGACTTGGGTACCTTTGAAGGAATATTTGATTCGACGCGTATGTTTTATAAGCAAAGCCACACATCTTAATTGGTTTTTCAATATTTTTATCAGTTTGTAACTCTCAGCGAGACTGCCATGTCATTCAGCTCAAAAATGCTACAATAAAAGACCGATATTTGGCTTCTGCTGTTTTTGATACTAGTCTCGTCATTGCTGAATTGACATTCCATGCACGAATTGTCGATAAGCTACAGAATTTCCTTCATTTCGTCACAATTTTACAACACTGCGAATATTTTGTACTCTACAGTGTGATCTACGAAAAGCCTCATTGATCTTTGTTTACTAGGTCATTTATAATGTGAAACAGAAAGCTTCCTTACAGGACGCAAAACGTCTTTCCATCAGAATGACATTTCGTGTACCTCTTTCCTTAAAAGACTTCAGTTCATTCACACAGTGTTATAATCCTTACGCTAGCATTTTATTCATTAGATTATAGATCGGAACCGTATAAAAATTCTTCAGGAAGTCACGGAACACATCTAGTATATAATACGTATCTATTGACTTCTGAGTCATGTGTAAGAATTGAGTGACCTAGGTTTCACATCATCAGGGACTGATGACCCCGTAGTTAAGTCCTATAAGTTGTACAAACATTTGAACATTTTTCACATCATAGTTTCTTGTAAGGTCAGACACGGGATATTACCCTCTCTAATCAGACACTTTACTGGAGGTTTGCAGTGATTCCTCAAAGAGTGGGAGGTAGAACGGCGGTGACACTGCCTTAACAGGTAGCTAGGAGTTTGAAATATTTCGCTTGGAGTCTGACTTTCTGGTGCAGTTTAATCTTCGAATACATTTGAAAGAGTTAATCATCTTCATTCCAAGAAGGAAATTTTAGGTCTCCTGAATTGTCATAATAAATGAGCATAAAATATGTTTCAAAATTCTACAACGGGCCGATGTCAAAGGTACAGGCCTTTCGTTTTGCGCTTCGTTTACATTACCCTTCCATAAAAAGCGAAGGTTGTTGAATGATTAAGAACGCTCCGCTCACCTACTACTAACCTACAGCTCACTCTTGCTAGAAGCATTCTCGTGTGTACACGAATAGGGGCTCCATCAGGTCTAGTTTAAGTGACATCAGTAGATTTGAGACCATTTGTCATTGTTTTAGATACAATTAAACAGAAACTAGGCAGCAGCAGGGTCACCAAAGCACTGACTGAGAAGGAAGTGAGGTAAACTTATAACCTATCCCCGATGTTATTTTATCTGTGGTTTCGTCCAGAATTAAAAGGCATCAAAGAAACATTTTGAAGTGCTGTGGAAGTTCACGAAGAAGAAATAAACACAACGAGTTTCGTCAATGACGTAATAATTCTGATAGAGGGAACAAACGACTTTAAGGAGCATTTGTACGAGGTTGGGCAGTGACGTGATAATTCTGTAGAAGGGAGCAAAGCACTTGGATGAGCAATTGAACTGAATGAATAGTGTATCGAGAGAGAGAGAGAGAGAGAGAGAGAGAGAGAGAGAGAGAGAGAGAGCTGAGATGAACATCAAAAGAAGGCAAACAAGGCCAATGGAATGTAGTGGAATTAATTTTAGATATAGCTTAAGCAATTAATTTAGGAAAGAGGACACTAAAAGTAGTAGTATGGAACCTTGTTTGAGATGTCCATGCTAAGGAAGAGATGGTTTGGTGTTATACAAGGATGCTCAAGATTAAATGGATACATCATGCAGCCAATAAAGAGCTTCTGAAAGTGAAGAGTAGTTGGGGTGGGAGAGAGAGGGGCGGGGGTGGAGAAAAAAGAAAGAGACAGGACATATTCTACGACATGAAAGTATCTAAATATTCAGTGTTGCGGGGTAGCAGGCGAGGGGTGAAAGTTTTAATGGCAGACGATAAGTAACGGAAGAATTTTGAAAAGGACGTGGGCTGCAGTATTTAATTTGTAGATGCAGGGTTTTCACAAAATATAGTAACGCGGCCGCTTCGAAGTAGTTTTCAAGATAAAGACCAGGAAGACACTAACAATTAATTCTTATCCGATAGGCAATTACATCATTACTGCATTCAGCTGCAATGAATACATTGTTCCCTGTCAGATGACCATAGTTAAGCACCATCTGCCATGATTGGCACTCGGATGCCGTGTCCTTTGACCGGCCTCAGAACCCCGCCTCGTGACGTTAATTGAGGAGCTACTAGATTGATTGGTTGTGGCGCCAGATAGTCAAGGCTGAGAGAGAGAGGGGTGTGCTAGTCTAGACCCGGTGCACGAGGATGACACTGCAGTTGATCAGCCCATTTGAGTTTTGTTTGTAGTCACTATAGTTCGTTGACATATCAAAACGTCAAAGGTTCAAAGGTTTGTATAGTCAATGGGACTTAACTACGGGGTCATCAGTCCCTAAACGTACAAACTACTTATGAACTACTTACGAACTAGGACGTCACAAATATCCATGCCCGAGGGGGGATTCGAACCCCCGACCGTAGTGGCCGTGCAGACTGTGACTGGAGCGCCTTAGTCCTCTCGGCCACCGCGGCCGCCTATCAAAATGTCCACTTCCTATTATGTCTGATGAGTCATGCAGATATACACACATCGATAGATGCTGCACAGTCTTGCATAGCATTTTAGAGTTGCTGTGACTAGTGTCAGGAAAGGCTCTTTCTTTGCTTGTAGCAACCAATCAGAAGTTTGCTGCCCGGTTGATATTTACTGTGGTTGAAGTGTACGGTTGGGTAATTCAGCTACACTGTGTTTGTTTCGGTTGGTCAAGATGTATCATGTCCGCCATCGTTGTCCAGTGGACAACGTTGCGTGATTACCACACAGGGGACTCGGCTTTGATTCCCGACCAGGTTAGAGATGGTCTCCCTCGAGAACTGGTTTTTGTGTTCTCCTCGTCATTGTTCCATCATTATCGTCACGCAAATGACCCAAGTGACGTCAACTACAGCATCAGGCAGACCGAACATGATTCTGGCTGGGCTCTAACGGCCAAAAGTGTCGTCATTATAATAATCTAGTGTCGTTGTGTTTGTTACCTCTATGCGGCAACTGATTAATTAGTAAGTTTATTCTGCTTCATGTACTAGCTCAACCCAACAAAGTTTTTATTTACCTTTGCCTCTCTTCATTTGTCTGGAAGGGAAGGGGTAGACAGTATCGTACCGAGTTGGCTTGACATTAAAATTGGTAAATATTCTAGGTAGGAAAAAGTACTAAAGACTTTTCAGTTCATTGATGTTTACTATTTTCTATTATGTGATTATAATAATCATGTACACAACTATAATCAATTCGTAATTCACATGAATTAGTCTCTAAAATTTTATTTCATTCTTGTCCTTAGAATTGTGATCATCTACACTCCCTATGGTGCATGAGCTCGAGCGACAATATGGTGTACACATAAACTGAATAAATTAGCTGAAGGGCACTTCTGTGCAGATATGTAATACGGAAGTGAAACCTTGTCATAAGAGCTGTGCCACAGACTAAGATCCAAACGCGGACAAAATATTCGAAGTCCAAATGCACCACAAAGTGTGGGTTTTCTATTTAAACACATGAATGTGCGAACCAGTTATTCTGTTGAATCCTAATCATATCATGAGAAGATGCAGGCCACGTATCCCATGGGGCTAAGATGGTGGCATGGCTTCCGAAATTGATTGGCAATAATTAATGAAAATAAACATTACAGCTGTTAGTGTATTTTTTACTACTTATAAATGCAGCTGAAGCCCCAGAGATTGACATGAAACCAATTAAACCGTTTAAAAATGTGATACCATCGTTATTGAAATTATGTTTTAGTTTGGACTGTTGTTGGTAGAATTTATGTATGTTTATTCTAATTCCAGTTGTGAAGAAAATTATTTTAAAAAATTACATAATTACTTTGATTGAATATTGAATTACATTTTTATCAGAATTTAATTAATACTGTTATTAAACATTCAAACAATTCCATCGATGCGTCTCAGCAATAGTAACAAATAGTTTCCAGGATTTCATTACTGTACCTTTCCAAATTAAAATTAGTTTGTGATTTTACTACGTTCACCTTCATTTGTCTCAAGTTCTCATTTTGTATTGTATTTCCCGGTCGTGTCTCCATATCATGGAAGCAAAATAAGTGGAAGATATGGGAAACAGATGTAGATGGGACAAGATGGAGACATACTTTAAGACATCTTGCAGTAATCATGTAAAGTGTTTTTCAGAAAAAGCTACGGATAATTTTACTTGAAATATTTATCTCGAGATATATCTTGACATGGTACTACTTAGATAGTCCACGCATAACACATTTCCTAACGCTAATGTGACGTTTGGTCGAAGTACATCGTAACCACGTATATACTACCGAAAATAAAAATTATAACACCCACATAAGGTTTTTAGAACTTACTTAAGACTTTGACATGAAGTAATATATACATATGAACAGCTCAAGCGGTGCTCAGATACCAATTGTCAATCCATGCTGAAACACCCGCATTACTACGTGGATTAGCCTCCACTGTAGGGAAAGTTGGGCCTGATTCGTTCATTCATTCATTCGATGGGGAATACTCTCTTCGGATATGTTATTCCGCACCAGCTCGACGTAATTACGTAGATCTGCAAGAGTTGTGTTTCACTCGTCAGCATTTCACTCATGGTATCCAATATGTGCTGCATTGGACACAGTACGAAGGTTGTGCTGGACAGTTGTTTCTGCTCGTCTTGCAGAGCACGCTGTGTGTCACGTTTAGTGCGTGTCCACGTGCAACGTCCTGGTGGGACAACTCAACACATTCCAGATGCAAGATTGGCAAACAACCGGTATTATAACATTCTGCTCGTACCGAGCGCTGGTTACGGTTCCCTTAAAAAATACCATAATAGAACAAAAGTTTTAGCTTTTCACACGCATCGTAGGAATGCTTGGGGTTGTTGACAGGGTGTCAGGAATGAATGCTCTCAACAAGACAGCGCTCGCCAGGTCTAATTCGTACGCGGTGAAGACTGCGGCTCGCTATTCCAAGTGATACTTCAAATGTTCAAATGTTTGTAATTCTATCGGACCAAACTGCGTGATCATCAGTCCGTAGCTTACAAACTACTTAAACCTTGGTAAACTAACCTAAGGACAAAACACACACACACACACACATGTCCCAGGGAGGACTCGAACCTCCACGGCGAGCAACCACGCGCTCCGCAGCGCGACGTTTAGACCACTCGACTACTCCACCGCGACAAGTGATACTCTGACAGCACCAGTCGAGAAGTGCATGTCATTGTGTAACGACAAGTTGCCCAGATCGCTGTTTTAATTATTCTTCTTTACTAGTTTATGTAAACACAGTTACCATCTTCGGATCTGGAAGGATGAATTTATAGGAAGAGGATATTAAAATAACAACATAATTAAAATATATACAAGTTATATGTATAGTACCTCGTTATGAAACATTTCGAACAGTTTCAATAGTAGTGGCATGTATCTGCATGACCAATGTTAGATTTTTGTAACAGTTCTTCGAAATAATGAAGCAGCTTTTTGACAAATAAGTTATTATTCAAATTAATGACCAGATCACATTGAATACTGCCAAGTCCATACAAAAAAAGAAAAAAAAAACCATACTGTTCTACACACACATGACAGTTACTCATGCATCCTCTAAAGATAATTTATTAGCCACCAAACAATCACTCTGTTTCCCTGTGTTTTGAAAAATTGCGCGCTCAGTTGTCGTGCAATTTCAATCACTTCTATAGTATTCAGATTTTGGTAGAAGATTGCACAACATGCAACGCGGATTTAAGGTTGTTCCGTACAACAAAGCTCCTTTTAAATGCGGTAGATTTTTTTTACCTCTTCAGCGTACAGAAACAATACACATCTCATATACATCTGGTTCTATAAACTTTAAGTATGGTTCGAAAGTAGAAAACACTTTTCAAACCTCATGTCTTCGTGTCTCTCCCTCTCCACAACTCGGATCCAACCAAAGTCCTTGTAGCGTAGATCAAATCTGATTCTTCTAGAAAATACTCGCGACTTAATTCTCATTGGCTGAAAACAAAACCATCACTAATCAGCATACCTTGAAAACCCGCTCTCCATCAACAGCCAATAAGTCACTCTCCGGAGTAATCTGCAAATGTAATCAATAGCACAATTACCTTCCCACTTCATTTACTCCGGTAACTAACACACATAAATCAGTAAAAATTAATAAAATACATGTAATTTAATAAAATGACGTTTCGTCCAACTTAAATTTGTTATGATTCAGAGTATTTAGAATGTCCGTAGACTAGTGTCATCCACTGAGTACTGAAGAAACTGTCTGCACTGTAGCGAACCTACAAGCCATCTGCCGTATTATCTTGCTGGCTTCCTGATATAGGAGATTCGTATTGCGCTACGCCTCAAAATTGTGAACCTACATTTTTATGTTTTTTATTTATTTTTTTTATCTTTTTTTAATAGTAAATCAAGCTTTCTTTTCTTTCTTTTGGTCATGCAAAGTATAAAAATAGTCTTGTGAGGATTAATTCCGTCTTAAGAGGTTACTGAAGTTTTTCGTTCTTCAATACATGTACATAAAAAAAGAACCTTCTGACTCCAAAGCATAATAAAATCATCATAGGTCACACAACTTGCACCTTTCGCCACCGAGACCTGTACCTACCTCTCCTTGACCGTCGTATCCCGAAAACCAAATCCCTCAAATACCTTGGCATCATCCAAGTCCGCTCGCTTTCATGGAAACCTCCCTTTCAAAACGTCCGTCGTAAAGCTCTTTTCCCGCCTCAACCTACTGAAGCTCCTCTCTGGTCGGACATGGGGACTCAGCCCTCAACCATCCCTTACATCTAATAGTTCTTAATGCTTCCCGTCCTGTGCAGTTCCCCAGTTTCCAACTCGCTTGGCTTTTCGTCCCCCCAAGAGATCGCTACCATTCACACCAGATCCTTGAGTGTCACACTCTCCGCCTCGCTTACCGATCCGCTTCCCTTCCCCTACGCAGATCCTATATGATCTCATTCCCTTCCCACAGCTACACAAATTCCTAGAGCACATCCGCATCCTCTACGTCTCCAGAAAGATTAAGTCCCCTCACCCTCTGGTTTCCTACCTCCTCTTGCATCCCAGGTCTCTGCCATACCGTTACCAAGTAACCCCTTCCCTCCATATCCAAACTCTCCACACCCTCTCCGAGGGGAACTTCCGTCAGCTTTTTCTACCAGATAAGCCCTTCATCCCGACAGCTATCCTTCTTATCAAATCAATCCTTCCCCATATATGAGCGCCCCCTCTCGCTCCCCTCAATCCCTTGGATCCTTTTCCCATCCCCAGGAGTCTTACACTCTTCCGCCTCCTCTCCTCCTTCCCCACTCCTCCTTTCCAGCCCCTCCGTACCTCCCCTCCTTCCCCCATCACCTTCAGGGTTGCAGTGCTGAATTCTTAAACGTGCGCCGTATAGTG
This sequence comes from Locusta migratoria, assembly GCA_026315105.1. NCBI lineage: Eukaryota > Metazoa > Arthropoda > Insecta > Orthoptera > Acrididae > Locusta > Locusta migratoria. The sequence goes on from CM048744.1 coordinate 389,148,162, forward strand.
TTATGCAGTGCCATTTTCTTCGTATGGTTTTATGATTTTAGCAGCCGCCGAACATGCAGAATGTGTTGCCTCGTGTTTTTCTCAGTGCCTCCGTCCTCGTGGCCGTTTTTTGTCTAACTTCAGTGTGTTTTAGCCACCGTGGCTAAAATCACACATTCAATGTACACTCCTGGAAAAACGGAATAAAGACAGCATGAATTCTTCTACCCATTAGGGGGAAATTTTATTGACACGATCACACTGGCAGTCATACGCACGTGAGTACATTGACCAGAGCGTGCGAAATGTCGACGCTAGTACCGTGTATATCCGCCTTTGGTAGCAATTCAAACTGTCAGTCTCCCATATAGATAATTGTAGAAGTGCCGAAAGTAGTCCTGCGGAATAGTCTGCCATGGAGTTTTCACGTGGAGCCTGTCTTGTAGAACGCACAAGACGACGTTTCATGTGGCCCCAAACATGCTCATTGGGAGACAGATCTGGCGATCGTCTTGACCAGAGTAGTTGACTTACATCTTGAAAGGCTCGTTGGTGGTATGGGATACATGTGGACTTGCATTGTCCTTTTGGAACGTCATATCACCTTGTTCATGCAAAAACGGTTGCAATATGGGATTAATGATGGTTTCATGTCTTCAGAGATGAGAGTTGCTTCTGCTTCGGAGCCAGTGATGGTCGCACTCGTGTGTGGTATCATGTGGGGGAGTGCGGTAATCTGTAGTGCATACGACAGAGGCACACGGGGCCGACACCCGGCGTCATGTTGTGGGGAGCAATATCAAACAATGGTCGTTACCCTCTAGTGATCCTTGAACATATGAAAAAGCACATGAACACGAAAACACAGTATGTAAGTGATAGTAACAAAATGAATCCGTTATGAAGAAGAGACAAGCTACCTTCGGGTCACGTGACACTGTAAGCCCACCTAACATTAAGCATGCGCAAAGAAGGAACATTGAACAGTGTCCAGTAGAGTGAAATCATCATTCAGCCCGTCTTGGCAACGTTTATGCATGAACAAGCGATACGTTTTTTCATCAGGAGAATGCACGTTCATATGTATGCCGTACGACCTAAGGTGATCTTCAAGGTGCAAGTCAACTACCATGGCTAACACGATCCCCAGATCTATCCCTCATTGAGCATGTTAGGGACCGAATGAAACATCATCTTACGCGGTCTGCACAACCAGACCGAAATCTGGCCTTGCCAGCCGCGGTGGCCGAACGGTCCGGGGCGTGTCAGTCACGGTCTGCTCGACCGCTGCGGTTGGGGGTTCGAATTCCCCCTCGCGCATGGATGTTGGTTCGGTCTTCAGTATAAGCTAGTTCATAAGTAGTTTGTAAGTAAGTCCCATAAGCTCTACAAACATTTGAACATTTGAAGAAATCCGACCCAACTGAGGCATGGCAGGCCATTCAAAAAATGTTCAAACGTTTGCAGATCTATCGGACCAAACTGCGTGGTCATCAGCCCGTAGCTTACAAAGTACTTAAACCTGGGTAAACTAACCTAAGGACAAACACACACACCCATGCCCCAAGTAGGACTCTAACCTCCACGGCGAGCAACCGCGCGCTCCGCAGCGAGACTCTAGATCGCTCGGCTACTCCAACGCGGCGCAGACCATTCTGCAAGACAACTTCAGACACCTCTACTTCCGCTCCAAGGGAAAATATCTCATTGCTGCAAGAGGAAGGTATACATAGTACTAGCGCCGACATTCCTCTGGTGACTGTACTTACGTGCTGATGGTTCCGTCTGAGTGATCGTACGTTGTATACATCCTCGAGAACGTGTCAAAAAGAAATTGCACTGAGCTTGTTCGACGAATACATGGTGTTCTTTTTTCATTTTCCAGGCGTGCATTTTCAAAGCACGACGCCAGATCTTGCAAAGTCTTCCCGGACCAGGAGGATCGCAAGCTGGATTATTTTCGCTTTCGTGGGCGACGAGGTCTTTAGCGCAGACGTAGGGAGCGCCGCGCTGCGTCGCGATTCACTTGGTCGGAGAGCCTCCCCGACAAAAGGCGCCCCGGATCTTTCCCTCATTGAGCATGTTAGGGACCGAATGGAACGTGATTTTACGCGGTCTGCACAACCATAACGAAATCTGGCCCTATCGGCCGCGGTGGCTAAGACGCTCCAGTCACGGTCTGCTCGGCCGCTGCGGTTGGGGTTTCGAATTCCCCCTCACGCATGGATGTTGGTGCCGTCTTCATTATAAGGTAGTTCATAAGTAGTTTGTAAGTTTAAGTCTTGTAAGCTCTACAAATATTTGAACAAATCTGGACCAACTGAGGCACCAAGTGAAAACTGCGTGACAGGCCATTCCGCTAGACAACCTCTACTTCCTCTCCATGGGAAAATTTCAACTTTCATTGCTGCAAAAGTAGGGTATACATGGTTCTAGCGCCAACATTCCTCACGCTCTGGTGACTGTACTTACGTACTGATGGTTCCGTCTGAGTGATCGTATGATGTATACATCCTCGAGAATGTGTCAGCAAAATGCCTCTCAGCTAGATTGACGAATTCATGGTGTTCTTTTTTTTCATTTTCCAGGACTGTATTTGCAACGCACGGCGCCAGATCTTCCTGAGTCTTCCCGGACCAGGAGAATCGCAGTTGGATTACTTTCGCTTTCGTGGGCGACGAGATCTTTAGCGCAAACGTAGGGGGCGCCGCGATTCACTTGGTCGGAGAGGCTCCCCGACAAAAGGCGCGCGCCCCGCCGGAAACAGGATCGGCTGACGGCCGGGAACAATGAGACGGGAGGTGTGGCGCCGCGCTGCCTCGGCCCGCCGGATCATTGGTATTCGCGGCCGCGGGCCCGGCGCCAGTGAATACAGAGCGCTGTTTTCACACCCTCGGCGCCGAGTGCGCGCCATAGCCGCTCTGAGAACGGACCGCTACGTGAGCCGACTGCCGCGCCCGCCGCGCCGCCACATGACGTTTGCATCGTCAGAGGTAGTCGCCTGACGATCTCTCCTCTCCGCCAGTATCTCTCCCTGGATCTCTCGCACGGCCCTACGAGGCACTCTTTGCCAGCGCTGAATCCCCAGTTCCTCTAATTGACATATGAAGTAGCTGTTTCGAAGAGAAAGTAATTTATCCCGTAATGGCTGACTAAATTACGCCCGAGCTACTGGTAACTGTACAGTCTTACTTCGTCCGTCCTGCATGATTTGGCTTCTATGGTTGTAGAACTCATAATCCGCCTCTGTAAAGAACATTGTATGACGAGCAACCAAGGCTTCAGTACAGCGGCCGATACACAGGGTGATCCGCCTCTTCAGTTGTATTCGCACTTCCGCTCAGCACGAATATGCAACTTTTTGATCACCTGGATGGATCGGATGATCCTCACTACACTGACAACAAACTGTAAGTTTAAATGATTATGTTCCCTCACTCTACGCAAAAATCTTATTTCCCAATAACATCTGTGGTTCTCACTAATCATTTAATGTTGTCTATTGTAGGGCTACCCATCACGTCGCCTTTTGTCACAAGCCAAACAAATTTTACCAATTGCAGACCTTTCTATTATTTTTAACAAAAATGACAAGAACCGCACGGTAGACTTCTTTTTTACCTTTTTGACGAAAATAGCCAAGGTGCTTGCGGTACGACCTAACCATTAACCCCGTTATCCATCAAAAATGACTTATATGGAAAACTTTGTTACTAACATTAAAAAAAATATTTATTGCAATCAATAGCCTACTGGCATCTATACAATTTTTTTTTTTTTTTTTTTTTTTTTTTTTTTTTTTTTTTGCATGTAACTCCCTCATACATAACTAGTCCGGATTTTTTGTTTTTAATATATAATTTTCAATATAAATATCCATTTATTAAAACAATAATCATCTTGTACAGTAAAAAGCGCCTGAAGATGCAACTGTAGGTTGCGAAACCGGTTGTGCGGGTCTTCACGACTCCAATAAAATAACAGCTCAAGTGGACCAAGGACTTTCATGCAGACTCTTACAATTTTAACACCTAATTTTAACCGCCTCTACAAGTTTTCTCGCTATTTTATTATACGTGACACCCATTACTTCTTCCTTTTCGCGGTCTAATGACCATGCCACTGGAGAGAACACACAGAAAATTTTGTGGGGGAAGGCGAGCCAAAGGTTACGTTTCATTGGTAGAACGCTTCGCAGATGCAACACCACGACCAAGGAGACTGCCTACATCACACTTGTTCATCCTCTCCTGGAGTACTGTTGTCCAGTGTGGGACCCTAACCAGGTAGGGCTGACGGAGGACTTTCAGAAGGATCGTTTTGTTTTATCACGTTACAGGGGGAAAAGCGTCACAGAAATTTTGCACGATTTGAGGTGGAAAATTTTAAAAGAACGAGTTTATTCGTTACTGCGAGATCTATTTGCGAAAATTCAATCACCGACTTCTACTTCCGAATGTGAAAATATTTTTCTAGCACCCCCTTACATAGGGAGACATGACCATCCCAATAAAATAAGAGAAATCAGATCGAAAACGGAACGATTTAGGTGTTCTTTCTTTCCGCGCGCTATTAGATAATGGAACGGTAGAGAGAGGTTATGAAAGTGGTTAACGAACCCTCTGCGAGGCACTTAAATGTGATTTGCAGAGTATCTATGTAGATGCAGATGTAGATTCGAAAGATGGTAGATTATTTTGCACAATCGCCTGTGGCGGCGCGTCTTATATGTTCACTGGTTCTGTGTAACTCCAGGAAAAAGCTGGTTGAAAAAAAAAAAGGAAATAAATAAAAACAAAGGATAAAAAAGCAGTCCTCGGTCACAAATAAATAAAAGTGTTTTAACTATCATTCTTCATTTAGTTCTTCTATCAGATAATTTTTAAGCACATTCAAAGTATATTTATACGATATGTTTTACGTCGCGGAGACAACACGTATACGAGTCGTTGTGCGGCCGTACCGTTGCAATGCGAATGGGCGGCTTAAAATTCTCTTCTGAACCCCTTGAAGCAACATATGGGCGCTCCCGCTGCAGGGAGGGGCGAAGGTAAACGCCGCTTTTAACATTGGCACTGGAGCTGGTAGAGGCGCCAGTTCCTGGCTACTCGAGCTCTGGCGGTTACGCACGAACGGTCCCGAAGCAAAGAGAATGGAGCTACTGCCCACATCGCCTTGCGCATGAGCAAATCCCCCATGAAGGCAACATTCGCCATCCATATTTAATTTTCACGCATTGGAGATTTATCAAAAACGCATAATATTTGGTAAAATATCTCATAACTAGCAATTAGAGACACATCTACTGGGAAAGCCTTCAGAGTATAATATAGTCACTGCTCTCTACCTAGCAAGAATAGCCGTGTGGTAAGCGACATCGCGCAGTGCTGTCTAAGGTAGTGGCTGCGAGCCTGGCTGCAAGCGATCTAACAAATACGGAAACAGTGATTCTTTAGTTCCTTCATGCCCTTCACTCCATACTGGTTTTATTTGTATGGCAAAAATGCTAGTTTTTATTATAATCGACTTGAGCAATCGTAATATTTTTGCAGTCATGTTTTTTCATGTAACGGTTTTTATTCTTCTGTTGAAGTTGTTCCTAGTGGCAACGAAACCTAGGTCAAGCACTTAAAAATTACGGAACCGGTTGGCTGATTAAAAAAAAAGTGTTAAAAATATTGGATTATGGTTGCCATTAATCAGCCATGTTCAAAGTTATGTGATTCTTGCATTGTTACTTGTCACATATCATTGGACGTTTTAGCGAATGCTTCTCGATTTTGAGAGTGGGGGAGAGTAGCCTTTGTGCGTGCCTAATGTTAGGAGGGGCTGCTACTTACAGTGTCACGTGACCTGAAGGTAGCTTGTCTCTTCATAGTAAGAGATTCACTTTGTTACAGTCACTTAACAGTGTAATTAGTTACGTAGTGATTTAGTGTTCATGTACAGATTTATATATTCTTGATATTTATTATCAAAGAATAATGAACAATTTGCAGTATCTTTTAGGAACTTCTTTCTCAGCTTTAAGCCTGGAAGTAAAGTGTGAAATGAAGAAGATTGGTAGGCGACGCCTCAGATTTAAAAAAAAAAAAAAAAAAAAAAAAAAAAAAAAAAAAAAAAAAGGCAAACAAGCCGAGGTAATACATTCTGAAATACTGTTCATGAAAATATATAAAAAGCAAGTGTTGGATTTGTGGATGCATTTCTACAAATAAACTAAATTGGTTTCCGTGCTTTCTGCTTGCGAACTGTGATGGCACAATCTGGACATGCGCTGGTGTATCAGATCTAGCTCATCTAACCCAGAAGGTTAAGAAGCACGAGGAGCCTATTACACACAATCTAAAATCCCCAGGCATCACTCGCAGTGGTGCGCCAAATTGTCCCTTTGGACGCCATGTTGGTAGGGGACAGGGAGAAGTGGTTCGCCGTATCATGTTTCGGCCCCGATTCGGAAATGTCGTAGATCCGGCATTGAAAGAAGTGAATCCCCCGTCATTTGAAGCACCAGACGCTACTGAGAATCACTGAGAATACCAAAGGCATTAGCGAAGTTCATCATCTTTCACGCTGACTTTGGACACCGTTCTAGAAGCATTTCCTTTATTTCCACCATTAAAAAGACTGCATTACCTTTTTAAACAGATCACTGCACGAAAATGGCAAATACGTTCTTGCTTAAAAGAATCAGATGCGAAAGAGGGTAACCAGCTTCTTCAGCCACAATTCCAATTCAACAAAAAATTTTCGTGCGTACGTATTTATGTTCTTTTAAAAAAGAGCACTTGAAACCCTTTTACCAAATGTCTCCTCGTAGTGCAGTTTTTATGCACAAATTTCCTGTCCCTGTCTCTTATAATGACTCCTCTTTCTATAAATACCGCTTTCTCTATTCCTTCTACGTCAACAGATCACGCAGACAACGAATAATGTATTGCAAGACAATTTTCGCGATATTGTATGGTAGAATTAACAATTGGATTGCCATTCTTTGACACTACAGCACACACCAAGCGTCTGGTTCACGTCGGTACCTCAGACCCACTTCAACTATTTGGCTGTAAATGTAATAATTTAATGTACTCCATGTTCAAAATTTCAACAATGAATCTTGAATGAACTTCAAACCACTTCCGGTAGTGCATATACTGGTAATGGTTATGACCACCAATAAAGACTCAGTCATTTATAGCTTGAAGTTTTCACACTTTATAACGACCTGAACTAAACTTTTTGAAATATGGTTTTCTTAAAATGGAATTAAAAGCTTTTAAAACGATCGAATAGTCCGCTTAAACAAAAGTGGGCAACCCTCGCGGGTTCTTCCGGTGTATTTGAAACGAATATTTCCAGAATGCAATCAGAGACTGTTGTGCTGTCAGTTCCAAATATCTTGAAATATTTAATTTTTACTGTACAGTAATTGTACAGAAAACGACTTAAACTAACTTACACTAAGCACAACACACACACAGACACACACACACACACATCCGCGTGCAAGCCGTGGCATGGGGCGTTAGACCGCGCGTCTATTCCCACGCTGTGTCAAGAAAAAGGGCATCAGGGGATAGCCTCCTTGGCATAATGTTGCAGTGTAAAAGGTAAATCTCTCGGAGAAGACAAAATATTGAGAAAATACAGAAAATAGGTAAGGACGTAGGACGCAAAAGCAGTTCTTGAAATTTACTGCAAGAGGGCATATAAGAGTGATGAATAGAAAATGTGTTACAGGCACTAGCACTGAGCGATTTCCACCACTCAACACACAGATAGTAGGCAGCACTTTCTTTTTTCTTTTTGTCTTTTAGGAAACCGATTTATGATTGTTTCTTTGTAACATTTACTGTAATACTGTAAAAATCTTTACTTTGAGTTTAGTTTCATGTTACGAGCGTAGAACGCGGCACTGGTAGACGGGCAGTCTTTTCGACGGACAGTTGCCATCGTAGTGATCATCAGAGGAAAAAAAAATTTCGAAGCTACTTGCCCGACACAACAGTCACGACATACTCGGTAGTGAAACTGTTACTGCTTGATCGTTGGAGTGGCATTAACGTTCCAAGTGCTGAGAAAACAGGTAACAAGTGTTTCGTAAGGTAATGATTACTGTTGAATATTTTTGGACTTAACGAAATAGTTGTACCTTTTTGTGTTCCGAGCATTATTAAGTGACGACAGCACATGTATTTCCCATAAAAACAGCCGAAAATCACTGTTTCAACGACGTAAGATGCAACATATTCTTAAATAATTTCAAATATGTTTATAACTGTTACTTACACAGCTAATAGCATTGGAGTATCACATATATTATTTCTCATCGGTGATTTTTTGTGGGTACGCCGTGTCTCCCGTATTACTTATCCGAAATTAATGAACGATGTATCATTCTCATGGTTTCCTTCTCTACTAACGACGAAAAATACACAGATATTTTAAAGTTATCGTTTTCAAAAAAAAAAAAAAAATCTTCATTTAAAAATTTGTACTGTTCTTACAACGATCCCCAGAAACGATATCCAGCAAACGATCGTATATGGGAGATGTATTTACAGTTGCTCCCATCAGTCACCGCGCAATATTAACTTAATTTGCGCTGCCGATTTAAAAGCAATGTAGAAGTTGCAATCGATTGAGAATCTGTTTAACTAACATGAACGACAGCTCTTGCAGTTGTTCAGATTCTTTATTCAAGCGAAAGACCTTCTTGGATGCAAGCATTGTTTATGACACGATTTCGGTTATACATGTCGATGTAAAGCATAGTTTACCACACGTTTTCAGTTAACGACGAAAAATATACAAATAATTTAATTTTTGCCAACTGGCGCGACAGCTGCTGCAGTTGTTCGGATTCTTTACGCAAGAGTAGTTTATTACGAGATTTATGTTTCACGCGTGGATCCACAACAGATGTTGGAATTGTTCACTTTGTTCAAGCACGCGTTTTTTACTACTCGAATGAACTGAATTTTGTAAAATTAAACATGTAAAATCAATATTTGTTTTTATATGTTTCACCACTAATCATATTGTAGCAATTAAATTATATAAATTTTCTTACAATGAGACTAATATTAGTTACCATTATTCAAATTTTAGTATATTCTATACACAAGTACTTGCATCTGGCTCTTCTCCATTACTATCTTACCTGATAAGGATAGAGTGCGAATTATTCGCACGGGTCAACTAGTAAACTCATATTTCATACAAAGCATATAATTCTTATTAATAATTTCTATTTTGTTAACATTTAATGATTGCCATTTTCTCTGACTCAATATGACTGTCTATTACATCAATAATTTTTAAATGTAATTATTTTTCGTTCTGAATCTAAAGTGTTAAGGATCTATGCACGTGTGGGTCAGATGTAGCAACGCCACGCAGGAGTAGCCGAGCGGTCTGGAGCACTACGTTACGGATCGCACGGACTCCCGCGTCGAAGGTTCGAATCCTCCCTCTGGCATGGATGTGTGTGTTGTCCTTAGGTTAGTCTAAATTAGTTTAAGCAGTTTGTAAGTCTAGGAACTGATGACCAACGTAATTTGGTCCAATAGAATTACAAACATTTGAAAACCTTTGAGACGTAGCATCAATTTCGGAATTGATTTTGTTTGTGTTAAGAAACATTTTTAATTGCTCTTCACGTTTCATTATTGCATCTGTGCTTTGGAAAGTTTTCACATTGAATATTACATTCTATGTAGGTTTCCCACGTTCAACATTCACAGATTTGCCAAGAATGTAGCAAAACTTTGTGTCGTTCAGTGAAAATACGGTGTATTTGTGCAAAATGTTGTGCCATCAAGTATTTATATATACTTCTTCCTCCTAAGAGGTAATGACATTTTTCAGTAAATACATGTGTGTTACTAGAGAATTGTAAATAAATTATCCTGTCCCCTGCATACCTCCAAGAGGCCATAGGATACAAAAAAAATGTGTTGTTATTTTTTTAGATACTGTCGATTTTTATTGCTCCGCGACCCTCCGTCGATAGGTAAAACAAGTAAAAGACATAACTGTAAATTGTAAAGAGATTGAATTTGTATTCAATTGGAGTTGAATTCGTGTTTAGCTCCACCCACAGTTACTTGAATGTAATCCGTGATAAAGAGAATGAAATTGTGCTTCTGCCTTGAACAAAAACAATTTTCCTTATTTTTAGGAAAACTAGTCCATATCCAGATGATTTATCATCTTAATGTTACTTATTTCATGAGATTCTTTGACAAATGTGGTGCAATTGTAATTATTTCCACCTTTTTTTATTTATTATTAATTTTTTTTCTAGATTTTGTGACTTCAAAATTCCACGTGTTACTTGCACTCTCCTTGGAATCACATTGCTTCACAGCAGACCTCGTTCCCGATTCATGTTTCGCAACTAAAAACGAGAGGAGATTTTTTTTTTTTTTTTTTTTTTTTTTTTTTTTTTTTTTTTTTTATCTGAACTGTTTAACTGTTTCCAATATTATTAGGAATCAAACATGACAGTAGAAGTTCAACGGTAAAATGATTGTATTTAATTCATGGCATATGTTATACATTCATTTACGCGTGAAGAAATAAATATGTGGAAAACGAAAAATTAAAGTTTAGAATGAAATGTGTCTTCAGGTAGAATAATTTAATACCATTTATCATAGTTGGCTCGCGACGGTAATTTGTATAATTATTTTTATTAAAAAATCAGCAATGAAGGGATCTGTTTACCAAAATCGAAGATTTTTTTTCACCACATCCATTGGCAATCAGTAGTTTCAATGAACATAGATAACAGTCGTTATTAAATAGTGTGTTTGATAGTAAATACATGAGCACCTTTAATGGCATGCAGAGTTCAATTTTAGACAAGTGGTGTCCGCTAAGATGAAGATTGTGATTTCGTATGGTAAAACTATGACATATGTCCCTCGAAGCCGCGGTGGACTAGCCGAGCGGTCTAAGGCACTTCGCTGCTGAGCGCACGATTGCTCGCCGTCGGAGGTTCGAGTCCGCCTTGGGGCATGGTTGTGTTTGTCCTTAGGTTAGTTTAACTTAGTTTAAGTAGTTTGTAAGCTACGGACTGATGACCACGCAGTTTGGTCCGATAGATTTACAAACATTTGAACATTTTTGTCCATCGAAACTAGTTATCTGGTAATGTGATGTAAATGAATTTCCGATCTTGCTAAATGACGTAATGCCAGAAGCTTTTTATATCGAACACTGACTTGTGTTTCTTAAAATAATATCTTTGGAGTATTGAAGTTTGTAAGCCGTGCTGCATGTTGACATCCCGGATCTACAACTTCTGGCCGCTCGAGCTAAGCATACGTCGCCTACGTGCCAGACAACCCGCAAGGCGCAGATGAGCTGGGGGTGGCCGGAGGAATGCCTGTAGGTGCGAATACGAAACATACGATGACACGGAATGACTATTTCATACTGTCTGGATTTGTCTGAGTATATCTGTGGAGCGTTAACGCTTAGAACATGAAGCAGCAACCAAAATGTTCCTACTGTTCTCTCCATGTTTCCTATTTAGTTTGTCCGAAGCGGATCCCAGGGTGACGCGAAATATCCAGTCGAACGTGTGCTGTGGAAAGTGCCTCTTTCATGATTTTCTACTTTCCTGAAGATTGTTCCAATGAATCCCTGTCTGGCATCGGCTTTATCTGTGGATAATTTTATGTGGCCGTTCTGACTCACGCTGTAGGATTACTCCGAGCAATTTTAGGGAACTAATTTCTGTCCCTTTTCTGCACGTATAATCATGCAATAACCCTGTATATACGGTGTGCCCAGAATACCCGTCCACCCGTCTGAAACCGACGGAGTCGTATGAAATGTAAACTGCAATACTTCCAAGTAGTAAGTGTATGTCGCAGGATCGATTGGTGGGATATGCAACTCCGATTCACACAGGAAGTGAACTATTAATACTGTAAATCGGTTTATTTAAATAGAACGGCATACTTTTTCTTACTGATTTGATTCTATGCCATAAACGGGGAATGATATGTTAAAAAATTTCTAAATCGTCGCTCCACACTCCAAAATGCCTTCTGTAGTGTGATGGCCCACCTGAAAAGTGGCATGCATAGACAACTTAATATGGTTAGATACTAAAGCCAAATAAGTTCAACACATCTAATTATTAAGGTGCATACAATATATCCAATACTACATTGAAATGTAAGCCAATTGTCCATGCAGTGATATGGTCTTTCTCGGATTGTAAGTAGTATACTGACACCGAAACACATACTCGCTCTTATAAGCTGGACAATCAGATCAAGTCGAAGGTCATTTATTCAACACATGCTTACAGTTGGAACAACCTCATTCACGTCCCTGATTGTACTGTGTTTCAGCGTGTGACATTTCAGGAAGGTGGAGAAGGACAATTTATAAGTATTTTAACGAAACTTTCTTCAATTTTGGCATAAAATGGAAATCACAAAGAAATAGTTTGCCATTCCATTAAAAAAATGTACACAAATTTTCTGAATATCCTAAGTCCGGTTGAAATCGGGAGTTCGATCCCACGTAGTATACATTGTGAAAAGCATTTAAACCAACAAACTCTGCAAGGTTGTAGGGGCCACAAAAACAAATATTTTCCTTAATATCATTTTTTCCTATGAGGTGTATGTAAACCGGTTGAGGCGTATTAAATGGCAGGAACTATTACAATTTTCTCGCCAGAGCATTGCCAGAATTGGTGGAAGACGTCCCGCTTCCTACAAGACAACGCACGTGCTTCCAAGATGACGGGGCGCCGGCACATTTCATTCGTCGTGTGCGTTGATTCTTTGACCGACTGCTCCCAGAAACGTGTATTGACAGAGGTGGTCCCGTACCATGGCCTGCGCGATCCCCAGATGTCTCTTTGTGTCTCTTTGAACTTTTGTGTGTAGTGAGAGATGCACAACCTTGTTTACGCAATTCCAGCTGTATCAGAGGAGGAACTGATTGCCTGGATAGTATCAGTGGCAGAAACAGTTCAGGATAAAATCAAATGTTTGTATAGCTTATGGGACTTAACTACGGGGTCATCAGTCCCTAAACTTACAAACTACTTATCAACTACCTTATACTAAGGACGGCACAAATATCCATGCCCGAAGAGGAATTCGACCCCTCGACCGTAATGGCCGTGCAGGCCCTGACTGGAGCACCGCAGTCCCCTCGGCCACCGTGGCCGGCAGTTTAGGATACTGCTGGGGTTGTTGCCCATGTCAGTCAGAACATGATCCGACGGCGTAACCTTTGTTTACGTGTCAATGGAGGCATTTTTAAAAATCTACTGTAATTGAAAATCGGTTGTGTTAATGTGTTGTATCCTGATAATAAATGGAACAGTGTTTGCTGGTTTAATTAATTTGCAACCAGAGAAATCTTCATCTGCCAAATTAAATGTTCCTCATAGGAAAAAATTACATTAGGGGAAAATATTTGTTTTGATGCCCCCTACAACATCCCAGAGTTTGTCGCTTTAAATACTTTTCACCCTTACTAGGACGTACGGCATTTTACATTTCATAAGAAATGTTCAAATGTTTGTTAAGCTTATGGGACTTAACTACGGGGTCATCAGTCCCTAACATTTCATAAGACTCCCAAGAGTTTGTTAGGGGTGGACGCCTGGTCTAAAACATCCTGTATATTGCCATTTTGTTAGATTTTCTTACGTTGAGGAAACTCTGTCACTGACAGAATAAAATTTCTATCCTCCGTAGTTTTTTCGGCATTTCGATACAATTTTTCTGCAACTTTCTTGCAGACAATATCACCATTAGCAGAGGAGTCCCTCATTATATAAACTTATGACTTTATCTGCTAGGTCTCTTATGTATAGGGTCTTTATTCTTTACATTTACAAACCCGAAGCGTCGTAACTGACTCTGCGACAAGTAATGTAAAACACATAGGGCCGAAAATGTCGGGAAATACCTAGGACTGGATGACAAGGTTTCAAAATGTAACGTATGTCACCGTACGTGCAGCGGATGACTGCTGCTCTGTCGTACCCGACCATCCCAGCCCATATCGAATCTTCACATAAGCGGTTCCCATAAGCGCGCGGTCCAGCTGTCACACCTTGCGGTTGGCAGGCAGTATTTTTGTTTAGCATTGCGTTACGCAATTACGTGTTTATATTAAGGTTTCTCAAACCCAGTAGCTGCACATGTAGTTTGTTATGAAATCTGGTGACGTCACATACACAACATTTCTATTACACTTTTTTGGGTTATTTCCAATATTTTACAATTGGATTGAGATTGAAAAGCTGTCGTGGTAAATGCAGTGAGTAATATTGTACTGGTGTCGATTCCGGTGCACAGAAGCGGGCTTTCAGTAACAAAAATTAGCTTTGCGTCACCGCACGCTTACCATTCGCTGCATCGGCGACAGCTGCGTCGTCGACTCTGAAATCTTACCGAAAACTATCTGGTTTAATCTGTAGTTGAACTAAATCAGCCAAAACATCCTATTAGTCCTAATGAAGTCAATACGTGCTAACGTCCCTGGTCAAAACTAATATGGCACAACACGCTGATTCAGATTACGAGCTCACCGTCGTGCTTTCTCGCTATCGTCTGCAGACGTGGACTTATTATTGTGGACTGACAAAAATGTTCACTGATCACCATTTGAAAGTGCCTTTATTATTACTAATATTTGAATTTACGTTTCAGTCTGCTATGGTTCTCGAAGACGTTTATCTCTTCCCTCATTTAATTTTCCTCTTTTGCCAGTAGCTTTTCATTTTGACTGACTCTTCTGACCATTTGCAGGCAGGACGGGGAAACGGCGCAGAAGGGCGGAATGACGTTTTTAGTAATTCTAACCTTTATTCTGAAAATCTGTCGATCATGAATGTTATCGAATGAAATTTCAGCTTCCTGTAAATCCTTTTTTAACTTGTCCATTTTGAAACTGATGTGTGTGTATGCGACGACAGTCTTTGGGTGTTCATTCATTCCAGATAACCAAAAAACACCTTTCCCCGCTTCCTCATGCTAGTAACAATGTCTTCTGTGTGTTCATATAATTCACAGTTGTGTCTTCGGCGGAATTCTCCATTTTCTCTGATGGGGCCAAAATTTTCCGGTCTTTCATTTCTAGTTTAAGCATTCTGATACACATAAGGCCGACGGTCTAATTACGGTGTTGCAATGACGTAACGTTAAGGTTTAATTACAAGCACCTTTTCGTATAGAACACCTACTTTTCACAGCTGCATTTTATGAACCATCAGGTTTAATTATCTGTCCAAGGTACTTACATTTTTTCGACTGCTTCAGAAAGTGCCTTTATTACAGGTGAAGCCGGCAACTGAAATATGAGCACAGCGCATTGCTGCTTTATGCCACTACGCAAAACAGAGGATCGCTTTCACATCAGCGCACGGTCGGATCGCCCAAGGTGGCAGACCGGGAGGGGGCAGACACCAAGAGTCTATCTTTCCTTATGAATTGTCGTAGCTCGGCCAGTCTAGTTATGGAATAACAATTTATGTTCTTTTGTGATTATGCGTGACAAACTTATTAACATATGGAACTCCGTTGTAAATTCAAAAGGAACCCCGATCGCTCTGCTTACGGACTAATGGCTACACGAAGCGAGTATGGTCGAGCGGTCCTAGGAGCCATGTTGAGAATTGCAAGACTGCTTCTGTCAGAGGTTTAAGTCCTCCCTTGGGCACGGTTGTGTTTGTGTGTGTCTTCTTTGGGATAGGTTAACGTTAGTATAAGTATATTGTGAAACTAGGGAGCGATGACCACGGTAGTTTACAAACATTTCAACTGCCATACGCAGCCTTTCCAAGACATCACAATACGTCATTAGCAATTATGTTGAATAGTATAACTGAATAACTTTATATTACGGGCAATTATATTGAAGATGTTTTGCTACAAATACCTGTCAAGCAATTTCTGAAGGAAGTAGTAGCTCTCATTACTTTCAATTCAGCCATTGTATTAATTTTGCAGTGGTCGCATGTATTACATATGTAATCCACCTGTGGAAATTCGAATAAATGTGAAAGTCCAGAAGCGACAATGCTTCAAGCGTCTGTGTAGTTTAAGGAGGATTGCTGGCGGACCCTCCCAGAGTTTTGAGAGCACCAGTCACGAGTGGTTGCCTCACAGGACCACGTCAAATCGCCGGTCTATCACTGTAATTTTCGTAAAACAATGTTATCATCTTAGTTTTTTTCACTTGTTTGTTGGATTACCTATTACATATTCTCATTAGTTTTACAATGGAAAAATATTTGAAATGATTGTAGAATTTCATTGAAATTTAGGAAAATTGTCGATCAGATGCAAGAAGGTCGGATTCTGGCATGAAACCTCTGTCTCAGTGGAGATTAGACAACAAAATGTTGCCAGGAAGTCTGTCCTTCAAAATAAAGGACTTTCCTGGAATTCCTCTGGTGGAAAGTCAGTCACCATATTTGTTAAGCTTATGGGACTTAACTGCAAGGTCCCTAAACCTACAAACTACTTATGAACTACCATATACTAAAGATAGCACAAACATCCATGCCCAAGGGGGGATTAGAAGCCCCGACGCATCGTAGCATAGCGTCTCAATGCGCTCGGCCGCTCCTCCGTGTTCGCGAATGACACAGGAGTTCTGTGGGTCGGTTGTAGGACTGCGAAAGGTCAAGAATAAGAAGTAAAAGAAAGGTGTGTAAAGCATGTGAAAAGTTTGTTTGCTCCGAACATCTGAAGATCGTCTGTATTTCTTGTTCAGAAAATCATGATTAGATTTGTTTTTACCGAAATGTGTGTTTTTTGCAAGTAAATCAAAGCCAATGTTATCTTACTGAAAATTGAGACTTAACGTGAAAAATTTGTTAATTTTTTTTGAAATATAAGGTGATTTATTAACATTTAATTGATAGCTTTTAATAAATACTACTGTGGCCATTACATGAAGCACCCAATAAAAATACTGAAAATTCAGTGGTTTCCTTTTTTTTTTACTTAAGAAAATGACATACGTATGTAATGCACTTAAGTTTCCTTTCAAAGCGCGACCAACCCTGGGTTAAGGATAACTGTTTGTAAAGAAAGAACTAGTAAACAAATGGCTTAGAAGAGAAACGAGAGCAAGCACTTTCAGCTATTGGAGATGGGAGGGAGGAATCGCAATACCGTTCCAAGGCAGTAAGTGTACTACGGAAGGCCGAGACATCAGGGGTTCGAAATCCGGTCCGATCCCGGAGTTTTTTATATATAGGCCTACGTTTAACCTACAATTCACAATTAATTTGTGTAGTTGAAAGATAACTAAGCGAATGTTCAAATGATTGTAAAGTATGGGACTTAACTGCAGTGGTTATCGGTCCCTAAACTTACAAATTACTTAAAGTAACTTATCCTCATGTGCGAGGGAGGACTCGAACCTCCGCGGTGGAAGTGCCGCGCGCACCGTAGCAGTGCGCCTTAGCGCGCGCGTCTATTCCACCGCGGCATACAACTAAGCCAGATTATTTCAATGCTAATACTACTACAATTATTATTATTATTATTATTTAACAACTGTGACCTGCGAATGCTAATGATAATGCTGCATAAAAGTTGTTCTGGTCCATTCGAACGATACTCTCTTACGATCAATGAACCCTTTTTCACTGAAACGTGCCGGGAGAAAGTGAAATGAAAATAATTTCACCTCGCCTTTGCCTCGGCAGTCGCAGTTACTCTCGCGAAACGATGGAATTAACTTCTCGCTTTGAACGCGCGTACAACAAAGATGCATCGATCGCCGGAGTTCAGCGACACGTACACAACAGCTTCACAGAGCAATGTCGGCTGGCGTTGCCGCCCTCTGTGCTCCCCGGCGTTCCTCTCCAGCCGTTTCATTCGACTGCCGCGCGCGCGCGAGCGCTCGAGAGAGAGAACTCGACGTATCGATGGGCCTTTGTTTCGATGTCAAACACAGGGAAGTTGCCGGTGCGCCCGAAGAGGACCGGAAGGGGTGGTCGGCGGGCGCTGTGTCGAGTGTCAGCGGGGACGCGGATGCGACGCGTCTGGGACACACGTCGCAGGGGAGGGGGTAGTAGTAGGGGGTGACAGCGCCCAATACCGTCTCCATGGCAACGCTGGCCTTGTTTCCCGGGCCGGCGGCGCGGCGCAAACACGCGGCCCGCCTCGCAGGCGCCGCGTCCGCGTCTCATATGCGCCCGCACCTCGCGGCGGGGCAAGCAATATGGACGGCGTCAAAGGGGGCGACGACCCTGCTTACAGGGCGCGGAGGCATTCCGCGTTCCTTTTGACTCTATTTCCTCACCTCTAACGTGTCAGAATTAGGAGACACTGTGCTATATGTAATACTAGCTGAAAACCCGGCCAACAGCCTTGATTTAGTACTTCTCCTATCCCTTGTCTCTCTGTACATCTCCTTCTTTCGAAAAACATATTTTGTATGGAACTCGTTGATTTTGGGGCGATCTGAATCAATTTAATACACGCTTCCAGCCAAGATCGCGTTATTTATTTGTGGATGCCCGGTTTCGACGTTCGCAGCCGTAATCTTCTTATGACCATGTAAGATATAACATTGTAATATATAGGAGATCAGAAGATGACGTCTGTGAATGTCGCAACCGGGAATCCATAAGTAAATAACGCGACAACGAGAACTTCGCTGGAAGCTTGTATAAAATGTTACACTTTTTAGAGAATATGATTGTAAGAAAAATGTTCAAATGTTTGTTAAGCTTATGGGACTTAACTACGGGGTCATCAGTCCCTAAACTTAAAAACTACTTATGAACTACCTTATACTCAAGACGACACATACATACGACACACCCAAGTCCGAGGGGGGATTCGAACCCCCGACTGTAGCGGCCGTTCAGACTGTGTCTTGCGCGCTGCAGACCGCTCGGCCACTGAGGCCGGCGATACAGCAAATTTTCGCACATCTCCTTGTTTATGACGTAATATCTCGTGAATAATGTGTTGTACGTGATTTTAATACTTATGGCGACCGTTCTAATGGATTGAAGCTTACGTGCGCAAAATTTCATAAACATTGGCAGAAAACTGTAGATTTGTATACAATACGCACACACAAACATATTGACACTCTGCTTTATTTATATATCTTGCTGAAAACCCGGCGTTGTCCGGGTATTTATTTATTTATTTATTCCTGCAATTTTTCAGGTATATATATTCATTTCTATAAGGGCTGTATGGCTGTAAAATCTCTTGGAATACAATTAGTAGTAAAGAAGAAATAAATTAAAACTTGGTGCGTGATGGGGCGGTTTTCCGTTAATGTCACCGTTTATGTGCTCATATTTCTTGAACTACATGTCGTACTGTGATACAATTTACAAGGTACATTCAACTACTTGTGTTATACTGTCTGTAAAATTTATTACGGTTACAGATTTGTTACGGTTACAATTTGCAGTGTAGTAATTTTAAATTGTATTGCCATACCGAATGACGTACTTTTACTCCATGAACCGCGGAAAAATAGTAAGCGTGAAACTTTTTTTCTTTCATCATTTTGTTAAGGTTGTCACCGAGAAATTATTTTGAACTATTGGCTATTTTATGAGTGGTCTCGGGATATACAGTGATTGGTTATTTCTTAAAGTTATGATTACTTAGTTGGGGGAAAGTGCAACAAATTTCTTATCGCAAAGAAAGCAATAATTTAACCATATTTCTATTTACGATTAATAATTCATCTGATTACTTCCAATAAAGATTCAGTAAATAAACCTTATTCAATTACATCTCTGCCTTTGCATATACGATTTGAAAACGTTAGATTAAAAACCTTTTCCCTAATGAACCACTTCTTTTACGTAATATTTCTGAGCAACCGCCTTTTCATAGAGTGTTTCTAACTGCAGGATCACAGGTAAAAGATAATATCTGCAACTAAGGTAGCAGCTGGGCATGAAAAGAGATATGTTTGGTAGGACCCTACGATAACATCAAGTCTAACTTCTAAATCAGAACCGTATGTAATCCAATATACAGTTTCTTACAACGTATAGTCTCATTTGCTACAATAACAGCTGTGATAAATGCGGTGAAGGATGAGAGCTTAGCCGGCCGCGGTGGCCGAGCGCTCTGCGGCGCGCCAGTCACGGTCCGCACGACCAGTACGATCGGGGGTTCGAATCCCCCTTCGGGCATGGATATTTGTGCCGTCATTAGTGTTAGCTAGTTCATAAGTAGTTTGTAAGTTTACGGAGTGATGACCCCGTAGTTAAGTCCCATAAGCTCTACAAACATTTGAACATTTGATGAAAGCGTGAAGTCGCAATGTCCTGTAGCTATCGTAGTCATTACAGAGGGAAGCATACGGTCGGATAGTTTTCTCGGGATGGGGAATATATTCGTCCGTGATAATTCCAACATTTGGCTTCAGACATTTAAGGAGTTCACGGAGAACCTACATTAGGATCGTCGGAGGTGAGTTGGAACTGCTGTCCTCGAGAATGCGACTGTATTATGTTACCACTGCGCCACCGCGATCACCCGTAATTTCTGGCACTCACAGAAAGGGTTTCTGCTTGGTATCACGGGAGTATACAGTACCACACCGGTAGATGCTCTGCTCGCCATTGTGGGAATACGTCACTAGCGCGTCATGGACAAGAGGGCAAAGATGTTCGTGGTGACAAGATTTTTATTCTTAACACATACTGTCAACTGATCTAACACAGACAACGGAATATTTAACATAACTATGAAACATAAGCAGCTAGAAAGAGTAGTGCTAGCCGAAATTTATATTACATAGTGGTCATAAATTATGTGTCATAATTTTAATGGTAGGTAAGGAGGGCCAAAAGAACCAAATTCCGTATAGTAATCCGTGTGCAGTACTGACTACTTGCGCGATTGCTGACGACTGCAGCGTATAAATCACTTCGCTAACCGCGTGTATCATTTCCCGCGGGGTTCGCTAGCAACATGTATCATTTTACCAATGCTGGGATGGTCAACTTGCACGGGTCTGCACGTGAAAACGGAAACGGATTAGCTGCTTGAAGGATGTACAAGAAACGATTTCCGGGTAGGAATCCGTCCGATCGCCTAACATTCTTGCGTCTTCCCCACGAGTTAAGAACTAGTGGATCGTTTTATGTTAACGGATTGAAAGTAGGCAGCTATAGGCTGAAGATAATTATTTATGGATTTTCAATGATATTTTTGTGAATCTGGACATGTATTTGCTCTACGGCTTTATTTGGTATGTAAAATTCATCTATTATATGCGTCGACAATCTCAGTTGATGTTCGTAACCACTGCACACCATAATATCTTTGTACCTGCGAGGTAGCATCTGCGCTACAGCAGCATCTTTGACCGCTGAGGCGGGCAGTGGACAGTAGGCGTAGAGAGTCAAGTGGGAGCTAGGCTAGAGTACAATCACATGGTAGTCACCGGTTTGTACGGTTCGGTTGGCCGGCTGAGATTCACGTGCCGAGTTTAATTGATTGGATTATTTACCATGCTTCGTCGACATAGTGTAATTCAACACACAAGTTATCTAAGCGTACTTAATTAATAGCCTGGCTAGGGGTGCGGGGTGCAGTGAAAAACCACTGCATTGCCTCCGCACCCTCTCGCTCACAAGGGGAAATTTATCGTGTTAAACGTTGCATTTTGTCACAAGCGTATAAAGGACCGTTTTAACAAAACTCAACCTTTTTTTTTTTTTTTTTTTTTTTTTTTTTTTTTTTTTTTTTTTGGAAAATGCGTTTCTTCAAATGATTCTGGTACTTTTACGTGAGCTTCACACAATGGCAATCAGAAAATATGACAGACGTAAATATTTTCCATGTAAAATATTGCACTACGGTCGGGGGTTTGAATCCCCCCTTGGGCATGGATATTTGTGCCGTCCTAGTTAGTAAGTAGTTCATAAGTAGTTTGTAAGTTTAGGGACTGATGACCCCGTAGTTAAGTTCCATAACCTGTACAAACATTTGAACATTTTATTAAAATATTGCTAAATGTAGCGAATTTTGACAAAACTCAACATCTCCATTTTTAAAGATTCCACAAGATTCAGCGTGTTTGGAAATTCAAACATGATAGCCAATTTACTTCCGCGTGTTTGTTGGCTTACATGGTGAACTAATTGTTTACCAAGCGATTGTTGGACAACAACGCGAATTATTCCTTGTAATTCTTTCAAATTAAGTCATTGTTTCACTAGTATCAATAGCTGTCGTAGAACGCTCTCGCTGTAACAGCATTTTTAAGATTTTGGAAGATTCAGAATATTCTGAAACTTTCACTCTGCAGCGGAGTGTGCGCTGATATGAAACTCCCTGGCAGATTAAAACTGTATGCCGGAACCGGGACTCGAACCTGGAACTTCTACCTTTTGCGAACAAAGGTCCCAGGTTCGAGTCCCGGTTGCGGCACACAATTTTAATCTGCCAGGAATTTTCATATTCTGAAACAGTTCAGGAAGCGAAATGACGAAAATGTTGCAGAGGAAAGTTATGAGCTCTTTTCAAAAGTTCTACTTGGGAATGTTAATGATATTGACGACATAATTCGGTGTTATGAAGAGCCTTTACATTAAAGATGACAGTGATTTAGAATAACTTTCGATTTTACTCAGTATTGTATATAATGTTTGTATTAAAATATAGACCATTCCTCTGTCACTTAAAGATACGACTATGTGGTTCATAATAGATGTAAAGTCTCTAAAACTAATTTTGTTGCTGTGGAAACTTTTCTACAAACAGGTAAATTTACTTACACATTGTCAACTTCTTATCCTGCTACTAGCTGGAAAATACGTAATTGCCTTTTGTATTTAAATGCATAGACCTTATATTCAAACTACAAGCTCATTTAATAAGGCAGAAAAAGCATGAAAAATTGAATACGTTGAGGTTTGCTAAATTTTTTAATTCTTAACCATACTTTTCTCAGTGAAGGAATTCAATGATAAAGTTCAATATTTTATGAATCAATTCCAACCAAATGGACGATCAACATAAATTTTTGGAACTTTTGAACTGTAGACATTGTGTGTTATTAAAAAATTCATGTCTTGTAAAATTTGAAGAAAGGTGTTTTTGATGAGTTTTTCTTAAGAGGACCTAGACGTGAAAATGACTGAAAACTCGAAAAAACATCGCCTCCATATGAAAGACAAATGTTTACCATTTACAAATGATATGGTTCATTTACTTTTGAATGCCTGATGCTTCAGGCAAGGAATATCACCATAAACATTCCATGCCTGTCACATTCATAGAAACAATAGTCAATACACAGCGGCGTTTCAGATAAAAAATTGCTTAGCAATGTGTACATGGTCGCACAAAAATCGTAACGAGAGTTTCAACAGCTGCGTGAGGTAACGAGTACCGAAAAGAATATTTGTTGTGTGGACAGTACGCTAAATAGTTGTAATGGATGCTGTTACCTGTTTCAATGTTGGTGTAATTAGCGGGATATAAGTAACATACAAATTAGGCATCCAACCAGGAAATAATATGATAGCTGCTCTGACTGCCATAGAACGTCAGCGACTAATTGAAGCTGAAAGGGCTGAGGAAACGACCACTAAAGGTCCAGAGTAAGCAAAATAATCCTGAAAAAATCTGCAGAGGATAACCAAGCAGCAGGTCAGCAAGATTATACCACTGGAATGTTCTGAGGCATATGGTGAGTCAAAAACGCAGTGAACATTCTTTTCTCATTTTCTCGTAACTACATTTTCAGAACACTATGTACATATATCTTCACAATGGTTTCAACTATGTTCACCAAATTTCTCCTAATTGAAGTTCGACAAAGTATCCTTGTATTATGCCAAATACATTGCAAAAATAATTTATGTTTGTCATTATGTACATAATTTTAAAGTAATTTTTAGACAAAATAGTAATGAAGAGTAATAAGGATTACTATAATTGTAGACGGAAGACTGTCTAAATGCTATTGGACTGACGATGCACCAGAAAATGGTTCAAGAATGTATTATAAAGACATCTATTATGAAATATATTGTATTTCTTAAACTATAATAAACAAGTCAATACAGTTCCAATTACAGCTTAATGACATGCAAGTGTTGGTACAAAATCACAACTTTCTGCTCATTGTAATGTGCATCGAAATCATTTTGTGAAAATGCAGGGCTTTCACGCCGAGGGCCCCTAAAACGGTCCTATAAAAATAAACAATGTAAAAATGGGCATAGGTGTGTGTGTTGTCCTTAGGTTAATTTACCTTAGTTTAAGTACTTTGTAAGCTACGGACTGATGACCATGCAGTTTGGTATATTTACAAAAATTTGAATTTTGAATTTTAAAAATAGGGAAATAGTACCTAACTGGCGACCATCCTCCACCTCCCAGGGACGATATTTGTATATATATATATATATATATATATATATATATATATATATATATATATATATATATATATATATATATATATATTTGCGTGTATTTTTTATATTGGTTACTATACTTCACATAATTTGATGAAACACAATTAATACCATGCCTATAAATCCCAGCAGAGGAAGAAGCAACCGTACCGGCACTATCAACACCAACAGTTACGGAAGCAACGTTGACACGCCAAGCAGCAGCACTGCAGTTACAGAAGAAAATGGCGTGCTGCCAACAGTTTGCTCTTTGTTCGCTATGAGTGCTACTGTCGTTGCAAATGCCAGACGTAAACGTTAAGGTATAAATAACTAGATCCTATGGCTACCAAATTTCACCGATTCATCCGCTGGGCTAATCCAAACATTTCACCAGCTGTCTTGGAGACTATGGGAAACATAAACACGTACTTACGCACATAGCGTTTTAATAGATTTAGATTCAACAACACTAATGTACCATTTCACTTTCAATTAACACTGCCGGAATCCGCATGGTTAGAGTAAATATAAATCCGTTAAACCACTTTTCTTACACGCCAACTAACATTTTAGTCCTAAATGTGCAGATGTTAAAATGTAAGTGAACCTATTGGACCAAACTGCTGTGGTCATCAGTTCCTGCACTTACGAGCTACTTAAACTAACATACAGTAACGACAATGTACACACCGAGGGCCAAAGGAGGACTCGATTCACTAGCGAGAATAGCCGCCCATACCGTAGCATGTCGCCTCGACCATTCCGTGCGGCTTAGTTCAGATGAGGGATTTCGGTGAAGTGGTTAAAACAAAAAGTGGAAAGAACGATGTGCACATTTCACCATCGCCGCGTTGTTACAAACAAAGAAAGTGTCACATTCAATTAGCCCGATATCAAAATCCACGCCGCGGTGGAGTAGCCGAGCGGTCTAAAGCGTCTCGCTGCGGAGCGCGCCGTTGCTCGCCTTGGAGGTTCGAGACCTCCCTGGGGCATGGTGTGTGTGTTTGTCCTTAGGATAGTTTACCTAGGTTTAAGTATTTTGTAAGCTACGGACTGATGACCACGCAGTTTGGTCCGATAGATTTACAAACATTTTCAAAATCCACAGTAAGTACCATTTCAAATGATGAAATGGACAAATCATTGTCATTACACTCCTTTGCCCAGGCCTACAGCAGAAAATTGTTTGTAAATCACAGAGTGAAATCGAGTGATGAAATAACGATCGTGTACCTCTTACAATTTGCTTTAACAACTGAAGCGATATAATAGATCTGAACCTTGAAGACTACGGTAAGATACGTTTATTTTCGCTGTTGGAACTACTGTAAATCGGTTTCATGGCACTGTACATTGACTACATTGAACACCGTGTAATTATTGTACGATAGTACTGGTATCGTGTTACCTTGTGATAGAGTGCAACCTTCCGCATGGAAGTGATACAGACCAGTGATCGACCAGTTTCTAGAATCGTAGCTGAAATGCGTCCCTTTTGAACGTTTTCGAGCCTACGTGTGAGGGACAGGGGCCTGGCAACCAGTAAGCCTGCGATCGCCCAGAGCGCCGCTGTATCCAGCCAGAAATCAAACGCCGACCGACACTTGGCTGTGAGAGCTTCGATTCGGCCCCAACAAGCTGCCTGCCTACGGAAATGAAACGACGCCTCACGCGGAGGGGACGCCCTTGGCCCTGCCTCGGCTGATTGCTTTGTTTTGAAGCGGTCGGTGCCGGTGGCAGCTCCTCGCCTGCAGATTGGCTGCTGACGTCGCGTGGACCAATCGCAGACCCGTGCTGCGAGGGGTGACGACGCGGTGTCTGTGTGACGTGCGACAACGCAGATAAACCTGCTGCCGATCACTACAGTAGAATAGTGCGGCTTCACTGCATTCTCTAATATCGTGTAGGGTCCCTGCGAGCAAGCAGAATTTCCGCAATACGACCTGGTATGGACTAGAGCAATGTCTGAGGTATTGCTGGAGGGAATAGACCCCATGCATCCAGCAGGACCGTCAATAAATCCATAACAATATGAAGGGGTGAAAATATCTTCTGAACAACTATTTTCAAGGCATTCCAGATACGCTCAGTAATCATGTCTGGGAGGATTCATATCTACATGGGATACTCTGCAAATCACATGTAAGTGCCTGGCAGAGGTTTCATCGAACCACCATTATACTCTTTATCTTCCATTCCATTCTCGAATGGCGCGCGGAAAGAAAGAACATCTGAATCTCTCCGTTCGAGCTCTGATTTATCGTATTTTATTCTGATGATCATTTCTACCTATGTAAGTGAGTCAACAATATATTTTCGCATTCGGAGGAGAATGTTGGCAACTGGAGTTTCGTAAGTAGCCCACGCCGCAGCGATAAGCGCCGTTGTTGTAATGATTCCCATTCCAAATCCTGTATCATTTTCGTAACGGTGTCTCCCCTGTTTCGTGACAATACGAAACGAGCTGCCCTTCTTTGGACTCTTCCGATGTCCTCTGTCAAACCCACCTGATAAGGGTCCCACACTGAACAGCAATACTCCAAAAATTGACGGACAAGCGTGGTGTACGCAGTTTCTTTTGTACTTCTGTTGCATCTTTTAAGGGTTCTGCCAATAAAACGCAGTCTCTGGTTCGCCTTTCCCACGACATTATCTACTTGTTCTTTCCAATTTAAGTCTGATGTAATAGTAATTGCTAGGTATTTTGTGGAGTTTACGGCCTTCAATTTTGATTGATTTATCTTGTAAACAAAGTTTAATGGATTTCTTTTCGTACATATGTGGACGACTTCACACTTCTCATTATTTAGAGTCAATTGCCAACTTTTACACCATACTGATATTCAGATCGTTCTGCAGTTGGTTTTGATCTTTAGATGATTTTGCTAGACAGTAAATGACGGCGTCATCTGCGAACAACCGAAGAGATCTACTTAGATTTTCCCCCAAATCATTTATGTAAATAAGATTGGTAGCCATCGGAGGTGTGAAAAGCTAGAAGACCGTTTCCGGAGCCACTCTGTAGCAATTCTGGCCGTGTATTCCTGCGCCATTCTCCTGCTGGAAGTGCCCAATTCTGTCGGAATGCACAATTAAGATGAATGGTAGCCGAGGTGCGTCCAGCATGTTTACGTAGGTAGTGTCTGACATATCAGGGGTCCCAAATCATTTCAGTTGAACACGCCCCACACCGTTACTAACCTCTACCAGCTACAACAGTCCCCTGATGACTTACAGGGTTCATGGATTCATGAGATTGTCTCCATACCCGTATAGAATGGTAAACGAAACTCGTGAGACCAGGAACATCTTACCAGTCACCAACAGTGCAAATCCGGTACGGGTCCCAGGCGAGAAGTAAGCAAGTGTACATTAGTGGCCCTTTGGCTCCAAAAGACCATATCGACGATGCTTCGTTGAATGGTTTGCACACTAACTCTTGTTGATGGCCCAGCACTTAAATCCGCAGCAAATTAAGGAATGGTTGTACTTCTGTCGTTCTGAACGACTGACTTCAGTTGTTTTTAATCCTGTTCTTCCAGGATATTTTTCCGGCTGCAGCGATATCGGGATTTGATGTTTTACAGAATTTTCGATACTCAAGGTTCACTCATAAAATCGTCGTACGGGGAAATCCCCACATCGCCACCTCGAAAATTTTGTGTTGCATCTTGCGCGCGCGACAATAAGACAATGTTCCAACTCACTCAAATCGTAAAAACCGGTCATTGTAGCAGCAGTAAGTGATGTAACACCAGTTTGTCTTATATAGCCTAATATTTTCGAATATTTGTTAAGCTTAAGGGACTTAACTGCGGGGTCATCAATCCCTAAACTTACAAACTACTTATGAACTACCTTGTACTAAAGACGACACAAACATCCATGCCCGAGGGGGGATTCGAACCCCCGACCGTAGAGCTTATATAGGCGCTGCCAACCGCATCCCCGTCCTCTGAGTGTTTACATATCTGTGTTTGCATATGCATGTCTGTACCGGTTTCTTTGGATACTAATTGCATATGACTGTCAGACTGAAATAAGGGGCAAATAAATTAATAATATCCTTGTGGCAGTTGAACAAAAATACATTTACCTTGTGGCCATGCTCAGTGATGGGAAAGTAATAAAACAGTTATGTTTCCAATTATTTTTATGATGTCTGTTATTACGGACACCTCCGAAAGAAGAGACACCATATTAACAAATTATATATGCTCCAACAGGCAAATGATTATATCTGAGCGAATGCACAACTATGTACGATCTTGCAGGAAACCAGGACTGGCTGCGAGCAAGAATAACTATTAAGTTGCTAAGCGTCTCACTGGCATTAACTCCATGTTTCGTACGTCGGCATAACTGTTCCACTAGATGACAGAATCGCATATTTAGCTGCCTGCGGTTACTGGTGAGTAACAGACAGTTACAGGCAGTCCACATACACACAGAAAAGTGCCTTAACAGCACTAGAGAAGCATATTCTTAATTTATTGTGTCTGTGAGTGATAAAGTGAAATAGAAATAGAAATTTGTTTATTGCTTTTGTATCATTTACTTTGAGAATTAACGCAAACTAGAATTGAATTACCGTCTTCGTCAGGTAAAGCACATGAAGAAGAAAGAGACACAGCAAATACTGTCTACGTTTAGAGAAATGAACTTGAAAATACAACTATTAATGATATCCTGAGGCATAAAAACTGTTTGAAATGCCTTTCGAGGACATTACTGACGTCCAACCAATTTGAGACTCATTTACTGATGACGGAGCTAACGACAATGATCCATTTGAGTTTCTGAAGAAGGCTGATTGTTGAAAACTATTATGCATCACTTCCGAAGGCTCAAGATTAGGAACTACGTACTCGTTATCAGAGTTATTATGAACAACAAGGAAACAAAGGGAATAAATTATCGAAGTATGTTTGGTCTTATTTTCAAGAAGCAAGTGCTAATCTCATGCCTTTGCATGATGTTGATGTAAGGTGGTTAACACGTACGAAATCTACAGCGTTTTGAATAATTGATATCAAAGCTGGACCTACCTGTCTGTGGAGGCTTAAGCCTGTTCACAACATTGTGACTGGCCGAGTTGCTCCGTCTGTAACTTAAAACAAAGTTCAAGCTGTGAAAATGCTAGAAAATTCTGAAGTTGCTTTTGATATCGGATTTGCGAACACTACACATCGTGATTAATTAGTAGCTGAAATTCTATCTACCGATCAACCTAGGTTTAATTATCTCCTTCACAAAGTTCGCACTATATCTCGTATGGGTACAGGAGATACGATTATCGGAATTAAATCAGGGTCTGGAATATCAAACAATTATGTAAATTATTTGCATAAAAGGTAAACTTCTTTCTCACTTCACATTGTCTTTAGTGAACCTAGTGGCAAATATGGTGCCCTCGTGCCAAAGAAGTTGAATCGTCCTTGGAGTGTGCAAATCATGGTTCCAAAATCATGCAAAGCAGACGGGCGTATTTTTTGAAGTATGGCGACTTCAAATGTTCAAATATTTGTTAAGTTTATGGGTCATCAGTTCCTAAACTTACAAACTACTTATAAACTAACTTATACTAAAGAGGACACAAACATCCATGCACGAAGGAGGATTCCAACCTCCGACAGGGAATGGCATCGCGCATCGCAGCCTAGCGCATCAATGCACTTGGCCACACCGCCGCGCCTATGGCGAGCTCCTCTGTCTCTCTCTCTCTCCCTCTCTCTCTCTCTCTCTCTCTCTCTCTCTCTCTCTCCCTCTCCCAATATTGTCTCTATCTGGATTCATTTTCACCCCATCAGTCGTAATTCCAGATGTTGTTATTATTGTTGCGGTCTTCAGTCCAGAGACTGGTTTGATGCAGCTCTGCACCCTATTCTATCCTGAGCAAGCCTCTTCATCTTCTCATACGAACGGCAACCCACGTCCGTTTGAAACTGCTTACTCTATTCATCTCTTGGTCTCCCTCTGCGGTTTTTACCCCAGACGCTTCCCTCTAATGCTAAATTCATGATTCCTTCGTGTCTAAAAATGTGTCCAACAAATCGATCAGTTCTTTTAATCAAGGTATTCCAGAAATTCCGTTTCTCCCCAATTTTGTTCAATAGCTCCTCATTAGTTACGAGATCAACCCACCTAATCTTCAGCATTCTTCTGTAGCACCACATTTCGAAAGCCTCTATGCTCTTCCTGTCCGCATTGTTTATCGTCCAAGTTTCACTTCCATACAAAGCAACACTCCACACAAATGCCTTCAGAAAAGACTTCCTTATGCGTAATTTGATATACAATGTTATCAAATTTCCCTTTTTCAAAAACGCTTTTCTTCCCATTGCCATTCTGCATTTTATATCCTCTGTGATGTGGCCATTATGTGTTATACAAAGTAACAAAACTCATCTACCACCTTCATTGTTTCGTTATCTAATCTATTTCCTTCAGCATCGTTTGATTTTCTTAGACTGCACGCCATTACCCTTGTTTTTCTATTGTTAATGTTCATCTTATCCGCACCTGTCAACACACTGTCCATTCCGTTCAACTTCTCTTCCATGTCGTTTGCTGTCTCTGACAGAATTACAGTATCATCGGCAAAACGCAATTTTTAATTATTCATGAACCCATAGAATTAACAATAATTCCACCTCGCATACTTTTTTCGTCAGTGCAAAAAATTCTCCAAACGTTCTTATGATTGAGTTTTACTCGACAAAATTGATATTTAACTCCACAGTCGCTATGTAATCATCAATCTTCATGAACTCTTCCATAATGAGTTCCGTGTAGCCACTTTCAACAATGTGATCAAGCAAGCTTCTACATTTTCAGTTGCATGTGATGCTTTTCATCTTCTGTAAGGAAAGAGTTGTAGTGAATGAGTGAAATTGATAAATTGGCTTAGAGATCGACGAGAAAATGTGTATAATACGTTTTGAAAGTGCTTAAACTCGAGGTAATGTTACGTTAAACTCGTAAATTCGAGCAGTGAATTTAAGTAAGTTTTGATTAATTAACGAAGCAATTAGTTCATTAAGCAAAGATATGGCCCTATCTGACACTTTCACTAAATATCACTCACCTTTACCTTCCTTACAATCTCCTTTCGGAGAGCTGCACACACCAGATAGCTGAAAGTATATGCCAGAAACTCCTTTTCTCCCTCAGTAGGTTGAGCACCTCATTAGTTAGGTGATCTACCCATCTAAATTTCATCATTCGTCTGTAGCAGCACATTTCAAAAGCTTCTATCATCTGTTTATCTGAACTCCTTATCGTCCACGTTTCACTCCCATAAAATGCTACACTCCAGACAAATGCTTCGAGAAAGGAGTTCCTAAGATTAAAATTAAAATTGGATATCAAAAAATTTCGCTTCTTTAGAATGGCTTTTCTTCCTATAGCCATTATGCATTTCATATCTTGTTTACTTCACCCATCAGAAGTTATTTTGCTAAACAAATAACAAAACTCATCCACTATTTTTATTGTTCAATTACCTGAATTTCTGATATTACCGTTGTTGTATTCTTGTCAATGTTCACCTGAGACCATCCTTTCAAGATGCTGTCCATTTCGTTCAGTTGCTCTTCCAGGTCTTTTGCCGTCTCTGAAAAAATTATTACTGTCGTCAGCAAACCGCAAATTTATTACCTCTTTTCCCTAAGTTTTCGTTCCCTTTCCGAATTTCTCATTGCATTCCTTCACAGCTTGCTCAAAGTACAGATTTAACCATATTGGGAAAGGCAACGAACCTTACTCCCTTCCCAACCACTACGTCTCTTTCATGCCCTTGACTCTTAGTAACTGCTGTCTGCGTTTTGTTCAAGTTGTATATAACTTTACGTTCCCTATATTTTACTCCTGCAGCCATCAGAATTTGAAAGAGTGTATTCCAGCTAATATTATCAAAAGAATTCTTCAGATGTACAAATGCTAAAAGCATAATCTGCCTTTCCTTAACCCATCTTCTAAGATAAATCGTAATGTGAGTGGTTCCTCCCCTAGGCCCACATTTTTCATAAATCCAAACTCATCTTCCCCAAGGTCTCCTATCCTCGAGCTTCGGTAATCATTGACGCCAAAGTAAATGTTCAAATGTTTGCAAATCTATTGAGACTTAACTGTGGGGTCATCAGTCCCTAAACTTACAAACTACTTATGAACTAGCTTGTACTAAGGACGGCACAAACATCCCTGCCCGAGGGGGTATTCGAACCCCCGACGGGGAACGGCCTCGCGCATCGTAGCATCGCGGCTTGACGTCACAGCGAGTGGTCACAGACGATATGTTCGCGAAGAGCCATCCTGAGACAAACATGATCATGCACATGTCTGTGGACTGCCTATTGTATGTTGAGATTCCCGCTCGCCAACGACATCAATATCATTAAGCATCACATATTTTTTGAAATATTTTTGTTTCAGTTATGGGGAACAGCACTCTTATTTAAATTTATATGTAAAGAACAGTATAGAGCGGGATGTGGCGTGACAGCTGCTACAACTGTCGACAAAATTGTCTCAGAAAGAAATCTAAAGGCGGCCTGTAACATTGCATACCGGGTTATGATATGCATTGTAGCATTGAGGTGGAAACACTACTGACCTGGTGCCACGTTCCCCCTGTACGTGCCAGAGGCCTAGTCTCTTTCATCCCATATTTAAATCCAATCAATGAACCCACATAGTCTTTCATCATAAGTATCTCTAAAACAACAACAGCTATTGTAAATGACTTTCAATGGTATCAATGTAAGGCAGTGTCTCAGAAACGTAAATATTTTGGAACATTGTAAAACTAAATCACATGTGTATTTAACATCAACGCCATTGTTAATGTGATTTATCTTTCTATAGATTGCTGATGAAATAATGTAGGGTTCCGTTCAAAAACACAGAAGTTTGTGTTAAAAACACATAAGCTTTCGTTTTAGAATGTTTCAAAGTATTTACATTCATGGGCCCGTGCTTTACATTGATACCGGTGAAAGACGCTTTACAATAGCTGTTGTTGTTCCAAAGATCTGTTGGGTGTCCAAGATAGTGGAACGCCCTGTATAGATACAGTGAAATACCTCTTAGACATCAAAGTAACATAAGAAGGTAGATGCGGGCAAAGGTATTCGAAGTAGAATGAGAAGTATAACTAAACATACATAATAGGATTATCAACGCAGAAATAACGTTAGCTGGGAAATAGAGAATGGAGGAACTTCATCATACTATGCGCTGTCGCCAAAATTTCCAATTTGTGTGGTACGCCATTTTCCTCTTATATTTATGAAGACAAATTCTAATGCTCTAAGTGAAAGAGTGAGCGATATATCCATGCACGCATTTGACACACTAGGGGTCATCTAACACAGCAATCTACCTCTATAGCGTTATTTCATACAGCGTTAAACGTAATTTGCGTGTAACCATGCGTACTTTCCTCTTGTTTACCAGTTAATTTAATTAGGGTGCTGACACCACTCATGTGCATGACCCAGATCTTGTCATTCGCGTGATTTAACTGCATACACGACAAGAGCTATCATCTGTTCACACAGTCCCATAAAACTTAATTAAGTTTGCTTTCTGTTCAGGCTTCAGTTTCGCTGCTTCCTTTATTTTCTTTCTTCTGTGCTGTTTATAGTCTACCGGCCGCGGTGGCCGAGGGGACTGAGGCGCTCCAGTCACGGTCTGCACGGCCACTACGGTCGGGGGTTCGAATCCTCCCTCGGGCATGGATATTTGTGTTGTCCTTAGTATTAGCTAGTTCATAAGTAGTTTGTAAGTGTAGGGACATTTTTTGTTTATAGTCTGCATCTTCCAAATGTTCTTGTTCTTCATAAAAGTTTTCAATGAATAGTTATTGCCTCGAAACTTAACCTGATTTGATTACTCATTATGGCAGTGGCAAATAATTTTATGTTTTCTGCGTCTCCAGATTGATGATCAATAAAATTCACACACATGTTCTGCCAATCAAATGACACGTGAGCCTTTTGCCATCCAGCCAACTCAGAGAAGTACTTATTTATTTAAATCCGATCTAACAACACATCTTACAGAAAATTCCACCTCCGCTATGCAAAATACCTACAAAATTTGTCTGTTAATTATCTTCCAGTAGCTCATTCAGTTTTTAGGTCAAATCAGGAACCTCTACAAAATCAGAGTTCTGCTTAATTTTGTTTCTAAATTTGGCTGAAAGTACTAAGCTAAAACTGATCGAATTCAAAATGTTTTAGGTGTTCCTTTTTCCCGCGAGCTATTAGAGAATGCAACTAAAGAGAAATATCATAAAAGGGGTCCGATGAACCCTTACCATGCACTTCAATCTGACTTGCAGAGTATCCATATAGATGTAATTCGACTTCCTGACACTACCAAAGCAATGCCTCCCCAACATTTGTTCAGCCTTAGCTTTCTAGGCAGTTGCGCTAGGTAGATTTAAACATTGCGGTCGTTGTTCCAGTTCTTTCTTGATGGCTCGTTGAGTATTTGGCTCAGCTTTTTTATTACAGAGGGCATTCAGCCCCCTGACCGGACGCGCTGAGCCACGGCGCCCGGCACCACCGGGACACAGTGATCACCGCTCCAGCAAGGTCCACCTAAGCTCGCCGCCCGTCAAATTCCCAGCTCTACTCTGCTGGGTGCGTATTTTCAGCTTTCCCCATTCGCAGTTGATGTCATATAACAACTACAGGATCAGAACTGACGTCTGTTCTTTAGGAACAGACGCCTCATGTATATGGTAAACTAGCTGAAAACCCGGCATTGCCCGGGTATTTATTTATTTATTCGAGCCTTAGTACTTTTCCTATCCACTCTCTCTCTGTCCCTCTCCTTTTTTCTAAAAACGTGTTACATTTATCAGAGAATATATAAGAAATAAGAAATCACACGTAAAAATGTACTCGTTGCGAAAAATCCAATCATGAAATTCAACAATAATGATTGTAATAATATCACAGATCGTTCACTTGCTGTAAAGCGTGAAACGTCAAATAGATTTTTTTAAGGAGATGTATTAAAAGAAATTTATTTTTACTGCTTTATTTATTTATTGTTATATTTTCTTATTCGTACGCTTATCGTTACAGTGAAAGAGCTGAAGACATTGTAACACGCATAGACCGAATATATGGTCTGTGGCATCACGTTTCGCTGTACGTAACCTCCTTGCTATAGAGTCACAAACGTCATCGCTGGCCTTCAGTCCGAATTTTTTTTGTAATTTGACGACTTTCAATCACCGTATCTTGCACCCCCTTATAGCTATCGGCATGGAACTGCTATGGTGTACAACGGCAGACTTCAGACAACAATTACACACAAACCATTCGTTTGCGTTCTGTAGTTTTCGTGCAGAGCGAAATATTAACACACATACACACGTAGAATTTTATATACACCGAAAAATTTCCATCCCAATATACTCCATCCTTTTATCATTATCAACCTTTAAGCAACAATTCAAACAATAAAACCATCTTAAAAGAGTAAATATAATTTTCAGAGTCATTATTGTTCTGCATTTCGCGTTACATTCTTCGAATTACTAAATATCTATCAGATCGCTATAAAATCGTGCCTAAAACCTTCCTCAGGTATAAATTAGTAACCGTACAAATATTTAAGTCTCTGCGTCTTATCGTTCGGACGTGATAAGCGTACACCGAACAGACATTCACATTAATACGTATAGATAAATAGCTATCCGATCTCCATAAAACCGTGCCTAAAGCCTTCCCCGGGTAGACATTAGTAACTGTGCAAATTGTTAGCTCTTTATGTCTTGTGGTTCAGACGTGATAAACGTACACCGAACAGACATTCACATTTATAAATTGTTACGGTTACTGTTTTCAAGACAAGCTATGTACAAAATAGATGTGTTTTGTACCTTTAATGCAGTGGTTTCCTTTGCCATATGCTTCTTAATGCAGTTCATTATTGCTGTTTCTTCTGCCTTTTTCTCCTTTTTTTAGGCGGGGTATTTATCATCTCAAGTAACAGACAGTCTCTGAAATTCTGTTTTACGAAGCCGTTAGAAATAAAAAGTTTACTTCCTATTGCGGAAAACGTCGGTGTAGATTACTGATGTTCTTTATTCAAAGATTAAGCAATGGTAGGGTGTGAACCTCGGGCCGATGACGTTTTAATTATGTTTTAAAGACGGTAACACTTGACTAGACTACTTGTGCCATTGTGTATAATGTAATTGCAAATAATCAGTCAGACGATGATGATTCCGTGTGACATTCTTTGCCGTCAGGCCCCAGCTGGAATCGTGTTCGTCCTGCCTGCTGCAAGTCTTAAAGTGACGCACTTGGGCCGCCACTGCGTGGTAACCTATCATGCTGTTCACTGGACTACGGGGGCGAACAGAGGGAGGGGCCGAGGAGAAGATGTGGCGAAAGAGAGGAGGAGGAGATTGGTAGAGAAGAGGAGACAGATCGAGATAAGGGGGAGGAGGAGACGAGCAAAAAGTGGGGTGGGAGAAGATTAACAGAGTGGGAGGGGAGGAGGAAACGGGAGAGAACCATGTGAACAGTGAAAGGCGGGGGGAGGGGGGAAGGAGGACTCACACAAAACTCAAAGAACTAAATAATGTTGCGAAATGTTGTGAATTTCATGTATGACCGTTTATAACAGGAATGCCGGCCGCGGTGGCCGAGGGGTCTGAGGCGCTCCAGTCACGGTCTGCACGGCCACTACGGTCGGGGTTTCGAATCCCCCCTCGGGCATGGATATTTGTGGCGTCCTTAGTAGTGGGCTAGTTCATAAGTAGTTTGTAAGTTTAGGGTCTGATGATCCAGTAGTTAAGTCCCATAAGCTATACAAACATTTGAACATTTGAACAACAGGATTAGGAAAGTTGGAGATGAACAGGGGGATGAATGAAGGTTTGGGAGGAAGGGGGCGACGGGAGGAAAGATAGGAGGAAGAGTTAGACGGAGATAGAAAGCAAAAGGAAGGTATTTAATAACCAGGAAATGACTGATATCGAGCTACTACTATAAAATTGAAAAAGTTCAAATGTTCAGATGTCAGTAAATCTATCGGACCAAACTGCGTGGTCATCAGTCCGTAGCTTACCAAATACTTAAACCTAGGTAAACTAACCGACGGACAAACACACACACCCATGCCCCAGGGAGGACTCGAACCTCCACGGTGAGCAACCTCGCGCTCCGCAGCGAGGTGCTTTAGACCGCTCTCCTACTACACCGCGGCAATTTAAAAAGTGCTCTATCTAAAATGGATATGCTCACTTCCCCAAATATTCTTCCTTCCTTTTCTTCCTTCATGATCCTATTAAGTGCTAAGCAGTCACAATGCCTTAACAAAGAAAACAAAGTTAATAACAACAAAAATGACAATAAAATGAGATAAAAGAACTGGAGCACAACGACACGAGGTAAATCGTGTAAGCACCACCACCATATCTGCCATCTTCCACCCCTGCAATTTCTGACGCATGCAGAAGCGACAATAGCTGGCCGCAGAACGAGCGCTTTTATCGCGGCAGGCCAGGACGCAACCGAAACGGAAGGCGACGTGGGCGGCGTAGGCGCAAGTGCGGAGGCAGCGTGTGTCGGAGCGGAAGTAGTGGCAGCTGCTGGCGCCCACGGCTGCCAACCCAACAAAGCGGCCCACACTAAAACTTTGATGGACTTCCGCCCGCGTACGTGACCGGCTCCGGGCCGTTCCATCAGATTTCCTCCTTCCCTCCTCCTCTTCTTCGGTGGGCGGTCTTTTACTGCCCCGGGATGTAAAACGCAGCGCCTGGGACTCGTGATATACCCGCAAGCCGCGAATACAATCGTTCCAGCTCTCATTGCCTATGGGCACTAAACCGCACTTTTCATCTCCCTGAACGTATTCCGAATAACACTGGTGCTTTCGCTCGAATAGAAGACGGACTTCATTTATGAGTCTAAAGGCGCCGCAGACCAGTGCAGTATTTGGAATTTCCAGCCGACAGGAGTTTTGGGAAACTGAATAACGAACCATAAATGGAATTATGCCGTCGTCTGGCAACGAAAGATTTCAATTCGATGTTCAGTAACCGAAAATGAAACAGGAAATGGTACACAATAGCGTGCAGTCAACACAACTGCACACATAATTATAGTCCAACTAGCTAATGCTAAGGACGGCACAAATACTCATGCCCGAGGGGGGATTCGAACACCCGACCGTAGTGGCCGTGCAGACCGTGACTGGAGCGCCTCAGTCCCCTCGGCCAGTGCTGGTCATAATGAGATGTGACAACAACGGATGTATCTGATTCGGTAAAATTTTACGTTCTACCCTGGTGGCCTCGTGTTTTTATGTTGGCAACATCAATAACATGATATAAAACGTTGCAAAAATGACCGAACCACATAGAGTGTAGATAAATACTGCTGTTCCTGCTGTATGCTTGATTTCACGACGAAATATTTGCGTATCACGCGATTGGCTTATGACGATGTCACATGATTCTCGTTATTCAACATCTATTGCCAACATTATCACAGGAGGCCGCCGGGATATGAGTAGGTCTACATCGAATAGTTTTTCTTTTCCCAACTGTCAAACGATAACACCTTACACAGCAGAGAGTGTCGTGGCTATATGTATCAGAGATCACTGATTAGCACAGACCAGTGAGCTTACTGGTACAGGCATATCAATATCTATGGCCTAAGAGACATTCATTAATGTATGTATGTATTTCCACCACGCTTCCACGACAGTGATCAATGTTCCACGAGTATTTTTATCTTTGAGCCTATCTGGATTTTTATCTTTCTTTTGTGTCTCTGTTCATAGTCGGTAATGTGTGGTTGACGGAAACATGTGATCTATTTAAAAAATTGCGTATTTGATATTCCTCGTCGTTATTAAAGTCTGAAAGGACCGCATTGTCTGACGATTGAAGGAATAAACAGATTTTGACTCGTACCGTAAAGTTCGTAAGTCACAGAGTATATAGCTTTTCCTAACAGTATTTATTGCATATTTTACGAATTTTTGCTCGTCACACTTACCCACTGCCATGCACCGCGACCAAACTTCCTTACTAACATCACTAGACCAAGGGCTATCTACCACCACAAGCACGAGTGGATGGCAGTATGTGGTCATGGAGAAAAGTCTGTCAGCACGTACACACACAAGCCTTTTATATTAGGCAGCCGACTACACATCGGCTATAAGCGACACACAAACATGGCGAGATACTTTACAACTGTTGTTAATTTACTACATAATACTAATCAGTGCTGGAAATAGCCCCTAACAGTTAATGGCGGCATGGAAAAATCTCTGTCAACAGGAAATTTTAAGTGGTTAATGACTGAACTGCAGCAGAAAAGACGTTTTATAGCTGTATATTTAATCCCATATTGTAACCTCACCACACGTTATTTACTTCGAATCCGTCATAACGTCGATTAAGTATCTCCAGGAGAAGAAAATATCACGATTGCTTATTAGTTCACGGCGATTAAAGCTTACCTCTGTGAGCAAACTCAGAATATTTTGAGATACAGCGATAAAAGCAACCTGTAATATCTCGTTATCAATTGTGACCTAAAAAGGACCTCACAGAAGAGCAGAAAAATGTTCAAATGTTAGTAGAGCTTAAGGGACCGAACTTCTGGGTTATCAGTCCTAAAAATTACAAACTACTTATGAACTACCTTATACTGAAGACGGCACAAACATCCATGCCCGAGGGGGGATTCGAACACCCGTCGGGGAACGACCTCGCGCATCGTACCATAGCGCATCATTGCGCTCGGCCGCTCCGCCGCCGCACAGGAGCATATTCCATTCGTTAAAAAGAATGAAACACACGTAACAAGATATTAGAAATGAATAAATTCAATTACATTAATAAAAATAGCAATCAAGTATATTTTGATTTAGAAAAAAACACTCACTCACTACGGCATTGGTACCCATGACCTTTCACAGCTGGAGATACAAATCTACCACGTCTACGCATTGACATACATATAAGAACTTACGTGACAGCCCTACCCAGTAACAATACGGAATTGTAGCCTTTAAATTGAATCATGTGAAGCTCCTCCAATGTATGGTGGTATCTCTGATGTAATACATGTAGACGTGACATTAAATCACAAACTCGTACGAAATAATTCAGTAGCAATTTGCTTATTAGCACACATTCCGCTACCGGGTGAAACTTACATTTTTACTTTGAAATGTTTGTAAGGTATGTCATAATCCCGTCATTTTATGATATTACGTTACTTTCGACCCTAAAAAAGTAACGAAAGTGTTTCTGAATCACAGCTGCAGATTTCTCAAAGCTGTTAGCTTAATACGTACTTTCTATGGCAGAAAAACGAGACCCCACAGAAAATGATGTCCGATTTGACATGGAATGGCTCGTATGCAGGAGCCTGTGCTCGCAGGATGAATTCAGTTCTGGCGGGTTGCGGTAGCAGCATACACACCCTTAAAGAAGGAGGCGAAGTAGAAAGCCGATGACGTCTGGATCCGCCATAATCAGAGAAGTGTATAATAGAATTATATACTCTGTGTGAGCAATGAATCTAAATCTACATAAGATATCTGCAAGTCACAGTCAAGTGCATGGCAGAGGGTTCATCGAACAGCTTTTATGGTATTTCTCTTCGGTTTCTGTAATAGCTCGAGGGAAAATGGATCACGTAAACGTTTCTGTTTTTGATCTGATTTCTCTTATTTTATTTTGATTATCACGTGTCACTATGTAGGAGGTTGCTAACAACGAGTGTTCGCTTTCGGGAGAGAAAGTCGATGAAGGAAATTTCGGAACTAGATCTCGTGGCAACGAATAACGCCTCTCTCTTAATGATTTCCACCCCAACTCTTGCAGCATTTCCGTGATGCTACAAATACAAAACGAGCTGCCCTTATCTGAACTTTTTCTAAATCGTCCGCAGTCCACCCTGGTGCGGATCACACAGTGCGCAGCAATACTTAAAAACCAGACACACTGCAGTAGTGTAGGCAATTTCTTTAGTAGAACTGTTGAATCTTCTAAGTGTTCTGTCAATGAACCGTAGCCTTTGGTTCACCGTTCATACAATATTTGAAATGAGTCATTTCTTGTTTAAGTTGTTCTCAATTGCTATTCCTAGGTATTTAGTTGAATTGACGGCCTGTCAATGATTTATCGTGTAAATGAAGCTCAACTGATTTCTTTTAGTGGTCATTTGGATGAGTTCATACTTATCAATATTCAGGGTCGATTGCCAATTTTGGCACCATGCACATATCTAAATCATTTTGCAGTTGCATTTGATATTCTGGTGACTTTAACAACCGATAAATAACAGTATCATCCGCAAACAGTCTAAGAGACCTATTCAGAGTTTCTCCTAAATCGTTTATAAAAATGAGGAGGAATAGGGGCCCTTTAACACTGCCCTGATATCACTGACGATCTGCTCGATTACTTACTCTCAGTTACAACTTACTGTATCCTTCCTAAAAGGAAATAAAGTCAGCGGATCATTCATACTGCCTATCTTGAATATTGGCGCAGCCTGAGCAACTTTCCATTTTTTGGGTGAGGATGTTTTTCTGTGCGAGGGGTTGTATATGATAGGTATGGGGCTATTGTATCAGCATACTCTGAAGAGAACCTAACTGGTATACAATCGGGATTGGTTTTGGAAACTCCAGGAGGCTTTACGTATTTTTCTTGCCTGTAAATACAAAATATAAACGGTTATATCTCTGAACCACTCCTGACATCACCCTTGTCTCTGAAGAGGACCTAGTGTACTGGTACAAACATTGCCGTGCCCCACTTTCCTTCATCAGGCCTGTTTTGCAGGACACGAATAAAAGTTTAATTGTTTTATGTAAGTAGTATGAAATTGTATATATTTATGTATAAATGTTGTAATGCCATAATGTGATGCTTAAAATGTTTTTTGTTTGTTATCTTTCTGTTTCGTGTACGATCGAGCTGCCTCAATGAGCAAGAGCAGCGTCGTCGCCGCCGCAGCCAACACTGCTGTATCTGCCGCTATCGACATTTCACTGACGGCTAAGGGGCTACGAATCAAATTCAAATGTTTGTACAGTCTATGGGACTTAACTATGGGGTCATCAGTCCCTAAACTTACGAACTACTTATGAACTACTTACGAACTAGGACGGCACAAATATCCATGCCCGAGGGGGGATTCGAGCCCCCGACCGTAGTGACCGTGCAGACCGTGACTGGAGCGCCTCAGTCCCCTCGGCCACCGCGGCCGGCTGCTACGAATCCGGATGCAACTTCTCTCTTGCCGCGCGTCGATCGGATGCAAAGAGAAAAATAAAATGTTGTTATATCATTATAATTTTTGGAGTTTATTAGTTGACGGTCATACGCGCATTGCCTTTCATTTTCAGTTATTGGGAAGTTCTACTTACTGTGTGTATCATTTTTGTAAGAAGATGTTCAGAAATGTTTTAATGTTTGTAAAGCTTATGGGACTTACTTCGGGGTCATCATTCCCTAAACTTACAAACTTCGTATGAACTAAATTATACTAAAGCCGGTAGATACATCCACACCCCGACGGGAACGGCCTCGCGCATTGCAGCATAGTACCTAAATGAACTTGGCCACTCCGCCGCGGCGTAGGAAGATGAATGTGATTTAAAAAATTCAAATGTTTGTACAGCTTATGGGACATAACTAGGGGATCATCAGACCCTAAACTTACAAACTACTTATGAACTAGCTAACACTAAGAACGGCACAAAAATCCATGCCCGAGGAGGGATTCGAAGCCGCGACCGTAGTGGCCGTGCGGACCGTGACTGGCGGACCTCGGCCACCACGGGCGGCGAATCTGATTTATTGAAAATATTTAATTTATTCAAGAAGAAAATTGAATGGCTCATTGATTTATCTTCAGTTGTGGCAAGATAAAGTACGTTAGCCGCGGCGGAGTGGCAAAGTGCATTGAGGCACTATATTCAAATGTTTGTAAATCTATCGGACCAAACTGCGTGGTCATCAGTCCGTAGCTTACAAACTACTTGACCCTAGGTAAACTAACCTAAGGACGACACACACACCCATGCCCCAGGGAGGACTCGAACCTCCACGGCGAGCAACTGCGCGCTCCGCAGTGGGGCGCTTCAGACCGCTCGGCTACTCCACAGCGGCTACGAGGCACTATGCTCCGATGCGAGAGGCTATTCCCCGTCGGGGGTTCGAATGCCCCCTCGGGCATGCATGTTTGTGTCGTCTTTAGTATAAGGTATTTCATAAGTAGTTTGTAACTTTAGGGACTGATGACCTGCAGTTAAGTCCCGTAAGCTTCATTAACATTTGGAAGTACGTTAACACCATTCATACGAAACTTCAAGTTTAGCAGGCAGGGAACTTCGATGTGTGGGTTTAAAATGATCGATATCGATTTTCGGCGCCTGTGATTGATTTTGAGAGTGAACGTATAGTAACAGTTAAAAATTAATTCTCCTGCCCCGCTCGTACAAAGACCTATATATATATATATATATATATATATATATATATATATATATATGTGTGTGTGTGTGTGTGTGTGTGTGTGTGTGTGTGTGTGTGTGTGTGTACTGCTGGTGGTGCGGGAAATTCGGATAGAAGATGATAATTTTCACGGCTAAAATTGACAGTTAATGTTGCTAAGTAAAAGAAAACTTCGACCAACTGAGACTTAGTTCAATTTTTTTACATTTTTATTTATTTATTGGAAATAATAAATGTTGCTAGTTAACAGAAAACTTCGACCAGCTGAGACTTAGTTACATTTTTTATTTAATTATTTTTTTTTATAAATGGTGTTTATTTACAACCTATTGTATCATCGCTGGAAGGGTCCCTTCACGACACGGTCTTACGCGCCTGCCGCGGTGGAGTAGCCGAGCGGTCTAAAGCGTCTCGCTGCGGAGCGCGCGGTTGCTCGCCGTGGAGGTTCGAGTCCTCCCTAGGGCCTGGGTGTGTGTGTTGTCCTTAGGTAAGTTTACCTAGGTTTCAGTAGTTTGCAAGCTACGAACTGATGACCACGCAGTTTGGTCCGATAGATTTACAAACATTTGAACATTTATTACGCGCCCGGCACAACGTTTGGTGCCGATGCTAGCGGGTCGTACTGCGCCGGCGTTAACTAGCGCTGATGTCGCGCAACCGAGGAACCAATGGCCACGGCTCCTCAGGACCCCGACGGCGTTCG
The DNA here is from genome assembly GCA_026315105.1 of Locusta migratoria. Taxonomy (NCBI): domain Eukaryota; kingdom Metazoa; phylum Arthropoda; class Insecta; order Orthoptera; family Acrididae; genus Locusta; species Locusta migratoria. The sequence continues at coordinate 389,192,778 of CM048744.1, forward strand.
CGCCCTCTGTACCAACAACATTTAAGGGCGGCGTCGGGAGAAGCTCGGGAGAGTTCGCCTTCAAGTTTCAGTCATTGTATTACTGTCTAGTCTTGTTCCTGTGGTTGTTACTATTTATGTTGTACCGCGTCTCTGTGGAATAAAAGATATGTAGCTTTTCATAGATATGCCTTTATTCCTCATCTATCCTCTGTTCCTAGTCGGCCACTTCAGCAGACGACACAGGACACAACACAAGCTTAGCAAACTATTTTTTTAAATGTGTCCCATTACATAGTAATATTACATGTTTGATGGTTAGATTCAGGCGGTTACCTCAGGTATTTTTACAAACACAAGTACAGTACATAATTTGACAGAGTTTACAAAGGAACAAACGATTTTATACATCAGGAAATCATAATGAATTACAAAAATTGAAAAAGTCTGTAGTGAATTTATGTACCACATCGTATTTACTGACTGGCCATCCTTCTCCTTTGGCAGCTAATTTTTTCCTGAGTTGGTCACTCAATTTCCAATAATTACAGCAGTCAAAATGCACGTGGTCAATAGTTTGGACAGCACTGTTACAAATGCATGTTCCGTCTTCAATTATTTTGAACAGATGATAATAGGCTTTCAATTTCCCATCACCTGTTAAGATACCTGTAAAATTTAGATATTGGAAGTTTAATCATTAAACGTTGTCGGATCGTAGGAATATACGTAGTGCTTTTCCCGTTTTTCGTTCTTTGACACTCAATGTCTCATTTGTTCCTAAACTCTTCTCGAAATATCTTCTTTACGGCACTTGTAGGTATTATGTTGTAGCGTATTGATTGTCGTGATCGAGCTGCTCTTTTAGCAAGGTTGTCAGCTATTTCATTTCCCCATATCCCTCGACGTGCCTTAACCCATTCGAAATGCACCAGACAGTTGTGTGTCTGCAACCTTCTGATTTTACATCTTATTTCTTCAATCAAGAAGTTCTGATTCTTCGGATTTCGCAAAGAGTCCAAAGTAATCCTGCTGCCGGTGTGAATTACTGCAGTTGTATCAATATTCGAGAGATTGTTTATGAACTCAAGAGCATTGAGGATGGCAAATTGTTCCACGTGATTGTTTGAGTATTCATTACACAGTTTTAGCTGTATCTGGTAAATAAGCTTCTTATTAACAAATATTGCTATCCGCGAACATACTCCGTCGTCTGACTTGCTTCCATCTGTGTATACTTCAACAGGTAGCCTTTGCTTGTGTCCTTCTCATACTTGGATGACAATTTTATCATCGCCCCTACCCATCGCATCGCACTAGTCGTCTACGACGTTGTATTTGACAGTGTGTTACGTACTGGCTTGATGGATGATTGTATCTTCGATATGTTCATATGTTTGTAAGTTCAAATGTTCAAATGTTTGTAGATCTATCGGACCAAACTGCGTGGTCATCAGTCCGTAGCTTACAAACTACTTAAACATAGGTAAACTATCCCAAGGACAAACACACACACCCATGCCCCATGGAGGACTCGAACCTCCACGGCGAGCAATGGAGCACTCCGCAGCGAAGCGCTTTAGACCTCTCGGCTACTCCACTTGTTAGCCACCGTGGCAACGTATTTTTTAACAATCATGTATGCCTTTTCACTGTGTGTACTTTTACATTCTACAATTCTACAATTTTTCATCTTGTCACTGAAAAAGCGCCGTTTAATCACCATGCTTTAATTTTATATTCTGTTGTCCAATACTATCATTCGCGTCATTGATCATAGGCTGCTGTCAGACTGCCTTATGATAAGGCATTAAAACCCAATTAAAAAAAAAAAAAAAAAAAAAAAAAAAAAAAAAAAAAAAAAAAAGCTCTGGAGAGTTTGGCTAGCAGATTCAGTCAGTGTATTACTTTCTAGTCCTGTTGCTGTCATTGGTACTATTTACGTTGTGCCGTGTCTCTGTGGAAAAAAGATAAGTATCTATTCATAGATACGCCTTCATTCCTCATGTAGCCTCTGTTCCTAGTCGGCCACTTCACACAGCGCACAACACAACCTTTAGCAAACTGGTATGGACTTCAATGACAATTTTATCATCACTCCTACCCATCCCATCGCACTAGTCGTCTACGATGTTGCGTTTCGTCCTTGCTTGATGGATGACTGTATCTGCGCAAAGGAACAGACAAATATATACAGACGCGAAACTTCCGTAAGGGCCCGGTCCTACACTCAGGTGTGTGGGGAGGGAGGGTTTCGAGCAGTTCCGTAAGAAGTCCCATGATGGCGCTGCGGTCAGAAGCAGCTCTTTAAACTGGCCAGAGCAGGCGGCACGTAGCTACTGCCCCCACCACCACCTCCCCTCAAACACCAGCAAGCCGGACACAGCCGTGGCCTCGTGGCAGGCGGCACGATCTCTCCCCTCAGTCTTCCATCCACCCTCTGATGTGCGAAAGGCACCCTAAGCCAGGGAACCGCCTGACACCTGCTAGCATCTTACGGAACTACGAGGGGAGCGTAGGACAGTGGTTTAGGGGGAGCTTCTCCTCTGTATCTGTTACTCTGTGGCAAAGGGCAGCGAGAGTAGCCTGGCCCTGCTGCAGGTGCGTGGGTGACTGGCCGCCTTCTGCCTCCTGCTACCCGGCGGGCCACGACGCAGCTCCTGGGATGGGCCTGGTCGCTGGGCGGGGTCAGCACTTAGCGCGGCTAACTTGCGACCCCCGGGCCAGCCGCCGCCGCCGCCGCCAGCTGCAAGTGGCGCCGCTTTCGGCGCGGCCAGAATTACAGCCAAGTTTGGGCGGCCGTCGGGCGCAGACGGCACTCGCCACTCCTGGCCCCTCGGCCCCGCACTGCATTAATGGCCGCCCCGCCACTACAGCCAGCGGCCGGACCCCCAAGTTGTCGAGGGCCTCTTCCAATTGGACGCGCTCTAGCAACAGTCACGAATTGGCAGTCTGCTATCTTGCTTTACAGGTGAATTCCGCATTGTGTTCCGACGTTCAGTACCTAACAAGGGAAACTCCCCGAGGAACCCCTCTCGGAGGGAGGAAGGAAGCTTAGGGTTTTAAGTCCCCTAGACAGCTTGGTCATTAGAGACGGAGCTGACGCTCGGAATTTTGGGTAAGGACGGGGAAGGAAAACGGCCGTGCACTTTGAAAGGAACCATTCTGGCATTTGCGTGGAGTGATTCAGAGACCTAAATCCGGATGAAATAAATCGTAATTTGCGATCATTTATGGCTTCGCTGTACTACGTTTAGATGGAATACCAAAGTGCGGCGAATGAAAATTTGTCTCCGACCGGGATTCGAACCCGGGATCTCCTGCAGACGCGGTGACCATTCCGCCACCGAGGACACAGTGACCAGCCCGACTGCAGAGGACTCTTCCCTGCACGTCTCCCACCACACCCAAATCTCCATTCGCCACGCTGTCTCTTTCCTATTGCCACAGACTGGCGAATGGAGATATGGGTGTGGCCGGAGACGTGCAGGGAAGAGTCATCTGCAGTCGGGCTGGTCACTGTGTCCTCGGTGGCGGAGTGGTCAACGCGTCTGCCTAGTAAGCAGGAGATCCCCGGTTCGAATCCCTGCCGGGGACACATTTTCATCCGCAGCACTTTGGTATTCCATCTAAACCTAGTACAGTGAAGAACTGATCGCAAATTGCGATTTATTTCATTAATTGAACACTGTGACGTCGTCAAAAATATATAATTCTAAATCTGGATGGCCGGAGGTGGATTTGAATCACCATCCTCCCGAATACCAGTCATCTGCGTTCCCACTGCGCCACCTCGCTCGGTCACCCCTTTAGGATTTAGTGGTAACTTGATACAGTGCATAGTCCATAAGTAACCGAAACTAGATAAAGCAAGAAAACAGGAAGAATCTATACAGTGAAATTTGGCAACACTACATTTTGGTATCGTCACTGACTTTGGTCAGTGATATTACTTCCCACAGACTACAACAGACCTGTTGTAGTTATCAGCAGTGAGGAGTTGTACGTGTAATACGGAGAGTCTGTTCTGTTGGTTCAAAACAGCAGATAATACATTTTGTAAAGACGTCATCGTGGGTCATTATTTTCTATTCTATGATAGGTACCAATGTGAGGTAGAGACATGTAGCACAAAGAGTGTTGAACGGATTCGTAGATCCAAAAACATTCTTCGATCGACGTTGTGGTTGAAAAAGAGATAGTAAACCAAGTGCCTCAGGACAAGTTCTTGTACAGCGAAAGAAACAAGATTCACTTGATCACACTTCTGAAAAAGGAATTTTGGGACTGTAGCATTGGGGTGCACCAGGCATCTGCTATTACAAGAACAAAATATATTGGTAGTGTTGTTATTGTTGACAAGATGTTGACCTTGTGCTCATGGCCGATTTAGGACAAGCATCGAAAACTTCTTTTTCCTTAAGTTTTAAGTCGGGAAGGGGAAAGCGTTTTTCGGTCAAGGAAATAGTAAATAAACCAAACGCTATCGTGAAGAAATAAAATCAGCAGGAGAACAAGTTACTATCGCATTGAATAGCTGAGGTATCAGCATTCCCGCACTCTAGATCAAGTCTGACACAAAAAGCAAATTGAGTCCGGTAAAGTCGCCAACTACTAAATATGCCACACAGCAGCATTCATTTAGGACTTAGCAGCAAGTCCAAAGTTCGACGGGAAACTGGAAACCCCCAGTGAAATGGGGCAGGAATGACAGTGACTACGGTGCGATACCAGTTACAAAATGAAAAACTTCTAGAGTGAGAGTGGCGGAACGCGATCCTGCAGAAAAGCGGGTTTCAAATGTTCTTCAATTTGCAAGAAATTTATTCTGGTCAACTGTGAAAACCAGCCACAAATTGTATATGAAGACAGTGAAGAAGATATTATGGAGGATGTTGACGAAACTCATGACGAAACCTACTAACTTGAAGTGGCTGACTCGCTGTTCAAAGGTCAATCTGGGACCAAATCTGTGTACAATCTGAATCTGCAACCCAAGGTTTATCTGGTGACACCGAGGAATATGGCACATCAAATCGTCTGAAGTGATGCTCATATCCCTCTCAAGTGCGCTAAAGTTGACTTACAGTATTACGATAATTACACACCCAGAATTGCCAATATTTGATAGTAACTCATTACGCTGCGTGCTGTTTTAATATACAAGAAAATTAGCTACCTTATTAGGTTGCCTGTAGCAGCTAATAATAGTTCAGTTTCCTTTCACACTTTGTGTGTGTGTGTGTGTGTGTGTGTGTGTGTGTGTGTGTGATACGAATCACAACAGGTTACCAGAGATCACCATGTTGCATACAGAAAAATTGAATCTATATCTACATACATACTCCGCAATTCACCGTAAGGTGTGTGGCGGAGGGTACACTGTACCATTAGTAGGCATTTCCTTTCCTATTCCACTCCCAAATAGAACGAGGAAGAAAAGAATGCCAATATGCCGCCGTACGAGCCCTAATTTCTCTTATCTTGTCTTTGTGATCAACACGCGAAATGTAAGTTGGCGTCATAAAGATCGTACAACACTCAGCTTCAAATTCCGGCCCTCTAAATTTCCTCAACAGAAATTCACGAAAGGACGTCGTCTTTCCTCCTGTGATCCCCAGTTCAGTTCCCAGAGCATTTCCGCGACACTCGCGCATTGGTGGAACCTACCAGTAACAAACATAACTGCCCGCCTCTGAACTGCTTCTATGTCTTCCTTTAAACTGATCTGCTGCGGGTCCCAAACACTTGAGCAATACTCAAGACGTGGTTGCACAAGCGCTTTATACGAAGTCTCTACAGATGAAGTAAATCTTCCCAAAATTCTCCCAATAAACCGAAGTCGGCTGTTCGCCTTACTCACAACTGTCCTTACATGTTCGTTCCATTTCACATCGCTCTGCAGTGTTACGCCTAGATATTTGAACGACGCGACAGCATCAAGAAGCTCACTACTAATGCTGTAATCGAACATTATGGGATTGCATTTTCCTACTCATGCGCATCACCTTACATGTTTCTACATTGAGAACTAGCTGCCATTCTTCGCACCAACAAGAAATTTTGTCGAAGTCATTCTGTATGCTATTACAGTTAGTTAAAGACAACACCCTCCCATACACCACAGCATTATTAGCAAACAGCCGCAAATTACCACTTACTCTATCAGATCATTTATATAGACAGAAAATAATAGCGGTCCTATCACACTCCCCTGGGGCACACCTGACGATACACTCGTCTCTGATGAACATTCGCCGTCGAGAACAACTTATGAAGTCTTCCAGCCAGTCACAAATCTGTGAACCTATTCCATAAGCTCGTATCTTCGTTAGCAGTCTTCAGTGTGGCACCGCGTCTAACGCCTTCTTGAAGTCGAGAAAAACACAATCCGCCTGTTGCTCTTCATCCATGGCTCGCAAGATGTCATGTGAGAAAATGGAAAGCTGAGTTTCACATGAGCGATGTTTCCTAAACCAGTGCTGATTCATAGAAAGAAGTTTTTCCGTTTCAAGGAAATTTACTATATTCGAACTGAATGCTCTAAAATTCTACATGAAACTGTTGTCAACGATATTGGCCTGTAATTGTGTGGGTCAGTTCTCTTTCCTTTCTTATAAACGGTAATCACCTGCGCTTTCTTCCAATCACTAGGAGTTTTGCGCTAAATTAAAGATTCGTGATAAATGCAAGCTAAGTAGGAGGCCAATGCCGCAGAATAGTCTTTGTAAAACCGAACTGGTATTCCATCCGGAACAGCAGACTTTTTCGTATTTAGCTCTCTCAGCTGCTTCCCTACACCGGAAATACCTATTACTATGTCTTCCATTTCGTAATTAGTACGTATTCAAATGATGGTACATTTGTGCGGTCTTCGTGCGTGAAAGATTTCTTAAAGGTTAAATTTAGAACTTCAGCTTTGCGTTTGCTTTCTTCTGTTACTGCCCAGGAATGATCAACGAGTGATGGAAAGTAGGCTTTGACCCGCTTATCGATCTTACATAGGACCAGAATTTTTTCGGGTTCTCGGAAAGATCTTTTGGTAAGGTATGGATGTGGTAATTATTGTATGCTTCGGGCATCGATCTTTTTATAGACGCACTAATCTTTACTAACTTTTGCCTGTCATCATTTGCGTGTTCTTTTTTGAATCGAGAGTACTACAGTCTCTGCTTTCTCAGCAGCTTTCTAACATTATTATTATACCACGGTGGGTCTTTTCCACCCTTAATCGTCTTTACTGGCACATATTTCTCTAACCCATTATTTACAATGCACTTAAATTTAGTCCACAATTCCTCTGCATCCATAGTCCCGGAATGTCTGAAAATGAGATGGTAAATTCCAGCATATGACATGATACATAATATGTTTATATCACACAAAAGAAACCGTAAGAAATGTTCAAAAATTAGATATCTTGCCACTTTTCGCAAATTTTGAAAAATTGACAAATTTTACGCACTGTAGCGCCTTAGGTGTTGGGATTAGAAAAAAAAAAATTGGTAAGAATCAAATTTGTAGAGAACTTTGTGCTCTTTAAAAAAGATCTGAGACGTAAAAGCGGCAGGAGCATAAAAAACGGATATTTTGAAAAACTTAAATAAGTCAGAAATTTTCCAAGTTTTCTGACTGCAGGAAGTTTTTACAAGAGAAATTTTGTTGACACAACTTGGTTTTCTAATCTATTCAACCATATGAACGAGTTTAAAAAATATAATGTTTTACCCCATCTTCTGCAAAGGTATAGCTATTTTTGACTGGACTACCACTCGAACCCATCCATCAATCTTACCAGCTGAAATCGGGATTCAGCTGAACAAACCACAGCTTTCCAGTTGACCAGAGCCTAACCAACTTGGACAAGAAGCCTGGAGAAGCGATGGGGGTAATGTCGTGCTGCTAGCAAAGGCTCTGGAGTTGGTCGTCTTCTGCCATAATCCATACAATTGGCTGCTCTTTCCCAACATACGATCGTAGTACATCAAGCATTAATTTTTTTATTTATCACTGGTAGTGTTCAATGTTCAAATGTCCGTTAAGATTATGGGACTTAAATGCGGAGTCATCAGTGCCTAAACTTACAAACTATTTATAAAAGAGATAGTTTGGCTGGCCAGTAATTACCTTTGTGCTGTATCGCCGATAGTGACACAAATGAAGGAAAAGAAAAAGGACGAAAAGGGACAAGCTTTCGGAACATAGTTCCTTCTTCAGGTGGGAGAGAAGGGAAGAAAAAAGGATGGGAACATAAGGGAAAGGTATTCACGACATAGGTGATGAAGATGCTGATTAAGGAATCTCCTCTATCACCATCCTCATGACATAGGTCGTAAATTCCGGTACCATCCGTTTTTCTACCCTTCTCTCCTACCTGAAGAAGGAACTGTATTCCGAAAGCTTGTCCTTTCTCGTCCTTTTTTTCCCTTCATTTGTTTCACTATCGGCGGTACAGCACAAAGTTAAGTACTGGCCAGACAATATATTTCTGAAAAGTAATTATCATCTCTGAGGAGAATTTCCATCATTAATCAAACTGTTTATAAACTAATTTATACTATAGACAACACAATTCCATGCCCGAGGCAGGATTCGAAACCCCGATGGAGTGCAGCCTCGCGCATCGGAGCATAGTGCCTCAATGCGCTCGGCCCACCGCGGCAGCTAGCAGTGTTCCTTGCCTGTTACCACTAGTGACTCTATGAAAACACCGATCGTGTCGTTCAACGTAGAGAGAGGTTATGCCTGAAAATTTATATTCTCCGAACACTCTTGTCACTGTGGATCACGGAATATCGAATTCCTTAATGAGTTCGGAATTAGATGTTCCAAACGTTTAGCTGCAACTACCAATCTGTGTTCAAATTCTGTAAAATAACATCGTGCGACCTAGTAACGTAGGATGCTTTACAGATGAATCATCTGGTTACAAGAAATGCAAAGCTATCTTTTGTAGCCGACCGCGGTGGCCGAGGGGACTGCGGCGCGCCAGTCACGGTCTGCATGGCCACTACGGTCGGAGGTTTGAATCCTCCCTCGGGCATGGATATTTGTACCGTCCTTAGTGTTAGCTAGTTCATAATTGTTTGTAAGTTTAGGGACTGATGACCCCGTAGTTAAGTCCCATAAGCTACACACACATTTGAACATTTTGAAACATCTTTTGTACGCGATGCTAATGGCACATGTTTCTATCATTTGGGCATCCCATGAGGTTTGCTCAATAACTATTGAAAAAAAAAAAAAAAAAAAAAAAGAATCTCTAGAAGTTGCCATAAGGTACCACCTGTGAGTGCAAAGAGTGCAGTATTTATATCTCATACCTCCCCCTCCCATCGTCGGAGGCACCGTTTCTTCTGCGCTCCATTCCCAGTAGTACCGCCTAAAGACGTTCCGCTTTTGGTCCGGTGTATCTGGCCGCGTACAATATACCTGAAGCTGTGAACAGAGCGTCAAGAAATGGTGGATAATTATCTCGCATCGCGGCAGCGGCCGTGCGCTCTAAGGCGCTCGGCTGCGCATTGCTCGTCTGAGGTTCGAGTTCTATCTCAGCCATGAATGTTTTTTTTTTTTTTTTTTTTTTTTTTTTTTTTTTTTTTTTTTTTTTTTTTTTTTGCTGTTATTAGTTTAAGTAGTTTGTGAACCATGTTAAATGGTTCGAGTGTTTCTTTGCCATGGACTGACTGCTGTCCCTTGATCGAAACTCTTTGATGCGATCGATACGAGGACACAGTGTTGATGGTTCAGCCAATGTAATTGTTTTTTGTTTGGGCTATTGAAGGTCACTAAAACTTGTAATGAAGTGTGTAACTTACAATATAAAACTAGTTCGCTCTACCTCCCGTTAAATATGTCTCTGCCTATCACTTTGTAGTTGTAAGGACTGATGACCACAGCAGTTTAGTCCCATATTTGATAACTAGCTGAAAACCTGGTGTTGCCCGGTTATTTATTTACTTATGCCTGAAATTTGCATAAGGGCTGTACGTCTCTAAAATCTTTTGGGAATACAATTAGTAGTAAAGAAGTAATAGAATGAAACTTTTTAAGTGATGGGAGGTTTTCCGTGAACGTTACTGTTTATGTGCTCATATCTCATGAACTACGTGTCTGAATGTGATACAATTTAGAAGCTACATTCAACTATATATGTGTATACTATCTGTGAAATTTCCTGTCACTACAATTTGTAGTATTCAAATTATAAATTGTAACGTCATACGGAGAGCCCTAGTTTTACTCCATAAACAGCGGAAAAGTAGTAAGCGAGAAACTTTCATCATTTCACTATGGTTGCCAGCGAGAAAAAGTTTAATAAAGGTTTGAAAATATGTTTAAAGGTTGTTGCAAGTCGCTAAGTACTGTCATTCTCAAACAGTGTATTTCGAAAGTCTCGCATTATACAGCATCTTTTGCGATTTCTATTGGTTATGACGTAATACATTTTGAACCATGTGCCGTATGTGACTCTTAACCATGCAGCAATTGTTACCTCACGGTAAGGAACGTGTGTACCAAATTTGGTTGAATTCGGTCCAGTGGTTTAGAACCAAATAAGCAGCATTGTCTCTAAACGCAGCAGTTTTTCGCACATCTCATTGTTTATGATGTCATATCTCGTGAACTCTTTGTTGTATGTGATTCTTACACTTACGGCGACCGTCCTTATGGATTGAAGCTTACCTGTACTAAATTACCGTGCCTCCACCTAATTAGTGCAACGTTTCAATGGCCAAAGTGATAGTAGCGTTGCATTTCACCTTTAACCAAGAATATTTCTTTTGGAAGAAAACTGTAGATTTGATTGCAACACGTACAAATACACGTGCACTCTGCTTCATATATTAGATTATCTCCCGTTTGGAGAGAACAACGTACAAGTATGCAGTTACGCAAAAATAGCAACAGGGAATTTTCATCTAAAATACCGTTAGTTTATTTGACAACTGAAAACCCCAGAATCTGTGCCAAGAGACCGCGGTGGAATAGTCGTGCGCACTGAGGCGCCGTGCTGCTGTGCGCACGTCCGTTCGCCTTTGGGAGTTCGAGTCCTCCATCTGGCATGGGTGTATGTGTTGCCTTAGGTTTGTTTAACTTTTGTATGTAGGGACTAATAACTAAGCAGTTAAGTCCAATAGATTTACAAACATTTTAACATTTTAATCCGTCACTGCAATTTATTGTCAGTAAAGCATTCAAAAGTTCACCGAACCTGCATCTATCGCCTTTGGCCCACACGGTGAACTTTAAATTAAAATGGCCTTACAATATACCCCAAGATGGCAGCGGATAGTATAAGTTTAAAAAAAAAAAACAACATAAACTGCATTCACTGTCTGATGCCATTCCTGTCATCACCCACTAAGTTTCACACTATGCCGTCCGTTATTAGCAAACAAATGCTTCTTGCCGACCATCGTGCCTGAGTGCTAAGGAATCGACTTTGACCGAAACACTCATACAAGTCACAGCCAAAAATTGGCTTCTTAAGATGCATTCCGTAATCCAGGAATAGAAAAGCATTTTAAGGTTACCGTGCCTCCACCTAATTAGTGCAACGTTTGAATGGCCAAAGTGATAGTAGCGTTGCATTTCACCTTTAACCAAGAATATTTCTTCGTAGAAGTTAAGACTAACGTTTAGATGAGAATAATGTCGGACGCTTTCATAGTTGTTGCAGACGGAGGGAGTTTTCGTTACTTGGAGCCAAGCACGGCTCATGCTTGCTAGCACTGACTGTGACGAATAGCGCTGTCGGACGCTTGTTTTCTGTTTCGAGTTAGCGTCGGATTTCCAATTAGCACTTTCAAAAATAGAGGTATTTGTTACATAGCTTCCATTGCCTGATTAACTACAGTGTTTTGAAGGTATTCCATTCCCTCACTTTACTCTTGTGAATGGCCGATGGTGGGGAAAACGTGCAGAATTTTTGAAGCAATTTTAAAGGTAAATGAAGTACCATTCCCCAGTGTTAGCAGGTATTCTTAATTAAATTGCGCTTCTGTAGTGTTCTGTTTCGATATTTAAGTGACATTTGTTCACTGTGTTCTATTATTTTACAGTGAATTTTACGTCAAATTATTTTCATTTCGTTAGGAATAATTGTCTATAATTGTGATGTGTCGTATGTAGAGATATTAGAGGAACAACTTTTTATTGATCTCAGACTTGATTTGAATCTTTAAAACAACTATTGTCCTAACTAGGTAACGTAATGCTCCAAATGTTTATATAAGCAGTCACCCTGCCTTTCTTGTCTGTGTCACTGTGCAGTGATGCATTGAAAATACCGTGGCAAACTTCTGAATATGCCACTTTGTACAATCGCATTGTGATCAGTTATTTAATTATCGAATAGGAACGTCACAATCGCTCGTTTAATATGTTTTGATAATATCATAAGTGAAATAAGAGAGCAGTAAAATGAAACATATCAGGTTATATTTCAAGTTACAGCTGTAAGGTTATAATGTTAACGGTGTGAGAGATCGTTATTTCGCCAATACAGCAATAATTAAGTCATAATAATATTAAATTCACATACTTATAGCGTGATGCTGCAGCTATAGAACGAATTAGAAAAGCGAATTGGGAAGCTACAGATTCGTAGTACTTTGTGGATGTATATGTTACAGGCCAAACCCGATTTTAGAATGAACTAGTTTCGCCTAGGCCAAACCAGTTCTCCCTACACGCGATAGGACATCCTGTTACCGATAGGACAAACCAGTGTAGCCTAGGCCAAACTAGTTCATCCTGTTAACGATAGAAGAAATCAGTTTAGCCTAGGTCGAATCGGTTTATCCTAGTTAGAATTTACATGCTTTAGAACAAACAGGTACGTCCTAGCGTGAACTAATTTCTCCTACTTTGTATCTTCTGTAAGCTTTTAAAAGCAAACTGAATAAAGGAATAGAAATAGAATAGTCAATGTGATTTATAAAAGTTATTTATTAACGAATCAGTAATTTCACATCTGTATCAACTTACAGTAAATTCATCCACAGATATCACTTTATCTGAAATTTGCTTATTTATTTATTTTTGCAAGGATTAATCTGGCGGCACTTAGAATTGCACAGTACTTTGTTTTTCTTACAAATGCAATTGTTCGTTGTACAGTCTTTCATGCAGCTGCATTTCCCGAAGTCTTGCTCTGATCCAACAGAATGTTATGTCGCTGCAGTCCTTAAAGGTATTTCAATATCCTGGTTAATATCTCCCACATCTAAAAACTTCTAAATGCAGACCTCCAAATCAGTCCTACAAAAAAGTTAAAAACTATTTTTTTTTTTTTACAGGAAAGTATGGGAAATCGTTATAAAATTATACCTGCAATAATGTTTTTCCAGTACGCCATGTTTGGTGCCAACTTTGTAAAGACCCTCATCAGTCTTTTGAAGTATTACTCCAATTACGTTTCGAAGGTCATCTCTGCCTGGAATAGATATGGATGGTTTTGTTGTCTCCAAGGTTAGCTGGTGGATGGGATTTGTCCGTCGAAGCTTTCATTCTTTTTTGCTTGTTTTTGTAAATTTTATGTCGCCTTTCTTCTTGCATTTTCAATGTCGTTTGTGTCAATTTTCACAATTTCAACATCGGCACTGTATTCGTATTGTTCAGTTTTGCTGCCTTCTTTAGGTCATCTTCATCCTGAATATCATTAAAGATTTCTTGAGGCAACGAGGAAGTGGAACGTCCTACTCTAGGTTCGATTCCGAACGTTGCTTTTTAAGGTGATTGTTTTATGCCAGAGTGGTATGCTCGATTTTTCATGACTTGGACATATCTTAATCCTTCCGACCACTTCGTCGTATTCTTGTCCTTTAACCAAGATCTTAACATATTTTCAATGTCTTGGTTGGCACGTTCAACAGAATCCTGATTTTGGCTGTGCCTTGGTTTTCCATGCACAATTTTCAGTTCTGACCAAAGATTTGCGAGTTCTCATTGACAAATTCTCTGCCATTATCAGACTAAAGAATGCACGGCGCACCTACAGTTAGGAATATGTCATCCAAATGATAAGCCACTTCTGCATTCCTCTTTGATGTTAACGCACGAAGGAGAACAAATTTTGTGGGATGGTCTTGGTAGACTAGAATAAATTAAAAAGTCTCGTCTGGTTGTGTTTGGAAATCAATCAAATCGACTTGGCATCTGCTATTCATTTCCGAATGCAGAATTGGCTTTGAAACTAGTCCCCTTCCCTTTTTCATCTTCTTTTGTTGACAAACATCACACATTGATAAATAGAGGCCTATCATTTCGTCTGTGATATTGGCATAGTTTTTTGATGTCTCGGATAACATCCTATCACGACCACCATGACCCACAGCTACGTGAGCTGTGTCAATCACATCATAAAGTTCATCAGCTGGAAAATAGAATTTTATATTCCCTGCACACCGTGCAATGAGGTTTTTCACATCACCAATTTTCAAAACAGCAAATCGTTGCAGTCTTCTTTTCTATAATGATGTTCTTTTTTCCAACTTTTCCGCGTCTTCGACTTGTTTAACCAAATCCGCATATTCGTCTGCTGATAACACATTATAGTGAGAACACTTTTTGTTTTCACTCTGCAAAATTTCCTCCAAAAACTTTTCTCTCCATAGCTTTTGATTGGCTTGTCTACTACACGAAGGCTCGTCCATGATAAAATGCCTCTCAATTATACTAGCATTACAATAAACTCTTTTAAACGCAACCAGCAACTTAACGCGCTCACTCGTCTATGCAAACTAACGAACAGGGCGAGCGAAGAGTGGTTAAAGGGCGCGAGGGGCAGGGAGAGGTGATTTGGGTATTCCCCGTTCGTGCAGGCTGGGAGCCAGAGATGATTGGCGATACAATATTAACTCATGCATCCCTCAAACAGCTACTCTCTCTGTCAGTTCTATAAATACCTCTTTCATAGCCTACATGTCCAGATTTGGTGCTCAGTTCGAAACTTCCTCTACGAAACAACCACGTAAGATACAGCATGGAACCCATACAATGAGGAGAACAACAAAGTTACTGAGTGTCACGTGACAGAATAAAAAAACCTATGCTGGAGAAATTTTATCTACATTGCCGACTGTTAAACATCTTTTGTAGGTGACACACACTGCTAAAGAATACGTGTGTCCACGTGATCAAAGAATAATATAAATTTATTAACATAGCATTTTAATATGTAAAACGGAAACTCAGTTTCAGTTCAATTTATTGCCACAATTTTTAGATATCCTCAAACTCTAAATAGATCATACATAATCGATTTATATTGTCGTGTATACTGTTTCATAAATGTAAATATAGTGATTAAGTATGTTCATCTCAATCAGTTACGTTATTGACATAAAATTAATTGTAACTCTTGCAAATTGATAAAGAAAAAGGTTTTAATGTGATTCTTCCAGTTAGAATTGCAATTTCTTACTGGCAGCCTCGGAAGAGCTCGAGATTTGGCGACAACTGTTTCTTGATCTATTGTAACTGCACTATTCTACAGTACCCACATGGATATGTACGTGCCTCGGCAAAATCTTCGAGTCTAGCATATCAGTGTTGGTAGATAAAATATTTTAATTTATTTGTTATTTTCTTAATGTTTTTCAGTTATTTGCAATTTATTTATTGATTTTATACTTCATCTAATCCATAGAAATTATTCTTTACTTTAGGAACGTCTGTTTAAAGTTATGGTTTGGAAATGAAGTAGTTGTCTTGTTTTTAGATATTCTGTATGCATTCACATTAACTGCAATCCACAAGGTGTGGTATTTGCAACTGTTTTCAGATCGTAATCTAATTCTCTCTCCACCAGCTAACAGGTCGAACAGGAGAATGACACCATCAGCAGTACCTACCTCTCCATATTAACAGAATGATGTTATACTACATCCCACTCGATGTAGATGTTTCGGTTATGGACCATGACTTGTTAATAGATGTACCGTACCTCGATTAGGGCCAATGTTGTGCAGTTTGCAGGTATTTATACTGCTTGAGAATATACTGCACTTGCAGTATTTCTAGCGTCCCATTCAGATGCCATTCGTCCAATTTCCATATTATTTGGGTTCTTTTATCTGTAACATGTCCGCTCCCGTAGTCTATTGGACAGTGTGGTGGATTGCCACGCAGGGGGCCCGGGTTCGATTCCCAGTCGGGTCGGGAATTTTCTCCACTCTTGGACTGGGTGTTGTGTCGCCCTCAATGTGCAAGTCGCCCAATTGGGTCACCTAAAGACTTGCACCAGGCACGCCGGACACGATCCCAGTTGGGGTGTAACGGCCAAAAATGCCACACGGAATCATCATCGTTGGTAACATGAACTACTGTGATCTCATATACATGCCTCCACAATCAATATATCACTCCGCCGTAAATACTAAGATATAATTGGAAATTTCCCGAGAATCAGCAATAAATCCACAAGAAGTGCAGTACTGAAGACACGTGTGAGCCTCAGAAGGACACGCAGAGCAGTAATTTTTAATCAGTAGTGGCAACGCGAGGAATTTTATGCTTTACTTTTGTTGCTATTGGGAAACATATATTCCAGAAAGATACATTTCTCATATAAAATAATGCCTTGTTAGCGGAAAACAGTAATGCGTTTTATAGGGATTGTGTCAAGCCTCAAAGACGGATATCAGTGAGAAAGCACTGTCTAAATTATTGACAGCAAAAGATCAATTACATCCAGCAGAATTTGACACGAAACAAAAACAGTTTTTTGAAGGAAAAAGGCATGCTGTTATACTGACTTACAGTTCTTATCTGCGTGAATGTAAATTTTCTTAAGTTTTCTACTCCTCGTTCCAAAACACGCTGAGTTTGGCAGGTCAGCGCGCTTACAGACATTGCTAGCAGTAACAAGACAGATATTCGATGTAAGCAAGTGTTAAGGCACATTGGGGAAAACATTGCTTCACGTCGCATAAACGAGAAGGTTAGAAATGTGATCTCATTGAGAGGAATAAAGTACTGAAAGCCCTCATTACTGCCAAAACTGTTCAAAACAAGTATTCCACTGTGACGCTTCACAGTTAGGTGGTGACACAAGAAAAAGAAACGAAAAACAAGCTATAGAACATATTGTTGTGATAAAAAAGTGTGACAAATAACGCTGAAAAGTTCTGAAATCTTCCTAGATTCCAGGCTGAGAATGTTCACCTATTGTCACGTTAATCGTTATAAATACTCGTCATGTTATGTTGCTTTCATGGAGACAGCAAAAACGAATTGCTGCAAATCATCTGCCAGATGAATACTATGGATGAGATCTCTGCCTAGACAGCACGCCACCCTTAGCTGTGTAGGTGGCCAACATCGTGCCTCTTGCTGCAACAGCCACTGCGATAAGTACTGATAGTGTTCGAGGCACCTTAAGCCGTTAACTCTTTGCAACATATGGAATCAACGTCAACATCCCAGCCTGTCTTCTGGGCTAGAGCCTTGTGGTGAACTTACGCTAGCACAGTTGCCTGAATTTCAACGAAAGTTCTTTGGCATAGCACGCTGACGATGTGGTAGGCCTCTCCACCCTGCAAAGTTCCTGAGCTGAGGCTGACTATCGCCAAGAGGCGGAAAATCGGGGATTTCGTGAGGCTGCGGCTATCACCACATTCTAAAAACTAACAATCATTGACAAAGACGAAGTCCACAGCCTCCACGAGCACATCGACATGCCATTGGACGGGGAACGTCATTGATGACTATGACCACTTTGAATTGTGACTTATGCGTTAACCCAGAACGTGACTGTGAGCTCCCGGTGTTTGCTGATGGTAAGAGGCGGGGCTATATTTTTGAATCATCTCCCGTTGAAGAATAACAGAAAACCGCGATGGTGTCATTTGCCTCGGGGAGGCGACCTATTGCCAACTATAGCTGAAAACGGAGTAGTTATCACCATGTATACCAGTCACTGCTGCAGACGTGATCTCACGATTGCTTCACAGGCGCCTTGGAACGTCGGCAACCTGAGGTACACCAGTGTGTGTCTGGCGACTGCGCCGTAGGCACTAGCCCCTACTACAACAACAGTAGGGATAGATTCTGGAACAACGACTTATTGGTTACGTACTATTAGGACATCCGACGAACTTCTGAGAAAATATTTTATCAGTTATGTGTCCAAATAATTAGTATAAACCTACTTAACTGAATTTCGTGAACAGAAGGTCGATTACATGATCATAGGTTCTTATAGTTCTCTCATTCTAGGATGGCACTTACTCGCATAGAGGCGAAGCGATAGGGGAAGCGTGGTGGAGGGAGAGGAGGTGGATCTACGGCCGAGCACCGACAGTGGAGCCTGCAGGAGAAACATTGTAGCCCAAGACAATGAATGTTATTGGCTGCCATTGCGGCAATAGACAGGGATGCGCAGAACGGCTGAAAACTGGACCGCCTACCTACTTAAAGCAGAAAGGTAAGCCCTATGCTAACATTGAGAGTATTGCACCATCAAACAAATTCATACGTTCAAATTCACAGGCTGCAACATGGAATCAATCATTATCCTACCAGTCCCAATTTTCAAGTCGTTTCACTGACTTTGAGCACACCAGAAATTACGTTTCACAGCACCTAGCACCTGTAGAACACTAAAAGCCTTATTCTCTATTATAATAGAATGGAGAACGTCGTAGCCAAAATTTGAAATATCTTGACATAAGTAACATCAACCTTCTCACTTATCTTGCTATTATTTGGAAACTAATTTACCCATGTAATAATGCAAAGTAAACAAAAGAGTCTCTCCATACATTATAATGTGCGCTTATGTAATCTGATTAGTGATTGTTACAACTCCATATGAAAATTGATGGTTCCAAAAGATTCATCCATTGGTACGAAAAAATTGCATTGCTTTGTTCGACTGATTTTAACCTTCCTATTGAAAACATCAACACTACGTTTTATACATCGGTTTAAGTAAAATGAACAGACATTGAAAGTTATCAAAATTGATTTACAATTTGATTTATTGAAAATAATAGTCAGGGAATTAAATTTTTTTTCAAGATAACTATTAAAAGTATCTATGTATTCAGTTTTTGTGGAAAGAAACATAAATTGAAGCTTAAATTTACATATTTATTGCACGCAATTTCTATTAAATTAAAATTTTATTTTAAAAATGGAGTATGAAGAATTGTATTGAAATCAACGTCTATGCCTGTTACATTAGCTTGTGCATTTCTTGCAGTACCAGTAAATATTTCCATGCTCTTGTAAGACGAGTGATACACTTTCTCTGAATAGTCATTCTTTGCAACGGCATCTATTCTATTCATTCGTCCCTTATCTCATTTCTGCAGGATTTTCCACACTTCCTTTTATCTTGTTACTAAGATTTTTATTCATTCTTGTCTCCCGCATTGGTTTTGTTAGCTGATATATAAGTTAAGTTACAAATAGTCGCCTTCCGTAAAATATCTTTTGGTTGTATTATTCATTGGTGTCTACTTACAATACATAGGCATTTACTGCAGTAATGTCTAGCACGTTATAAACAAACAAAAGTAGGCCATAGTTTGGTAGCTTTTTTTATTAGGGAATGAGTGCTGGCGCGTTCATGTGTTATGTCAACTTCTCCTTCCGTTTTTATTTTATTTTATTTAATTTATTTATTATTATTATTATTTTTAGTGCAGTGTTTTTTTTTCAGTCTTCTTATGCTATTCTGCAGATAGGCTACAGTCAAGATTTCGTTTTGTTATAAGTTCTTCTGAGTAGGGAACTTCCTTTTCTTGCACGTATGAAGCAATCGTTAATTTTAACTCCGTCTGGAACCCAGATATAGATGAAAGTACTTGTATGCTATTATTTGGATGCATTAGCTACGGAATCCGCGCTTTGGTCTTTCTGAGAGAGTTTTTGAGAATTACTTTGACCAAGGTATAGTCCGTAAAGATTTTATGGATGGTAATGTTAGTCTCAGTTTTCTCAATACTTTCAACGAGCCTCAAAACAAAATTATGTGTTGATTTGTTCTCGTGGTCCATTTTCAGGATTTCTTGGATAACTTCCCCTGCACAGTCAAAGGACAGACATAATTTGCCCTCTCGGTTTCGAAGGTATGTGTTGATGGAAAGGGACACATTCATCCGAATTGAACTAATTGCTCTCCAATGACACGTCTTCGTAAGGAACAATATCAGGCGCTGTTTTACAATCTTATCAAAAAGAGTCATTGCACGCAGTTCATCATTACTATCCGGTTGATCTTCCTTGTAGTCTAATCTGGGAAATCTGATGACTGTATGGAACCATTGAAATGAAATCGTTGCACGAAAAAACCAGTCCACCATTGTTGTTGTCCCATAGTTCTTCAAGAGATACTGCCTCAGATCTGTATACACCAGCTAATACGCTGATCAAAACAATTAGGGGATCACTCATGATATTTAGGTTCTGGAGTATTGTTATAAGCAGAGTGAACTATAAAGGTTCATCTTGCTGTCCGTTCTCGGAATAGAGACAACAGCATTACGGCTACCGAGACAGTGGTAATAACAAAATGTGCTGCTTGTGTTTACTGTACCAAACAAATTACTCAAGCAGTTGGATTCAGATAGTTTAGTGAACAGGAAGGGCAATGCAACAACAACGTGACGTAACCCGCAGCTATGGCATGGAGAGCCGAAGGAAAGTTGGAAGCGGGACAGACACAGAGGGACGTGGCTGCAACTATTTGAGCGTCCCAAATTTCCAGGATCTGGACCCGGTTTAAGACAACAGGATCAGTAAAAGGAAGCCAATATCGTCCACGGGTGACATCTGCAAGAGAGCACCGTTATCTCCGGTTAACAGCCCATCGAGACAAGAGGCTGAATGCAACTCAGCTGCAGCGCATCCTCCAAGCAGCAACAGGACGCGCAATATCAACACGAAGAGTCCGAAATCGCCTTCGGGAATGTGGTCTCTACCCACGGCGGTTTATGTTGTCTGTCCCATTAAAACTAAGATAACGTTTAGCCCACAGAAACTGGGTGGAGGGACTTTAGGATTGGAGTCGTAACACATGGCGTTCTGTTCACAGATAAGACAAGGTATTTTCATCCGGACAGTCGTTGTTCCCTCCTCTAGAGAGGACATGGAACAATCGTGCTTATGTGCAGGAAACATCACCATATAATAGTGGTGGTCGAATATTGTAGGAAGGACTCAGGATTGGCGGACGTAGAGATCTCTATGTCGTTCAGAATGGTGCTTTGATTGATCCGTGGTAGTTCCTACGACCTTTTGTGTGGCTTACGCTGATCTCATAGAAGATGTATTCCTTCTGTTAGACGCTGTCGTTCCCACAGAGCTGCACTGGTGGACAACATGTTTGAAGCTGAGTGAACTGAACGAATGGAGCAGTCAGCTGTTTCATGGGACTTAAATCGGACTGAGCATGTCTGCGATGCACTTGCATTGCAGTCATCCGGACAGTCGTTGTTCCCTCCTCTAGAGAGGACATGGAACAATCGTGCTTATGTGCAGGAAACATCACCATATAATAGTGGTGGTAGAATATTGTAGGAAGGAGTCAGGATTGGCGGACGTAGAGATCTCTATGTCGTTCAGAATGGTGCTTTGATTGATCCGTGGTAGTTCCTAGGACCTTTTGTGTGGCTTACGCTGATCTCATAGAAGATGGATTCCTTCTGTTAGACGCTGTCGTTCCCACAGAGCTGCACTGGTGGACAACATGTTTGAAGCTGAGTGAACTGAACGAATGGAGCAGTCAACTGTTTCATGGGACTTAAATCGGACTGAGCATGTCTGCGATGCACTTGCATTGTAGTCAGACCAGTACCTCGTTCAACGGTTGCAGAGTTGGATATTGCACTCATGGAATAATGGCCAAATATCCCTCAAGAGCTGTTTCATAACCTCATACCGTCCATGCCATGGAGGTGTAGAACTCAGCTGGCAATCCAAGGTGTTCATACACCGTATTTGAGTGCAACGAGAATGAATTTCTCTCTATTATGGTAGCCCCATGGTGACTGGCTCTAAGTAAACGCCTTGTAATCATCAAGTAAAGAGATGAGGGAGGAAAATATCGTAGTGTATCACACAAATTACAGTTTTCATCAACATTGCGTACCCTTATTAGTCGGGGCAGTGGGCCTAATAAAAATCCTACAATACCTGACGTAATAGGAGTGAAATTACCAAAAAAAAAATGTTTCAAATGTTTGTATAGCTTATGGGACTTAACTATGGGGTTATCAGTCCCTAAACATACAAACTACTTACGAACTAGCTAACACTAAGGACGGCACAAATATCCATGCCCGAGGGGGGATTCGAACCCCCGACCGTAGTGGCCGTGCAGACCGTGACTGGAGCGCCTCAGTCTCCTCGGCCACCGCGGCCGGCAGTGAAATTACCATCCTTCGCTTGTGATTTGCGTATCATTTGATTAAGAATCACTGCCAGATATCATCAGTTTTGAACAGTGCATATGATGGTAGTTCAATTAGTTAATCAGTTGAAGAAAGAACAGGATAATGGGAGAATTTGTAGACCACTCTGTAGCATTGCTCAACTTATATACATCAACTACAATTCTTTCATTGGACAGCGGTACTCCGCCTTCATCGCCTTCTGTCATATCACCGTCCTCAGTTGCAGCTGATACTTTTATCATTAAGATAATATTGAAAATCAGGATCATTGGCACGATCGCCTACTATATCATTATTTGACTCGTGCACAATCCTTTCTAGCTGCTCATTATCCAGACTAATTCTGTACCTGTTCTCACAACAATAGCAAATTCTGTTATCTTGAAATGCGGACACAGCAGCCAAATGTTGTCATTGTGAGATTAAGTCCACTTTGGATGCAAGCAGCTTCTATTTAAAAAGCGCAGGCGGTTTCGCGTCCTATAGACGCATCATCAGGTGCTTAAATATTATTTTAAACATGCGTGCCGTTTAGCCACTCCCCAGAGTTCACGCCGGATGTTTAAAATTATTTGAACGCTACCTGTCGTTCACGTTCTCGTTAAAACGATTAGGGCTGCTGCGGTAGTCATATTTACTATACTGGTGCTGGAGGGCGGGCAAAACCGTTCCATGTTTAAGCTGTGCTCATGCAGCAATGGCTGTGGCAGTAATTGCTATTCAATGGTGCGACCGCTGTTACCTGGTTGCCGGCCGCGGTGGCCGAGCGTACTGCGGCGCGTCAGTCACAGTCTGCACGGCCACTACGGTCGGGGTTCGAATCCCCCCTCGGGCATGGATATTTGTGCCGTCCTAGTTCGTAAGTAGTTCATAAGTAGTTTCTAAGTTTAGGGACTGATGACCCCGTAGTTAAGTCCCATAAGCTCTACAAACATTTGAACATTTTGTTACCTGGTTGGCGTTCGAACGGATTGTACTTTCTAAGGATTCTTCCAATCAGTTGCATTTGGCATCTCACTTACCCACAAATATGATAGTTCACTTAAATATATTTTTTGGAAGTAACTATTTCCAGTATTCCTCCTGATATTGTGTAGTGATGTAGTAAAGGAGCTTTGTTTCTTGGCAAATGCAGCACTTTACTCTTCTTTATACTGAAAGAACATTGCCATGCCCAGCACAATGCGTCAATACGCTTCCGTTCCCGCATTTATATTTATACAATTTCACTGCATTGCAACTTCTCTATAAATTACAGCATCATCAGCAGAAAGCCTCATTGATCATCAGATATTATTGTGAAACGAAACGGTCCTATAACCCTCAGTGGAATCAGTTTAATGTCTAAATAATTTTCCTCGTTGAGAAATACTGCGTTCTGTTAGGTAAAATGCTCGCGCTTTATTCTTCAGGCGACGGTGCGGAACTGTATCGAACACACTGTGGAAGTGAAGAAACACAGCATCTAGACAAATCTAGTTTCATATCACTTTACGCCGGCTTCTCCGACTCTAGGATCTCTATGACTCAGTGGAGTATTCTCTGTGTTCTGAATATCCGTTTTTTAAATTTCTTTTTAATTTTTACGTGCCCCATTACATAGGTATATTGCTGGTTTGAAGGTTCAATTCAGGCGGTTTCATCAGGTATTTTGGCACATACACACACCCAGTACTTAAGATTAAAAGATTTACAAAAGAATAAATTTCTGCTACACAAGATTCATCAATTTATACAAGGAAAACATTCTACTTCTTCACAGCAGGAAATCGTAGAAGTCTCTAGTGAATTTATGTACGAAGTCAAATTTACTGACAGCCCATCCTACTTATTTGACAGCTATTTTTATTCTTGAGATAGTCCCTCTCCTTCAGTGAGTTACAGCACTCGAAAAGCTGGCAGTCAACAGTTTGGATATCTCTGTTACATGTGCAAGTTCCGTCTTCAGTTATTTCAGTTTCAATGACGTGATAAAACATTCGGTAATATTGGGTGTTTAATTATTAAATGTTTTATGGATCTTAGAAAAATAAGGTTTAGTGATTTTCCGGTGTTTTATTCTTTGCCACTGGATCTCCCATTTGTTCATAAACTCCTGTCGAACTTTCTTCTTCACTGCACAGTTATTTCGTTGTAGCGTATCGATCGTCGTGATCGAGCCGCTCTCTTAGCAAGATTGTCAGCTAGTTCATTTACCCATATCCCTCAATATGCTTTCACCCATTCTGAATTCACTTGCTAGTTGTGTGTCTGCCACGTACTGATTTTACATCGTATTTCTTCAATCAAGAAGTTGTGGTTCTTCGGATTTCGTAACGCACCCTAAATAACCCTGCTGTCGGTATGACCTACTGCAGCTCTATCAATATTGGTGAGATTAGTGACAGTTGTGCATTGAGAATGGCAAATTGTTCCGCTTGATTGTTTGAGCATTCATTAGACTGCATAAGTTGTACTTGATAATTAATCCTCTTATTAGCAAATATTGCTATTGCAGAAGCCACTCCAACGTCTGACATGCTGACGTCTGTGTATACTTCAACAGGATAGCTTTGGCTTGCGAACTTTTCAGTAATCCTCGTAAAGTCTGACGGTTGTGGCCAGCTTCGATATTGTAGGGCTATGTACATTTTCTGTCTGACGTCTGTAGTTTTGGCCAGATTATAATATTTGGCTTTTCCTGTACCTTAGGATTTACGGCATGAGGCCTGATAGAATACAGGATGCTTCACTGTATGTCTGTCTGTAAGCTTTCACAATCTTTACGTTGATTAACCGTTGGACACTATTAATTTTGGTACTGTTGTATTTTCGCTCCAGTGCCTCTATCCATATCGATAAGCCATACGATAATATGGGCAGTACTGATTCTTTACAAATCGTTCGCAGTGCTGTAGCCCGCAGACCCCTGTTGAGTACAGCTAATTTTGAAAGAGCATTAATGGAGACATTGCATTTATCTGTAATGTGTTGAATGTGTTTGTTGAAAGTAAACTTACTGTCAGTTATAAACGCCAGATATTTTAGATGATCTGCTTGTTGAAGCACCTTGTTATTAAGGTAAATTCCCACTCTAAATTATGCACATTTTCTTTTTCTGGTAATAAGCATCGCTATTCATTTCTGTTCCTTGAATTGGTGTTTGTTGTTACTGGACGGGCGATGGAGTGACCAAGCGCATTAAGGCGCTTTGCTCCGATGCGCGAGATCGCTCCCCGTCCGGGTTTCGAATCCTCCCTCGGGCACGGTAGTTTTTGCTGTGTTTAGTATAAGTTGGTCCGTAAGTAGTTTGTACGTTTAGGGACTGATGACCCCGAAGTTAAGTCCCATAAGCTTAACTCACATTTTAACATTTTGTTGTTAGTGGCCCAAGTCGCTATTAATTGCATGTCTGCGTTACAGATGTTCCTTGGACTGCAACAAAAACCCTGTGGGGATCTTTTGGTAGCAGATCTCTCTACGCGAAGGTTGTTGACATTTAACATTGCAGTTCTGTGACTGAAATAGCTGCGTGTAAGGTTATACGTATTGCCACGAGAGTTAAACTCACGCCACGCTTTTAAGAACACTAGGCCACCAAGCTGCGTCAAAGGCTACCGGTACATTCTGACTCACCATTGATGACAAACCGTTTTAGCTGTGCGACAACTCTCTACTAATTCTTTTACCGCCATTAGAGTGTCTGTCGTACCTGTTTGTGGGTGACACAGTATAGGTTTTTATGGAGAAGATGGAGTAATCAAAATGCATTATTCGATTTATTGAAAATGTTTCTAGTACCTTTGCTTCAGTGTATAAAGGACATATTGGAAACTTGTTGATTTCTATTCTGTGCTACTTATCAGGCTTAACTATCGGTATTATTTTAGCTTGCTTCCATCGTTTTGAAGGCAACCATTGTTCATCGTAGTAACAAATAGAGGAAACATGTAGAACAGCCTAAGTAGCTTTGATGTCATTCTCTCCTAGATACATTTTAGGATTCATCTGTTCCACTACAGTACGAATTTCCTGCGTCGTGAAATCTGTATCGTCGTTTGTACTTCCAACTGTTTCGGTAAAGTACCTAACTTCTTTATGGTATTTATTATGTTCGTCCTTGTTATCCTGATTCCAAACGATAGACAAGCCACGGATTGTTGCCAGGCGTGAAACTACAACATTCCTCCTAAGATTATAGTTTTGCTTGATGAGTCGCTTCTGTTTATTCCATCGTCTGCTTAAGATAAAACTTTTTACGCTGAGTTCTCAATATCTCCTCATTCGATTGCCTTCTACGAGCAACAGTGGCTTACGGTGAAGTTCAGGCTGATTAGGTCGGCGCCTGAAGCATCTCCGACGATTATACGGTTGAATGCAGATGCATTGCTCATCTGTAAATAGCACTTGATGTCCATTCTGACGAATCCATTCAGGATACTGTTGAGTCCGTCTGCATCGTGATATATGGTGTCTGTCAAAATGGATCTCGTTTTGGACTTTGGGAGTGAAGTTGCACGTCATGCAAGTATCCACTTATCCAGCAAAGGCCAGAAACTAAATCTACTAGAGGTCTTACAAATAAACAAACATCTAGCTCACAGTCCAGGCTTAATATTAAATGATCAAACAGTCCTCAATACATCACCACTTCTGAACCCACCCTAATACACAGAATATCCAGGCCTGTTCCATTTTATTCCTCCACTTCTTGTATCTTTGTATTTTCCCCTACTCTATTTTGGAGCGAGCATGTGTTTGTAATAGTTTCCAGTACTTTTGGCTAACATTTACTTTAATGATATGAAGTTGTATATCTAATTTCAATTGTGTACAACCACTGTTCATCTACTTTCTGTGTTAATACCAGTCTAGCCTCCAATTGTATAACACCAGCTTACTATCTTTCTTTGTTAGTACTAATATTCCAAGTTATTCTCTACTCTGTCCTTAAAGTACTTCTTTATTTAATTGTGAACACTATAAATGAATAAGTTTATGTTCACCATTTTTCAGTTTGAGTGCATACCTCTGATTTGTTAAGCTTCTCAGTTCACCAATGCACCCCACCTATACCCTCCTATCCAGCCCCTATATTTTTGTCTATTTGTTTATTTAGTTATAATAGTGTATCAGGTTTCTAATATTTCTAATGTTTGCATCACCTTGTGTTTTGATCAACCCGTAAAACATCAGATTCTTGTTTAATTTGTTTTATTCACTGTAGTCATGTTGAAAGAATTCATTTTAGCACTGTTTCTCCATGTATGGTATTTGTTTTTGTTTTCTTTTTCAGTACTATTAATTTACAGGTTTCATTTATATATTTATTTTCATTGTAACTGTTACATCAAAAAAGTTAATTTACTTTTCTGTATGTAACATATCGTCTATTTTACTGACAACACGAGTTCTTTGAGTGAACTTCAGTAAATGTCTGAGGTTGGCCTAATAAGCCGAAAACCGAAATAAACAAAACCATAGAAAAAACAAAAAAATGTTTATTTTCATCTTCATAAAAAAATAAAATGCAGAATGTCTATGGCAAGAATAGCATTTCTAAAGTAGTGAAATTTGTCGGCGCCTAAAATAAATTTAAATGTTAGGAAGTCATGTTTGAAAGCATTTGACTGGAGAGTAGCATTATACGAGACTGAAACGTGGGAGATAAGGACTTCTGGCAGAAAGATGATGGAAGTACTTGCAATACGGTGCTACAGATGAATGCTGAAGATTTGGTGCGTAGAACACGTAACTAATGGGTAAGCGTTGAAGATAATTGTGGAGAAAAGATTCATCTGCCATACCTTAAGTAAGAGAAGGAAACGATTGATGGTACACTTACTGAGACAATGTAGCATTGGAGGAAAGTGTGTGGGGTAAAGGTCGCAGAGGGAGACGGAGACACGTATACAGTAAGTAGATTCAAAAGGATGTAGGTTGGCGTTATTATTCAGAGATGAAGAGGTTTGTATGGGTGAATATACCATAGGGAGCTGCATTAAATAATTTTCAGGACTGAATACCACAACAACAGCATGAAACACTATTTATAAGTGCGACAACGGCGAGAATAATTTGGGTCTCAGTTGCGATATCTAGATTACAAAGTATTGTCATCAGCAGAATATACTAACATGGTTCGACACCTTTCTGTCGGCTCTATGGAGTGGAGGCAACATTGCGGCAACAGAGATCGTGAATAAATAACAGAAAGTTAATAAATCACACAAGCAATTAGGTTGAGATAGTGTAGTGATCAGGTAGTGTATGCACCAACAACGTGATTTACCCAAAGCTATGCCATAAGGAGCCATAGGAAAGCTGGAAGCGTGACAGGCAGAGATAGAGGTGACTGAAGTTACTGGAGTTTCCCAAAGTGTGGTTTTCAGGGCCTGCGCGCGATGTTATATGGTTATGGCAAGGTCTTCCACGGGTAAAATCAGCAAGAGATGACAGTTGTCTCCGGTTAACAACCCGTCGACACCGGAGGCTGAATACAACTCTGCTGCGTTTTACCCACCAGGCAGCCACAGGCTGCACAATATCAACAAAAACCGAAATCGCCTTCCGAAAAGTGGTACTACGCATGGAGTCCTATGGTGTTATAACCACGATGTCGTTTAATCCGCAGAAAGTGGGCAGAGGAACATCGGTATTAGAGACGTAACGAATAGCGCCAGGTTCACTGATGAGTCAAGATTTTGTGTTCAGCCGGAACATCGTCGTTCCCTCATATGGAGAGTACGTGGAACACTGAACAATGTTTCTTTCGTGCAGGGAACATCACCATATCATGGTGGTGGACGAATGGCGTGGCAGGTGTCAGTATTGGCGGACGTACGACCCTCTATGTCGTTCAAAATGGCGCTTTCACTGGTCAGAGGTATAGACTCGAAATCTTACGACATTTCGTTGTGCTCTGCGATGGTGCCATAGGAGACAGATTCCTTCAGGTGGACGATAACGCTCGTCCGCACAGATCTGCACTGGTGGATAACATGCATGAAGCCAAGGAAAATAAACGAATGGAGTGTCCAGCTTGTTTACCGGAATTAAACAAAAAAACAAATGTCTGTAAATCTATCGGACCAAACTGCGTGGTCATCAGTTAGTAGCTTACAAACTACGTAAACCTAATTAAAATAAGCTACGTACAAACACACACACCCATGCCCCAGGGAGGACTCGAACCTCCACGGCGAACAACCGCGCGCTCCGCAGCGCGATGCTTTAGACCGCTCGTCTACTCCACCGCGGCCCGTAATTAAACCCGATTGAGCAGATCTGGAATGAATGTCATTGGCAGATGCATTAGACATTACAGCCAAACCAGCACCTCACACAACGTTTGCAGATCTGGATATTGCACTCACAGAAGAATGGCCATATATCCATGAAGAGATGACTGATAACCTCATACTGTCCGTGCTACGCATTTGTGCCACTGTACTGGCCGTCCGAGGTAATGACATACCAGAGGGCATAGAATATGAGATTTTCGATTTTATGGTAGCCCCAGGTGCCTCGTACAGAGACAGAAAAATATCGTACTGTCTCACACAAAAATTACAATTATAACCAATATCTGAATAACATACTTTACCATATGTATATCGTGTATGATATCTCACTTCGTTGCCCCTTTAGGGGCAATGTACATCCCCCTCCCCATTTCAACCCCTCTCCGCACCCCCTCTCACTAACTAACTAACTAACACATATGTTCTCTAAAATGATGTTGGCTGACCTTAATATAATATGACTATGCATCACATTAGGTACCACTCACCTATCATAGAAACATTACAATTCCATTCCCTCCCCCCCCCCCCCCTACGCATCCCTTCCCATATTGAGTTACGTAGTGTTTTCAATTTTTTGCTGCCTTATCCTCATATAACCAAGCAGTCCTTCATATTGAATTAATCATACGTAAGCATATTAATATACACTGACAAAACCACATTACTTTATCGTCCCCCCCCTCCCCCTGCCTCAACCCACAATCTTTCGTTTAGCACTAACGTCCTCCTAACAGTAGAAATTTGTGAACAGAAATATATATATATATATATATATATATATATATATATATATATATATATATATATATATATATACGCCATGATTCCACTTCGATTTCCTTTATAGCCCGTCTCCTTATTTTTTTAATTAAATGACGTTATTAAATAAGCCACTTTAATCATGCCATCATTTAACCCGCGCTTGCTAACATGGCGTCCCAGATATGTATATCCCATACCCATAAGTTTGTTTTCCATGTATATGATTCACTAATGGTATGCATAAATAGCTTGACGTTCTTTACTCTTCCTGAATATTGCAAAAAAAGGCCACATTAATATTAATACTCTTGAATACTATGTATATATTTTCTACATATTTTACCTCAATGACTTAAAATACTTTGCACATTCCCTTATTACCAATAACCGTTCTTTACAATATCTTGTGGTTATAGTACACTTATATTATGTTATAATATTTAAAAAAGGAAAAAAAAAACATTATGATATATTTGACACTACAATTGTTTTTGGAAAGTAGTTTGTTACATAGAGACGTTATATCATTTTGATTGTTGAACAATTGTTTTCTATTATTGTAACTTGGCTGCCCACCTGATGAGTCTTGATGGTTCTTTTTACATGACTTCAAAAGGAAAACCCCATGCTTTGTTTTATTACCACTACAATGTTTCCTTCTTGAAAACAGTTTGTTACATAGTGACCTTATTTATTGGTTGAAAATTACTTTATCTTATATTGACTTATTTCTACTCCCCTGACGATTAGATTCACATAACTTCATGATGCATATGTTCCTTAACATTGTTACTATTGTACATTTTATCTTGTCCGTCTAGGAGCCTGAAGTGGTGTAATGTAGCACCGAAACCGGTCGCGCAGAATTTAATAAATGTTTTAAATACAGCTGATGGTATTTTCATCCCTCTGTATTTTATGAGGATGCCAGTAGGTGTAGTGCAGCAGGTATTGGGCAGTAACGTAGGTGCAGGGATGTTCAGTTTTCGGTTGAGGGCCGGTAAGTTCTGAGGCGCGGCCAGACTTGCCCACGCAGTGCAGTGGTGGAGGCTGGCCGCGCTGAGTTAGTGTCGGGGCCAGGGGTCGCCAGTTCACCTCGCAGTTAACGGCCGGTGCTTACTCACCGCCGACCGCCGACCGCTGCCCCTGCTTCTTACACCTCCATCTGAAACACACAGTCCGCCGGCACTGTTTTCGAGGTTGCTATTGACTACCACCGTAATTAAGAAAAACATCATTGCAGATGACAGCGATACCATTATGTGTGAAAAAAGTGTCCTACATGACCAAAACAATACGTATTCATACATAGGTTAGTACTAAAACTACGTTTTTGATTTTCACAGTATAAAAAGTATTTTCACCCGTCGGATTTGACACTTGACATTGGCGTGTTGTCGTGTGTGACTTCATCGCTGCGCGTTACTTTTGAGGTTCGTGCATGTCTGTAGGTGGCATGAGTAATTATGTGATAGTTGAGTTGAAAACGATAGTTTGTTTACAAGGGGAACATAGAATATAGTTCAAGATTTTTCACTTAGAAAGTGATATAGCTTCAAGAGTGAAACTTTCAGTCTGCAGCGGAGTGTGCGCTGATATGAAACTTCCTGCCAGATTAAAATTGTGTGCCGGAACCGGGATTCGAACCTGGGACCTTTGCCTTCCGCGGGCAAGCGCACTACCGACTGTGCTATCCCAGCACGACTCACGATGCAGCACAGTCGGTTGTACGCTTGCCCGCGAAAGGCAAAGGTCCCAGGTTCGAGTCCCGGTTCCGGCACACAATTTTAATCTGCCAGGAAGTTTCATAGCAGCGCACACTCCGCTGCAGAGTGAAAGTTTCATTCTGGAAACATCCCTTAAGCTGTGGCTAAGCCATGTCTCCACCATATCCTTTCTTCCAGGAGTGCTAGTCTTGCATGGTTCGTAGGAGAGCTTCTGTGAAGTTTGGAAAGTAGGAGGCGAGGTACTGGCGGAAGTAAAGTTGTGAGGCAGCATCGTGAGTCATGTCGGGATAGCACAGTCGGTAGTGCGCTTGCCCGCGAAAGGCAAAGGTCGCAGGTTCGAGTCCCGGTTCCGGCACACAATTTTAATCTGCCAGGAAGTTTGATATAGCTTCACTCTGATTATGAGGTATGCGTTACAGAGAGGTTTTCATTTCGTAAGTGAACTCCAAAGGCGCGAATTTTTGGGCTGAGATCTGTGACCGATGGTGCTGTATGTTTTTGTAATCTGTATTTTTCGGGGATAACCACAGATTATTTATTACCGAGAATACATACGTATTAAGATATTTCTTATACGGGTTTCCCGATATGTTTATGATGTCATGGGTCAAAGCTGACGGTTGTAATCGCTTCGTAAAATAATGCCGTAAGTAGATCAAAACCCGCTGATGATTGCACGGAGGTGCTGAAACATTTTTGCGGTGACAGGTATACACAGTGTCCTGCACATCAGGCGTACCTCATATCCGGACTAACGCAAATTGATTTTTTAAACTAGTTTCGGCGAAGTATACCGCCATTATCAATAGTTATGATAAAACCCATCACACTATTTTACAAAATTTTCGTTAATGACCAATCCATAGGAAGTCGTGATGTTTCCCTTATAACCTCTGGCAAAGTTCGGTCATTGGTCCTACAACATTACCGTAAATGCACTATGAACTACAGTTACCTGACTCCAATACTCTGAGATTTTCAGCTATCAATCGATCTTTTTTTTTAAATTCTTTATTAGCAAATCATGATTTCGGCCAGTAACTGGCCATTATCAAAGCATGTGTTTAACTGAAGATGTTATTAATATGGATAACTCACACCACGCCATAGACTCATAGCTGAAACTCTCAGAGTATTGGAAACAAATCACAGTCGTGGAGCGCAAACCATGGAAATTAACCTGAGTTACCTTACTGTCCTCCGAAATATTTACCTTCCATATTTACGCACCGCTGGTCTCTGCGACACGTGCCCTGGAAACTTTGCACGAAGACTTCCTTTGGGATGGTGTTCAAAAGACTCGTCACGTTTAGATGAATGGCAGGACTATCATCAAATCTCTTTCCTTCCAAAGCAAGTTTTAGTCGAGGGAACAGGAAGAAATCTAGACGACTGACATCCAACATGGTGCATGTTCAAGTTGCATGACGACGATTGACCACGCATATCCTATATCTTCAAATACTACCTCGTAAATGGGGTTGATGCAACTGGAATGTCCACAATACTCACCGGATCTTAATCCTAGGGAGTTCTTCCGATTCCCTCGACTCAAACTCGCTTTGGAAGGAAAGAGATTTATTGCTGGTCCATCCAGTAATGATGCTCGCCAATAATATTGCGTTACTGTGGACGCTAGTCATTGTCGCGAAAGCTGAGCCACGATTGAAACATGCTTTGTTCATGTGCCAACTTTATTTTAAAATACGACCTGTGCTATTTCCTGGATTTTGTCGTGGAGTTAGCATAAGTTTCCATTCGTTGCATTGCCCACAGCCTTTTGCACAATCCTGATGCTACCGTTTAAACATATATTAGTACAGCTCGTAACTTTGTAACTTATCACAGTGATCACATAGTTCTAGAGCGTCAAGTAACCTTGAAACTGTACAAATTGATCTGGAGATTGAGAACTTCAGCTAAATTCATGTCGGATAATTCATAGTCAAAGAAGCGAAAATTTTTAAGAAATAGCTTATTTCTCTGACTGAGATAACAAATAAATAAATAAATAAAAAGGGCCCACAAGGTTCAGTCTAGGATTCTTTGCTGTCCTTTAGATATATTATAATATATATTAATGCCATCCTATATTCACGAAGATGATAAGCAGGTTCTTTTGCTAGCGTTACAAGTATATGTATCAGCCTGACAAACAGGACTTACCTGATGCTTTTGTGAGTAATGTCTTTTAGAAAATTATTAAGTGGTTATTGACTCTTAATACACTTTGACAAAACCTAGTATATACAGTATCATATAATTAACGGCATGACACCGTTAATAAATATAGGCTTTGAACAGAAATCTGTAGCAATGGTACAATATTAGAAAGTTTTAGGTATTTGCATTGTTAGGGATTCAATTGGAAAAACACATGAAGATCTGATGAAATGTTGGAGTTCAGCTACTTATGCTATCAGGGACATTGCAATTTTTGTGATATACATCTCAGTACATTAGTTTACTATGCCTTTTTTCATGTTCTGGACAATTAAACATTGAGAAAAAAGGATTCAGTGCACAAAAGCGTGTAATCCGAATAATTGCTAGAGCCTGCAGACATTTTATTTACAGGTCTTTGGATCTTCACAGTAGCCTCACAATATATGCATTCACTTATGAAATTTGTTATTAACAATTCAGCCCAAATTAAAAGTAATAGCAGTGTACATAGCTACAACCCTAGAAGAAAGGGATATATTCACTATTCAAAGTTAAATCTAACTTTGGTACAGAAAGGGGAAATTATGCTACCACAAGTCTTTTGTCACCTACCAAGCTGCACCAAAAGTCTGACAAATAGCCAACTTGTATTTAACAAGAAAATAATAGAATTCCTGAATGGCAACTCCTTCTACATATTACATGAATTTTTTGATGAAACTTAGTAATATCGAAAAAATTTAAAAAATATAAATAAAAAAGTCCTTAAATATAGAGCGGTAGGTATAGACACCTTTTATTAAACTGACACGTGCCACATAATTGCAAAAGTCGTTCTTATGATCCATGGAAAAGTTTTAATCCAATCTAATCTGATCTAAAATGTTCGTGTCTAATGGATAGTCTCCTGATTGGAACATGTATTGTAGAATTTGTTTGTCTCTTATGCTTCCACTTGTGCTGCTCAACAACGTTATTTAATTTTCATTAGACATCTTCTAAAACTGAAACAAGGGAAAGACGCACTTAATGTAGGATTACATATTTTCGCTAGCATAGAAATATGTGAGGTAGCCACGGCCTTCACCTCAAAAACTAATGACCGTTACGAATTATACAGATTGAACACAATTCGTTAATTTCATGTTGCTCAGCACGATCATTTCATTTCCCTTTTATTGTGTCAGTACAGTTTATTTTCTGCAGATACTATTTCCTCGTAGTAATTGACCGAATATGAGTAGGAACGTTCTACGAAATATAGAACGAGTAGTGTCAAACTTGCGACAGTCACATCGATTACATATATAAGCATTACTTGCATGGCGACATGGAATCCAAGGAACAGGTAAGTGTGGGTGGTTTATTGGAAATCTTATAAGAACGTGTGGTTCTTCACTGAAGAGACGGTTAATAGAATACTAGTGCGACACATTTTTATTTTTTAATAAAATGCATGTTTGATTTGACTATGATAATTTAGTATGACATTTGTAACTTTATTGAAAATGACTTCTGGTGTTTTCAGCCAGATCTATTTTATTTAATGCCGTTGATTAACCTGTTTTAATACCTTTTTATTTATGATGATGGTCCTTGACCAAAGCTAGTCGATTTTAAGGATTTTAATAAAACAACTGATGGTTAAAGATGCATTTTATAGAATATATGACGGCTGTTAGTACTCACCTTACCAAAACTTTGACATTTTTTCCTATTGCTCGAGCGAGTCTGTTTCCCACCAGGTCGAAAGAAAGAAATTGAGCAGTGGGCTGCTGTTACCGGTTCTTTCGGTCAAGTCACTAGAGTTACGGAGATGCCTCGGTGACTCAAATGGAATCGCTTGAGGGTAGGCGATAGACATTTCGAGGAACACTAGCGAATAAATATGGAGAGACCCATGGAATTTGCATTTAGATGTCGATGTACATGAAAGACTTACATCAACATCGGTTAATTTCTGCTAATATTGACTATCAAAGCTGCGTGAATGTCACTCACTTGTTTTGCATCATGACGCCACACTCTTGAGTAGTATGAAAGATAAGAACCTTGCACAAGGTTCGATGTGCAAAGAGACTATGGGTTTCAACGAGTGCAGTGAAGTACTGCTTCCAGTTATATCTGGGTTCGTAGAATCAGGGAGATGGAAACCGAGGAATAAATGTACAGTGTAGAAGAGTATTTCTACGACGTGTTCATTAACTGGTAGAGTTTTATAAAATTACGAATTACTGATATCGCCCGTTTTTCTGAGTCTCCTTTCCACAATCTCGATGTAGTTAATCTCTCCAGTCCTGGTGTAGCATATACGCTGCATTCATTCCTGATTTTTTCCTTCGTGAAATAATAGCTGCAGGTAGCGAACGCCGACTGTAAAGTGTTCTCTGTGGTCGGCGCAACACGATGCTTGTTTGTCAAGATTTTCTGTGGCGCCAAGAAGTGGCAGGAGCTGTAAAAAGTTATGAGTTTTCAACTATGGTGCCATGAGTGACAAAAGATGATGTATAAATTGTGTTAATTTTGTGTTTTGGATATAGTTTGTGCGTTTACAAAACACTAAATAGTTATAGATTACGCAAACCCACAAACTGTGGGTTTATTATTATTTTTTACTATGATTCTCTTCAGTTGTTTTACATGTAGAGTATGTGCTACATTCGGCAGTTAGCATTACAAAGTTCCCTAGAGTATAATTACTGAAAATGTAAATGTGGAAATGTTTTTTCGTTCTATGTACTGCAGTTAAACATATATTACACATAAAATACGTTGCTCATTACAATTAAACTGTTGATTGTTCAATAATGAAATGTAAATATGCAGAAACCTGTGAATAGTTCACATTTCTTGATTTGCATGTTTGTCAGCAAAAGAAATTTTAGAACATATGGAGGCATTCAACCCATATTACTCTGTTTTGGAAACTGAAGACGGTGAAGGAGATGATGACACTCTTCGAGCAAGTTTAGTGGACGAACTTTGACAGAAGAAGGGGATGAAGAGATAGAAGAAATTGAATGTAATAAAACATAAAAACTAGGAAGGGAATCATTGTGCCCACACAGGGTCAGGGATAAAACACAAAAGTGGAGGCACAAATCAGAATCATTACTGACTGATAGGAAAATAGTGGCTATTGGTACAATCATGGGGAACTGGACCATTTCCAGTTCACGGAGGATATGATATGATATGAAAGGAGAGGATAGGGGAAGCAACGACTAAATAGTCAGAGAAGATGAAAAAGTGGCATTAATAAAATGGTTTCATAACAGGGCAATATAGTTATCATTCGCAAACCAAGGAATTTTACCAGTTGGGAACTGTCGGAGGTGTTTGAAGAAGGACAATGCCTATATTCACATTTCACGACCAAGTGTTGTGAAGTTATATACTATCAGAAACATGGGAGGAGTACACCTAGTGGATAGAGTAATAGGTAAATATCCAATGATAAAACAAAAATGCACATTTAGCACCATTCACCACTTTTATTTTTTATTTTTACATAGCCAGTGCATGGATTCAGTACAGAGAAACTGTCAAAAATCAATTTGATGTTTAAGAAACAGTTCAATAAATCTTTATTTGCTGTTTATTTTTTCTTGTAACAAGTATCCTCCAACTTTTCAATCTATGCAGTATGTATGAGTAGTGACCCAATGTAGCACATATGCTACATACTATAAAAAGTTACTATAATTCGCAAAAAAAATTGTTCCTGTTATTTGGTACCTACTGGAACTATTAGAACTAAATCAAGTGATATTGTTTCATTAAATGTGATCTCTGGTCTGAAGAGGTTAAAGACGCTTATAAGCATGAATCTCTTCGGTATTCACAAATAAATTTGACACGTGGCTGCCCATATATCTCACCATGTTTCATTGGATTTCTGGGCTTTCTGTGGTTCAGACCACTGTACCACGGGATTTCATATGATGAGATCGATCGAAAAAAAACTGGGCCAAGGGACTTTAATAGCAACACTTGTATATCTTCCTAGCAGTCAGCTGAATTTCTATATTCGCTATTTTCTGGGCTATGAGTGTCAGTGCACCCTGCAAGGACACAGGCGTGACAGAGCTGTTCAACAACAGTCATCGGACGCAGATAGACAACTGGCCAAACAGATCGGCGTCAGTGAGCGGTAGCCCTGACATCAGAGGCTGGGCGAGCGACGTGGCAGTGGTCGTTGTGTGATTCTTCTTCTCCAGGCGTATTTTTTGAAGAAGTAAATCTCAGGTGAACAGCGTAGTACGAGTGTACTTATTTCACTCATACCAAGCTGTTCACCCAAGATTTATCGTTAATGGTCGTTGTGTTTAGGCATCTCGTGCTCCCCTGCAGAATCCATGGAATTTGGGATGCTACAGTGAAACCTTTTGTTGTAAATTCTCGTCAATTAGTGTTAAATCGATTACTGCGGGATGTAGGAGCAGCCAGCACACATACGAGTGTTGGAACTTAAATAGTGGCAACACTGCTGTGGAGACACGAAGCAATGCAATATACTATTACCGCTGAAAGCACACATTGTTAACATACCTACCTTACTTCCGAGCAAATGGACTCGTCGGTACCACGTCACCGACGAGCGTCCAATTGAGGGAAACAGTCACTTGTGAGCGAGCGGTCTAATGTAACGGTGTCACTATAATTTCTAAACAGCAACAACGGAGTTGGATCAAGATTGAATGTGCCAGAGGTCGTACAATACGACGGTGTGATCAAGGTCTTCAAGAGGCGCGTGAGAAATTGGCATTGCCGTAAAGAATAGTGGGCTGTTGGGTAAAAGCACAGAGTAACATATACAGAGAAGAAGCCTCCCCTAAACCACTGTCCTACGCTCCCCTCGTAGTTCCGTAAGATGCTGGCAGGTGTCAGGGAGATCGCTGGCTTAGGGTGCCTGTCGCACGTCAGAGAGTAGCGTGGAGGGGAGGCTGAGGGGAGAGCTTGTGCCGCCTGCCACGTGGCCATAGCTGTGGCCAGCTTGCTGACGTTTGAGGGGAGATGGTGGTGGGGCAGCCGCTACCTGCCGCCTGCTCTGGCCAGTTTAAAGAGCTGCTTCTGAGCGCAGCGCCATCATGGGACATCTTACGGAACTGCTGGAAATCCTCCCTCCCCGCACCTCGGGGCGTAGGACTGGGCGTTTACGGAGGTTTCCCGTTTGTATATATTTGTCTGTGGTAAAAGCCTTCAACGAAGGTCAGGAAACAGTTCCATCCCTCATGCTTCCCGGACTAAATTCCTTCTGAATTTGAAACTTTTATTTGATTCCGAAGATAAAGAAACCACTTTGTGGCATTCGCTTGAGAACTGTTCCAGAGATTCTAAAGGCAGTAGACCGCTCCGTTCACACCATCAACAGAACAGGCTCTGCTGACGGTATACTACGCCTTCCACATCGCTGGCAACGGGTTCTACACAACGTTGGTGACTACTTTGAAGTACAGTAACAGGTGCAAACATGTAACGCTTTAGTATCGGTTATGAATAAATAGTTGGCACTATTTATGTTCCAATCCCCGTATAACGGTTCCGACGCTGGCGTATTACTATAACAGCCATTGTGATAAAAAAACTCATTCACTATGAAAAAACAAATACTTAACTTGCTTCGAGGTACAATACGAACAGGAAGACATTACCTTAAAAATATAAACAGAACTAGGCTAGGGACTTCTGGCTAATTATTCTGGTTACTAGTTGTGGGTCCGATGGCCGACTGAATCGCCCCTATCAGCAAGTGCGGCAGCAATAAAGGACGCTTTTGTACGCGGCAGCCGTAGTCGTGGCCGCGTGTCTTGTCGTGATTGGCGCGTGTAGTGGCGCCTGCTGAACTTGGTTCTCTCGTCGCTGTGCTGCAGTTGCTGCAGAACTTTAATGGGATAAGTGTACGATTAATTGTCACCATCCGAGTAATCGACAATTTAGTGATTAAAAGCATGTTTTAAATGAACAATTGAATAGTTCCGTCGTCTAGAAATAAATATTCACGCCCCACTGGGGATAAATAATTGAATAGGTATAACAGGGTCTGGGAACATTTTGCCGATCACTGGTGTGAGAGGTACATCTTATAAATATAATTATTTTAATGAGTTTGGGAAAAATCGTTTCCTATTAGAAAGGCAGCGAACTGGAGTATAATTTTTTAAATTCAAAAATGAAAATATAATTCAAGTTTTCACAAAGTTTTACAATTTTATATATCTATTTAATTGAGTAACCGGTTTCGATCTATGCTGAGATCTTCATAAGACCGATTCGTCTGTAAAATAAACTTATGCTGTAGAAGGAAACAGGTACAACAAATAATAGAGACAATATTTTACATGCACAAACAGCAAAATTAAATAAAACAGCATACCTCAACGTGTTTCCCGAGTCGATGAACGTCCTCTCACTGTTCAGCAGTCGCCCTATGATCATCGCCTCGGCATCAACGTTGAGGTATCCTGTTTAATTTTGCTGTTCATGCATGTAAAATTTTGTCTCTATTATTCGTTGTACCTGTTTCCCTATATAACATATTGTCTTTTACTTTACAGACCAATCGGTCTGATGATGATCTCAGCATAGATCGACACTGTTTACATTATTATAAAATAAATTGTAAAAACTTCGTGCGAACTTGACTGATATTTTAATTTTTAATAAGAAATAATTATTTTAAATTAAACTGATTTTCATTACAAGGATCTGCGCATACTTATATGAAACCGAATGGGTTTCTATGCCACGTCACAAAACAATATTGTAATATTAAACATGATATACACATGATATTTGATCATGAGATTTAATTTAATATAGTTATATATAGTATATATAGTTATATTATATTTAATTTAATTAATATTTTATTTAAGATGCCGGTAACTAACACACCTACTTTACGGACACAAAGAGATATTTCTCTGCGCTGCATCATAAATATATTCTGAAAATATAATATCAATAAGTATTACATTAAGTTATTTGTCTAGTACATAACAGTGTGAATTTATAAGAGTTGTTAAATAATCCCTTGGGAATAAACGACTATTCCATGGTCACGTTGCTTTAATATCCAGACATATGGTACTCTCGCACTCGTTTTCACGGTTCACGCCTGGGTAAATACTTCGAGTCAGATGGAAAGTGTGTGTTTGCAAGCGCGGTCGAATGATCAGACGGTACAGTGCCGAGAAAAGCTAACACCAGTTTTGAGATACGACAACTTGTGATTTTTTCATAACACGAAAGGTAAATCATAAATAAATGACACGCTCATCATGAATAGGAGTACAGAGGTATTGATATCCTCGATTCAGAAAGGAAGACCCTATAAACACTATGTGCAATAAGGCCAACCACAGAAGTTAGAGGCATGTGGCTGTAGGAACATAATATGGAAAATATATAAGCATCCTATACGCAGGACACCAAGGTTAGCATGTGAACTTGTAAACGAGACTGGTAAGAAGATATATCGTCAAACGATTTACAGACCGTTCGAAGAAAGTGGCTACAATGATAGAGTGGATAGGAAGGAACCGTATATGAATGATAAATAAGGTCTGAAATAGGCTGCATAGGTCGCTGTATTGATTAAAGTCATGAAGTGGTTAAAATATGACTTTATTTGACGCGTTTCGGCCTGGGCCATCATCAGAATCCTGCATACATTAAAGTACGTCAGTACAGATGGTTACATGTTCTTGTCGTAACATTAAGGAGCAGACTGCTAGGACCAATCTGGGCATGTTGCTTCTTTCGTCAGCCGATATACATGGAAAATTTACGAGAACTTTGTTACAAAGATCATGTTTGTATCTTTTTTGTGCGGCGAAGAAGGGTAAATCATGTTATTAATGAAGAGCCGAGGAAAAGAGATCAGTACCATATGAATGTTGACCCCCGTAGTTATTGGGGCCGGCCGCGGTGGCCGAGGAGACTGAGGCGCTCCAGTCACGGTCTGCACGACCACTACGATCGGGGGTTCGAATGCCCCCTCGGGCATGGATACATGTGCCGTCCTAGTTTGTAAGTAGTTCATAAGTAGTTTGTAAGTTTAGGGACTGATGACCCCTTAGTTAAGTCCCATAAACTATACAAACGTTTGATTTGATTAGTTATTGGGATTCAGCACCAAAACATCAATACCCAAAGTTTCGATGCTGAGGAACCGAACATTGATGTTTTACTTACGGATCACAGTATTGCCTACTTCAAGTCACAACTATTAGCCATTTTAAGAAGATTTGTTAATAGAACTTTGTTACCATTAATATAGCAGTTGTTAATGTAGCACTCAAACTAAATGGAACTGTAATCAAATTTCCGTGTCCTTAGCTGTTACTGTCAGCAAACAAAGGAATAGCAAAGACTTTGTCTAACTGTTAGGGATTGAAATGTCTTCCACTATAGATTAATTGACATGAGGCGGGCAAAATCTGCAGGACGTAACTTCGTTTTATTTATGGAAACTATGACTTAAATAAAGCGTTATCAGAGGGAGCACTGCTACTGTTCTCAACGTACTGTACTGGACTATAGAAAGTGTAAAGAGCGTCCACACTTTCTACAACTGTAAAAAGGCGTACATATGGCCAATTGATGCCGAACACTATGGCTACATAAAGCTACTGTCAGAGGCAGAGGCTGTCGGACAGTGTACATACTAAGCAGATAAACGGTTTGTGACTGTTAACAGGACAGTATCTCACTCATTATGTCGTGTTTCTCACGTACAATGAATGGGTTACTGGCTACTTATTGATCTGTAGGCTGTACCGATTGTCGCAGTGCTCATTATTAAAGTAAATGGGGGTATATTACAGTTTAAAAGTCGTTCTGCATTTGCTTCTATAACAGAGGAGAGCAGAGTCTATAGTGTAGGTACGTAATTAATTCTATTAATATTATAAAATTATACTATATTTCAAATTAGCAGGAAAACTACAAATTATTCTCTTTATTACTATGTATAGCCGACATCAGATAGTATATTGAACTTGGACAATATTTTGGATTAATTCAGATAGTGTGAGTGTACACCAATATTTTAAACAAATAAGCATGTTTATAAAATTTACAATTTTCTTAAACGGCAATGTAGTACTTAATAATATTTTACAATAAAATTATTACGTAACTATGTGAAACAATTTAATGCGGTTAGAATGAAGGCAGAATTTCATCTGTGGCACATGTAGATGAAACATTATTGATTACTGCAATGTAAACAAACTCTTGTATACTCATCTTTGTTAAATTCATGTCAGCTGAGTCGCCTCTGTATGATTAAGAGAAACAGAATGGGTGGAGGCATCAAGAAATATGTTTCATTTTTTTGATGTTATGCAAGGTGTGTTCTACAGGTTTTAATACATACAGAATTTATATGATAAATATTAGCAGCCTTCATGTAGGAAAGTCACAACTTTTACAGATGTGATTATGGCAGCTTAAATCTGCCAAAACTGGTAAAATGGGAAAGATATTGTATAGCGATATTGGGATACCTATGGTTTTTTACGTTTCAAAATCATTATATAAATACGCTAACACAAAAATTATGGTACAGATTACTAATTTATACGTACAAGAAGGCCAATGAAAGTTACATAATCCGAAAGATTGTTAGTCGTAGATTTCACGAATATAAA
Source organism: Locusta migratoria (assembly GCA_026315105.1). NCBI lineage: Eukaryota > Metazoa > Arthropoda > Insecta > Orthoptera > Acrididae > Locusta > Locusta migratoria. Next base: position 389,236,763 of record CM048744.1, read on the forward strand.
TATTATGTGTGCATTTATCCATTAAAAGTGGTAAAAGGAAGTAGAAATTTTCCTATCTACAGCATGGAGCAAGTTCTACATTGTCCAACAGTCAGCTCACTGATTGGCTATTCGCCTCGACCAAAGACGCTGTAATGCAGCACATCTGCAGTATTAAAGTAAGTGAACATCGAAACATGGAGTGCTCCCAACTCACTTTCTTGTGCCGTTAAAATGCTCCATTTTCGCTGTGATTAAGAGTGGTTAAAGGAAATGGATGTTTTCATATGAATGCCGATATAAAGGATGATGCGCCGGGAGAGGCATGTAGTGATGCACGGGTGGAATTACGAAGTCGACATGTTGTCAGCTCTGGAATTCTGAATAAAATGTTCAAATGTTTGTAAATCTATTGGACCAAACTGCGTGGTCATCAGTCCGTAGCTTACAAACTACTTAAACCTAGGTAAACAAACCTAAGGACAACACGCACACACCTATGCCACAGGGAGGACTCGAATTATGAATGTCGCAGTATCGAAATAACATTATTTCTTGGCGTTGTATAAATATACAAAGATCCAAATTGTAGTTACATTTCAAATATTAGGGTCATGAAAGTATATAATTCGAAAATGTCATTAGAAGTAAATACTTCCATTTTTATTTGTTGTTATTGTGTCAGTTATTTTCGTTAACGCGTAAAAGATACCGTTTCATACCTCCCAGTGCCGGTTAAATTTTACCAAATATACCAGCGGCCTCCTATGATAAGGTTGGCAACAGATGCTGAATAGTGAGAATTCTGTGAGTCTTCATATTAGCCAATCTACATCTACATCTACATACATACTCCGCAATTCACCGTAAGGTGCGTGGCGGAGGGTACACTGTACCACTACTAGGCATTTACTTTCCTATTTCCAATCGCTTGACAACGCTGATGTTTTTTATGGAATCTTCGCTTTACGAGGGAAATTATTTTTACTGAGCGGACAAGGATACATACAAGATCCTGTCAACCATAAAGCAGGAACATCATTATTTGTTTACTTCATGGTCTGTACGATACACTAATCGAGTCATTCTATGTGGTTCGAACAAATGGGCAAAGATTTTCTATCCTGTTGATGTTGTCAACATAATCACGCGAGGCCGCCGACATAATACGTAAAATTTTACCCCCAGTGACCATTGTAAACACAATTGGTCGATTTTCGACCGCAGGCAATACTAGTATAAATAAAATAGTTCGAATGATTATGCTTAAATTGAGTAACATAGGAACTGTATTATTCAACTTGCAGAAAGATAACTTCTCAGACAATATTGCAGTATACGATGAATGTTGCCCGATGAAAAAATTCACCATTATTTGATGTGTAGTTAGTGCACATAAGCTGTAGAATAATTACAGGTCGGATATTGGTATATCTGTTTTACCAAATGCAGCTATCGAAGAAGGCAAAGCAATTTCGTTAATTTGTAAATACAAAAGCGAATCACTAAGTTCTTATATCCTGAAAAAAGAAAAAAAAATCCAATCGCTGACGTAATCTTCCGAAATTACTACAGTCTCTGACTGTGAGAGAAAACAAAGTAACATCACTGCGTTATTGTACTACGAAATTAACAGAACCATCCATTGGTTTCTTGACGTAAGGGAAAACTGATAAGATGACGTCAGTAAGCTTTCTATTTTGATTTATCCCCTTATATTAGACCTGAAATCTACAAGAATACTTCAGAAAAACCATAAAGTTTTGTTTCCAATAACAGATTTTGTAATTTTTTAAATGTAACATTTATGGCGATTACTTTGCCATCTTCAAATGATGTCAAACTCGTCATCTTACTCTCGCTTACGGGTAAGGTGTCGAATGTCGGCGGGTAATTAGACGAAGGAAAACACAATTGCATAAACATAAAAAATTATTTTATTTTATGCACACAAGTGGCATACATTTGCTTTCCGCTTCGTATCTGCCCCAGTGATTTCGGTGGAAGCAGCATGGACCGATATCCGATAGCATAAACAACCATGCAAAGTCTCCAATTTACCAGTCATTGCTCATTTCACAAAGTTCTTATCTAACGAAATCATGATCGTCGTCGTCGTTTTCAGTGCAGGTGACTGATATCGAGGAATTAAGTAGTGCCTCAACACATTTTTTTTTCTTCTCCAATTGGTCCCCTACTTTTCATTTAATTTTTATCCTTTATTTCTTTTATATTACTTTTTCTTCAGTTTGGCTTCTGTTTAGGATCTGTAATGAGACACCCCATCCCTCTGCTTCCTAAGTTCCACACACCACTGCACCATTCAGTACCTCCTGCAAAATGGTCATCGATTCATGCCTTCTTATGGACATTGCTGCCTGTTGGTTCTTCATTTATACTCGTTACACAGGCTCAATACTTCAAGTTTATATGATAATCTTATTAAAATGGTTTACGAATTCATTGGGAAAGATGACGAGTCGTTATCTTGTCCGCCCAGTGAATTCGTCAACTTAACCTAAATGGCTTTTCATAATTTAAATTTAAATTCTCTATGGAGTTTAATATATACATTACCTGAATAGCGTGGTTTATAGTTCAGGAAAAAATTGAAACCAACTTGGATAATTTTGCCCCATGTGTTCCAGTAGCTATTTCGATGCACTGAAATATTACAACCAACATGTGTGTAAACATAAATGATAAGGTCTGAGTGCTAAATGATGGCAGTTGGCTTTATAACATACTGTAGCACACGCAGTGTGCTAATCCTTAGCAATGTAAGACCTATACGTGCTGCCCTGTCTCGACAGTCACATTAATGATTCGTAGCTTACAGTTCTCGTCATCTTATCTCACCTGCCCCTACTACGCAGTACTACCAAGCAGAGCAGAATTCTACAACTTTCTAAAGGCATAATGGAGAAAAATAGCGATATTTACACGATTAGTTAAAATTAAAATTATGGTCTACAGCCCAAATTAGATATTCTTTTATTTCATGAGTGGCTTCACTCTTTAAAGATCATTTTGAGAAGAATACTGCAGTGATTGTGAGCAGTGGCGGTAGATGCAACAAACCGCAACAAACATGAATTTCCTGAGTTTCACGTTTGTGCGGCCAGCTGCATCTACCGCCACAGTCTGCCATCATGTTGGTTTTCACCTGAAGATGGTCATGAAATAACAAGTTTTTTGACGTGGACGGTTTTTAATTTTCATTTTAAGAAACTACGATATATTTTCTTTCCTTGATTCGATTTAATGAAGTAACATCTATGAAAACAAATACGAAGGTTGCAGATAAGAACCATTATCTTTCTATAAAACACAGAATTTCATCTTGGAGCTAAGGGATACATTAACAAAAGAGGACGCCACGTGCAACTCCTCCTTTAACCACGTGAAAATCTCAGAAAACATTCTTTCCGGTCGCATACTTATTCGACTTATATCTATTGTTTCGATGAGCACTAATATTTATTAAGGTTTTCGACATTGTTTTTCGAATAATGTCAAACATGTTGTATCCAGGAGGCTATAATAAAGCAGTTTTTCCAGCCATGTTTAAAACTGCCGTACACTTTAGCACAAGTCTTCACTTCTATCATGCACCGTATTACTGACAGTATGAGAGCTATCTGCCACCACAACTACAAGTGGTTGGCAGTGAGTGAACATTGGGAAAAGTATTTCATTACGTGCTCCCACATGCTATTTTGTACATCACAGGTAAGGTGTTGTTATACATCAGTGCGTTGTGGCAGCCATGAATCTGTGACGAACGGCCAGCGTGCACGGATGGCGGCATTAGTGAGTCGTAAGTCATGCTCTGATAACTTAGTCGGTAAAACGTCTTCCCGTGAAAGACGGAGGTCCTGGATTAAAAATCCGGTTCGCCTGCTTGGCAGCTCAGGGCGATCGATTAGAGGGCTGGTGTCCAAATGTAATAATAGACCTATGCAAACTTTTTATCGATTAACGTAGGAAAACCGTTATCCTTCGTCAACAAACATTTTATCTACCGCAGCGAGAGAGGGAGAGAGAGAGAGAGAGAGAGAGAGAGAGTGAGAGGAAAAACAATATGTTCACCTCTCACCGTAAATGCATTTAAAAACCCTAAAGGAGCTAATTTATGCCAGAAACATCTCTTTCATAACTACTAAAGGCTGTTGTTTTGTCGTTGTTGACGTCACTTTACACGTTTATTTCATATATGTAATCAATTCATTACTGGTAATCATTGCTGATTGCCTGATATTCACCTGTCGGTATACAATATTTGTTTTGCATCGCACGGAAGCCCATACACAATACGGCTGTAGAGAGCAGACTGTCATTACGGAGGGATTACTACGTCAATCACGTCGACACGCGTTGTCCGATAGTTCAGACCTATAACGCTACAGATTAACAATTACGAGCTACGTGTTGATTGAGTTTGCAGTGTCAGCACATTGCTGTACTAGGTGCACTACGTTAACCATTTGCTCGACGTTATACAGCGGGTTGTGGTAACAGTTACTATCGTTTGATGAACGTTTATTTCATACGTTTCCGAGGAGTTAGTACATCTGCAGTTCACAGATTTCAGTAGAAGTGGACTGATAGAAGCCGCCATATTACCATCATATATTCTTAGCGATTTGCTGTGTACTTGATTATGAAAATCGCTGCGGTTAGAATTATTACCGTTTACCAAACTTTAAATTCCTTCAATCTGATCGTCTTAAGCAATATTACAAAGTGATCCCCATTTTGAAACTCATTTTTCTATTTTAATTTCGTGATCAAACTTATGAATGGCTTGTTGCAGGCTGCCACGAATTACTGTCCTGTGCCAGCTTCATCATTTGAAAGTAGCACTTCACCCTATGTTTCACTTAGTAATTGATATATTCCAGTTTACCTTTGTGTTCCTCCACACTTTCTTACAGCTTCCTGTAGAAGTATGGAGGTTGTTCCACAATATCCAAGCACATGACTTGTCAACCTGTCCGTCTTCTTGGCAGTGATTACCCAATGTTTCCCCCCTTCAACGATTCTAAGAAGAACTTCCTCATTTACTTTCCAAATAGTTCTGTATAACTGCACAGACGCTTCCAATCTATTCTTTTCCGATAGGTGACTACACTGCTGTGCTCCAAAGAGACATTAAAAATTTCTTGTGCAATTTAAATTCTTTGTTATTACCAACAAACGTTTCCTTACCCATGGATAATATCTTTGCCTTTTCCGTGTCTTCCAAGTTTCGCCCGTAAGGAGTTACTTTACTTCCAATGAAGCAAAATTAATTAACCCCTTTTACTCCATGATCACTAATATCTGATGTTACGTTTCTCGCTATATTAATTTCAGATACGTCTCATTTTCCCCGGTTTATTCTCAACTCCTATCTGAAATAAATAGACTATTCAGAAATTAATTATTAAGCCGCTCTTGCAATTCTCTTTCACATGATGACCGAATACTACTACTGTTATCCTTTGAGCATGAATATTTATCTTACTTGGCATTGTGTTTATTTATTTTGAAATGTAATATACATCGAAAAATGTTGATTACTTCGTCATTTACGTTCAAAATTAGTTTCACGTGTTGTTCAACTTCAATTTGTAGTTAAATCATAAAATCGAGCATTGAACATGGGTTCTGACGGAATAAATCTTCTAAGCCACTGATTTAACACGGTGCTATATTGTGTTTTTTGTAGATTACAGCAAATGTAGCTGCAATCTTTTAGCTTGGCACTGCAATGAATGTAATTGTTGCTGTCAAAATGTTAGTAGACCTATTGAACTAAACTACTATGATCATCAGAACCTACACTTACAAACTAACACTAAGGACAACACACACACCCATAACCGGGGCATCACTCAAACACGCGGTGGGAAAGTCCGCCCATTTCGTAGCATGACGCTTCAGACCATTTGATCGTTTCGTAATCGTTTCGTAATACTGATGTTCTACAAGTATTTATAGACACTGTATCCATTTTGCGATATTATCTGCCTGCCACAATGAGACCAACCACTAATTCCTTTTCTTGCAAAAAAAACCTTACTTCTCAGAGAAGTTATTGCAACCTACATCCATGATTTTAAAATAATTTTCAATAGCTGTCTTGCCTGAAGTTTAAAATTCTGCAGCACAGTGGTAATAAGGAAGTAATTTCCTGTAGTCGTTACTTACATACTAGAATTATGCCCCGTCTTCCTGTTAGTGTTTTGCTTATCTTCTTTTGTTCGCATATGTTGTTGACTATAAAAATTGAATTGCAACGTGTAGCAAAAACATCCATAGATCAGATGACTGGAAATAAAGACCAACGTTAATTATGTTGTTATTCTGGTCTTCAGTCCGGAGACTGGTTTGATGCAGCTCTCCACAATACCGTATCCTGAGCAAGCCTCTTCATCTCCACATAAGAACGACAATGTACATCTGTCTGAATCTGCTTACTGTATCCATCTCTTGGTCTTCCTCTGCGGTTTTTACCCCCACACACTTCCCTCCATCGCTAAATACACAATTCATTGATGTCTGAGAATGTGTCCTACCAATCTATCCCTACTTTTAGTCAAGGTATGCCAGAAATTTCTTTTCTCCCGAATTCTGTTCAGTACCTCCTCATTAGTTACGCGATCCACCCACCTAATCTTCAGCATTCTTCTGTAGCACCATATTTCAAATGCCTCAATCCTCTTCCTGTCCGCACTGTTTATCGTCCATGTCTCACTCCCATACAAGGCAACACTCCATACAAATGCCTTCAGAAAGGACTTCCTTAGGCTTAAATCAATATTTGATGTTAACAAATTTCTCTTTTTCAAGAATGCTTTTCTACCCATTGCCATTCTGCATTTTATATCCTCTGTACTGCGACCATCATTTGTTATTTTACTGCCCAAGTAACAAAACTCATCTACCTCCTTTATTGCTTCGTTTCCCAATCTAATTCATTCAGCATCACCTGATTTTCTTACACTGCACTCCATTACCCTAGTTTTGCTCTTGTTAATGTTCATCTTATATGCTCCTTTCAGCACATTGTCCATTCCGTTCAATTGCTATTCCAGGTCCTTTGCTGTATCTGACAGAATTACTATGTCATCGGCAAAACGCAATGTTTTTAATTCTTCACCCTGAACATTAATTCCTTCTCCAAATTGCTCCTTGCTTTCCTTTATAGCTTGCTCAACGTACAAATTGAACAACATTGGAGAAAGGCTACAACCCTGTCTTACTCCCTTTCCAACCAATGCATCCCTTTCATGCCCTTCAACTCTGACAACCGCTGTCTGGTTTTTGTACAGGTTGTAAATAACTTTACGCTCCCTATATTTTACTCCTGCTTGCTTCAGAACTTGAAAGAGTTTATTCCAATCAACATTGTCAAAAGCCTTCTCCAAATCTACAAAAGCTAGAAATGTAGGTTTCCCTTTTCTTAATCTATCTTCTAGGATAAGACGTAAAGTGAGTATTGCCTCCCGTGTTTCTACATTTCTCCTGAACCCAAACTGATCTTCCCCGAGGTCGGCTTCTACCAGCTTTTCTATCCTTCTGTATATAATTCGTGTTAAGATTTTGCAACCATGACTTATTAAACTGATGGTTCTGTAGTTTTCACACCTGTCTGCACCTGCTTTCTTTGGAATGGGGATTATAACATTTTTCTTAAAGTCAGAGGGTACTTCGCCTGTCTCGTACATCTTACACACCAGGTGAAACAGGTTTGTCATGGCTGGTTCTCCCAGAGACTTCAGTAGCTCTGAGGGAATATCATCTACTACAGGGACCTTGTTTCGACTTAGGTCTTTCAGGGCTCTGTCAAGTTCTTCTGTTAGTACAGTATCTCCTATTTCATCTTCATCTACATCCTCTTTCCTTCCTACAATATTGTCTCGAAGTTCATTTCCTTTGTAGAACCCCTCTAAATACTCTTTCCACCTTTCAGCTTTCCCTTCTTTGCTGAGAACTGGTTTTCCATCAGTGTCTTTGATATTCATAGAGCTGTTTTTCTTATCTCCAAATGTTTCCTTTATTTTCCTGTAGGCTGTATCTATTTTTCCCCTATTTATACATTCTTCTACATCCTTGCATTTGCCTTCTAGCCACTCCGCTTAGCCATTTTGCACTTCCTGTCAATCTCATTTCTTAGTCGTCTGTACTCCATTTTGCCTGTTTCAATTACTGCTTTTTTATATTTTCTCCTTTCATCGATTACATTTAGTATCTCCTGTGATATCCAAGGATTTTTTGTAGGTCTTTCCTTCCTACCTATTTTGTCCTCTGCTACCTTCACTATTTCTTCTCTCAATTTTACCCATTCCTCCTCTACTGTTTTATTTTCCCCTGTTTCTGTCAATTGTTGCCTAAAGCTCCCTCTGAAATTCTTAAGAACCTCAGGTTCCTTCAATTTATCCAGGTCCCATCTCCTTATTTTCCTACCTTTTTGTAGGTTTTTCAGTTTCAGCCTACAGTTCATAACCAACAAATTATGGTCAGAGTCTATATCTGCCCCTGGGTATGTCTTACACTGTAAAACCTGGTTCTGAAATCTATGTCTTACCATTATAAAATCTATCTGCTATCTCCCGGTGTCTCCTGGTCTCCTCCACGTACACAACCTTCTTTTGTGATTCTTGAACCAGGTGTTTGTTATAACTAAATTGTGTTCTGTGAAAATTCTACCAGGCGGCTTCCTCTTTCATTCCTTTTGCCCATTCCATATTCACCTACTATCTTCCCTTTCCTTCCTTGTCCTACTACCGAATTTAAGTCTCCCATTACAATTAAGTTTTCCTCTCCCTTAATTGTCTGAATAATTTCCTTTAGCTCCTCATATATTTCTTCGATTTCCTCATCATCGGCAGAGCTAGTTGGCATATAAACCTGTACTACTGTTGCCTGTGTTGCCTTCGTATCTATCTTGACAATGATAATGCGATCACTGTGCTGGTCATAGTAATTTACCCGCATTCCTATTTTCTTATTCATTATCAATCATACTCCTGTGATACCCCCAATTGATTTTTTATTTATAATCCTGTACTCACCTGACCAGAAATCCTGTTCATCCTGCCACCGAACTTCACTAATTCCCACTATAACTTCAACCTATCCATTTCCCTTTGTAAATTTTCTAATTTTCCTACTCGATTAAGGGCTCTAACATTCCACGCTCCGACCCGTAGAATGCCAGTGCTGTCTTTCCTGATGACAACATCCTCCTGAGTCGTCCCCGCCTGGAGATCCGAATGGGGGACTATTTTATCTCCGGAATATTTTACCCGAAAGGATGCCATCATCATATGTTCATACAGTAGAGCTGCATGTCCTCGGGAAAAATAACGGCTGTAGTTTCCCCTTGCTTTCAGCCGTTCGCAGTAACTGTGTGGCAAAGCCACATTAGCTGATGCTACAAGGCCAGCTCAGTCAATCATCCAGACTGTTGCCCCTGTAACTACTGAAAAGGCTGCTGCCCCTCTTCAGGAACCACACGTTTGTCTGGCCTCTCCACAGATACCTCCGCTGTGGTTGCACCTACGGTACGGCTATCTGTATCGTTAAGGCACGCAAGCCACCCCTCCTCGTCAATGTCTGTGGTACATGGGAGATTAAGGTTAATTAAGGAAAATGAAATCAGTATTTGGTGTTGAGCCATTTACGTTATAAACGCTGCTAAACGCTTCAGCATTGATTAAAAGGTTTCTCAAGATATGATATCAGATTAGCAACACATGGTGCTTCCATTCTGCCATATTTGATCTGCTGTAGCAATGGGTGGTGTTTCATGGGCCAGTCGTTCCGAAATCATTGTACAGAAGTTTTCTATAGGCTAGAGACCGGGAAAACAGGGCAGCCAAAACAGGAATGCAATCATGCTGTTATTAGTCCCTAGACGTACAGACTACATTAAGTAACCTAAGGACAACACACACACACACACACACACACACACACACACCACACACACACATACACACACACACACACACACACAGCCAGAGGGAAGACTCGAACTTCCGGCGGGAGCAACCTCGCTATCCCTGACAAAGCGCCTAAATCCGTTATGTTATTCCCGCGCATCTGAGGAGCAGTAGAAATAAATTTAGATATAAATGCAACAATTCTAGAACAGAAGAAATGGTTCGTGTTGCGATCAAAGTAAGGTAACCTTTAAAGGACGAACAATCGAGGAAATAAGAAAGGAAGCTGGCACAGGACATACAACTGGTCATCTCAGCCTTCAGATTCACTCGTAGTTCGTCCCCGCCTTGCGCCTGACTCGCAGCCACTGCGGGCAATGGGGCGCTGCTAGTCAGCCGCGGCCAGTCTGCTACGAGCTTCGACTGAGATCGTGAGACTCTTAGACCCATAACGCTCGTACACACTCGCAGTTTCTTACACAACAATGGCGACAAAAATGGAACTTCTGCGAATATTAGCAGACTGGTTTTACGCCCTGGCGGAAATGTCCGTAATGAGTTGCGGTAATTCCTGCCTGGATAAGTTAAAAGTACTAATTTCATTAGAAATTTGTGTCTTCCATGTTAGTTGAACGAGGTACCCACGATAATATCTGATTTTTCTGATTTTATTGTAATTTTAAACAACAGTGCTGAACATTTATGTTCATAATTTTTGAAAGCTTTTTTTTTTTTGAATAGCGACCTTCAAATGATAAATAATAGATAATTAAAATAAGACAGTGTAGAGTATAAGTTGCAGTGGTTTTTATTGGCAACCGGTTTCGGTCCTACAGGACGATCATCAGGCCTTTGGCACCTTGTTCGTGGACAGTGGCGGTGGCCGGAGCAGACGTCAAATAAAGCAGTTGATACCCGCACTCGGTTTCAGTAAGGCAGATGCCAAGTTCTTCACCGTGGCCTTATTTATTCTAAGGTGTGAAACTCGTTTAACGCTACATTGCCAGAACGTTGGACGTCCAAAGTACAAACTGTAACAACTGTACCACTTTTTTCTCATAGTCTTAAGTTAGTTTCACCTAAAGTTAAAAGCCCAGTCTCAGATAAAGACTGCTGTTGAAAAATGAAATTAAGATTAAAGTAGACAATAAATTTTGCAGACAGTATTAGAAAATGTGTTCCTCCGATTTTACTGTAATTTGAATTCATAGATTTTATTTACTGAAGGCAGTTCCCACAAGATTTCAACTTGGAACCATTGTAGAAGTAATAAGCATATTTCTCGCTTTCCTTTTTGTTTGTTTCTAGTTTTAAAATCTTGCTTCATTATTTTAAAAAGATACAATTCGACAGACCAATTGTTTATTACTACAGTGGCAGAAATGGATACTTGAATCCTGGGGGTTACGTACACTACTGAAGAGAACAGTGTTGTAAAGTATCCTCTGTCACGTACCTTACAAAATTTTATGTAGACAGTGGTCTTCCTCTTGTTTTTAAGGTCACATGTGCACGATTTCATCAAGTTTCGTATAAAACTGAAGATTTGTATGCACACACACACACACACACACACACACACACACACACACACACACACACCGGACATCAGATGTTGCTATTGTCCTTCTAAATGATTTGGCGGTCCTTTTTGCGACGATTAAATTTTATAAAAAGTGCACAATGAGCTGTTGTCCTTTAAATGTTCGTGGTTCTTGTGATCCTATTCAAGTGAAAAATTATTGGCGGTATTCCACGAAAATGAATTGAAATATTTAATGATGCCGCTAATCTCGCTAGTAAATACTGCACTCAAATGTGCGCTAAAGGGTGCTATTATACATTAATAAAAATTTTGAATACTCATAAATATGTATAAATATTCTGACCGCCATTTGACTGTAAGGTTGTATTATTTATTTCCACAATTCGGACTTTGGCTTTGAGGCCATTATCAAGTGCACAAATACCCCATTTATATGGTGTATGTAGATGACCAAGATGTTATTTTTACGATATAGGTTTGCATATGTGTTAAGATGCAAGGCGTGACTAAGTAAAATCTCAAACTAACATAATAATTAATACATGTTGCCTTGAATATGTATAAGTTATTATGTTACTCTGACATTTTACTTAGTGACAACTTGCATCTTAACACACATGCAAACCTGTTGTAGTTGTTGTTGTCTTCAGTCCGCAGACTGGTTTGATGTAGCTCTCCACTCTACCCTGTCCTCTACAAATCTCTTCATCTGATAATAAGTTCGACAACCTATATCCTTTTGAAACTGCTTACTGTATTCGTCACTCGGTCTCCCACTACGATTTTCGCCCCACACACTTCACTCTAATGTTAAGTTGACGATTCCTTGCTGTCTCAGAATATGTCCCACAAATCTATCCTTTCTCTTAGTCAGGATATGCCAGAAATTCCTTTCCTTCCCAGTTCAGTTACGTACCACCTCATTAGTTACCAGTCTAATTTTCATCATTCGTCTGTAGCACCACATATGAAAAGCTTCTACCATATTTTTGTCTGAACTCCTTATCGTCCACGTTTCACTTCAATACAACGCTACACTCCAGACAAATGCTCTCAGAAACGAGTTCCTAAGATTTAAACTAATATTAGATGTAAACAAATTTCACTTCTTCAGAAACGGTTTTTCTTCCCATAGCAATTCTGCATTTTACATCATCTTTACTTCGGCCATCAGAAGTTATCTTGCTATTGAAATAAGAAAACTCATCTCAAAACTTTATTGTCTCATTACCTAATCTAATTCCTTCAGCATCGCCTGACTTTCTGACGCTACATTCCATTATCATTGTTTTACTCTTGTTGATGTTCATCTTATACTCTCTTTTCAAGACACTGTCCATTCCATTCAATTGTTCTTCCAGATCCTTTGCGGCCTCTGACAGGATAACTATGTCATCACCAAACCGCAAAGTTTTTATTTCTACTCCCAGAACTTCAATTCCCTCTCCAAATTTCCCCTTGTATTCCTTGCAAACCTATATCGTAAAAATGACACCTTGGTCATCTACGTATACCGAGTAAATGGACTATTTGTGCACTTGATAATGGTCTAAAAGCCTAAATCCGGATTGTGACAATAAACAATACAACCTTCCAGGCAAATGGCGGTCAACTCATTTAAACAGTACTTCATGACTGTGGCTCAACATAACAAAGTAATTGACCGCTAAATACATTTTCTTGTTAAACTAAATACATTACTTGCTAAACCCGAAATCAGATCGACATCGGTACTACCAGACTAGCAGAAAATTAGAGATAAGAGATTGCCATTTTCTATTATCTAGTGCACCAGTTTTGTTCTTTATCTCTGGCATCTGTTAACAATTTATCATGTTTATAATTATGATGCCTTTTCATATGCCACATTCCAAAATAGGGTACATCAGACCTTACTACATTTCCTTTCCACTGCGAGTGAGACCAAGTCGCTTCGGTCGCAACGGCTCGTTCCGCCACTCACGAGCAGCGGCCGCGCTCGCCAGTAAGACCGTGTCCTAAGTAAGCGACAAAGCCAGCGACAGCTTCAAGCGACAAATGTCGACCACACGTATGGTTACAGGTCTGTCCTACGTGAGCGACATCTGCTGCGCCGCCGACAGACGCGACAACTGGTGATTTTTGAGATTCAAAGCTGCTTCAGTCTTGTCGCAGTCGCACGTGCAACTAAGTGTTGCACGTTGAGAATCGTCTGCTTGTAGAGGTTACAAAGGATGTCACCAGATTTCTGCGAGCTAATAAACCCTTAAGTATATGACACTGCAACTGCAACAGTTTCAAAAAGAACAGAAAATTGTACGTATAATGAAGAATTTTGATTTGGATAGAAAGAAGTACCCTTAAAGAACTAGCTCGGAAATTTTCTTTTAGACTTGATGGACGACTGAAGTTAATTTTTTTAAATGCTCCTGTCACTATTCTGTATTTTTATTCTGACAGGGGAACGGTCCAATGAGACATGTCGAAACCTACCCTGAAATTTTTTACATAGGCAGAAGACAACGAATGAAATACAGTGTCAAAAGTTTAGCTGCTAAGAGGCCCTGTAAGTATTTTTTAAAAATAGCTGAAAATTCCCAAGTTCTTAGCGTGCCAGGTGGCGGTAGAAATGTACACCCCTACTGGCGCTGTAGCAACAGCGCATGCGCAACTAGGCGCGCGCGCGCGCGCGCACACACCACACAAACAGTCGAGGTCGGCGGTATATTGTAAACAGGAAACACGACACTACCCGATAGTAATTTGTAAAGGACGTTTCAGGATATCGTTTGTCTATTATCAGTTGAATTTTGCAGTATTGCTAAGTATTGACAATAAAGGTAAAGCTGAATTAATATTTATTGTGCTTTCGTCAGGCATTCCTGCTTGTAGTATCTTTTTTCTTCTTTTTCCAGTTTCACTGTAATGTGGAATCCAATTAAAGTTCTCAATTTAGCAAAGATGAAATACGAAGAATGTGGTTTCCAGCCGAAATCACCTATTTCTCCTGAGGACGTACATATGGGTCATTTGTTGCTTGATTTCTTTGACATTCATTCGAATGATTTCCACATTTCGTTTGAAATTCTAGAAACGTTAGAAGAAATAGGAAATAACTGTGACTCGGACGTCAGTTGTGCCAGTAACAGTTCTGAAGAAGAATACCAACCAATCCCTTTAAAAAAAAAAAAAAAAAAAAAAAAAAAAAAAAAAAAAAAAAAAAAAAAACGCATACTACATCAGCTTTCAGCGACAAAGAAAAGGCAGTGAAATATTGGTTAAACGAAGGAGGGTAGAAACTCTTGAAGTTAAGCAGTGTGCAAAGGCGGTTTCGTCTCGTAAAATCTGAGCGTGAACTTTATAAATGGAAGAAGTAAGGAACATGCGAAGAAAGGGAAACTCGAAAACATCTGAAAGAAAAACTGTTCGAAAGATTTAGAACTGCTCGTGAAAGGCAATGCACCGTTACCGATGGAGATCTACAAGACTGGGTCCTCCGAATTGCATCTGACACGAACATTGCTAATTTCCAGGCTTCGTCGACGTGGCTACAAAGGTTGAAGAAATTATACAGAATAGGAAGTCGCAAAATTACCACGTTTACGTCACGTAAACATGTAGTTCAGCTACCAGTGATAGACAATGCAATAGAGAATTTCATAAGTGACATCAAGACGAAACTTACTCTTATCCCTGGAACAGCTGTTTATAACGCTGATCAGTCAGGTTTCGTGAATGAACTGCGTGCACACCGCACTTTATCATTTCGGGGTGAGAAAAAGACAGAGTCGATTGCCCAATCAATAAATGCAATGACACATTCCTATACGATAATGCCCGTGATAAGTGTGAGTGGTTTACTATATCCGCAGCTGTATATCTGTCTTCAAGAACCTCAAGGCAAATTAGGACCAAAAATATAAATGGACTGTTTAACTGTAAAAATGTTGGTATCGACTTATCAAAATCTGGAAAAATGGGAAAGAATAATTTTCAACATTTCATTCGAAACGTATTCCTACCAGTTGTAGAAACTAATTCATTACTTTTGTTGGATTCATGGTCTGGACATAATGATGCCTCTGTTTTTGTGGAGGACGGCGAAAAATCTGTGGATGTAATGAGCATTCCGTCTGGAACTACTAGTGCGATTCAACCTCTCGATAAAGAATTTTTTCGACAGTGGAAAGCATTTTTCAGGAAATTATCAGACAACATAATTTCCGATACCTCTCTCTCATTTCAGGTTTATCAGCGGAACAGTTCTCTTAAGCTCCAGTCATTTGTGCATTGCCAGTTTTCTTCGCTACGCTTTACGAATTTGATCAAATTTTGGACCAGTGCTAAGGGGGAGATGGAGATGAATTCCGTGTAAAGTGCACGATCTCAATGCGTGTCTCGCTTCCATACAAATTGAGACACCATAAATTCTTCCTTCCCTTCGCCATTTTGCATACTCCGTCAAAAATAGTGCGCTCGCTATGCACAATAATCCTCACTGAATAGCAAAGTTTCGCGCTGTGGCTCTAACAGGAAGTAGTTGTATGTTGTATGCCGAATATTACCTCCAAAACCTAAAAACCAATAACACACCGTTTGCAGGCAATGTTTGCTACCTCGTCTTCTCTTCCATTCCGTCTAGTATAAACGATTCAACCCATATACAAGAGAATGGTAGGGATTTTTTTTTCAAATGCTCATTCGTTCCTGTTCGCTTCCATCCACTACATTGTAAACCAGGCTTTAGGTGCTTAATATTGGTGACTGTGCTCTGCATAATTCCGCTATGTGGCGCTACGTGAGTGATTCGCCGAGTTGCGCGCTAAGCGGGCAGGCCTGTACAAAGCGCTGTTATAAGCTGTTCTTCGCGTGGCAAAAATGCGTAAGTTCAATTTTTTTTAATACTTGCAATGCCCCTTCGCAGCTAAAATTTTGGGAGTGCGATTCTTCCGTTGTCTTCTTTCCGGAGCAAAAATTTTCAGGGTATATTTCGACCATGTCTTATTGGACCATTCCCTTGTGTTAGTCTGATTTACACTATGATGAACGTGTTTTGAACAATTACTCGCATTTATGTACCTTATGCATTTGAAAATTTTTGACAGTAACAAATCTCTAAGAAAGAGAACTCTAGGATGTCCAACAAAATGCATGTACAATTATGATTCTGAAAAAAATATCTTGAAATAATGGTTCATTAGGAATTACATGTGTTTAGTACAATGGGAGATGTGTGTTTGCAATTAAAGATAAACTATATTGGAAAGCACTTAAAATAATTTGCGGTGCTCTGTAAAGAGAATATATAAAACTTTCTTAAATAGCAGAAATAATAGGTGAACCACAGACATTGCCGAGGTGGGGTGGCTAGCGTGCCTCAATGATGCAGATAGCCGTACCGTAGGTGCAACCACAGTGGAGGGGTATCTGTGGAGAGGCCAGGCAAACGTGTGGTTCCTGAAGAGGGGCAGCAGCCTTTTCAGTAGTTATAGGGGCAACAGTCTGGATGATTGAGCTGGCCTTGTAACATCAGCTAATGTGGCTTTGCCACACGGTTACTGCGAACGGCTGAAAGCAAGGGGAAACTACAGCCGTTACTTTTCCCGAGGACATGCAGCTCTCTGTATGAAAACATGATGATGGTATCCTCTCGGGTAAAATATTCCGGAGGTAAAATAGTCCCCCATTCGGATCTCCGGGCGGGGACTACTCAGGAGGATGTTATCATCAGGAAAGACAATACTGGCATTCTACGGATCGGAGCGTGGAATGTTAGATCCCTTAATCGGGTAGGAAAATTAGAAAATTTAAAAAGGGAAATGGATAGGTTGAAGTTGGATATAGTGGGGATTAGTGAAGTTCGGTGGCAGGATGAACAGGATTTCTGGTCAGGTGAGTACAGGATTATAAATACAAAAGCAGTTGGGGGTATCACAGGAGTAGGACTGATAATGAATAAGAAAATAGGAATGCGGGTAAACTACTATAAGCAGCACAGTGATCGCATTATCATTGTCAAGATAGATACGAAGCCAACACCGACAACAGTAGTACAGGTTTATATGCCAACTAGCTCTGCCGATGATGAGGAGATCGAAGAAATATATGAGGAGCTAAAGGAAATTATTCAGACAATTAAGGGAGATGAAAACTTAATTGTGATGGGAGACTGGAATTCGGTAGTAGGAAAAGGAAGAGAAGGAAAAATAGTAGGTGAATATGGACTGGGCAGAAGGAATGAAAGAGGAAGTCGCCTGGTAGAATTTTGCACGGAACATGATTTAATCATAACAAACACGTGGTTTAAGAATCACAAAAGAAGGTTGTATACTTGGAAGAGACCAGGAGACACCGGAAGGTATCAGATAGATTTTATAATGGTAAAACATAGATTCCGGAACCAGGTTATAAACTGCAAGACATACCCAGGGGCAGATATAGACTCTGACCATAACTTGTTAGTCATGAACTGTAGGCTGAAACTGAAAAAACTGCAGAAAGGTAGGAAAATAAGGAGATGGAACCTGGATAAATTGAAGGAACCTGAGGTTCTTAAGAATTTCAGAGGGAGCTTTAGGCAACAATTGACAGAAACAGGGGGAAATAAAACAGTAGAAGAGGAATGGATAGCATTGAGAGATGAAATAGTGAAGGCAGCAGAGGACAAAATAGGTAGAAAGGCAAGACCAACAAAAAATCCTTGGATAACACAGGAAATACTAAATTTAATTGATGAAAGGAGAAAATATAAAAGTGCAGTAAATGAAACAGGCAAAATAGAGTACAGAAGACTAAAAAATGAGATTGACAGGAAATGCAAAATGGCTAAGCAGGAGTGGTTAGAAGCCAAATGCAAATCTGTAGAAGAATGTATAAGAAGGGGGAAAATAGATACCGCCTACAGAAAAATAAAAGACACATTTGGGGACAAGAAAAGTAATTCTACGAATATCAAGAACTCAGATGGAAAACCAGTTCTCAGCAAAGAAGGGAAAGCTGAAAGGTGGAAAGACTACATAGAGCAGCTCTACAAAGGAAATGAACTTAGAGACGATGTTGTAGGAAGGGAAGAGGAAGTAGATCAAGATGAAATAGGAGATACTGTACTGAGAGATGAATTTGACAAAGCCCTGAAAGACCTAGGTCGGAACAAGGCCCCAAGAGTAGATGACATACCCTCAGAGCTACTAAAGTCTCTGGGAGAGCCAGCCATGACAAAACTGTTTGAACTGGTGTGTAGGATGTATGAGACAGGCGAAATACCCTCAGACTTTAAGAAAAATGTAATAATCCCCATGACAAAGAAATCAGGCGCAGACAGGTGTGAAAATTACAGAACCATCAGTTTGATAAGTCATGGTTGCAAAATTTTAACACGAATTATCTACAGGAGAATGGAAAAGCTGGTAGAAGCTGACCTCGGGGAAGATCAGTTTGGATTCAGGAGGAACGTAGGAACCCGGGAGGCAATACTTACCTTACGTCTTATTATAGAAGATAGATTAAGGAAAGGCAAACCTACATTTTTAGCTTTTGTAGATTTGGAGAAAGCATTTGACAATGTTGACTGGACTACACTCTTTCAAATTCTGAAGTCAGCAGGGGTAAAATACAGGGAAAGGAGAGTTATTTACAACTTGTACAAAAGCCAGACCGCAGTTATTAGACTCGAAGGGCATGAAAGGGAAGCATCAGTTGGGAAGGGAGTAAGACAGGGTTGTAGCCTTTCTCCGATGTTATTCAATTTTTACATCGAGCAGGCGGTGATGGAAAGCAAGGAAAAATTAGGAATAGGGATTAAAGTACAGGGGGAAGAAATAAAAACATTGCGTTTTGCTGATGACATTGTAATTCTGTCAGAGACAGCGAATGACCTGGAAGAGCAGTTGAATGGAATGGACAGTGTGTTGAAGAGAGCGTATAAAATGAACATTAACAAGAGCAAAACAAAAATAATGGAATGTAGTCTTAGAAAATCAGGCGATGCCGAAGGAATTAGATTAGGTAATGAGACAGTGAAGGTGGTAGATGAGTTTTGTTACTTGGGTAGTAAAATAACATGCGATGGTCGCAGTACAGAGGATATAAAATGCAGAGTGGCAATGGGAAGAAAAGCATTTTTGAAAAAGAGAAATTTGCTAACATCAAATATTAATTTAAGTGTAAGGAAGTCTTTTCTGAAGGCATTTGTGTGGAGTGTTGCCTTGTACGGGAGTGAAACATGGACGATAAGCAGTGCGGACAGGAAGAGAATAGAGGCTTTTGAAATGTGGTGCTACAGAAGAATGCTGAAGATTAAGTGGGTAGATCACATAACTAATGAAGAGATACTGAACAAAATTGGCGAGAAAAGGAATTTTTGGTATACCCTGACTAAAAGAAGGGATCGCTTGGTAGGACACATTATTAGACATCGAGGAATCGTAAATTTAGCATTGGAGGGAAGTGTGTGGGGTAAAAATCGTAGAGGGAGACCAAGAGACGCGTATAGTAAGCAGATTCAAGTGGATGTGGGTTGCTGTTCTTATGAGGAGATGAAAAGGCTTGCTCAGGATAGAGTAGGGTGGAGAGCTGCATCAAACCAGTCTCCGGACTGAAGACCATAACAACAACAACAACAACAATAGGTGAAAGGGTTGTAGTAATTAAAATGTTACATGGAATGAAGGTCGAACCAACAACTGCTAAACTTACAATTTATGAACCCGGAACGCTATCCCTTTACTGCGACGACAGTATTAGTATCAGCGCAGTTTTAAATTATTTTTATCGCTGACTCTATTCGTACTTAATTAATTGATGATGGTTTTACTCAAAAAAGAAAAACGCACTGACGCTCATAGTCAAAATTATCTGTACTCGTTGAAGTATTTTTGAAGAATTTGGTTGATGATGTTCAGTTGCTTTACACAGAGCTTTCATAGCTTTATAGGTCCTGCAACTGATACTATGGTTTGGTTAGTGTATAATTCAACTTCCGAGCCCTTCCCCTACCCCTAAACCTCACTGTCATCCATTGTGTCTGAAGTGATGGTGCTTGTTGGAGCTTGCAGACGGCCACATTGCAACAGCATATTCTGCGAACTTGTCATGCTATAAGCAATCATTTCAATTGCTCTTCAAAGACTGCTCCTAGCAAACACTGCGGAGTCAGTTCATTCCATATAACAGGTTCACCAATTCTTCTGCACTCTCTGTGGGAATAGCAATGTTATCATCAACTCTTATCATCTATAGCGTTACAACTAAATATTTATTCTCTCTCTCTTGGATCTTTCATTTTCATTTCTGATTGTTAGTGGCGACAAATGAGTTTATCCCTGCCATACATCATTTTTTATACGAGAACCCGTTCCTTGAAAACTTACTTTTGTATATTACTCGTCTTTCTCCGTTTCACCCTCGTATTTTCATCAGAATTTCAAAACTCT
This sequence comes from Locusta migratoria, assembly GCA_026315105.1. Taxonomy (NCBI): domain Eukaryota; kingdom Metazoa; phylum Arthropoda; class Insecta; order Orthoptera; family Acrididae; genus Locusta; species Locusta migratoria. The sequence goes on from CM048744.1 coordinate 389,257,633, forward strand.
CTTGTGCCTTTACCAAATCGAAAACTAAATCATGGATGTGTGAGCTCTAAATGTATGTGCTCGTCCTCACGGTTGACTGCTAACACCATCATTGGAGTTGTGTGCATTACACTCTTAGGAAAGTACGTTGCTATGCCTCCAGTACACTACATTTACCTACATCACACAGTAAAGCAGGCCAACTACGTCTGTTGTTGTTAGTTACGCTGTTCAAACAACTGTGATTGAGTAGCACAGATTAATCATTCGTAATGGAAAACAGCAATTACACGAGATTGCTAGCAGCCCGCCTTCCGGCAAGGCAGTTGAGATTGGAATCGATACATCTTTAACGCGGAATCCAATGGTATCTACGGCTGAACTTAACGATAATACCTTTCTGACCTCTAATAGTAAAATACAAAATTGCACTTCATCTAAAAAATCTCTAAAACATAGTTTCTCTTTGTAATATGAAATAGGACGATTGCGTAGTCTAGAAAATAATAGAACGCAGGTCCTCCGTACTATGTTTAGTGGTTATTAGAAGAAAGGTTTCCATAGTAAGGAAACTGGAGCATTTTTGGCACCGAATCTATACTGCATAAGAAACAATTTATCGGAATGCTTAAGTATTGCGTTATACGGCAAAATTTACGTTTTGCGCATGGTATTCACATACAGGGTGTTTTAGGGATAATAGTAAATGTTTTAGAAAAGTAGTATAGACGAATTGTAATAGAAGTACATTACAACATGTCTTGAAATTCATTGAGTACAAAGGTACAGCAGTCAGTATGTAAACAAACTCAAGGTAAATGACGTTGTCGAAGTTCATTTTAAAAAATTCCGGCTCCGGTTTCAATGCTCTTCTGACTTCTCTTGATAACACCACGTGTAACTCCTCTGAGGTCGTCTTTGCGTTTTTATATGAGGGCTGCACTCGTAATCCTACCATCTAACGACCCTTGTATTTTACTATTTCTTTTTAAACTTCCCTCTTTCAAGCCATCCCTACTGCAAAATTTATAACTTAAACATTAATCCAACTTAAACAATGACTAAGACACACATTATTATTATTATTATGTAAACTCATCTAAGAGTAACAGGTAATGCTGATGGTTTTCTACATCTACAGCTACGGTACATAAATACTTTGCAAATCACATTAAGGTCATTCCATGTCAAACCACCAGGGGATGGAAGCTCAACCACCTTCAATTTTTTCAAATTTTACCAAAATGTTTTTAAATGTCTCAAAGCATGATATACAAAATCTTAGGCTGATATCAAAAGTGGTCGAGTCTCCAGGACCTCTTTTGTGGAAGGGTGTCTTGAGGAACATTTGGCCAATATTGCGCTTTCATTTCTCAGCAGCTAAGGTACTTCACATTTTCAAATACGTTTTGTGCAGAGAATTGAAAAATGATATTATCATCGGTAAAGATTAAGCAGTTATTTTTTAATTTTTTTTCATAGTCAGGCGAAAATGTCGTGACCCAACATTTAAGTCCGACTTTGGCAGTCCCTTACTAAAACACTAATCCATTGTACACCTTGATATTTCCCCTCTGCGTACAGGTTCTGCCTGGTATAACAATGGTAAAACTGTCTCGTCTATAGTTTTCGAGATAATGACCAAAAAATTTGCCTCCAAAAATCCAGAACCGAAATTCTGACCAAGTTTGGCGGCAAATATCTCCAAATCCGTCACCTCCGATTTAAATTTAAATTGCACCATTAGAAAGAACGGCTCTTTCTCTCCTAGAGTATTGGTTGACTTGGTACACGGTTTGCGAAATGACGGTCCGATCTCTGCAAATGCATGTTTGACTAATTTTCGGCCAAGTTTGCATTCTCACTGCTTTAAATCTAATGTACTTCACTTTTCGAAATCTAGGTTTCTAGATCAGTTTTGCGTAGATAATTAAAAAATAACGTTATCAGGGGTAAAGATTAAGTAGTTTATTTACTTTTTTTAAAATTAAATTCACACGTAAATTTCATTACCAAAAATTTAAAGTAAACTTTGGCATTTCCTTTTTATACACCGTATCAGTTTTACACCTTGTTAATCCCCCTTTGTGTGCATGTTCTCTATGACAAGCCAGTAAAACAACTGCAAAACTGTATCTTTTGTGGTTCATGAGATAATGGTTCAGGAAGTTTCCTCCAAAAAAATCATAACACTAAATTTGATCAAATTTGGAGGCCATTGTTTTTATATAGGTCACTACTGATTTTAATTTATAATGCACTATTAGAAAGTGTAGCTTTCGCTTTACTAGAATATTGAGCACAATGTGAACGTGCAGTTAGAACCCGGCCGCTTCCTGCGTCCGCCCAATGGACGAAACAGTTTATTGTTCTCACGGGGCGGCTGGCGACAACCGCTGACAAAAGAGCAGGTCCCATCCATGCAAAAATTTTTGTTGACTGGTCTCGGCAATTTGAAGCTTTCTTCCGTGGTGGACGCGCACCAAACGACACAGTTGTGTAACCATCGCGTTTTCCTCGATCCGCGTAAGACTCCACGCCGCTGCGTTTTCAGACCACGAGTCCTCGACACCCTTGTGCCGTCGTCACTGCCACTGTGTTTGTGCTAAGGTGGTTCTACCGCACTGAGTCGTTTTAGGCGCTTCAGTTTATTGTTCGTGTAACCTTCGTGATCTTTAGGTAAGAAAGTGAATCTTATTACGTTAACATGCATAACAATATATTCTTCTACTGTTGTTAAATTGACGTTCTTACTGATAGCTTGATACATATACGTGAACGTTGATTTTTTTACGTTTGTTTTGTATTGCATTTTATACATTAATTAATAGTCGAGGTTAACTATGGCTGTTGCTTCCATGTTTTCATGTATTAATATGTAAATTACGTATGATAAGTTACATCATATTTCAAGTTCTGTAACTTACGGCTTATCCTAGAAGATAGATTAAGAAAAGGCAAACCTACATTTATAGCTTTTGTAGATTTGGAGAAGGCTTTTGACAATGTTAATTGGAATAAACTCTTTCAAGTTCTGAAGCAAGCAGGAGTAACGTATAGGGAACGAAAGGTTATCTATAACTTGTACAAAAACCAGACAGCGGTTATCAGAGTTGAAGGGCATGAAAGGGATGCAGTGGTTGGAAAGGGAGTAAGACAGGGTTGTAGTCTTTCTCCATTGTTATTCAATTTGTACATTGAGCAAGCTATAAAGGAAAGCAAGGAGAATTTTGGAGAAGGAATTAAAGTTCAGGGTGAAGAATTAAAAACATTGCGTTTTGCCGACGACATTGTAATAATCTCAGAGACAGCAAAAGACCTGGAAGAGCAGTTGAAGGGAATGGACAGTGTGCTGAAAGGTGCATATAAGATGAACATTAACAAGAGCAAAACTAGGGTAATGGAGTGCAGTGTAAGGAAATCAGGTGATGCTGAAGGAATTAGATTGGGAAACGAAGCAATAAAGGAGGTAGATGAGTTTTGTTATTTGGGCAGTAAAATAACAAATGATTGTCGCAGTACAGAGGATATAAAATGCAGAATGGCAATGGGTAGAAAAGCGTTCTTGAAAAAGAGAAATTTATTAACATCGAATATTGATTTAAGCCTAAGGAAGTCTTTTCTGAAGGCATTTGTATGGAGTGTTGCCTTGTATGGGAGTGAGACATGGACGATAAACAGTGCGGACAGGAAGAGGATTGAGGCTTTTGAAATATGGTGCTACAGAAGAATGCTGAAGATTAGGTGGGTGGATCGCGTAACTAATGAGGAGGTATTGAACAGAATTGGAGAGAAAAGAAATTTCTGGCATACCTTGACTAAAAGAAGGGATAGATTGGTAGGACACATTCTTAGACATCAAGGAATTGTGAATTTAGCATTGGAGGGAAGTGTGTGGGGTAAAAATCGCAGAGGAAGACCAAGAGATGGATACAGTAAGCAGATTCAGAAAGATGTAGGTTGCCGTTCTTATATGGAGTTGAAGAGGCTGGCTCAGGATAGGGTATTGTGGAGAGCTGCATCAAACCAGTCTCTGGACTGAAGACCACAACAACAACAACAACCATTCAACTCATGGAGTCGCCAGGATAATTAATCAATTTTATAGCAGAGAAAAAGCTGCTGTTTCTAATGGTGCAATTTAAATTAAAATCAGAGGTGACGTATTTGAAGATATTGGTCTCCAAACTTGGTCAAACTTTGCGTTCTGGTTTCTTGGAGACAACTTTCTGGATAATTACCTCAAATATTATACAAGACACAGTTTTACCATTGTTACACTGGCATACCAGGCAGAATCTGTTCAAAAAGGCGCAATATGAAGGCGTACCACGGTTTAGTCGTTTAGTGAGGGACTGCCAAAGCCGGCCTTAAATTTTGGGTGGCGAATTTTTCGCCTGACTTTGGGAATAAATACAAAAATAAACAACTACTTACTATTCACTCATGATAATGTTATTTTTCAATTCTCTGCACAAAACTGATCTAGAAAGATGGATTTGGAAATGTGAAGCACCTTAAATGCATATGCCGCGAATTTGTCAAACATGCATTTGCAAAGATCGGACCGTCATATTCCAAACCGTTTTGCACGTCGGCCCGTAGAGGGCCCAGGATAAACAATCAATATTCTAGCAAGGAAAAAGCTGTTCTTTCTAATGGTGCAAGTTAAATTAAAATCGGAAGTGACTTATTTGGAGATATTTGCTGGCAAACCCGGTCAAAGTTTGGGTTCTGGTTTTTTGGAGACAACTTTCTGGATCATTATCTCAAAAACTATAGGCGAGACAGTTTTACCATTGTTACACTGGCTTTCCAGGCAGAACCTGTACACGGAGGCGGAGTATCAAGGTGTAAGACTGATTAGTCGTTGAGTAACGGACTGCCAAAGTCGGCCTTAAATTTAGGGTCACACGTGTGACGCATGACGCCCTTCCAAAGGCCCTGGAACCTCGACCACTTATGATATCGTCCTAAAATGTTGTATACCGTCCTTTAAGACCTATAAAAACATTCTCGTAAAATCTGAAAGAAATTGAAGATGGTCGAGCTTCAACATTAAAAAGAAAAAGAAAAAAAGGGAGTTATTTGACGTGGAATAACCCATTAATGTGCATGGAAGAGGGTTCATCGAACCGCTTTTACGATATTTCTCTACCGTTCCACTCTCTAATAGCGCACGGGAAAAAAGAGGCACCTAAATTCTTTCGTATTCGATCTGATTTCTCTTATTTTATTGCGATGATCATGTGTCTCCTTATGTAGGTGGGTGCTAACAAATTATGTTAGCATTTGGAAAAGAAAGTTAGTGAAAAATAATTCTCAAATAAATCTCGTCGCAACGAGTAACGCCTTTCTTTTAAGGATTTCATCCTAACTCGTGCATCATTTTCGTGATACTCTCTCCCCTATACCGCCTAACACAAAACGAGCTCAATTTCTCTTAAATTTCTCTAAATCATTCGTCAGTTCCACTTGGTGTGGATTCCACAATTGGTAGCAATAGTCCAAAATTGGACGTATAATTGTAGTGGAGGCAGCTTCCTTTGTAGAACTGTTGAATATTCCGCTCTGCCAATGAAAAATCACCTTTGGTTCGCGTTCCTACAATATTTTCTATTTAATTTTTTCGTAGATTTTGCTCCAGGTATTTAGTTGAATTTTAGGAAGTTGATTTGAGTCTTTTTGGTGTAAATGTAGTTTAGCTGATTTCTTTTAGTGCTCATATGGACGACTGAACTTTTTTCATTATTCAGGATCAATTTCCAATTTTTGATCTTCGGATGACTTAACTAACCCATAAACGACAGCATCATCCGCGAATACTCTCAGATTGCTCCTCACATTGTCTCCTAAATCCTTTATAAAGAGAAAGAACAGTAGGGGTCCTGTTACACTTCCCCGGGGAACTCAAGATGTTACATCTGTTTAATTCGATGACTTTCCGTAAATTACAACGTACTGTGTCCTTTCTGACAGAAAATCACGAATCTAATCGCACAACTGTGGTGATACTTTATAAGCAAGCAATTTTATAAGAAGACGCTAGTGAGGTAATGTGTCAAAAGCCTACCGAAAATTTGGAATCTATTTGCGATACCTTGTCGGTAGCACTCATCATTTCATGTGAGTAAGGTGTTGTGTTTCACAAGGACGACACCTTCTGAATCCGTGTTGACTATCGGTTAATAAGTCGTTCTCTTCGAGGTAGTTCATGGTATTTGAGGAAGTATATGTTCTAAAATCCCGATGCAAACCGACGTCAATGATATAGACCTGTAATTTTGCAAATCACTAAAATTGTCTTTATTAGATATTGGAGTGATCTGTGCAATCACGAAATAAACCGTATAAACAAAAGTGGTCTTAGTAGTTAATATAATAAACTAGCTGTTACCTGGTGCATGGCTGCTGCAGAAGAGATAACTGCGCAAATAACATTTAAAATTTTAAAAAGTCGGCTGTTCCAATTACGAATGATACGGAAAAACGAACAAATATATATGAGGTTTCAATCTTCTATTTGTCCATTTTGTCTCCTCTCCGTACACGTGCTCCTCTCGTATCTTCCTGTCCATTTCTCCATCTATTTTCTCCCTCCGCTCTCTCTACTGATTTCCTTTCACCAGTCTGTCACCATCTCCACAATATCCTCTTCTACCCTCTCTCTCTCTGTCCACTTGCTCCTTCCCTTTTCTGCCCGTTTCCTACTCCATCTACTCCTCTAAATTTTCAAATGTTTGTATAGTAATTGGACCTAACTGCAGTGGCTACGGGCCGTAAACTTACAAACTACTTAAACTATGTGAAACCTTAACTTTTTCCGGCGTAATAAATGTTCAAACAACTTACGGGTATGCTGCCGGGTGACGTCGTCGACAACCGCCCATATTTCGGCAGGAGGAAACACTGCCATTCTCAAGGCACAACTGCACTTCAGGAAGCAATGTGCATGTGTATTTAATATCTCGATTTGCAAAGGGTAAACAAGGAGGATAACACACACAGTACAAGTAACTGTAGTGTCAACACAACCAAAACATCGATATCTATAGTGACTGTTAATCAACACATGAGGCGACCTTAAAAGAAAAAAGATGATGGATTTTGTTTAAATTCTGCTTGTCTTTCGTCAAAAACAGAGGGACAAAATTAATGCTGCCTCACCTGTTGATTAACAGTCACTATCGATATTTTTTATGTTTGGTCATCTTTGGTTGTGTTGACTCTGCAGTGACTTGTACTGCATGTGTCATCTTCCTTGTTTACCCTTTGCAAACGGAGGTATTAAATACGGTTACACATTGCTTCCTTAAGTGCAGTTGTGCCTTGAGAATGGAAGGGTGTCCTCCTGCCGAAATATCGGTGGTTGTCGACGACGTCACCAGGCAGCATACCCGTAAGTTGTTTGAACATTCGTTACGCCGGGAAAAGTTAAGGTTTCAAATCGTGTACCTCTACGGGGAGGAAATGTATTGGTGTTTTTACGGAAGTTGGATAAACTCCGCAGCAGTAGAGTAAGGTTACAATGTGCTTTGTCGTTCTTGCTGAAGTGTTCCTACTTTTGCTAAGGTTGTGCACCATATTAATTCTCCTGCCGCCAATCGTATCAAGCAACGTGCTGGCTTAAGCCGTCGGCCCACGGAGCGTGTGTCTGAACTTGTGTGGTCAACGTGGCGAGTCCACCGTGCGGCTGAACGCTCGGAGACGGCGCAACTTGAGCATACGAGACGTGTGCCTCAACGAGCTACACGCGACGGCATCGCGCTCCAGCGACAGTTGTCGGCGGTATCAGTTGCTGTATTCACACTGTTTACCAAATCAAAAGATTCGAATTCCTACTTTACCTCTATTGAACCGCTTATTTCCACGCTTGTGCTTATGTTCGTTATGTTCTGTGATAGTCCTAAATAAATAACAACAAAATACCTATGAACATAAGACTTATAAAAGTTGCATTTTAAATCAATAGGTGCACCAAATAATAAAAGTTTCATGACAAACTGTGCTATATAAAATTAGAATAGGCTTTCACAACACAAAGATTATTGCAATAGTCTCGCTTTTTAGTAAATCATAAAAGATCATGCTTCCACAGTCAATGTTACTATTCAGTAGAAGAAAAAAAGTGTAAAATGCAATAAGTGAAACAAAAAGTACGTATTTTACTCTAAGTGAGGTGCAAAGTGTCTTGTTCATAAAACGAATCCAACAAAATCACTCCTCAGAGGGTGCGCACTTATTTTTACAGTGATATGGTTTTTGTCACCAAGGAACCTGTCTGCTGCAGAAATTAATCGACAGATTTGCGAAGTATACGGTGATACTGTTATGAGTAAAGACAAAGTGCGTAAGTCGATACGGGAATTCAAAGATGACTGTGACAACGTGCATGACTTGGAGGTTTCAGCTGAAGCGAGGATTCACAATAACAGGTCTCTCAAACGAATTTCCTGACACGTCGAGATCAGTACTTTACAAAATGGCAGTGAAGTCTTGGTTATCGGAACAGGAGGGAAGATGGTATGAAGACGATATTTTAAAATAGGGTGAGGGGTATGTTAAGTGTTTGAACAAACTTGCAACTATGTCTAAAAATAACGTATTTACTTTCTGAAAATATATTTACTTTTTTGAAACAACCTTCCGTTGTGTACTTCTGTTCAAACGGAACTTACATTAAATAGGCACCTCGTATTATCACAAGAGAAGGGACTGAGTGTCAGAAATTATAAATGATTTTGGGTGGAAAAATTAACAGAGAGGCCTTATTCGTTGCTGCGAGACCTCTATGTGAAGATTCTTTCACCGTCTCCTCCGAATGCGAACATATTTTCTTGTAACATACGAAGGAGATATGAACATCATAACAAAATAAGAGAAATCCATTCGAAAACGGGTAATTTATGTGTTCCTTTTTTCACGTTTGCTATTAGGGAATGGAACGATAGGGAAATATTATTAAAGCCTTTGTCAGGCACTAAAACTTCATTAACATAGTATACTTGTATGTGTAGGTCTACAGACGCCAGGGATTGCCCGAGGATACGGAAAGAGGAAAGTCCTATGCATTGAGAAGAATGGTTTGTATTCTAGAGAGCATTTACACTGACTGCAGTCTTATACTAGCTGTACGATGCAGCCACAACTACAGTATGCGGGATTTCATGCTTGCATCAACCGTACTATACAATGATTGTAGAAACAGCCCAAAAAGTTGCACTTTGTTTAGATACTTGATCTACATTTCGGCACCAATTAAGGCTGCCTTCATGAGAGGATTAAAATTATTTAGGTCTCATGAAATAATTGTAATCTTCTAATGAAGGACCCTTAGGTGGTGCCGAAATTTATATCAAGGATCTATACAAAGTGCAACTTATTGGGCTGTTTCTGCAATCATTGTATATCTTGAGGATTTCTAGGGTTGTGGGGCAGCTGCATGATGCTGCTCGAACATACTTCACCGCTAATGTACTGACGAATCTCAGTCGTGAGTCCCTTGGTCGATGGATTGCACTATGTGGTCCATTTACATCGTCTGCGCTTACATCTTCATCTTCATAAATACTCCGCTAATCACAACTAATTGCATGGCGGAGAGTTAATCGAACCGTTTTTTTTTTTTTTTTTTTTTTTTTTTTTTTAATATTTCTCTGTCGTGTCCTTTAGTAGAGCACCAGAAAAAGGAACACCTCAGCCTTTCCGTTTTCAATCTATCTTCTTAAGATGATAAAGTCTCCCTATGAAGATAGGGTGCTGACAAAGTATGTTATCAAAGTATGAATAGAATAACGAATAACGCCTTTCTCCTAACAATTTCCACCACATATCGTGCATTTCTGTGACACTCTCTCCGCTATATCGCGATAATACAAAACGAGCTGTCCTCTTTCTCTATATCATCCGTCGGTGGGGATCCCACACTCGGCAGCAACACTCCAGAATAGGACGCACAGTGTGGTGTACGCAGTTTGTTTTGTGTAACGTTGCATATTCTAAATGTTCTGCCAATGAAACGTAGCCAATGAAAATGGACGCACAGTGCAGTGTACGCCCTATAATATTTTCTATACGTACTTGACAGATACAGCGTGTAATTGAGGTTTAACGGATTTCTTCTAGGGCTCAAATGGATTTCACACTTCTCATTCTTCAGGGTCAATTGCCAAATTTTCCACCATACATATAGCTAATCTAAATCATTTTGCAGTTGCTTTAGATCTTCTGATGACTTTACTAACGGATAAACGACATTGTCATCCACTATCAGTCTGCTCACATCGTTTAGGAGGCTGTAATCTTGTAACTGTAGTTGGCTCATTTAACAGCTCCTTGATTTCATTCATAATATAATCTAATTAATAGGATAACAATAAAAAATATTGTAGAAGTAATTCATTTATAATGTTTGATGCTTTTATAATGATTACAACTGACAAAATTATTGCAATTTCTACACCAAAATTCAAAAAAGAATTACTGCAATTAAGAAGTATTGAATTGAGAATGGTATTCATGCTGATCTTTTTGGGTCAAAGCCGCATTCAGATGATGATCTCTTTTCTCGATTATTAATTGATTTTATTTAGATAAGATTGCTGCAATTATTGAATTAAACACTTCCCTGGGAAACGCCAGATATCACTTCTGTTTGACTCGATGACTTTCTGTCAATTACTGCGTAATGTATCATTTTTGACAAGAAATTGCGAATCCAATCCTACAACTGTGACGATATTTCATAAGCACGCATTTTGATTACACGACACTTGTGAGGCACTGTGTCAAAAGCCTTCCAGAATTCGAGAAATGTGAAGTCGATATGAGATCCCTTGTCGACGGCACTCAAAAATTCATGAAAGTAAAGAGCTGGTTGTATTTCACAAGAACGATACTTCCAGAATCCGAATCCTACCTCGGTGCGATTTATGATAATGGCGCCATCTCAGAATTATCCTGTATGCATACCCCATTCCACAAATGGAGTCACTGGGACAATGTATTCATGCAGTGTTGTCACCAATTTTAGCGCCCGTGTTTCAAAGGCAGCATCAACATGCATGCGTTCTCACACGGAAACCTTTTTTCAACACATAATGTAACTGTGATTTCATGGCAAAGTATAATTTAATAAATGGTCTATTTCCTGGAAACGCTGCAAATCCGGGAAAGATTCATTAGAATATTTTGTTCCGTATCTTCTCCTCGATGAATGGAGTTCACACATTGTGAAAAAGAAATCACTCAATATTATACCACGGTCTACACGAAAGCTCGGTATAAAATGTGATTTCTCCTTAGTGAATTTTAATGGGGGCATCTGTGACTAAAATGGCTGCACTGATTAACGTTTTAGTAGAAACAGTATCATCACTATCGACAGCGTATACAAAACAAGGTAAAGCATTGGCAGAGAGGGATAGCGCTCGATATACGAAGGTAACTGACAACGACCGACCAACATGAAAAGCGATTGTGGCCAGACAATGTGTACCAACTGCGACAAAACATACTGCAAAAGCCAACACTCATTTGCGTAATACTATTTCGATAAAGTCAGAACGACTGAAAATTAACATTTACGGCTACACTTAATAAGCCCTTAACAACGGAAACCAACGCTAAGCTGCAAAGGAAGTGGTGCTACGATCATAAAACCTGAAAACTTGACGACTGGAAATGTGTGGTATGGTCCCATAACATAATCACTTTTATTGCTTCCTACAAACAAAAGGATGTATGTATCGATTACGATACGGCATGCCCGGCTCCCATACTCAAGTATGGAAGTGTTTGTGTCATGCCTTTGACAGCTATAGCGTGGCATTCAATTGTTTGTAAATTACCCTCATTGGCTGGAAAAATGTGGATTAATTTCTATCATTTGCGACAGCAAAATGCTAAATGTGATTAGCATATTGCTAATGAATACTGTTGTATTCCAAAATCATAATGCGGCCATACACACAGTCCAGAGGTTCAGGCGTAATTTCTGGAGCACAGGTAGATTGTCTCTCTTCTGAATAGCACAATCACCTTGTCGCGACATAACTGCTGTAGGGAATTTTAGAGCAGGGAATGTGGACTAAATTAAGAGCTCCATTGTTGGTGAAGTAATTGTCGGATATTTTGGTACAAGAAGGAAAATAATTCCGTTGGGAATTATAGACACATTTCATAAATTTATTCCTGGAAGAGTTTCAGTGCTCTCATAGCCAATGGTGAAGCAACTCCTTACTAATAAACTATGTTAAACGTTCATATGATATTGTCCACCCCCCCCCCCCCCGCAGTTCGTCCTATTAGCCGTAGCAAGAATAAGGGAATGTAAGATATCGAAATAAAAGACAGAGCTAAAGAAGCCAATGAAATCGCTCACCGGATAGCCGTTCAAGCTGATGGTATACCAATTCAGTTTTACGCGGAGTATGCGAAGGAGTTTCCTTTTATTCTGGCTTCATTGTAACGTTGATGTCTATAGCATGTAACACTCCCCTCACCAACTGGTTGATTAATCCTATGACAGATTAATGTTAAAATTGACCCGTGAGTTGCCTACAAAATAAAGTTGGTCAAGGCTATCTTTACCGAATATTTATTGTGCAAACGAAAACTTACTAGTGAGGGAATGCTGCCACAACGAACTACCACACCAGATAGCCCGTTCCTCCTATTCTACTAATTACTAATTGAACTGATTTAATTATGAAACAATCTCACTCACACACGTATGTACTGCAAATTATAGGAAGTAACAAACAATGAAACAGTTGAAGCCGGCCGCGGTGGCCGAGGGGACTGAGGCGCTCCAGTCACGGTCTTCACGGCCACTACGGTCGGGGGTTTGAATCCCCCTCTCGGGCATGGATATTTGTGCCGTCCTTAGTCTTAGATAGTTCGTAAGTAGTTTGTAAGTTTAGGGACTGATGACCCCGTAGTTAAGTCCATATATATATATATATATATATATATATAAACAGTTAAAAAACATTAATAAATTAACACGGTCGCCAGCCCAATGGGGCACTCAAGATGTGTTGTAATTAACCACGACAATTACGAATGGGTAATCACACACGTTAGTGTTGCACAACAGAAGGTTGGGATACACATTTGCAATCGAATAAATTTTACGAAGAATGATGCTTAGGTTTTATTAGTTTATAACAAGAAAGAAAATAAACCACATAATTACCATTTGATTAAACTGGATTTGTTCCGAAACAGTGTTGCATCGGAGACCAATGTTGCACTCAATTATCAACGTCCCTTCACTAACACTCACCTGCATGAGAATTACACAGCAGGCAGCAAAACACTCGGTTGGCAGAATAATTAATGTTATGATTGCCAGTAAGAAATTACTCAAAATGACTTGCAACTACATCACAGATGGACAACGCCGAAATACGAACCAACATAGGAAATCAACTTTAAACATAAACTTTACACCAATGAAATATTAAATAGTAATGAACCAATTAATTTAGAATTAATATATAATTTTGTTTAGTTACTTAACTGTGCTAACTTTTTTTAAAGAAAGCCATTCTTAATGTCCAAACTGTAATATGTTGAAATTAGCTTTAAAATTCAAACTTTATTTATTTAAATTTTATAATTTTGGACTGACTTTAATATTCTTATCACTTTTCTACGACACTCGGGATACTTCTGGAAAGGATAGGACCCTAGTTGGTAACAATGACTTAGGACAATGACGTGGTAGAAGTCCTTTGAATATTTGGTTATTATTAAGAGAAATAGTTTCTCAAGCACAAAAACTGGGTAATGCCTTACAAAATGTCTAAACTCTGTGTGGAAGGAAATTATTGGAGCGATCTTACGTTGTGTCTTCATTGTTGAAGAGCAGGATGCGCCGACTCCGACAATGCTGCAGGTCACACAGGTCCAATCCAGTGATCAATTTGAGGGCGAAATCTTGACATATTACGATGAACTGCCGTGTGCCCCCGCTCATATTGGAATCATCAGCGCTAATTATGGAACTCCTCCAACAAGGCCAGGGCGTGGCGCTGCACGCTCCCGCGCACTTGCTAGCGTCCGAACTGTTCTAACGACAGAGCTCGACTCCCTCTGACTCCACAGATACTACTACGACTGCTCCCGCTCTTTTGTTCCTAAGACCACATACCACACACTCCAAAGATGTTTCCTACTTTCCCTATCGGCGATTACCCAGATACATAGATAATAAATTACATAATTCACATAAACAAACTATACTACAATATATATCAGTTACGGTAAAAGCTATAAGAGAACCTATATACATTTATAATTTAATACATATTTGAAATACACATCTCGATACTAACGTCACAAGCAGCCAAAAGTTCCTGTTGGTTGAGAAAAAGAGTAGGTTATTTCCGCTTTGAAGAAGGGCAGCCCTACCAATAAAACCTACATAAAATTTTATATTCCACTATTATGAAGTTTCTGGAGAGAGAAAAATCTGTAGCAACGAACATGTCAAACCGAGACCAAGTAAACGGTAGATACAGGCTCACAGGATGCTGGCAAACCTACATAAGGACCAGGTGTGCGGGGAGCTACGTTCCTCTCAATGCGGTGACGCCTTCGGACAGAAGATGATACGGCGGCCGGCCACTTGGACCCTCGAGTCCTCTTGGAGTTAGACACGATTTGCACTCTCACCTAATATTACGAGCGTACGGGATATCAGACCATCTGTGTGAAGATATAGAAGAGTTTCTAGAAAGTATAACACATAATATGTTCGAATAATCTTACAGCCAAGATCACTGGTAATTCATTTTATTTTGGGCGACCGGTTTCACTGGTCTCTGCCAGCATCAACTGGTCCAAAAAAATCTTTTTACGTGGCCGTTATCTTGTAAAGTAAAACAGTTGTTATATAAAATAATTTAGAGGCATAGGTGCACTATGTCTTTATAATAAAAGTGTACTTATTACTGTGAGTGACAGTAGGATTTCCAAAGAGGGCAAGTATCCTGACGTGAAAGGTCTTTCCGACACGCTCGAAGGAAGTGTTATAGGACCGTTGCTTTTTCACAAAATATATAAATGATCTCAAAATAACATCGAAAATTCACTAACGGATTTCGCGGATAATTCTAGTAGCAGAGGCAGCAAGAAAGACAATCTGCATCACGGCATGGTGGTCTGTCTATTGTTCTAAAGCATTCGTTCGTACAGTAGTGAAACAACAAATTGCTTCCTTTTACGTATAACCCGAGAAAAGATATGCGTGTTATACGTTATTACGACCTCCGATTATATTTTTCTTCAAATCACACCTGACTGTAGTGCTTCCACCACACACCGCGAAGTCGCTTGCGGAATGATAAAAAAAATTTATACACACTTTTACGAAGAAAAACGTACACACATCAATAACAGTGTTGTGCCGCGTTGGTTTCAAGGATTTATAGCCATTGAAGTTGAATGTGTATATTGCATCAAGAATACAATTCCTCACATTGTCCACTAAACCTACAAAAACATGTAAACAAAACGTATGAGCACCGACAGAGTAGGTTAGATTAGATTAGATTAGTTTTTCGATCCGTAGATCAATGTCGAGGAGATCCTGGTGGATGTGGAACATGTCAAGAATCAAAATTTACAAGCTGAATAATAGATAATACTAATAATATAAATACAGATAAATACATTTTTAAGTTTTCTTTTAGCTGATAATATAATAATACTAATATAATATCAATACAGATATATGCATAATTTGGTACACTTTAGAAATTCACTAATGGAGTGGAAGGAGTTGGCCACCAGAAAGTCTTTTAGGCTCCTCTTAAACTGATCTTTATTTGTAGCTAAATTTTTTATACTTGATGTTAAATTACAGAAAATGTGTGTTCCTGAGTAGTGGACCCCTTTTTTATCTAAAGTAAGTGCTTTTAAGTCCTTGTGTAGATCATTTTTATTCCTAGTGTTATATGTATGAACTGAGCTGTTTCTTGGGGGGAAAGGGATATATTATTTATGACAAATTTCATTAAGGAATAAATATACTGAGAGGCAGTAGTTAATATACCCAGTTCTTTGAAGACGCTTCTACAGGGTGTCAGTGAATTTACTCCACAAATTATACGTATTACACGCTTTTGGACTCTGAAGACTTTTGGCTGACTTGAAGATTTACCCCAAAATATTATACAATATGACATTAGGGAATGAAAGTAAGCAAAGTATGCAAGCTTTGTTATTTTTATGTCTCCTATGTCTGAAAACACTCGTATTGAAAATACAGATTTGTTGAGTTCTGTGGTGTGCTCCTCCGAATTTATTATCAAGCTGTAATCCCAGGGATTTAATACTGTCAACCTCTTGTATCTGCTCTTCTTCATACTTAATGCATATGCTGTTGGGAGATCTCTCACATGTTTTGAACTGGATGTAGTGAGTCTTTTCAAAGTTTAATAACAATGAATTGGCTTTAAACCATTTATTAATATTCATGAAAATATCATTAGCAGATCTTTCTATGACTATGCTTGACTTACTTTTTATTGCAATACTTGTATCATCTGCAAACAAAACGAACTCTGCCTCTGGTAGTGTAACTGATGAGAGATTATTAATGTACACAAGAAAAAGCAATGGCCCTAAGATGGATCCTTGTGGGACACCACATGTGATCTCTTCCCAATCCGATGATGTTGGCTAAATTCACTAGTCACTTGCACTGATATCCTTTGTTTCCTGTTAGTAAAGTACGATTTGAACCATTTTGCAGCATTTCCCAAGACACCATAGAATTCTGATTTACTTAAAAGGATGTTATGGTTCACACAATCAAATGCCTTTGATAAATCACAGAAAATACCTGCTGCTTGCACTTTGTTATCTAATGAATTAAGTACATTCTCACTGTAGGTGTAAATAGCCTTCTCGATAATGGAACCTTTTAGAATACCAAACTGTGTTTTGGACAATATGTCATTCATGGTCAGGTGGTTGAGAAGCTGCTTGTACATTACCTTTTCTAGAATTTTTGAGAATGCTGGCAAAAGTGAAATCGGTCTGTAGTTTGATGGTATCTCTTTATCCCCTTTCTTGAATGAAAGTTTAATATCCGCATATTTTAGCCAATCAGGAAGATTCTCCAGAGAACACCGACAGATGTCTGATGTGCAGTTGGCTTACCGCTGGTTTCGTTTCCATGGTTATTCTGGTGATACGGACTTTCGGAAGGATGTACTTTGTATAACCCTTGTATTCCGGTTCTAGTCCGTGTAAGCGACGGCTTTTACGTTGCCTAATCGGACCCACGGTGATGCAGCTGTTGCACAGGATATCCTGCGCATCCACCAAACAATGTCGCGTTGAAATGGAAGCAGGCTTCACTTCGAAGGCAACTGAACACAGCACATATACTGAAAGCACGTTTATTACGAACACACACGCTGCACTGACTGCCTCCTGGGCACAATGCTCTGCTATTTATACACAGACAGAATGTACCAGAAGTTAGAAGGTTAATATAAGAAACAAATAGAATTTACAAGTGAACATAAGAAAGATGTAGAACATTCTGGAATTGTTAATTACAAAGAAATAAATTTTTGCTGGTGGGCGAGCTTGAATCGGCGAACTTCAGCACCGCAGTCGGTGACTCTATACCCTGCTCCACGCCGGCAGTTGGTTTACGTGGTGTCTCGCGGCAATATTAAACGCAAAATAAAAAGACAAAGGATACACATCATCTTATTATTTCAAAAAGACAAATTCGCTAGCTGTGGAAGTTCTTGAAATCTTTGTGAAGCTTATGGGACTTAACTGGGGGGCCATCAATCCCTAAACTTACAAACTACTTATGAACTAACGTATATTAAAGACAACACAAACATCAATGCCCGAGGGAGGATTCGACCCTCCGACGCTGGAGGCCGCGCGATCCGCAACGTGGCGCTCCAGACCGCTCGGCTACTCCCGCGCGTCTGGTTTAGGTTGCTACAGCATTTGGTGATATGACTATTTAAAAAGTTCTGTTTTGGCTTATTTTCTATGCCATTTTAAGGACGTTTCAATAAATGTAATGGAATATTTAACGGTGCTCAAGGTGGCAAACTCGGTGTAATATTACACAATCTGCATTAACGTATGCGAATACAATATCAGCATTTATCTTACTTATTTCAGGAATAAAAAGGTGGTGATATTCCGACAATGCAACAATGAAAGTGAGTGAGCTTTGCATGTAGCAATTCACAATTAAACTCTGCATTTCATCTAAAGAACCCTTCTTGCTGTGGTCTTCAGTCTGGATACTGGTGTGGTGCATCTCTCCACCCTACTCTGTCCTGAGCAAGTCTCTTCTTCTCCTCTGCAGGCAACATCTATTTGAACCTGTTTCCTGTATTGGTCTCGTGGCCTCTCTCTGCGATTTTTGCTCCACACACGTCCCACCACAGCTAATTTCAAAATTCTTTGATATCTACGAATGTGGCCTATCAATCGATTCCTTTATTTAGTCAAGGTATGTCAGAAATTCTTTTTTCCCCCATTCTGTTGAGTCTCTCATTATATACCCGATTTCCACACCTAATTTTCTGCATTTTCTGCATTCGTCTGTAATACCACATTACATCCTCCTGCTGTCTGAACTATTGTAGAAGACAACACTCCACACAAATGTCTTCAAAAAAAATCTTCTTTACACTTATATTAATATTCGATGTTAACAAATCTCTCTTTTTGAGAAACGCTTTTTTCCATTGCTGTTCTGCATTTGGATCATATCTGCTGCGACCGTAGTGTGTTGTTTTACTGCGCAAGTAACTGAACTCATCTACCACCTCTATTGTTTCGTTACCTAATGTTAATTGCTTGATCATCGTCTGGTTTAGTTTGCAATTCATTGCACTTGTTTTGCTCTTGTTAATGTTCACCTTACACCCTTCATTCAAGACAGTGTCAGTTGCTCTTTCAGGTGCTTTGCTGTATCAGAATTACAATGTCATTGGAAAACAGCAAAGATTTTATGTTTCATTCTCTAATTCCTTCTCCAAATAATCCTTGCTAACCTTCACAGCATACTTAATGTTCAAATTGAATAACACCGAGGAAATGCTACAACCCTGTCTTACTCCCTTCCCAACCAATGCTCCCATTCATGCCATTCGACTCCTATAACTGCTGTCTAGTTTCTGTACAAATTGTAAATAATCTTCCGTTCTGAATATACCCCCCCCCCCTGCTGACTTCAGAACATGTATTCCACTCTCAAAAGCTTTCTTTAAATCTAGAGAAGCTTAATTTACTTTCTGAGGTAAGAATTAAGGTCAGTACTATCTCACGTTTCCTACATTTCTCCAAAATCCAAACTGACCTTCCACGAGGTTGGCTTCAACCAGTTGCCGCGGCGGATTAGTCGCGCGTGCTGGAGCGCCGTGTTGCGGTGCACGCGGCACTCCGCCGTTGGGGGCTCGAATCCCCCCTCGGGCATGGATATTTGTGTCGTCTTTAGTATAAGACAGTTCCTAAGTAGATTGTAAGTTTAGGGACTGATGACCCCGCAGTTAAGTCGCTTAAGCCTTACAAACATTTCAACATTTCCACCAGTTTTCCGTTCTTCGGTAAATAATAGGAATTAGAATTTTGAAACCATGACCTATTAACTTCACAGCTGTCTGTACTTGCTTTCTTTGGAATTTATCAAATTATTCTTGAAGTGTGTCATACACCTTGGACAGCGGGTGACTTAGTTCTTCCATGTCCAGCTCTCCCAATGACTTCAGTAACTCTGAGGGAATACCCTTATGGACTCCTTATGTCATATGTGCCGTATGTCGGAGAACACCTTGAAACACTAATACCAGCTGTTATTGCCAACTCTTACAGCTTTATTATGTGACTGCGTATACTTTCCCGGCGTAGTAACTGATAATATTCCTCTCAGGTCTAGAGCCGGATAACATCAGCAACTGGACACAGTATTATCACAGACTAACATACACAGTCGCGACATTCACTAGTGTAAAAGTTATTACCAACTGACACTTGCTGCGACGCTTGCTCTCCTAGTGTTAGACAAGGCGCCGTAAGAATAATGTTTGTTTACAATACTTTTCTATGTAATTAACTACATAGATTCTGTAATTTTTGCGTTCCAAGCGTAAGTACAATATCGAAAGACTTAAATAATAGTGAAACTAATGTGAAAATAGACGCATTTTTCTGATTCAGTGACATAAACAAGAACATATTCATGAGGAAATACGAATATGTTTGTATTTTGCAACCTATTCCACTGAAAGTAAGAGAATATAAACAAACGAGAAACATTAATTGCTGTTGTGGTTATATGACAGATACTTCCTTTGTCCGTTCAAAATTCGATATGGAGCCTAATGAGTCGAGCATTTTTCCACTTCACTCGTCAGTCTTATAAACGTATATACTTTGAATTTAATTACTTTTACTTATAAAACGAATGTGTTGAAGATTTTTGCTGTGTGTTGTTCAGGTGTAGCATCAGTTCTAGAATTGATTTCTGCGTTTTTGGGAAACTGTTTTTATGTCACGTTTGTGAGGATTTTTCTTGAGATGCAGCTATAGTGGTACATTTAATAATGTAGGTATTGCATTCCGTATAAGTTTCTTACCTGCAGTACTTACTGATTTGACTTGAGTCGTAGTGAAGAAACCTGGACGTTTCTGAAAGTAAAACCGACGTCTTTCTGAAGAGGGTTGGGTTTTCTGTTGTTTATTAGCCATTTTTTCTTTCTTTTTTTCGTTTCAGCCATCTAAGGACCACGCACCAATTTCAATGTTTCCTCCTTTGTCCTTCTTTCTTTTTCCTCCAGTATTCTCTCACTACGCATCCTTTTTCCCTCCTGAGACCACTTTACTCCTGTCTTCTTCTCACTTCTGCCTTGGAATCCTTTCATTTTTAATACTCTCTTCTTAAAAAGTTCTCTTTCTGTTGCATCTTTTTCACATATATTGTTTCTTTCCAAATCTTTTCTAACTTCTTGAATCCATGCTATTGCTGACTTCTTGTCCCAGAGATATTTAAAAATCTGTTTGGTTAACCTGTTGCTGTTCATTCGGTATAAATGTCCCAAAAATAGCAGTCGCCTCTTCCGTAGTGTTTCGGTTATGTTTTCTATGTTGCAGTAACTTCTAAATTACTTCATAGTTTCCATACCTCTGTATTTCTTACTGGACCAGTAGTTTTCGAATGATTTTTCTTTCAAGGACTTCAGGTTTATGTAATTTGGAATTCAGTACTAAACATTCACTTGCATAAAGAGATTCTAACTTTACTACCGTATTGTAGTGCTCTATTTTCAGATTTTTAGACAGAGACCTTTTGTTGTAAATGTTCCTGGTTATACCATATGCTCTCTCTATTTTTTGTACTCTTTCTTCTACAGCAAATGTATCTAAGCAATTTTCCTGAATCATTTTTCTCAAATATTTAAATTTATTTACCTTCTTTATCGGCCCAATATCTGTTAGTGGGATTTCTGGAGCATTTTGATGTTTGTCATAAATTTTGTTTTCTCTACAGAAATTCTTAAACCTGCTTTGAGATTGATTTGGATTGCTGCATTTGTTAGGTTTTCAGAAAGAACGGCAAAATCATCCGCAAATGCTAGACACTGAATTTCAATACCTTTGTAACTAGATTCCATTTTGTGACAGCCTTTGTGTTTAGACCCCTGTCTCACGGGTGATAGCTTATGGTCTTTTAGTTTTTGTTTCCATTCTCTTACTATTTTCTCTAGGACGCAGTTGAAGAGGAGTGGAGACAGGCCGTCACCTTGCCTTACCCCTGTTTTGATGTTGAATGCCTTGGAAATTTCACCCTGAAGCTTTACTTTTGATTTGGTGTCTGTGAGTGTTTCACGAATAAGGTTTGTTAGTTTAGATTTAATTCCAAATTCTCGGATCACTTTATGTAGTGTTTGCCTACCAACCGAATCAAACGCCCTTTTTAAAATCTATCAATGTTACAATGATGTCTTTGGAGTTTGTAAGTCTGTGACGGATTATGGACTTTAGGTTAAAAAAATAGCCATTTTTATTCCTAAAACAAAATGAAATTGTTCGTTAAAAGTCGTAGATTTCAAGATAAATAAACTGCCCTGCAAAGTAGCGTTTCACACCCTCCAATGGTTATTAGGAAAGCAAATAAAGACAAATGTGGAATAATTTTCTAGTTACTGTTGATTTTTATGGCACTACGTACTTTACACTTCATAAAATGTAAGTTAAAAACAATTGAAACGATGAAACACCTGGCAGATTAAAATTGTGTGCCGGAACTGGGACTCGAACCTGAGACCTTTGCCTTTCGCAGGCAAGTACTCTACCGACTGAGCTATCCCGACACGACTCACGATGCCGCCTCACAACTTAACGTCCGCCAGTACCTCGCCTCCTACTTCCCAAACTTCACAGAAGCTCTCCTGCGAAACATGTAAGACTAGCACTCCTGGAAGAAAGGATATGGTGGATAAATGGCTTAGCCACAGCCTAAGGGATGTTTCCAGAATGAAACTTTCACACTGCAGTGGAGTGTGCGCTGATATCAATCTTCCTGGCAGATTAAAATTGTGTCCCGGAACCGGGACTCGAACCTTGGACCTTTGCCTTTCGCGGGCAAGCGCTCTACCGACTGAGCTATCCCGACACGACTCACGATGCCGCCTCACAACTTTACTTCCGCCAGTACCTCACCTCCTACTTTCCAAACTCCACAGAAGCTCTCCTGCGAACCATGAAAGACTAGCACTCCTGGAAGAAAGGATATGGTGGATAAATGGCTTAGACACAGCCCAAGGTATGTTTCCAGAATGAAACTTTCACTCTGCAGTGGAGTTTCATATCAGCGCACACTCCGCTGCGGAGTGAAAGTTTCATTCTGGAATTTAAACGATACTATTCACACTCGTCAGAAATGTATCTCGCCAGCCGCTTGGAGCGCTGCTGTCGTGTCGTACAACAAAAATCTGTCAGAGTGTCGTTACTGTATATGTTAGACTGTGATATTACGACAGAGCAACAGGGTTACTAGTAAGGGAATTTTGCGTACTCACATGAAGATGGCAGTCAGTTGGGCTGTCGAAATATTGTGTCTAGTTGACGAAGTTATCCGGCTGCAGACCCGAGAAAAATATTATCTCAAACTTACAGCATTTGTGCCGGGCCGGGACTCGAACCCGGCACAAATTTCCATATGTCACCATTTGGTAGAACATCCATACCTTATACAGTGACGCTAAGAGAAATTCGCTATTGCGAGTAAATATTGATAACATTATCATCACTGTAATTCGTCACCATACATTAATTTACAGCATTAACATATTACACAGTCTAAGAGTTTAGATTCTTCTTGATCGCCGCTGCAGATGTTGGCCTGCTCTCCTCTGTGGCAGGCCTGGTAGGCGGCCTCAGAGGCGGTGCATCGGCAGACTGGCTGGGCGCAGCATGGGCAAACACGCTGAGTAAACGGCGGCTCCGGCGGAAGCGAACTTCGCCCCCAGAAGGAGCGCAGACCAGCGCGCCGTCTAACTTGAGGCGCATGCGCTGTTGGCACAAAGCGATACGTGCCGCTCCTCTGTGTGTGTGTGTGTGTGTGTGTGTGTGACAGATAACCGCGACACGCGGCAGCCCCACGGAATCTTCAGGGATACAATGCAGCTAGCAAATCGGTGGTTCAGTTGTTTACATAAGTAGCGAGTACTCACACATCCCGTTAACACGGGCTCCATAAACCGGATTTCGTAAACTGATTTCCCAATTCGGTATGTATTAACTTACTAGCTTAAACCCGCGGCTCCGCTTGCGTGTTGGATGATTATGATATATAAGCTATCTTTCAGTAGTGTGCTATGAGACTGGTTTTGAAGGATGAAATGAAATACGATACCTTCTTTAGAAAGAAACATTTTTAGTCCACATTCAAATAAAAAAATAAAATTATGTGAAGTGCTTAATGATTTACAATAAATAATACATACATTATTCCTTATAGCCTGTGTTGCAATATCTCAACATGTATCTACATCTACATACATACTGCGAAATCCACCGTAAGGTGCGTGGCGGAGGGTACACCGTACTAGGCATCTCCTTTCCTATTCCACTCCCAAATAGAACGAGGGAAAAAAAGAATGCCTAAATACCTCCGTACGAGCCTTAATTTCTCTTATCTTGTTTTTGTGATCACCACGCGAAATGTAAGTAGGCGGCGGCAAGATCGTACTACACTCAGCTTCAAATTCCGGCCCTCTAACTTTCCTCAACAGAAAGTCACGAAAAGAACGTCGTCTTTCCTCCACCGACCCCCAATTGAGTTGTCGGAGCATTTACGTGACACTCGCGCATTGGTCTAACCTACCAGTTACAAACCTAGCTGCTAGCCTCTGAACTGCCTCTATGTCTCCCTTTAAACTGATCTGCTGCGCGTCCCAAACACTTGAGCAATACTCAAGACGTGGTCGTACAAGCGTTTAATACGCGGTTACCTTTACAGATAAAGCACATCCTCCCAAAATTCTCCCAATAAACCGTAGGCGGTTGTCCGCCTTACTCACAACTGTCCTTACATGCTCGTTCCATTTCATATCGCTCTGCAATGTTACGCCTAGATATTTGAACGACGCGACAGCATCAAGAAGCTCACTACTAATGTTGTATTCGAACATTATGGGATTGCTTTTTCTACTCATGCGCATCACCTTACATTTTTCTACATTGAGGGCTAGCTGCCATTCTTCGCACCAACTAGAAGTTTTGTCTAAGTCATTCTGTATGCTATTACAGTCAGTTAAAGACGACACCCTCCTATACACCACAGCATCATCAGCAACCAACCAAAAATTACAACTTACTCTGTCCATCAGATTATTTATATGGATAGAAAATAATAGCGGTCCTATCACACTTCCCTTGAGCACGCCTGACGATACACTCGTCTCTGATGAACACTCGCCGTCGAGAACAACGTACTGCGTTCTATTGCTTATGATGTCTTCCAGCCAAATCTGTGAACCTATTCCATAAGCTTGTGTCTTCGTTAGCAGCTGCAGTGTGGCAACGCGTCGAACGCCCTTTTGTAGTCGAGAGAAACACAATCCGCCTGTTGCCCTTCATCCATGGCTCATGTGAGAAACGGGTATGGTGAGAGTAATGTCGAAATTCATTTTAGTTTCATTTTAGGGCATTCTGGCTAACTACGTTACTTGTACCATTGTTTGTAGCGTAAAAGTAGAGATTTTATGGGTTGCCCACCCTTGAGCAAGCGACGTACGACGTACAATTGACCGTGTGAAAAACATAACGGCTGTAAATGGATTCCTGCGACGTTTAATGATTGTAACAATATCACAGATCGATCACTTTATGTAATGCGCGAAATGTCAAATCGGTTTTTTTTTTTTTTTAAGAGATTTGTTAAAAGGAATTCCCATTTTACTGCTTTATTTATTTATTCTTATATTTCCTTATTCGTATGCTTATCCTTACAGAGATAGAGCTGAAGACATTGTAGCACGCATAGATCAAATATATTGTATGTGGCATCACGTTTCGTTGTATGTAACCTCCTTGCTATAGAGTCGCAAACGTCATCGCTGGCCCTCCGTCCGATTTTGTTAAAATAATTTGACGACGTTCAACCACCATATCTTCCACCCCATTATAGCTATCGGCATGGAACTGTTATGGTGTACAACGGGAGACTTCGCACAACAATTACACACAGATCATTTTTGTACTTTATGCTGCAGAGCGAAATATTAACGCACACACACATAGAATTTTATATACACCGATAAATTACCATCCCAAGACACTCCACCCTTTTATCATTATCAACCCTCAAGCAACAAAGCAACCAATAAAACCATTTTCAAAGAGTAATTTGTGTTTCGCATTTCGAGTTATATTCTTCAAATTACTAGATTAGGATCATCGGGATCTCTCAACTCTTTTGCCGGCCGCGGTGGCCGAGCGGTCTGCGGCATGTCAGTCACGGTCTGCGCGGCCACTGCGGTCGGGGGTTCCAATTCCCCTCTCGGGCATTGTTTGTGCCGTCTTTAGTGTAAGCTAGTTCATAAGTAGTTTGTATGATTAGGGACAGATGACCTCGTAGTTAAGTCCCATAAGCTATTCAAACATTTGAACAATTTTGTACATCTTTTACATTGTCAATAGTTTATTATTATGTCTGTTCCAAGGGAACAGAAATTGGTGGTGATCCGTAGCAAAGATAAATAAAGATAAATATATCAAAGTATATCTTTGTTAATCGCGAAATTTTCCAACGTCTGTTGCTCCTGTAAGATGGACAAATGACCTGCAACACATGAGTGGTTAAGGCGACCGCTCGCGAAAAGCGGGAGACCCGGGTTCGAGTCCTGATCCGGCACGAATTTTCATGTGTTGCAGGTCGTTCGTACATCTTACAGGAGCAGCAGACGTCGGAAAATTTCGCGATTTGCGAAGGATATACATGGATATATTGTCAATAGTACCTATACTAAGTCTAGAAAGAATAAATATTTTGGTTTATATTCGTACTTGATAAATCGCAACCAAAAATGTCACGTTTTACAGAAAACAGAAATGGAGTATAAAAACTATATACCTCTATCTTAATTATAATGTGAAAAACCACACAATGTTTAGTACATATTTTGCAGGAACTTATACCACTGGCACATTCCAAAACCATCACTAAAAACATTAAAAGATACTTTTACAATACTTGCTCAAGTGATTCATGGTACAGTATGTTCTTGTACCATAGATCACACCCTCTTGTACCTTGGAACAGATTAAATCACACCTTCTTGTACCTCGAATCATACTAATTGTAGACTAAATATAGGCAGTGGAGTAATAATAATGCTTTTAAAGCTTTAAACAATATATTTATACAACTTTTAGACTTGGTTTGTGTAATATTGAAATTCCTTGGTGAAGCCCTTCTTGGACTTCGGCAGTCACCAACATAACTACTTAAAAAGTCTTCATCCGTGAAAACATTTCTATCCAAAAGAAATACTCGCGTTTTCTTGAAACCACTGAGAATATTACTTGTGCAAAATACACGAGAGTAAATCTGACCAACAACTTGTGAAACACTATAGATATCAAATTTCTTACCCGCATTGTTTAACAGGCACATATCAACTGCTTGATTGTAACTATATTTTTTTTTAGAGAAGAGTAGCAAGAAACATCCAAATGCTGGAGCCTATGAGCCGTGTGAGGGATGAATGTGAGCATAACTTTGTCAGGCTCTGATATCCACAGCTTCCACAGACAAGTGTGTCTCGTGATTATCGATTATTAAAAGAACTTTTTGTTCTTCAGATGGCTTCTTGTGATCTATGAAATCGTCAAAAAGCTGGAGATAAAGTGTTTCATTTGACCAGCAAGATTGATTTGCTGCAGTAATTGTTCCAGGAGGGGCCTATTTAAGCATAAAGCTTTTGAAGTTCACCATCGGAAATATAAACATTGGAGAAATATGGTTCCCGAGAGCATTTATACATGCAGTCAGCGTTACTAAGTGTCCTATTTCACCTGAAACATTGCCAACCTGTTTTACTCCTCTTGGGGCAACTATTTCAGCAGGGGTCTCAACAGTTGTCTGGCCTGTTTCATCTTGATTCAAAAACTGTGTGGTGGAAAAGAGCCCAATTGTCGATTCACATCCTCGAGGTTGTTGAAAAACATTTCGACATGAGTTCTGTTAAAGCTGGTTGCTCGAGAAGTCTTGTTTTCTCTAGCTTCCTTATTGATAAAGCCTTTGCATGTCCTTTCATAAATAGCCGCATCCACTCTTCACCTGCAATTTCATCTTCATCCAACTTATATGGCATTTTCTTATTGTTAGTAACAGCATATTTATATGAAAGAATCCTAAATCCCTTTTTTGTAAGTCCATACTTCATGTATGCTATGGTCTCTATATTCCCTACTAAATTCTTCAGTATCATTAAAAACCTTTTGTTATAATACTTAATCTCATAAGAATATTCCTTCCTGACAGAGTGCATAAAATCTTGCTCTCTTTGGAGAAGTGGTGATGGCTTCTGGATCCAAAGGAACCCTCTTTTTGCTTGTTTTACTTCTTGGCATTGTAGCCTAAAACGCAAAACCACAAAATTTTAACGTCTTGTGCCTAGAATCATTGATCCAAGGTACATGATGTGTTAGAAACCTTTACTATTGCTTTGAGGTTAGGTTTAAATCTACAAACTATGTGTCAGTTTACTCAGCATATCGCACAGAATGAGGTGGGGTAGATGATGTATTCGTCAACCAAATAACGGAAACCCGGAAACTGTTACTTTTGCACTCTAAAACTGTTATGTAATATCACTCACGCATTCAGTTGCACAGTACTACAAAAGTCAGGTCGACAGAGCGCTCTGGTGAATGAAGCATGAATCATTTATACAGTTGCTCTCTAGCCGGCAGGACGTTCTGAGAAACAAGCAAGTGATCCAAGGTACACTATGAACAAGGTACAACAGTCTCTCCACTTAATACCAGTGATCTCTATACTACCTGGATGTTCAAGATTTCTGAGCGTGACAGCCAAAGATGTTCATATTCTGCTTCTTGACTAATTACAACATCACTCCTATGAAGTATTACAAGAAAACTGAATTATTTGTCACGTGCTAACTGATAGAAACTCGTTTCACTAATACAACATGGCGGACAATGCAACATTTTGTGCAAAGCATATGATAGAGGTTATACAGAAATATATGTAACAAGGCAGTCTAGATCGCATTTTCTTTATTTATTTCCCTGGTAACAGTTCGGTCATTGTAGAAATAAAGGAGTTACGACCTAGACTGCCTTTTTACATGAATTAATAATCAAGAGCACTGTTAATCCATAATGTTCACAGAACTATACAGAGATCACTGAATAATACACAGAAAAAGAAAGATAACGGAAAAGCAGATAGCGTGATTTATGGCGAAAGAAAGAGGAACAGAAACATCTGAGAGAAGAGCATACGTTTTAAAAGTTGACTTTCGGTGTGAGTTTTGGCGAAAGTTATAGGAGAATTACTGAAGGGACCGCATGAACGATTTCTTAAACTTAGTAGAAGAATGAATTGAGCAAAGAGTGGAGCAGCTGATTGAAGAGGCGGACAGCAGACAGAGCGTAGGAGTTTGCAAATGTTTTTGCCTTATAAACGGACACAGCGAGGATACTATGGAAGTTCGTTATAATGGCACGAAAGATGTTATTGCGTATGAAGCAATCGCTGAGTTAGGCAGATAATGTTGTGGTCAAGTTATTTGCCTAGCCGTATCCACCTAACTGGAGGAACGATGCACTAATAATGGTCAAAATGTTCAAACTACTTATGAACTAACTTATACTAAAGACAACGCAAACATCCAAGTCCGAGGGGGGATTCGGACCGTTGACGGGGAACGGCGTCGCTCATTGGAGGATAGCGCCTCAATGCGCTCGGCTAATATGGTCATATCGACGAATGTTGCGTATACATGCACTTATAGTTAACGTTAACCGTCTTGTTTTCGCCACTTTTACTATGCTGACTCATATCAAAATAGTGGAGGTTCTGTAGAAGGATTGTTTGAACCAATTTACAGTTTAATTTATGTGGAAATATGTTACATTACTTTTGTGGCAAGCGGAGGTCTT
Source organism: Locusta migratoria (assembly GCA_026315105.1). Lineage (NCBI taxonomy): Eukaryota > Metazoa > Arthropoda > Insecta > Orthoptera > Acrididae > Locusta > Locusta migratoria. The sequence continues at coordinate 389,287,306 of CM048744.1, forward strand.
TCTGCACACGGCGATGGTACCATCTGATGGATGACTAAGATTGATTGCAATTTTTAGGCATTTTTTTTTTCATTTGAACGTAACTGCTTTTGTCAGTGACCGTTACAACGTCAAAGGATAAAAATGCAGTCCTCGGTCGAAAAAATAAAATTCTTTTACCTGGTTTCGGCAATAACTATGATTGCCTCGGTGCATGCGTGCACCCCATAGTGGCTAGCTCTAACTAAAAACTTTTTTTTTTTAATTTTGTGACGTAAGCTATAACTTTTATTATGTGACTTGTTTTAATTTATAATTTCTGATGAATATTATCATAGTTATTGCCGAAACCAGGTAAAAGAAAATTATTTTTGAGATCAAGGACTACATTCTATCCTTTGGTTTAATTTTTGGTTAGCCATGTAAACACTTCAAAATTTATTCTGAAAATCAACTTCTACAACGGTTTTCCACACGCAGAATCGATTTTAGAGCCGGGAAAAAAAGCGTTTTTGAAATATCTGGGCTTGTCAGATTGCGTTTACTTATTAAGAATTTCATGGCTAATATGGAAAAAGTGCCTTTCTCGGCAATAAAAGAAAATTATAAACATTAGAAAAGTGTGCATCTGTCTATTTAGGAAAAGGGAAAAAGAATAACAAAACTCACTAGCTTTCATCCAGGCGCCATATTTGTTCGGGCTAGCTAAGCTGCTTCAGGCCTTAACGTAACCAATGCAGCGAATAACGAAATTCGGATTTTGTCTTCCGGAAGGTGTGGCACATATAAACGAAGTCGTAAATGTCCCTAGATACCACTCGGGTTGTAAACGTGTTTCGACTGCTCGTCCCGTCAATTTCTGTGTCAGAGGCAGTGATTCCAACTACAGCGGAAATGTATTACGCCTAGTGGAATTTTTTACCCGCGCGGCATAGCGGTGAGATTAAAAAACTGTTAAAAGGAAAATAAAAAGTAAAAACCGTAGCAGATATTTTGTTTCATCTAGTGAGTGTATATAAAATATTGCCTGAAGCTTGGATTTATTCCTTTGCTGCTCAGATAATGTTTGAAAATATGCACCGGAGACCAACATAGTGTCGTCACTACTCTTGGACATTTTGTCCACAAATATTAGACTCTTCAAGAAAAAAAAATCCTTTACATATGTAGTTTGGCAATCAAGTTTGTACAGAACAATTGTGCGGGTAAATGGATACTTTTATTTTTTATTTTTTTATTGGCCCACTTTAAGTTACGGTAGTAACACTAAAAGTGGGCCTTTGCGATCGTCTTTGGACAGCTCGAAATTTAAATAAAAATAACGGCTTAACCATTCGCGTGACACGAAAATTGAATAACCAAATTTGTAGAGGAGACAAATCTCTAAAACTTTGCTCTCTTATGTTTTTTTTTCATATCTCGTATCGTTTCAAAGATATTTGCATAAATAACAGCGATTTTGGGATGTATGTCTATCTGTCCGTCCGTCTGTCCGTCCGTAACGTTTTCCCCGTTTTTAGACGAACCGTTAAACCGATCAACACCAAATTTTACAGACATTATTGTAGGCTGACAGAGACCAGAACCTCCCTTTTTAAAATTTTTCGGTCAAAAATACGGTAGTAACGCCAAAAATAAGTCGTTTGTAATATAATTATAATTGTAATTGCAAACGAACCGTTCAACTGACACGAAAATTGAATAACGTAATTGGCAGAGGGGAAAATTCTCTACAACTTCGCTCTACTATGTTTTTTTTTTCATATCTTGCATCATTTCAGAGATATTTGCAAAAATAACGGCGATTTGACTATGCCTCTCTGTAACGTGTTCCCATTTTTAGGTCGAACCATTCAACGGATCGGCACCAAATTTTACAGGCATAATTGCTGGTCACCAGAGACCAGAACCTCGCTTTTTGAAATATTTTGGACAATAAATACGTTAGTAATATAAAAAAGCCGTTTGTAATGTAATTTCAATTGCATATAAACCGTTCATCTGACGCTAAAATTGAATAGCCGAACGCTGATGACCTCGATGTTGAGCGCCCTATATCACTAATCAATCAATCAATAGCCGAATTTGTAGAGGAGAAGATTCTCTACAGCTTTGTTCCCTTATGTTTTTCCATATCTCGTATCGTTTGAGAGACATTTGCAAAAATAAGAATTTTGACACCCTCCACTGAATTAACGAAAACAAGCCGTTCGCCGATGTCACGTGACATTCATCGCCAGAAGTTTCTCTGGCATAGGCCATCTTGCATTCCGTATTTGATGATTTTCCTATTATAACTTACACGTCTTCATTCCAAAGCAATGGCGCACTGAAGAATTAACGAAAACACGTCGTTCTTCGTACGATACATGATAATCTAGTGTCTACAAATGCCATATTAGCATCAGTTAACAACGGCCATGTATAGTACGAAATTTAAGAACGCAACTTCCAAGTGTTGGCCGTAGCGTAATGGGCAATGCGTTGGACTGTCATCTTTGCTTAGCAACGTAAATAAACATCGTATTCTTAGCTCCTGATAAATATTAACAAATACTGGAATTTTAATTGTGTTTCGTTAATTGTGTTTGTACGTGAAATATCATGTTTTCCATTCGAGTCGCAGTGTGGGACAGACGTGTGACAGTTGTGGCGCTGCATATCAGGTTAGCCTGAGGTGCTCGCAGCTTGCGCTTTATTCATTTGCTTTGTATTGTAGCTTAAATTCAAAAGATGAATTGTACGAATTACCCTAGGAAAGGTACTGTTAGATTTATTCTTGATCGAAATTTTGTACGACCTAGAGCAATGGAGGTTAAATTGTGGCTTAGTGAAAAAATTGGAGTAAGTGAAGATGACATCATGGGGACTTATTTGTCGTTTGTGACTAACTCGGCGTCTGTTAAAATGAAATCTGCCGATTTATGCTGTTCAGTTGTCGAAAAGTGTGGAGATAAAATTAAATTCAATCATTCAGATGGATCTATTAGTGATGTCATTGTGTCTTATGCTGGTTTTGCAATACGTACAGTCAGAATTTTTGAACTTTCTTTTGAGATGCCTGCAGAGGAGATGCATGCTGTTTTGAAAGGTTATGGTAGGATTATATCGAATATTGCCGAGAGGTGGTCGGAACCACACATGTTTCCTGTTCTGAATGGTGTTCGACAAGTGACAACGGAATTACAAAAGCAAACAAATGTTCAAATGTTTTTACAGCTTATGGGACTTAACTACGGGGTCATCAGTCCCTAAACTTAGAAACTACTTATGAACTACTTACGAACTAGGACGGCACAAATATCCATGCCCGAGGGGGGGATTCGGACCCCCGACCGTAGTGGCCGTGCAGACCGTGACTGGAGCGCTCAGTCTCCTCGGCCACCGCGGCCGGCTTACAAAAGCACATTCCGTCTTTTGTCACTATATGCGGGTACCGCGCTCTTGTCATTCATGAAGGTCAACCAAGAACATGTGCACTGTGCAATTCCCCAGATCACATCCGTGCCGACTTTAGTAGGAAGCGCGTGACGCAGATTCCTGCAGGCGAAGTTCCAACTCGAAGTCAGGTAACAACTAGGAAATTGACTTATGCAGACGTAGCGACTATTCGTGATCTGTCTGACCAGGAACTGATAGGAGAGGATGATGACTCAGCAACAAAATGTGACTTGAACACTAATATCGAGCAGGTCCTGAATAGCACAAATCTACAGACAAATGCAGCTTCTACGTCAAATGAAATGGTCGGTACCGACCCTCCGTCTGTAGAATTCATGATTACGCAGTTGTCCTTTGAACGGGTCACTGGTAGCGTTCAGTCTCACGCGGATCCGTCCTGTGAAAATGACGTACAGTCGATAAATTCCGATGCTCAAGATGAGCAAAGAGTAAGAACGGAATTACATGACATTTTCTTAACAACCGATGGAAAGCAGAAAAAGAAGCGAGGAAAAGAACATATCGGAAAGTAAGAATGGCAAGTCGAAGAAAGAACAGTAAAATCGGTACAGAATACTGCGCTGGCAGCCAGACTTGATGCTGCCAGTTCTCTGAAAGATAAAAATGTCACCCCAATGATGTCTCCTGTCACATCGCCGACCGAGTCGCCAATGAGATCTCCAAAGAAGTCTCGCACGAACAAAAAACGGAGACTTGTGCATGAGGCTGCAGAGAGTCTAGCTCTTGCAATAACAGAGAAGTTACACGATATAGTTAGTATTGAACGGGAAAAGGAAGACCAAGAAATGGAACAAGACACGGCAATGACGACGAGGAGAACCGATCAGACAGTCATAGACGAAGTAGGAGTACAACCTTCCCGGAAGTATCGGACGCGTCTGAGCAGGAAAATGTGACAGCTAGAGGCGACTGGGCAGATGACACTGTAGAATAGACAGATCAGCAAATGGAAGATATCGACGAAGAGGCAACGGCGCATGAAGACCACGCCGATACCAACTACTGAATCGTGTAGTCAACAATGAGTGCCGACCTACCATTTGCCAAATCATTCACTTTTATTATTGATAATGGAACAAACGTATAACGTTACCACTCTTAACATTAACAAAATACAAAATGAAACGAAGGTGTCGGCTTTAAAAGAGTTTTTGTATCTGTCAGAAACGGACATAGCCTTGCTTCAGGAAGTTCAAAATCTGCAGGTTCCTGGATTTAACATCATTTTAAACGTTGCAAAAAAAAAAAAAAAAAAAAAAAAAAAAAAAAAAAAAAAAAAAAAAAAACGAATGTGGTACTGCTATTTTTGTGAAGGAAGGGATACCGATTAACAGCGTTAATTATTTAGATTCTGGACGAGGTATTTATTAGCTGTAAAGTTTTAATACTACTGTCATAAATGTATATGCTCCCTCTGGCAATAATTTTAGAGAAACAAGAGCACAGTTTTTTTAAAACCGATGTAGTGTATTTGCTTAAAGGTAACCCCGTAGAGGTCTTAATTGGTAGGGACTGGAATTGCGTCCTACACAGAAAGGATCAGTGGCCAAATTTTAATTTTTCGAAAGAGCTAAATAGTCTCGTTACCGATATGAGTTGACAAGACGCGTGAGAAAAAATATTTCCTAATACAGTGAGTGAAATTTACATTTTTACTGCTACGTCAAAAAGTATTATCGACAGAATATACGTGAGTGACAATTTAGGAAGCAAAATCAACGGAATAGACACCATACCTGCTAATTTTTCGGACCATCTTGCTGGGAAATGTTGTGTTCGGCTTCCGAAGCAAAAAACGTACTAGGGACGTCCAATTTGGAAATTAAATGTAAATGTGTTGCACGATAACGACTTAGTTGAAAGGATTACTTGCACTTGCCAGAATTCTTTAAAGATGCATCATAAATATAGAACATCACTAGAATGGTGGACAATGTGCGCTAAGAGAAAATTAAGATCAAAATTAATGGTTTATGGGAAGGACGGATCGAGCTGGTCGAGGTGGTCGAATTTCACTATACATGTTTGCGTGAGCTCTATGAACAAACAGTGTCACAGGATAATATAATAAATATTAAAAAGGTCAAAGCTCAACTGATAAGTCTGAAAAGGCAACAACTGGAGGGATTGAAAATAAAGTCTCATGTCAAGTCCATGGTGGAGGACGAAAATGCATCACTCTTCCATTTAATTAATCATCAAAAGAATAGAAAGAAAATTTTTATAGAGAGTGTGTTAACAGAAGACGGAGTTCTGACAGTACAATCGGATATTCTGAAGGAGGCTCATAGGTTTTATGAACTTCTATACAGCGAAAGTCAGGTTAATTAGGGGATTATTGCAAAATAGTGGTGTACAGAACATCATAACGAAAGATAAAAATATGAGTCTGATTGCGGAAATCAGTTCTGAGGACTTACTAGTGATTATACAAAGTAAACCTACCAAAAAGTCGCCTGGTCCTGATGGACTTCCTATTGAGTTTTACAATACTTATTGGCATATAATTGTAGATAAATTCACTGAGGTAGTAAATGATATATTGAAAGGAGAGAAGATGCCTTCAGAATTTAAAGACAGTGTCACTGTGCTGCTTCCTAAAGGAAGAAATACAAAATATAAAGATCTTTCCAAAATGAAACCGATATGCCTTATGAATTTAGATTACAAAATTGTTGCTCGGGCACTGAAAGGCAGATTGCGACCAATTTTTAAACAGATAATTGGAAGTCATCAGACGTGTTTCACTGGTCGAAATATTTTCAAAACAATTAGCGAATACAGCGATATAATAGCTATCTTTTCCACAATAATAGAAAAAGCAGGATTGATTTTTATAGACTTTTCAAAAGCGTTTGACAGGGTGAATCACCAGTATTTATTTACGCTCCTGCTAGAAATGGGGTTGAATGAAAATTGTGTGAAAGTTTTAGCCAACCTTGTGAAAGGAATTCAAAAAGAAGTTTCCATAAATGGACACCGTAAGTTATTAACATTAATAATGGCGTTCCACAAGGCAGTCCATTACCAAATTTTACTTTTTATAGTTGCTCTAGAACCGTTTCTGAGAACTCTTATTAATACATTAGAAAGGAATTAAAATATCAGGAATCAGCATGGTGTCAAATGCTTATGCAGATGACGTCGGAGTTGTCATACGAAGTGCAAAAAGATAAATGAAACGAAAATTTCATTTTTAAGTTTAAATGTATTCACAGATGCCCATTTAGGATGGGCGAAGTCGGTAGTTTACCATACAGCATTAGGCGTGACATTCTACAGCTGTCCACTAAAAACGAACACTTAAAATTGTAGAAAAATAACGAATCAAATTAAAGGAGCCGTAATGCTTAATCAAAGCAGGAATCTGAACCCTCTGCAGAAGATCAAAATAATCAACTCTGTAATTCTGTCCAAGGCAGTATATGTGGCGCAAGTTCTACCAATTTCTAAGCCAATTTCAAAAAATATAATGAGTCATGTTTGTCGGTACCTGTGGCACTGCACCTGTGGTACTCGGTCTTACTGATATACGTTGCAAAAATAGGGCTTTACATATTAAAAGGTCGATCCAACCACAACAGTATCACGTCGAAGCTTTTCAAAAGTCTTACGCCTGAAAGCATGATGCCACCCATAAATATAAAGAAGATAAATTATAAACTGAAACCCATTAGAGAATTTTATCTTCAGTTAAGCTACCTTCAGTACTCTGTGGAAGAGAAAAACAGAAGAAATAGTAAATACATCATGGATGCACTATACCCACCACGCTGTCGAAATAGCTTGGAAATAAAGTACCCCGGAAAAAATTGGAAATATATATGGCGTAACATCAGTAATAGTCCTTTCTACTGATATTAAAAGGACTTGGTATCGAGTTATTAATAATTTAGTATCCACAAATCAGAAATTACACTCAGTTGATCGATGCGTCACCAACATCTGTCAAGAATGTAATGATATAGATACATTAAAACATCGATTCGTTTGTAAAGGCTATCAGGACATATGGATTGCAGTGAAGAAGCAGATTGCATTTCTTAAGCGAAGCAATGGAAGAGAAATTACTTTGAATAACATCTTTTACCCAGAAGAAGTATATTTTCCAGAACAAAAAAATAACGCTATACTATGGCTATTAGGCATTTACGTACATTACGTAATAACAAAGAAAGAGAATGACTGTATACAGGAATACGAAGAATTTATAAAGGGCGAATTCTATAAACTATACAGATATGAGTATCATAAAAAGAAATTTGGTAACATGTTAAAAATTTTGCTCCTCGAACATCAAATAACATAAAGAACTAAATTGAAGTCGGCTAGCCTGATTGTGGCTTCATTGCCAACGTAGGGGATTGCTGCTGAGGGTGAAGTACGGTGGGGACTTCGTGTGCCTCGTGGCCACACCGGTAGCCGTGAAGGCCTCAGCAGAACCCTGAAACAGCGTTGTAAGCTACAATTAGGCGCACATCACTACTTTGATGATGGCGTTCGATATAAGAATATTAATATGAGAGAAAGAAAATAAGAATTAAGATCAGTCAAGAGAAATTGAAATATGTGGAAAAGTGTGAATAAAAAATAAATAAATAAATAAATTGGTTAAGCCGTTGCAATGATTTTCGAAGGTGCTCTGCAAGTGTGGGCCAGGAAGAAAAACCAAATATGGACAACCTTTGCAACAAACTGAAGCCAAATTAATCCTTGTTACCAAGAAGGAAACAAGTGAGGAAGAGTGCATGGTTCTTGTGTGTCAGCTGTTAACATAAAAGTTATGAAACCATTGTAATGATTAATGTAAATCAAATGTTTAATAAATGTATTAAAAAAACAAAAAAAAGAAGAAGAAAAAAGAAAGGTCAGTGGTTCAAAACCCGCCACTACCAATTTTTTTCCGTAAAAGGGTGTCAGACACTCTTATTAATTAATTTTTTATTGTTTACATTATTATTTCTGTAAAAAATGTTTGCAAAAACTTATAAAACTACAAATCTAAAGTGGTCCATAAAACACATCAGTGGTTTTTTTTTTTTTTTTTTTTTTTTTTTTTTTTTTTTTTTTTTTTTTTTTTTTTTTTTTTTTTTTTGGGAAAGAATTAATTGAACGAATTTTTATCACTTAAATGTTGGCACTTTCCGAGCTTCTTAAGTCTGGCTAGTATATTTCATGTTGTGATCAGAGATATGCCCTGAAGGGCCCAAGAAACTGCTATAGTCATGCGTATGCAAACAAAAAGATACATAAACAGAGGACGGCGCTCTGGTCACCAACGCGTATATAAGACTACTGGTGTCAGAAGCAGTCATTATTTCGGTAATTGCTGCTAAAATGACAGGTTCTTTATGATCTGACGAGTGTAAAAATGAGTGTAAAACATTCTTCCTCATTTGAATTGCCGCAGAAATGTAGCGCGCCACTTATTATTGCTTTGGTCCATTGTTAATGCAGCGCCGTTCTTTCAGTGGTGTGAAATCTGTGACGCCAAAGCAATTTGAATTTCAGCACGCAGACCTTGGGGTACTTTGTTGTATGCGGGCGATTGTTCACATTCTTTACATTTTCTCTGGGAATGTGATCTTTACAAATTTTTATTGTTACTTGTAAATCAATTTTTGATAATGATTGGTTAGTAGCGGAATATTTTTGTTAGTATATCTTGTGGGTTGTAAGACGTGTTCTTAAAATCTTGCTGCTTCTTTACGTTTCGTCCGATGCTGCGTTGGACGTCTTCAAAGATTGTCCGTCTGTTGAGACTTGCCGACTGACGGGTCGGAGGTCTGATAGCTTCTTAGATCCCGTCTAATGGGGTTGTGATAAGGAGAGATGATCCTTGTCAAAGATAAAGCTATACTATCGAACCATGTGAAAAACAAATACAATCTGCCGGTCGCTGTGGCCGAGGAGACTGAGGCGCACGGTCTACACGGCCACTACGGTCGGGGGTTCGAATCCCCCCTCGGGCATGGATATTTGTGCCGTCCTAGTTCGTAAGCAGTTTGTAAGTTTAGGGACTGATGACCCCGTAGTTAAGTCCCATAAGCTTAACAAACATTTGAACATTTGAAATACAATCTATCGTTTCTGCAGAGCCACAGTCCATATATCGTTGGGTTTTACAGTCTCTTCATTTCGATTGAAATTATCGTTGTTTATATATTTCATTTCCTTCTCTACACAACCGTGAATAATAATTTGGCATAGAAGATGAAATTTCCGTCTCAGAGAACTTTACTATATGTTTTTCTGATTGTAAGCAGTGCTCCGGCACAACTCATTTTTCAAGTCGCCATAGACCTATGTGCTCCTTTAGACGTGTGTTTACGCTTCTCTTAGGTGTTTCGATGTAGTCTTTACAACAGGAGCATGGAATTTTATAAACCCCACTTGCTGATAAAGGAGAACGTCTCTCTTTTACAAATCTGAGAGTTTGGGATATCATCTTTGTTGGTTTGAAAACCCGTCTATTGTTACGTTTTCGTAGAATTTTCCCGAGCTGATACGTTACTTCATTAACAAACGGGAGAGAAACCGTATTACTTCATCGTTGTGTTGTTTCCTTATCCTTCGTCCTACTGTTATTTGGTCGTAACATTCTGTTTACTTCTTTCTCTGGGTAACCATTCTTCTTAAAGGCGTGCCCCAGATGTTGTAGCTAATTGTCCAGATGTTTTGGCGTGCAAATTCTCTTGGCTCTCTCTACAAGACTTTTAATCACACCTCTCTTGTGGGCAATGTCTTTAATTCTTGTGCCGATAACTGTCAGTATGCGTCAATTTCCTAAAAACTTTGTGTTCCAACCTTCCGTCGGTTCGTCTTATAACTATAACTTCCAAGAAGGATAACCTGTTGTCATTTTCTGTTTCCATGGTAAATTGGATTTTTGGATTTATACTATTCAGATAACTAAAGAATTCTTCTAGAGCTTTTTTACCAAGGCTCCAAACCTCAAATGTATCATCGACAGACGGATACCATATGGAAGATTATTTGATTTGCTTTTTCCAGAGCAGGTTGTTCAAATTTCTCCATATCAAAATTTTCAATTACATGTCCTAGTGTGTTACGCATTTCGACGCCGTCCACTCGCTCGTAAAATTCATCATCCCATTGGAACTGGCTGGAAGTAATGGGTAAATAACAAAGAAGATCTCCCAAGCCCTCATATCTGTAAATGATAAACATTCTCCTTTATCAGCAAGTGGGGTTTACAAAATTCTGTGCTCCTGCGGTAAAGTCTACATCGAAATAAGGAAGAGAAGTATAAATACACGTCTAAAGGAGCAGAAAAGTCTATGCCGACTTGGAAAAACCGAAAATCAGCTGTGGCGGAACACTGCTTACAATCGGGGAATCATATAGTAAAGTTCTCTGTTATGGAAATTATATCTTCTATGACGAATTATTATGCATGGTTGTATAGAGAATCGATTGAAATAAACATAATGATAATTTCAGTAGAAAAGAAGATACTATGAAACTCAACGATATATGGACCGTGGCTCTGCAGAATGTATAGATTTGTTTTGTCTTTGACATGGTTCGATAGTATATCTTTATCTCTGACAAGGATCATCTCTGCTTATCACACATCGTTTAGACGGTATTTAAGAAGCAAGACTCTGAAGACGTTCGACGCAACGTCGGACGAAACGTAAAGAAGCAGCAGGATTCTAAGAACACCGCCTTACAACCCGGAAGATCTAATAAGAAAAATGTCAACCGGTCGTGAAAGCCTTCACTATATCATTAGGAGCGGAATATATTATAAATCCTCGGAATAAATTTGTAAATATTAAGACGATATATGTAATATAATTTCATTGGGTTTATCTTTATACTGAACATATTTCCCAAAACTAAAATACTACAGAAAAATTTCAAAATATCAAAGTGAAAAGATAAAGCTTCATGCTGTAAAGGGCTAAGTCCCTCTTAACGTGTTGTTGGGCTCGGGAGATGGGACACCATCTTCGAGGTAGTGACGAGGTGTGTTTCTACAGTACGGCCATTTCACGACTGCACCGCACAACTGATTGCGCCTCAGAAGTTGCCTACAGTAAAAACTAGTTAGGAAACAAATATGAACAACAACAGCTGGATATCACACATACAAGCCGTACCGGACGGAATAGTATGCCGGCCGTGGTCACCGAGCGGTTTGTGGCGCGCCAGTCACGTTTTGCAAGGCCACAACGGACGGGGGCTCGAAACGCCCCCCTCGGACATGGATATTTGTGCCGTCCTTAGTATTAGCTAGTTCATAGTAGTTTGTAAGTTTAGGGACTGATGACACCGTGGTTAAGTCCCATAAGCTCGACAAACATTTGAACATTTTTTGAACGGAGTACTATACCTGGCCAGCCGCTTGGGGCGCTACTAGCGCGCTAGGTAACAAATATCAGGCAGAGTATGGCGACTGATAGATTGTGACTGCACCACAGTCTAACATACACAGTCACGACACTCACTGCTGTGAATGTTGTTACCGTTTCACAGCTGGAGTGATCCAATGTTCCAATGTTTGTTAAGCTTATGGGACTTAACTACGGGGTCATCAGTCCCTAAACGTACAAACTACTTATGAACTACTTACGAACTAGGACGGCACAAATATCCATGCCCGAGGGGGGATTCGAACCCCCGACCGTAGTGGCCGTGCTGACCGTGACTGGAGCGCCTCAGTCACCTCGGCCACCGCGGCCGGCAGCTGGAGTGACAGTAGCGCCCCAAGCGGCAAGCCATGTGAGACTCACTGACGTCGTATGGATAATGTTAGCTTTCGTACCTTTCTTTACGCGATTTACGAAGTAATTAACGTCTTTCACTCTCTCCAAGCGTTAGTGTACAACCAGAAGAAATGTATGGCACTCAAATAAAAGCGAATATTACTGCACATTGAAAATACAGTGTTAGCTACAACATATTTACGACGTTGGGTAGAAGTGCTGCCTACCACATCGAAGAACTATAAACAAACCTATATACACACGTTAACAGCAATGACGTGTACCTTCAAGATCAAAAGGGATCGTAAACTACGATACCGGGTGATCAAAAATGTATAAATATGAAAACTTAATAAATCATGGAATAATGTAGAGAGGTAAAAACGGACATACATGCTTGGCATGACATGGGGTTTTATTAGAATAAATTTTTTTTTTTAAAGTCCCACAAACGGCGCTGGACAGCAAAACGTCAGTGACAGCGCATGAAAATCGTGTATTAATGGAGCTGTAATGAGAGACAGAATCAGATGCACCAGCAGTCGCTGCATGTTGAATTTACCTGAAAAGGCGCTTTTAGTGAAACTGTATTATCGGAATGGGGAATTTACTAGTTCAGGGTTACGATCCTATCCCATAGGAAGGGGTTTTGAACTGGTAAATGTCCGTTGACAAATGCAGCTGTGGCGAGAATGACTTCGAAGTTCGAAGCCACGGTTTGTTTAGACGATAGGTCCCGTAGTGGCCGACCGAGCACAAGGCGTAATGCTGCTGAAACAGTTCAGGAAGAAATGGAGACTGTAGCGGGTTAGTCTATGCACGGGGAAGTCAGCACCCGTACAGTCGTACGTCGCACCGGCATTCCATACACTACGGTTTGGTTGGCACTTAGGCGTACCCTCCGATGCTATCCTTACAAACTCCATCGGAATCATGAACTGTTACCTGGCGATTTAGTGAAGCGGGGAGCATTTACGGTGTAGGCGTTTCAAATGGGGGCGGAAGATGACGATTGGTTGAGTAACGTGTTGTGGACCGACGAAGCTCATTTTACGCTCAGGGGGGTCTCTCAACGCCCACAACTGCAGAATTTGGGCTACCGAAAATCCTCGAACTGTCGAGGAAACTCCATTGCACGACGAGAAAGTCACGGTATGGGTTGAATTTACCACGTCTACCGTTATCGGGCCTTGTTTCTTCGAGGAACTGCGTCATTCTGGCTTTGTAACTGCTTCCGAGGCGGGTGACATGTACGCCGATATGTTACAGAATCACATCATCCCCAGCCTGGCTGATAAACAGCTGCTGGAACGTACGATTTTTATGCAGGATGGCTCTCCACCCCATATTGCTCGATAATGCCGTAAAACAGCCAGATTTTTACAAACATTCTTATTAACAGCAGTTTAGCTCCATCGCATCACCTAGCAGGAATATTTGCAACCCCTAAGAGTCCTTTCGGTACCTAAAAATCACTAAACGTGGGTTTTTCTTGTCATTAACACAATTGATGGCGCCACAGAAATTTCCTACAGTAAAAACCATTTCGGAAACAAATGTGACCAACAACAGCTAGATATCGCACTCATATAAGCCGCACCGGTCTGAGTAGTATACCTGGCTAGTCGCTCGGGGCGCTACTAGTCTGCTGGATAACAGAAATAAGTGAGAGTGTCGCGACTGTATATATTAGACTGTGACTGCATCGTGAATATCGTGAACCCAGTAAGACATCAAATATCCGTCATCGCTTAGGGCGCTCGAAGTTGCTTTAAGAACTGGGCCAACGACGAATGAAGAGAATCGTTCAGTGTGACACCAGTGCTACCCTTTCGCAAACTGCTGCCGATCTCAATCCTGGGGCATCAACTGCTAGCGTACTAACCATTGAACGAAATATCGTAGGTTGGTCTTTCAGAGCTGAAGCGCCACTCGTGTATCCTTGCTGACTGCACGACACAACGTTATACGTCTCGCTTGCGCCCGTCAACACTAACATTGGACTGTTGATGACTGGAAACATTGTGCCCGATCTGACGCGTTTTATTTCCAATTGAAGGGAGTGGATGGACGTGTTCGGATATGGACCCTTCATGTGGCAGTAGAGATTCGACTAGACATTTCCCAGATTTCGGCAGCAGAAATTCGTCGAGTGTTCGTAAATGTGTTCAAGAGATGTCAGGCCGCTCTTTCCATAGAGGGATATCATTTTTAACATCTCCTGCAAATAAATGTAAGCTGTTTTATAGACTTTGTCTGTCTGTAAATGTCTGTAAATCTATCAGACCATACTTCGTGGTTATCACTCCGTAGCTTACAAACTACTTAAACCTAGGTAAACTAACCTACGGACAAACACACACCCATGCCCCAGGGAGGACTCGAACCTCCACGGCGAGCAACCGCGCGCTCCGCAGCGAGACGCTTTAGACCGCTTGGCTACTCCACCGCGGCTTTCCAGATTTTAATTCAGTGTATGCGCCCGCGGCACAATAGAGTCCAAGAATCGGGTGAAGTCTTGTGTAGTTTGCGAACGAACTAGTTCGGAAGAGCGGTCCCACAGGCGAACTAGTTCACACATCCCTCGCCTCTTAGTTCGTCCGCTTCTTTTGCGAAGACTGAGGGGGAACAGCGAGAGGACGCGAGAGCGTGCAGAATCGCGTAATTCCCTTCTGCCAGTTACCGTCATTTCGAGCTGACATGCAGCTCAGCTGTAATTTCATAGTTCACTGCCACAAATTTTCTTTTCTAAGGTATTCAGCAGTGTCTAAATAATAATTACTACGAGTAATCTGTATGCAAAGTAGTTGTATACCATTGTATCACCCATTCCTGTAAATAACTGGTTTATTTGCTTAAGTATTTGACGTATAATTGCCCAAAATTACGGGTAATAGCACACGCTTGGGCAACACTGATCGTTATATAAAAAAGCTGTCATAACTAAAGAAAGAGGTCTTTTAGTAGCGGTAGCAAAAGTCAAAAGAGCGGACGAACTAAAAAGAGCGGACGAACTAAAAAGAGCGGACGAACTAAAAGGAGCAGACGAACTAAAAAGAACGGACGAACTAAAAAGATCGGACGAACTAAAAAGGGCGACACCTGTCGCGAACTATTATACCAAACGTATCTCGTTTCTTCGTTCGTTGGATTCTTTTCCGAAGACCGACGGGCAATAGCGAGAGGGCGCGCAGCAGAATTAATCACGTGTTTCCTTCTGCTGATGACAGCCATTTCTAGGTGAGCAAATGTTCAAATGTCTGTAAATCTATCGGACCAAACTGCGTGGTCATCAGTCCGTAGCTTACAAACTACTTAAACCTAGGTAAACTAACCTAAGGACAAACACACACACCCATGCCCCAGGGAGGACTCGAACCTCCAAGGCGAGCAACCGCGCGCTCCGCAGCGAGACGCTTTAGACCGCTCGGCTACTCCACCGCGGCTTCTAGGTGAGCGTCTGCCTGCTAGATTACATAGTTCAGTGCTACGAAATTTCTGCTTTGAAGTATTACGCACTCTGCAAAATCTAACTAATAAATTCCATAATGCAAAGGTGTAGATGTAATTCTAAACTTAAACGCGAGAAATTATCTACAAACTGTTTCTTTTGGTTTGCGTGTTATCGTTAGCGGCTCAAGCAGCAAGTGCATGAAGAAGCTAGGTGAGGAACTTCTCCCACCACCTGCATGCGCAGAACACGCCGCTCAACCGTTACTGGGAGCGGACGAACTAAAAGAACGAACTAAAGTGAGCACTCCCGATAGCGCACTATTATGCGCAAGTCTAATAGGGTGCTGCCGTGGCCGACAGATGCGATGGCGGCGGCCGGGAGCCGTACCGCGCGATACGCGGAAGCCTGTCAGGCATCTTTCACGAGACACCTTTGACTTGTCGCCATTGGACGGTTAGGATAGGCTCAGTTAATTTTTCTGTCTTATTATATAAAATACAGTGGCGATCTATGATAAAAATAAATTTGCATATAAATAACTTATTAGATATTAAAATAAATCTGCAGGTATGCAAATTAGGGTGCAGAGTTAGGTGGTTTGCTTTAATTTATCATATGTCATGATTAATGAGCAATGAACAGTGACACCTAATCGCCTACACCACATCACACGCAACATACACGTTTCAAACTGTGAAGGTGAATACCCAAAGGGGTCACAATCCGGTAATAGACTGAAAGGAACTTTTACGTATCTTGTAACAGATTTTGGGGCACACTTTAAATCACAATTGACAAAAATTCTTAGGAGACATAATTTATAATTAGACGCAGTACATGAATAGCAATACATGAAACTCAAGACATGAATAACGAGACACAATAAAATCTAAAAATATCAGCTATTGATATACAGTATACCCTCGGAAATATCCAGAAGTTATAACGTCGTTCATTGAAATCTCGCTTCTGTTTATAATTATTGCTTAATATCGAAATTAATAATGTATGTGTGAATAAAAAGCAGCTTAAATTGATTTGGCTGAATTCGTAAATTTCTGTTCCAGATAATAATTTATACATTTCAATATTACGTAAACTTAATAACGTTTCTAACTGAGTGTTGATATATACTGCTGAAAGTTATGTAAATATAGTGAATGAAAGGATAAACTGAACATTTTATCGATGGAAATGTGTGCATATTGATCCTAGCAGCGTCACTCATTGTTTCTCTGTGGCATACAGCAAAAATGATTTAAAGGCATGCATAAGGTATAAGACCACTTTTTTCGCTAAGGCAATGTGATAAAATAACTATTATACGTTGCTGAGGTTTCAATTAATGGAACTTCTTTATTACTAGTATTGTGCTTCGCCTATCATCTCATAAACAGCACAGTCAATCACTAAACGACACTAAAATAACACATACAAACCAGTTAACATCATTTACGATATAAAATGCAAACACATGTGACGTGTATCCTAAAGTTACTGCAACGTAAGTACGAGAATCAAAATTCCCGTGGTGTAGTAAATCTGAATCTCACCATATTGCGCGCGGAGCAAGGCGCTTTTAACCGTCTATAGATACAAATATTCAAAACAATATATTAAATAGATGACATTTTTTATTTTAAATGAAAATGTTTCTTAAAACAACGTGGACTTCGCCCCTGATGTACAATAAAATAAGGACAAAAAAAATAGAAGTGGCGTAGATACACTATATGAGTCAAGTACATGACGAGGTAATCATATCGATAGATGTGGAAAAAGGTACTTTATTTTTATTTCTGTAATAAAATAGTAAATCAACACTAATCTGTACGTACTTGCTGTTAATGTTTCCTTTAATCCACATGGAAAGTGATTAAGACTATTTTACGATAATTCCTCATCCTCATAATGTAAGCTTTTGCGAGGAAATTTTGTGTTAAGCGTATTGTACTGTACTTGTGCAGATACATGTATTCGAAACATCCTTGTATAGGGGAATTCAACTGAGCTTTTATCCACTCTCAGGGGACTTTAATATTAGGACTAAGGGACCAATATAATAACTACATTTTAAAAAAGCTAAAGCCACTTCATCATTTTTTTAAACAATTATTGACTTATAACACATTTAACATGTCTGACAGACTACCTGTTTCGATGTTCAATGTTATCTTTGTACATCATTAATGACTGAAGTTCTCCTGTTGGAGGCAACATGCCTCAGTTCCGATGTGTACTGTCAAACCGATTCGAATTTCATTGTGATCCGTCGATCAACTATTCCAATTATATTAACATAGTCACACTTACGTGAGTTTCCATGTACTAATAAGTCAAATATATATACTTTTAGTTTGGTTGACTGCCAAATTTGTAATTTCGATTCTTGTTTAGAATGTTATAAGCAAGCAAGTAGTAGGATCTTTCAAGCGGGTTACAGTTACTTGTTACCTGTCGATTGCGTCATAGTCGTAAAAGTAATTAACGGCACAACGAAGATATATGCAGAATCATCCTTTTATGGCGAACGACACACTTACCCCAACGAACATAAAATTTTATAGCTCTTTCCGGTGCTAATAGTATCCATCTACCTTCCTCGAAGAGTCGGGCTATTTTGTTACTGCTATTTTGTTACGGAGATTCACTTTGTGCATAGTTACCCCTAATAGATCATACGTAAGCGTTTTTCCACTGCTGGTAGCGTCAAGTGGAATCTTCTGAACTGAGAAGCTTACTCAATCTTATAGCGGTAAGTGAAGTGTTATCGTGAAGTTCTTCAGTACGACGTGCATTCAAAACACTTTCGACTTTTTCTCCCTCATAAATAGCTATTGTCAGAAATGTATGGCTTGTATTAAACTACGCTCGCACTCGCTATGGATGCGTCATGGAGATGGCAGTATTGCACGACTCATAGAACTCCACCAGTGGAGAGAGTTATGATTTTTAATGATAGTTGAAATGACGTTCTGTACGTAAGTGCCACCGCCGAATAGCCGTGCGTACTAAGGCACATTGATAACATCCATTTACTTGCTCATCCAAGCTCTAACACTATCGAGAATCTTGTAACAGACCGTTTTCTGTGGCCAAGTGTTACAAAAGACTGTCGCAGTTAGGCAAGGGCAAGTATTGAATGCCACAGATGCAAAGTTGGCCAGCATGTCCACAGAGGGATCCCGGCAACTACTGAACGTTTCGCGCACTTACATATTTGTCGAATCTTTAACACCTTCAGAAGGATACCGTTTCTTACAGACAGCTGTAGACCGCTTTACACTATAGGTAGAGGCAGTATCACTTGCTGATATTTCAGCACGGAAATTGGTAACTATATGGATTACACGTTTTGCTGAACCGTACGTGACATCACACGATAGACGCCAGTTTGCATTATTTCCAGAAATAGCTAAACTGTGTGGATATCTCCGTCGTCACACGACTGCCTATCACCTAGCCAATAATGGCTTGATCGAGAGATGGCAAAGAACTTTGAAGACAGCCTTCACGTGTCATATTGCGAACTGCAGCATTACCTTTAGTGCTGTTAGTCCTTACGACCGCTTAAAAAACTAGGGCTTCTACTGCAGAGCTGTTTTATGGTGAGAGCTTAGGCCAGCAAGTGGAATTCTTTGCAATACCACCCGAGACGGGATAAGTAACACTACTGGCCATTAATATTTCTACTCCAATCAGAAATGCAGATGACGGGTAATCGTTGGACAAATATATTATACTAGAACTGACATGTGATTACATTTTAAAGCAATTTGGTTGCATAGATCCTAAGAACTCAGTACCCAGAACAACCACCTCTGGCCATAATAATGGCCTTGATACGCCTGGTCATTTAGTCAAACAGAGCTTGGATGGAGTGTACAGGTACAGATGCCCTTGCAGCTTCAACATGATACCACAGTTCATCAAGAGTACTGACTGCCATATTATGACAACCCAGTTGCTCGGCCACCATTTGACCAGACATTATCAGCTGGTAAGAGATCTGGAGAATGTGCTGGCTAGGACAGCAGTCGAACATTTTCCGTATCCAGAAAGGCCCGTAGAGGACCAGCAACATGCTGTCGTGCATTATCCTGGTGAAATGTAGGGCTTCGCAGGGATCGAATGAAGGTTGGAGTCACGGATCGTAACACATCTGAAATGTAACGGCCACTGTTCAAAGTGTCGTCAATGCGAACAAGAGATGACCGAGACGTGTAACCAATGGCACCCCATACCATCATGCCGGGTGATATGCCAGTATGGCGATGACGAATAGACGCTTCCAATGTGCGTTCGCCGCGATGTCGCTACACACAGATGCGACGATTGACAGCCATTGTCTCGGACCTGATAGTCCACGCTGCTGCATACGTCGTCGAACTGTTCGTGCAGATGCAAACGTCATCTGTTGACTCAGGGACCCGATCCGTTACAGCCATGCTGATAAGATGCCTGTCATCTCGACTGCTAGTGATACGAGGCCGTTGGGATCCAGCACGGCGTTCCGTATTGCCCTCCTGAACCAACCGATTTCATATTCTGCTAACAGTCATCGGATCGCAACCAACGCGAGCAGCAATGTCACTGTACGATAACCCGCAATCGCGATAGGCTACAATCCGACCTTTATCAAAGTCGGAAACATGATGGTACGCATTTCTTCTCCTTTACACAAGGCATCACAACAACTTTTGACCAGGCAACAGCGGTCAACTGCTATTTGTGTATGAGAAATCTGTTGGAAACTTTCCTCATGTTGGCACGTTGTAGGTGTCGCCATCGGCGCAACCTTGTGTGAATGCTCTGGAAAGCTAATCATTTGCATATCACAGCATCTTTTTCCTGTCGGTTAAATTTCGCGTCTGTAGCACGTCATCTTCCTAGTGTACCAATTTTAATGGCGGGAGTTTATTTTAAGTATTTTGTAAGTTTAGGGACAGATGACTTCTACAGCTGAGTTCCATAATTTTACAAACATTTTAACATCTGATTTCAATATAAGAAAAGCATGTAATTAATCGTTTCCTCCATTTTCGTAAAATTCATCGCTAGATGAGTGGGACCAATAGTGATGGTGTTATGGATGTGTACAATTTGCGTTCGTAGTTGCGACAGTTCAGAGACGACAAAGTCGTGTGACAACATACCAGGATGATCTCGGCCTCGCACCATCCATTCGGACGACATCATCGACAGAGTGGAGAAAATTGTTTGTAAGGATTGCCGAAAGACCGTGGAAAACAGCCCTTGAAAAGTTTGAATGTCCGTGTGTACTGTGCATACAATCCTGCATTAAGACCTGATAATGTGAGAAGAGTCCTCCAGGAGGGTGCCGAGAATGATGGGCGACCACAAGTCTGCGCTCTTTGCATGATGTCAAACAATGGTGTCGCATGAATTGTTTTACCGCTTCTGATAATAGATGAGACATATATATGTCGTTTTTTCAACCCTGAAATGAAGGGCCAATCAACTCAATGGAAGCACATACTCATCGCCACCGAAATAATTTCGGGTACCATCAGTGCTGGAAAATGACGGTCAACATATACTTTCACACCAAAGGCTTAGTCATTACAGATTGCGTTAGAAAGGGCGGGATGGTGACGGATGCATCCTTCCCAAAGGTTTTAAAGAAAATTTTCCTTCCAGAATCATATGAAAAACGCCCCGACAAAGCTACACTTACGCTCACTCATCAAGTTATGGACCATGACATCAGGCGAAAGCTACGCTACAGGATTTTCGGGACAGCGACTTCGGAGAGATACGAGGGTTGGAACTTAAAGAGTGGTTGGTACCTATTTACTCAGAAACGATACAAAATTGGGACATTTATGCACCTGATACTGTCGTCAAAGTAGTCACCAGCTATGTGTAGAATCCGTTATCAGCGCTGTGGTAGGCAAAATATACAGTTAGGAGTGCCTGTTCTGTTGATGGCGCTAATGGAGCGGTCTACAGCCCGTCGAATCTTTGGAAAAGTTTTGAAGCGAATGCCACAAAGTGGTTCCTTCACCTTCGGAATGAAATCAAAGCCACAAGGACTAAAGGCCGGGGAGTGTGGTGGATGCTACAGTATTTCCTAGTCCCATAGGCCGAACAGAGCAACCAGAGCTTGCGGCGTTGCGCCCGCGTATTGTGCAAACTGATGGGTGGGTTGCGCACAATGTGTGGCCGCTTCGTTCGCAAAGATGGTAGCAGGTGATACTTAAGCAACGAACAGTAATGACGGCGCGCCGTGGAGTAACGTAATGAGTTAGGCAACCCCATCATAGTTGACACAAGAATCTAACTTGCACCATACGGAGGCTCTGGCACGTTAGACTTTCGCGGCAACCCATAATAGCGATATTCGTTGGATTGGAGTTTCAGTTTTACATAATCACACTTACTTCAGCCAAGATCGCAAGTTTATTTGTTGGTATTTCCTTACCTTGTTACACGTTACTTACTACTAGTTGCTTGTGACAAGAACGCACACAAATTTTTAAATATGCAATACAGATGACGAATCATTGTGGTGATGTAAATTTTAATCGTTTGACAATGATGCTATATTTAATTTTCACAAGTAACTTTTAATTTTATTGAAAATAAGAGGAAATTGTTATATATAAAAAATATTGTTTCTGAAGATGATGACATAGTTTATCGAAATCGGTAAGAAAAAACCAACAAATAAACTAGTGATCTTGGCTGAAGTAAGTGTGTTTTATATAAATTTTGATCGCTCTCCATAGGCATAATATGCTACATAACTGTTTCGATTTTAGATGTGGCCCATGTCTTATCCAGTGTTACGATACGGCGTAAGACAGCCCCTCCTTCGGGCTCATAGCGCTCCAGGTGTGTCTGTTCAGCGTCGTAAAGCATCTACTTCTACATTTTCTTCACTTCATTCTGAATCCATGGTGATGCAATTTTTCGCATGCCCAGGCGTTCCTTCAGGATGCGACACACAGTCTTATGTGCTAATACGGTTTCGTCTAGCGTGGATGACTGTCCACTAACACGGCAATTCTGTGCGCTGCTTAATAAGAGACGCTAGGACGACCTGCCCGATGCATGTCTCTCACAATTTGCCGACCTTCGTTGAAGGCTTTTACCCAACGTGCCACTGTTCCGTATGGCAATGCCGATTCCCAGCACGCCTCTTGAAGATCCTGACGGAACTGTCGTGATGTACGACCTTCGGCACATTAAATATTGATCCAACTCCGTTGTTCCTGTTTCAAAAACGTAGTGACGCCGTTGCGTTAGACCGCTCGATTGTGCGCACGCCGATGACGTGGGACGGGTGTGTTTATTTGTTCGGAGGTATGGGAGGTATGTCAACAACGTGTGCTATCAGCGACAATAGTAGATTCCATTGCAGTGTGTCTCCACAGCAGTGTTGCCCCTATTAAAGTTCCATCTCTCGTATCTCTGATCTCTTCACCCCTATGAACCGCAGACATTGCCGAGGTGCGGTGGCTTGCGTACCTCAACGATGCAGATAGCCGTACCATAGGTGCAACCACAGTGGATGGGTATCTGTGGAGAGGTCAGACAAACGTGTTGTTCCTGAAGAGGGGCAGCAGCCTTTTCAGTAGTTACACGGGCAACACTTTGGGTGATTGTCTGAGCTGGCTTTGTAACATCAGCTAACATTGCTTTGCCATGCAGTTACTGCGAACGGCTGAAAGCAAGGGGAAACTACAGTCGATACTTCTTCCGAGGACATGCAGCTCTACTGTATGACTATATGATGATGGCGTCTTCGTGGATAAAATATTCTGGAGGTAAAATAGTCCCCCATTCGGATCTCCTGGCGGGGACTACTCAGGAGGGTGTCGTAATCAAGAAAACCAAAACAGGCATTCTACGGGGCGGAGCGTGGAACGTTGTAACCCTTAATCGCATAAGTTAGCTAGAAAATTTGAAAACAGAAATGGATAGGTTAAAGTTAGATACGGTAGGGATGAGTGAAGTTCGGTGGCAGGATGAGCAGGATGTCCTGTCAGGTGAGTACAGGGTTATCAATACAAAATCAGTTGGTGGTAACGCAGGAGTAGGTCTGATAATGAATAAGAGAATAGGAAAGCGGGTAAGTTACTATGAACATCTTAGTGATCGCATTATCGTAGCAAAGATAGACACGAAGCCAATACCGTCCACAGTAGTGCAAGTTTATATGCCGATGATGAGGATATCGAAAAAATGTATGAGGAGATAAAAGAAATCATTCAGAAAGTTAAGGGAGACGAAAACTTGATTGTGATGGGGGACTGGAACTCGGTAGTAGGAAAGGGAAGATAAGGGAATGTAGTAGGTGAATATGGACTGGGAAAAAGGAATGAAAGAGGAGATCGCTTGGTAGAATTTTGCGCACAGTTTAATGATCACCAACACTTGGTTCAGTCACCTTGAAAGAAGACTGTATACGTGGAAGAGACCAGGAGACACTGGAAGGTACCAGATTGACTTTATAATGGTAAGGAATAGATTTAGAAACCAGGTTCTAAACTGTAAGACATATCCAGGGGCAGATATAGACTCTGACCATAACTTACTGGTTATGAACTGCAGATTAAAACTTAAGAGACTGTAGATAGGTAGTAAGGTTAGGAGATGGAACCTGGAAAAATTTAAGGAACCAGAGGTAGTTGAGAGTTTCAGAGGGAGCATTAGGCAAGGATTGGCTGAAACGGGGGAAAGTAAAACAGTAGAAGAAGAATTGGTATCTCTGAGATAGGGTATTGAAGGCTGCAGAGGACCATATAGGCAGAAGGAGGACAAGGCCTAATGCAAAACCCCTGTATAACACAGTATATACTGAATTTAATTGAGAGAGGAGAAAATATAAAAATTCAGCAAGTGAAACAGGAAAAAGGAAGTATAAACGTCTGAACAATGAGACTGACCAGAATTGCAGACTGGCTAAGCAGGAGTGGCTAGAGGACAAACGCAGAACCGTAGAAGAATGCATAACTAGGGGAAAGATAGATACCGCCTACAGGAAAATAAAAGAGATATTTGGAGACAAGAAAAGCAGCTGTATGAATATCAAGAACAGACGGAAGACCAGTACTAAGCAAAGAGGAGAAAGGTGAACTGTGGAAGGAATATATAGAGGGCCTATACAAATGAAATAAACTTGAAGCCAGAATTCTAGAAACGGAAGACGATGTGGAGGAAGATGAGATAGGAGATATGATACTGGGAGAAGAATTTGACAGAGCGCTGAAGGACCTGGGTCGAAACAAGGCCCCTGGAGTAGATGATATACCGTCTGAACTGCTGATATCGTTAGGAGAGCCAATCGTGAAAAAATTGTATCACCTTGTATGCAAGATGTATGAGTCAGGGGAAATACGCTCCGACTTCAAGAAGAATATTGTAATTCCAATTCCAAAGAAAGCAAGTGCAGACAACTGTGAAAATTACAGAACTATCAGTTTAATAAGTCATGGTTGCAAAATACTAGCACGAATTATTTACAGACGAATGGAAAAATTTGTGGAATTAGAACTCTGGAAAGATCAGTTTGGATTTAGGAGAAATGTAGGGAGGCAATACTACATTACGACTTATCTTAGAAGATAGGCTAAGGAAAGGCAAACCTTCGATTTTAGCGTTTCTCGATTTGGAGAAAGCTTTTGACAATGTCGTCTGGAATACACTCATCCAAATTCTGAAACTATCAGAGGTAAAATATAGGGAGCGAAGAGTTATATTCAACCTATACTAAAACCAGAAAGCGGTTATTAGAGTCGAAGGGCAAGAAAGGGAAGCAGAGGTTTGGAAGGAAGTAAGGGTTGTAGCCTTTCCCCAATGTTGTTCAATCTGTACATTGAGCAGGCAGTGAAGGAATGGAAGGAAAAATTTGGAGAGGGCATTAAAATGCAGGGTGAAGAAATAAAAACATTTCGGATTACCGATGACATAGTAATTCTGCCAGAGACATCAAAAGATCTGGAAGAGAAATTGAATGGTATGGACAGTGTCTTGAAATGAAGATATAAGATGTACATTAACAAGAGTAAAAAGGAAATGGAATGCAATGTCAGAAAATCAGGCAATGCTGAAGGAATTAGATTAGCTAATGACACAATAAAAATTGTAGATGAATTTTGTTATTTGGGTAGAAAGATAACTTCTGATGGCCGAAGTAAAGAAGATGTAAAATGCAGAATGGCTATGGGAAGAAAAGCTTATCTTAAGAAGCGAAACTTGTTAACATCCAATATTAATTTATATGTAAGGAAGTAGTTTCTGAAAGCTTTTGTCTGGAGTGTAGCATTGTATGGGAGTGAAACGTGGACGAATAGGAATTCAGATAAAAAAT
Source organism: Locusta migratoria (assembly GCA_026315105.1). Taxonomy (NCBI): domain Eukaryota; kingdom Metazoa; phylum Arthropoda; class Insecta; order Orthoptera; family Acrididae; genus Locusta; species Locusta migratoria. Next base: position 389,313,275 of record CM048744.1, read on the forward strand.
ATGATAGAAGGTTTTGAAATGTGATGTTAAAGACGAATGATGAAAATTATATGGGTAGATCACGTAACTAATGAGAAGGTGCTTAACCGAATCGGGGAGAGAAGGAGTTTGTGGCATATCCTGACTAAGAGAAGGAATAGAGTGGTTGGACACATTCTGAGACGTCAAGGAATTGTCAACTTAGCTTTAGAAGGAAGCGTGTGGGGTAAAAATCGTAGAGGGAGACGGATGGCGAGTATTGTAAGCAGAATTAAAAGGATGTAGGTTGCCGAAAGTATTCTCAGATGAAGAGACTTACACAGGACAGAGTAGCGTGTAGAGCTGCATCAAACCAGTCTGCGGACTGAAGACCGCAACAACACAACAACAACACTCTCGTATCTCAGCCACTAGCCATCCTGCAATTGTATCAGCGATTTTTCAAAGCAAACTCCTAAGAAAGTGACATATTTGAGACGGAAAACCGTCTCAGGGTTTCTTAATTTATATTTAAATTGATATTCCTGAGGAAGTGTTTGCAGCGGCCATCGAATCATTGCGTCGTCGTTGTGAAAACTTTTTCTAGTTTCAGGGAGATTACATCAAGAAGTGCCAGAAGTTTCACAGTTTGGGTTTGATTAGTTTCTGAGGAAAGAATATTCGCAGTTGATGTAGCTAGAAAGCACCACGTGTAGATTTATATAAAAGACGAAAGGAGTGTTTTCAAATAATTTCTGATGTTTTTTGGCAAACACGTAAATGTTTGCCGTAAGAAGTAATTTCAAAAGATCTTTTCAATTAATTGAAAAATCTGGTTTACAAACAAATACATTACACATTTGTGGATCGCGTCTTCTCTTCGAATGCTTCAGAAAATTAATATATTCAGCGGTTGTGATACAAAAACGTAGGCAGTATCGGGGTCCGAAACATGGTTACCATAAAGTAATTGTGATCGTGCTTTATACTGCCAAATATTTTTAGTTTATCTGACGGCCAAGTTTTTATCTGGAACCACCAGAACAGGTCCAGCATGAAAAGCACGTGAATTCTAATTGTTGGTGTTAAATAAAATGCTTTTCACGTCTCGTCAATGCCACCGCCTGAATATTCCCGACATGAAAGGCTGCCAATACTGGAAGAGGCGCGGCGCTTTTGTTTTCGATCCGTGCTGTGTTTGCTTGTCGCGTTTCTATACTTGACGCGGACATTTCCCTAATATATTTGTATTGTGTCGTTTAGTAAAAATATGGCAAGTTTTTTCCCAAACAAATTTTAGTCAGTCATGTCGCCTTTTGGCTGATAATACATATAGAGGTAAAACTGAAAACGTCCACGTAGTTGTATAGCTTCACCGCCATTTGACTGCGTCATTATACTGTAAGAGTATTTTTCGTCGACAATTTGATCCATTCTCAAATTAAAGTACTAATATTCTTAGATACCTATTTTTTTCACTACTCATTACATCTGAAACTCTTTTCAAGAAACAACAAACAATTAATCAATTAATACAAATAATAATCTAACTGTCACTAGAGGAATAACACCAATACACTGTGCACTCCATTCTGTTGTCTGCGACACTCACACAATGACCCCACCCCTCCACCCCCACCCTTTGCTGTAAAGAGGAGTTCGTGGAATGTAAGGAAACGTGTGAATGATTCGCCGTCCTGCTCTTGAGACTCTCACTAAATTTGTCTGCTTCTCCTACAGGGCACTTTGATGATCATAAGTTGGAATGTTGTATTTCTGTGTTTCTTTTCTTTTAGGGTGAGTATACAGTCTTCCTTCAGTTTGTGCTTCTTCTGTATTATCATTGGCCAATTCATATGAGGCGGTTTCACTCTGTCCAGAGAAACTGTTTGGAACTTGCCATTACACATAATTTTTATTGTATGTTCGCCTCTTGATTGAACCTTATACGGACAAGAGTAGGGAGAGTGCAATGTTTGTCGGACATCATCTTTCCGTAACCACACGAGAGAGCAAGAATTGAGCCCTCTGTTCATGAACGTCTTGTTTTCACCATGACGAGATCTTTGGCCAGGACGTAGTTTTTCTATATCCTCTCACAGCTGACGTAGGACGTGAGGCATATCCTCTGTTCCTGTCTCTGGTGGTGCACCAAAGAATTTCGCTGGCTGATGTAGGTCTCTTTATAACCTAGTTCTGCAGAAGAAGCCTCTGTTTTGTAAGCGGTCCTAACACCACTAAAGACAATGCTGAAGTCCAGTTTCCAGGACGATCATGTTCGACCATGCCATCATTTGACGTGTCGTGTGATAATGGCGAAATTCACACAGTTTAGCTAGTTCTAATATAATTCAGACTCACACTGACGTCCTTGTTATGGTTGCATGTGCTCGACAGCCGAAACGTGCAATCCACACAGATAAAAAATTTCCGTTCCACTGTCTCTGCTGAAATGTAAGCAAGTGGTACTGCCTTTGCCCATCGTCTAAAACGGCAAACAGCAGTCAGCAACGATATTTTCCACTCTTGCGCTATAGCGCAGGTCTGTTGTAAACTGACTGTTGTACCCTAACTGTCGGAATTGTCGTGGAGATCAATTATCTTGGAGTTTGCTGAATGCGGACGCATTAGTTTTATACTTGTGTATATAGTTGTGTATGATATTGTTTCTATATACTGACGAAGGTATTTAACTGATTCATAAATTGCGAGTAGCTCCCTGTCGTATGCGTCCCATTTTTTCTGTGATGTCGTGAGTTTCTTCGAGGAAAAAAAATAGTTTGTCAGCTTTCGTGTACACTCTGTTTCAGAGCTGCTCCTATTGCCTGCTGACTCGCATCAACTACTATGACTAATGTCGCTTTCGCTTTAAACGAATTAATTGGCTGCTGCATTTCTGATGTCCATGTATAACGGTCGTCGCCCGCTCGTGTTCTTTCCAGACAATGCTCCTTTTAATGGTGCCTGTATCTCAGCCGCTCTTGGTAAACGTTAGCGATAGAAATTAATTGCTTCTCAAAAATTCTAAGCTGATGATAATCAGTTGGACGAGGTACTCCTATGGGGGCTATTTTCTCTCCGAGGGATTGTGTTACATCTGCTGACACTGAATGACCTAAAAACGATAACTTTTCTTAGCGAAACAAATTAATGCACTTTGTCTCATTGACTAATATGCCATACTTGTTGATTCGTTCGAAAGAGCTCTTACAACGTTCTTCATGTAATGCCTGGGAGTGAGAAAGTACTAAAATATAAGTATGCAAAACAAAATTGTAGGCCTCTCAGAACTTCATCCACAGAAAGTTTCCAGGTTTCCGCTGCGTTCTTAAGACCGAAAGGCACCTGGAAGTACTCAAGTAGCCCAAAAGCCGTGGTTACTGCTGTCTTGTGCACCTCTTCTACTGCAACAGGAATCTCATGATTGCTTTTTTTACAGTCAATCAAACTAAATATTGTGGCACCTTCTAACATGTTAGTAACATGTTTTAGATTAGGAACAGGGTGTCAGCGACTATACAGGCATTTAGCGCCCTATAATCGCCACCGGGTCTCTACGAGCAGTCTTTCTTTTTCACTGTTTGAGTTAGTGCAGACCATGGGCTACCAGACCTACGTAATACGCCCGATTTTAACAAACATTCGAATTCTGCCTTTCCTGCTACGAAATTGTCTTCGGCTACTAATCTTGTGGGCCGTTGAAAGAGTGTTCCTGTCAGAGACTTTACAGTGAACCATGCAGCACGGAAGCGCATTTTATTTACAACTTGAACAATGGTATTGAACAGAGGTTTTTTTCTTGATGTGAACTGTGGAATAATACACGTAACTAGGACCACGGATCTCGACAAAGTTGATATTTCTAAACACTACAGTAAAAAGTGACTACCGCAAACGATTTATGTTTAAATTCATTTCTTTATGGGTACATTAATAGTGATATTGTCATCGCACGGACCAGTTGTCGTGCGGCTATTCAGATCCTCATGTTCAAACGTAAGACTGATGTTAGCAAGTGCATTTGAAGTTAACATTTTATTTAAATTATTATGTGGAGAAACATTTGATATTCAGTGACAATATTATTATGGAGTTTAACCAAACCCACCAAATACTTAGTTACACAACAGCCTGTGTTACAGGACAACATTTAATTTAAATACGTGTTCGTTCCTGTGCACAGTGAAACAGTATTACGATACCTTGTAAAGTTCATGAGATCTTTGCACATACGGTTAAGTTCAGTGATTACATTTATTGATAAATGCCACATTATTTATATATTTACAAAATGTTTGTAAATTTTATGGGACTTAACTAGGGGGTCATCAGTCTCTAAACTTACAAACTACTTATGAACTACTTACGAACTAAGGCGCCACAAATATCCATGCCCGAGGGGGGATTCGAACCCCCGACCGTAGTGGCCGTGCAGACCGTGACTGAAGCGCCTCAGACCCCGCAGCCACCGCGGCCGGCATTTATTTATTTACTTCTCATTTATAATCCTGCTACCTTTTAATATAAAGCAAGACGTACATCTGTAGTTTTAGATGTTATATTATACATTATTTCATTGATGTTACATCTTTTAAGCATTTGAAATAAATGGAGAAAAGAAGAAAAAATAAAACAAATATATATATATATATATATATATATATATATATATATATATATATATATATATATAATGCTTACATTGTTGCTACAATTATAATATAGCAAATTACAATTCGTGCATTTCAAGATACATTAGAAGTATTGGAGAATATAAAAACATGATTAGTTAAATGCTTGTTATACATATGTATTTTGAAATTTACTGATTGTATTTATGGGACAAAAAAACGTAATACAAAAGAAAGAAATTATATCTAGAAATGAAGGGGTTTCTGTCCTGATGGCTAGTTACATTGTACTGTGTCAGGCGTTGAGTATCTTGGAATGTTTCCATCAAGCCCCCGATTGCCAAGCAAAGTTTCCATGATTTTGGTTAAAATACTTCTATGTGTGACATACCTTTTGTAAAAGTTAAATGTTTTATGATTGACATACCATTTTAATGTCATGCGCCTTCACGATAAGAGGATGTTACTCTAAGTGGATCTAAACGGCTCGTCAGAAAAATAAATTAATTAACTGCGATCTTAGCATTTTAATATTTCAAAATAAGGAGATCGCCGTCCTACTATGGAAAAAATTACACAATGAAAAGAAATATCAGACATTTGGAGAGATAATTAATTCTTACCAGGAATTACCATATTTCGTTCATAATTTAGCTACACAGTCGCAAAATCTACAGAACACAGTACCGAACATGTGGAATGTATTGAAGTAGGCACGCAGGAATCAATAGACAGCAAGTTTAGAGAACATTCAAAGAAAGTACAAAGTGGCTTCGATCAGTGGCTTAAGGATCAAGACAAAGAGATTGTGGAGCATGTAGAACTAGACGTAGTGAAGACTATTTCGAGTGTTAATTATAAGCATCAGTGTCACCAACTTAACCGAACCAAATGAAGGCAGTGTAAGTAAAAAGCTAATGAAAGATTACACGGTACGGAAGGAGGAAATGTACGGCGATGCAAAAAGTCTTAAGCCAATCATGCAGCTGAAACAGTGTGTCTTAAGGCCTTGAATACAATAACTAACCAATTAGTTAGCGACACGCTCTGTACGAAAGATAATGTTTCAAGAGATTTTAATTAAGAATAGACCGTTCCAAGTCTTTATTGACGAGAAGCAGTCTGTGCATCCGGTTCTTTTCGTTAAGAGTTTCAGAAAGATATTACCCAGTATTTGAACATAAAGGAAGAACATTTAGTTTATAGTATTTCAAATTAAAGCAGAAGCAGGTTTGGGGGCAACAGATGCAACTGAAGACTATGCTACATGTGAGCAATTTGAACGGGCAATCTTATCTCAGTTTTGGTCTTCTAGTATATATGAAAGACTACGAAAGCAGGTTTATAAGCCAGAAACTTACAATCCAAGCCGGCCGCGGTGGCCGAGCGGCCTGAGGCGCGCCAGTCACGGTCTGCACGGCCACTACGGTCGAGGGTTCGAATCCCCACTCGGGCATGGATATTTGTGCCGTCCTTAGCATTAGCTAGTTCGTAAGTAGTTTGTAAGTTTACTGACTGATGACCCTGTAGTTGAGTCCAATAAGCTCTACAAACATTTGAACATTTTGTAATTTCCGGTCCGTGCCGTTAACATTTACTCAAAATATGACTGATTGCGGATCTCGGCTCTTGATTCCACGTATTCTGGTAACCAACTAGTCCATTGTTACTTATATATATGGTGTTAAAAAAGGTACGACCAAACTTTCAGGAAACATTTCTCAAACACAAAGAAAGAAACGCTTAATTTCCATGTTTGAGCTCATTTTAGTATTTCTCTTTAAATGTAAATTGAAATAATTCGTGGAGACAATTGTCAAAATACCCAATTGTTTCTTTAGTATGTACTGTACTTCCTCGATTCACCGTATTTGTAAACATTGCACTGACTGCAAAACCAGTTGATGCTACGTACTGATGTGCTTGATGCTATTACTGTAGAGCAATGAGTCGCATGTCAACACATGCACTGAGGTCATTAGCTTCCTTCAATTGGGCCAACTGGCGGTGAATCGAGGAAGTACAGTACAAGCTTACGGGCGCCGTTGGTGCTTATCCGCAGACTATTAGGAATCAGGCGCGAGTACAATTCGATTTAGGGGACGATCAGCTATTATGAACCTTCGTAATTCAGAAATAAAAATAACAGTCACGTTCGAAAAATGTTTTTACTCTGAGATCATCATCCGACCGATTCGTCTCACTGTTTATGCCGAGGCAATGAGTATGCGGCGACCTTCTTAACTTTAACTGGATTGGTGTACCTTGCATCCTGAGATATGAATTCCTGCTGGAGAGAAGGACAGTTTCCATTATCGCGATATAGGGGAGAGAATGTCACGAAAAGATGCACTATTTGGCGTGGAAATCATTAAAAGAGGGGCGTTATGCGTTAAGATGAGATATATTTGCGAAAGTTCTTTCACCAACTTTCTCTTTCGAATGCGAACATATTTTATTAGTACCAACCTACATAGGAAGACATGATGATCAGAATAAAATAAGAGAAATCAGATCGAAAACGGAAAGATTTAGGTGTTCATTTTTGGGTGAGCTATTAGAGAATGGAACTGTTGAGAAACATCATAAAAGCACTTCAATGTAACCTGAAGAATATTTATGTAGATGTAGAGGGGAATACACAGATCTACCTTCCAATGGCAATTAATTATGAGTAATGGATGTAGGCAAATTTTATAGGACGCAACAACCACGTGATAGTCTAGTAATTAAGGTTACATTAGCGGCGATGTGACACGACAAGAATTTTACTATAGAAATAACACGGAAGAAGATTTGGGTGAAAGTTTACGTTTGATAGATGACGCGGCTCACTACGTTGAACATTCAGAAAGTGAGAAAATCAGAAATGTACGTAAAGTATATACTCATGCGTTCTCTGAAAGACCAGGCACAATTAAATGATACATGTATAGTAGAGAAGTAATGCCTAAAGATATATTCTGTAACTTATTTCACCTTGCATTAGAAATCTTACAAAGTCGAAACCAAAAAAGTACAAGTTCAAAGAATTACAAAAGGCCATGTATAAGTAACCAGATAAAGAGAATCTTTCATTTAAACAAAATGTACAGTGTACAGTGTACAAATTACAAGGAAAATCAACAACCTTGGAATAAATTATCAAGCATGCTTTCATTGGTATTTCCTTTCAAACAGTCTGTCATAATTTTTCAAGGTTTTCAATCCGATTATCAAACAGCCATCAGAAAAGTGATACTTGCATCACAACTTAAAAATAATCTGCGATCACGTATGGCTTCATTGAACTAGGTTTAGATGGAATACCAAAGTGCGGAGAATGGAAATTAGTGCCCGGCCGGAATTCGAACCCGGGATCTCCTGCTTACTAGGCAGATGCGTTGACCACTCCACCACCGAGGACACAGTGACCAGCCCCACTGCAGAGGACTCTCCCGTCTTCCCTGCCGGGCACAAATTTTCATTCGCCGTACTTTGGTATTCCATCTAAACCTAGTACAGTGAAGCCATAATTGATTGCAAATTGCGATTTATTTCATTCACTGAACGCTGTAGCGTCGTCATCAAATATATATATATATATATATATATATATATGTATGTATTAAAAATAATCGGTTGTGTAGAGAATGGCAATTAAGCCTCAAATAAGTGTAAAGTGCTTCGTCTACATAGAAAGATCCTTCATTATATTGTGCAATAGCAGGAACCAGTTATTTCCACAAATTATCTCGGAGTAGACATAAGCCGGCTGCTGTGGCCGAGGGGACTGAGGCGCTCCAGTCACGGTCTGCTTGGCCACTACGGTCGGGGGTTCGAATCCCCCCTCGGACATGTATATTCGTGCCGTCCTTAGTGTTAGCTAGTTCATAAGTAGTTTGTAAGTTTAGGGACTGATGATCCTGTAGTTAAGTCCCATAAGCTCTACAAACATTTGAACATTTTTTTAGTAGACATAAGGGGGCGACCTGAAATCGAACAATATAAAATCTGTCGTGTTTAAAGCAAATGTCAGACAGATTCATTGGAAGAATCCTCAGGAGGTGTAGTTCGTCGACAATGGAAGTAGGTTACTAAACTCTCGTTCTGCTGTCGCCTGAGTGTTGTTATCAGTGTGGGATCCTTAACAGGTAGGGGTAATAAAAGACACGAAGCAGATCCAAAAGAGAACAGCGCGCATAGTCACGGCCCCATTTAGTAATTGTGAAGGCGTCACAGAGACGATTAAGAAACCTCAGTGGCAGACGCTGCAAGAGAGGCGTAGTGTATCCCGGTACGCCCTTTTGTCAGAATTCCTAGACCAAACGTTTCATGAAGTGTCAAACAATATATTGCTTACTCCTTCGTATATCTCGCGAAGCGACCGCAAGGATAAGAACAGAGAAATAGGCCCCACACAGAGGCATACAGGCAATTATTTTTCCTGCGGACTATACGCGACTGTAATAGGAGGAAGTGACAATGGTACGGAAGGTACCCTCCACCACTCACCCTGAGGTGGCTTACGGAGAATGGAAGTAGATGTCGATGTAACACAACCCGCCTTGGTTCCAAAGAATTGCAATCCACAAAACACCAAGAAATACACTTGTTTTGTTGCACCATAGGGCACTCTGATTAGCCCCACCAGTTTGCAACATAAACTTAAGTTTGGAGCTACAACTAAGGAACGTCTTCAAATGCTTGTAAGCCTATTGGACCAAACTGCTATGGTCATCAATCCCTATACTTACACTAAGGACAAAACACACACACACACACACACACACACACACACACACACACACACATGCCCGAAGGAGGACTCGAATCTCCGGTGTAAACTGCCGCACTTTCCGTAACATAACGCCTTAGACCGCGCGGGAAGTTGAAACTAATACAAGTTGATACTGTTTTGCGTTTACTGACAAGGAGAGTACTTGCTTCCGGCCCACGTGTACTTGCGCAGCAGGGCGGCACTACGACAAGCAACGCAGTCGCTACTGGCGGGTGCAGAGGCGAAGACAGTCTCAGCCGTGGCGAAATAACGCCTACTGGACCGCTGCCACTTCACCACCACTCTATCACAACAAAAAATGAGATCAGAATTAACTAAAATTTCACAATTATAATCGTTAGTTAAATTTCGCTCACAGTTAAGCCGGCAGTAAGAGCACCAAACGAACAACTGCACTCATGCGAGTTCGGCTAGGAAACACACCAAGTAACCACCACTCTCCACGGTAGGTAAATCCTTCACCAAACAGCACCAAATAACGAATACCAACAACACACGTCTCAGGAACAGAACACTCAGCACTCTTACAACACATACTGTTCCACCGTCTCGTGCAAGTCCGCGACTTCGTTGGACTTAAGTTTGGTTTTGTGACCTCTTCCTTGGTGAGGTTAACAACTAAATCACAACCGAAGCTCGCAGCAGCCGCGGTAAAGTTTCAGTGGCTCAAAGATAAGTACACGGTTGCGGAGCAGGCTTAGATCCACCCCAAGCCACCAATAAGAGCGCAGGTGGTCAGGGGCAGAGAACAACAACACAGTGAATCGCTTCACCCGGCTTCCTCTTCTCGAAGCAGCGAAAACTCTGCTGAGAAAAGGTAGCACGACCTTTCGCGCAAGTGAAGCACCCTCGGCTAGGCCAATGCCCTCCCTCTATTTTCACGGACAGGTTCGCAAGCGACGGAAAAATATCCTTGCCCGATACGGACGCATCAGCCTGCCTCATCAGCGATAGCAAAGCACCTCCTCATCGAACCTCATTCGTGGGATAGTATCAGTGTAACAGTAACCCACTTTGAGGACAAGGGATCTTTGCTACGTAATTTGGAGGAAATTCATACTGGACGTCTAAAGGGCATTTCTGGACCCGTTTTCGCTAGCACCCGATTGACAATTGACATCAGGTTTCAGTATTGCTGAGCAATTTTGGGATGTATTCTGTATTTTGTGGCTTTGATTTTATGGGACGATTAGATACATAGTTTTTCAGGTATTATAGAAGGTCACCTCTGACAGTTTCGTTACATACGGATTATCTTTGGTGTATGTGATCAGCTGTCCTGTAGTTCAGAGTCATGCATCATAGCAGCAGGATGTTTTCCTTTCTACAGAGTCTTCATGAAGATAAAGCACGACGTATTCGGCATGTCCCAAACTGACGACGTAATGATACATTACTTTTTTTTGTATGTTATTCTGTGAATTGTATATTCGTTAACGAGTCCAATTCAAGTGTAATATTTTCATATGCTTTCTTCGTTTTCATCTCTTGATAATCGGATAGAGTATTGATAAAAACAAATATTTGACAACTGGTGTTTGATTTGTCTAACAAGGAAAGTACTCGGGCTCGAACAAACGGAAATATGCCAAAATCGTTTGAGAGATAATGTAGAGATCCCTTATTGCACTAGCGACAATCTCGCATCTGCAAAACTTTGCAGTCGCCCATTAGAGGCCTCTGCGTGTGGTACGCCGTATTGCACATTCAGCTGCAAATGTTCAAATGTTTGTAAAGCTTATGGGACTTAACTACGGGGTCATCAGTCCCTAAACTTACAAACTACTTATGAACTACTTACGAACTAGGACGGCACAAATATCCATGCCCGAGGGGGGATTCGAACCCCCGACCTTAGTGGCCGTGCTGACCGCGACTGAAGCGCCTCAGTCACCTCGACATTCAGCTGCCGGTACGCTAGTCGGGACCACTAGGAACAGTGCGGTGTGCCTCTGAAGTCGCGTTTTGTGACGTTATTTGTATAGTGAATCGTCAGATGGTTCGGCAATTGGTAATCAATCGTGCTAATGTATTGCGATTGCTTGAGATGAAATTCCGAAGAGCCCTTCCTCGTGAAAATGGTATTGGTGTAGAAGATGAATCATTCGTATGTTTTCTGGTATCTATTATAGTGCTGAAATATGAACATAGATTAGGAACACTGTAATAGATACCAGGTAACATGCGAATGATTCATCTCTACACCAATACCATGTTCACGAAGAAGGTTTCTTCGTAACTTCATCTAAACCAGTCACACTATTTTAGCAGGATTTTGTACCAATCGCTGACCTATCCGACGCTTCACTACACAAAACACAACTTCAGAGGCACACTGCAACGTCCCTACAGGTGTACCGGCAGCTCAATGTGGAGTGCGACATGGCACACGCAGAGGCCTCTAATGGACCACTGCAGAGTTTTGCAGATGCGGGAGTATCGCTAGTGCAATAAGGGACCTTCACATTATCACTCACACGATTTTCAAGTATTTATATTTGTTCGAGCTCAAGTACTTTCCTTGTAAGTAATAATGACTTATTTGGCGACCCTGTCAGGATTTTAGAATTTTATACTTTGACAAGTTCATTGCCCTCTCATTCGTAGCTCGTAACTGAGTTTTAGCTTTCGCATCAGTCAGGATAAACTATATCCAGGCAAAGAATTCAGCCAGACCGTGCCTTCTTCGTGAAAATGGTATTGGTGTAGAAAATGAATCATTCGCATGTTTTCTTGTATCTATTATAGTGCAGAAATATGAGCATAGATTAGGAACACCGTAATAGATACCAGGTAACATGCGAATGATTCATCTTCTACACCAATACCATGTTCATGAAGAAGGTTTCCTCGTAACTTCATCTAAACCAATCACACTATATTAGCTGGATTTTGTGCCAATCGCTGACCTATCCAACGCTTCACTACACAAATAACGTCACAAAACGCAACTTGAGAGGCACACTGCTACGTCCCTACTGGTGTACCGGGAGCTCAATGTGCAATGCGACATGGCACACGCAGAGGCCTCTAATGAGCGTCTGAAGAGTTTTGCAGATGCGGGAGTGTCGCTAGTGCAATAAGGGACCTTCACATTATCACTCACGCGATTTTCAGGTATTTATATTTGTTCGAGCTCAAGTACTTTCCTTGTAAGTAATAATAATTTATTTGGCGACCCTGTCAGGACTTTAGAATTTTATACTTCGTCAGGTCTATTGCCCTCAGATTCGTAGCTCATAACTGAGTTTTAGCTTTCGCATCAGTGAGGATAAACGATCTCCCAGCAAAGAATTCAGCCGGACCGTGCCTGCGGCTGGCACCGACGGAGCTGCGGAAACGGGGCGGGGGCGGCGGCTGAGCTGAGGTAAACCGCAGGTGCGCCGCGGCCTTTTGTCAAAATTCCACCGCTGCCAGAGTTCCAAACTGCTAAACAATGCTTGCAATACTGCGCCAACTTCCCACATTAATCTTAGTTAGCGTTAATTTAGGCGGCAGCCGCGTTTAAGACGTTCATCGCGGAACAGATGGGACCCGTACCCGCAGCAAGAAGGGCTGGTGCGGGGGCGGCGCGGGGGCGGCGCGGGGGCGGCGCGGGGGCGGCGCGCACCTGCAGGCGACGTCTCCCCACCGCCGACTGCCACAGCTGTGTCGCGGCTCCAGTCGTCAATTAATTTAATCAGCTGGTGCGCCCTGTTTTAACGTACCCTTTGTACTGGCCTTCTGAACTGCGATAAGACGGAGTAGGCTCGAGGACTTCCAGAAATACATCAAAGCACCAGGACGTTTCGGTAGCTATCATTGAAATTGACAGTGCAGGGAAAAAAAGGTGAGACTTCAGACAAGTTAAAAAAAAAAAAAAAAAAAAAAAAAAAAAAAAAAAAAAAAAAAAAAAAGATACCTGTATGTCAGTAACAACTACTTCTCCCACTAATAAGGAAAGTACTTGGGCTCTGTAACGCCACAGCTGCGTCCACCTAATCCTCGATGGGCGAAGTTGCCGTTACATTCTATTTTATGCTTAATCATTTAATAATTGTTCCAATGATTTGACGGTATGGGATGCGGACAATTACTAGGTTGATCCATAACAGTACACTTTGTTAACTTCCTTTATTATGGAACGACAAATGTTAAAAACTCTTCCCTTTAAATACACTGATTAAATAACTGCGTGCCACTACGATGAATGTCTACAAGTCCACACTGAAACATTTCAATATGCAACTGCAACGCGTATGCGATACGACGGAATGGCAGAAACTTTAGCCACCACTAAACGCAGGTTACGAACTCACTACCGACATGCTACCGCCTCGCTCTGCGTTCAGCGGGAGACTGTCGCACCCCGGCCAACAAACAAAGAACATTCCAACCTAAGCATTGTTGCCATCGATACCATCGATACCATCGATAACTATCGTTCGACCAAAACGTACTAAAGAGGTTACTAACCTAAAACCCTGTATCCTCACAGCTCGAACAAACACATATACACCAAAATCGAATGAGAGATAATGTAAAGATCCCTTATTGCACTAGTGATACTCCCGCATCTGCAAAACTCTGCAGTCGTCCGTTAGAGGCCTCTGCGTGTGCCATGCCGCATTGCCCTTTGACCTGTCGGTTCGGCAGTAGGGACGGTGCAGTGTGCTTCCGAAGTTGTGTTTTGTGATGTTATTTGTGTGGTGAAGCGTCAGATGGAGCGGGAATTGCTAATCAATCCTGCTAATTTATTGCGATTAGTTGAGATGAAGTTACGAAGATCCCTTCTTCGTGAAGATGGTATTAGTGTAGAAGATGAATCATTTGCATGCTTTCTCGTATCTGTTATGGTACAGAAATATGAGCATAAGTTAGATACTGTTGTTACAATCTCATAATAATGATAATAGGGATGATAATGACGAACAACTGATTGCAAGCGGTAGTGCTACGGTAAGTGCGGGAAGAGGCGATGGAAGCAGTGGCAGTGAATATCAACAGAAGAATAACGGGAAGAAAGTTAAAGTTGCAACTATCATCACGCCTTTTGATGCCAATTCGCTAGAGAACATGTACGATGATTTTTACATAAGTTATAGTTAAGATATCTGCATGACGTATGGCGTCTACAAGTACATCTACAGCAAGGTTGCAGAGCTTTGCAGAAAAACGCCACCCACAATCACATTGAGGTGTACATAGAGATCCTGTAACCAAATGTTCATACAGATATGTTTGTTGGAGCCCATGTACTTTACTTGTAAGACACAAGGATATGCTCAAATGTACTGTTTATTTACGATTTGCACAATAAAATATTTTAATTCTATTTCGCGCAAACAGAAATCGCACGAGGAAAAAACATTGTCACTTAAATTAGACATGAATCGCCATATATAGTGTCCTGTCTGTAAGTAATATTGGATTAAAAGGCACACGGATGATACAATATAAATTCCACAGCTTCGCTCGTGTTGCTGCAAAAATTATTGTATTTTGTACTGTTTCACGTGAAATATTTGGGAAAAGTACTTCCTAGTACAGAGTCAGAATAATCCTACAATTTTCACTTTTTACACTCAAGCTAACAGTCTTATAAAACACTAATCAGACCACTGTATACGCATTCCTCTGATAGCTTGGCTCTGATGTAAGAATACTTTTTTTTTCTTTTAAATATTTGAATGTATATCAACTGGAGTCACTTAACAGATACGCATCTGACTATGAGAAATTAAGTAAAATAATGGAATATAATATATAAATCATTGAACGAAGTGGTCCTAATGCGAATTCAAAAGTGGAATTGGACACAATTGTGCTCATAAAATAATTAACGCTTCTATCCAGGAAACTTATAAACTAAATAAATGCGTGGGTCTTCAAATCAGTGTATTTTAAAGGGACTGTAAAATACATTTATTAACACTAAAGAAACGTGAAAGTAAATTATTACTAAACAATAACCTTAAGTGAGAGACCCGTCAATGGCAGTTTTCTTTAAGAACAAAATGGTCTGAAAATTGAAAGACAACTGTACACAAATCAGGTTTGCTTGCATCGTCTTTTAAAGGTTCGAACTGTTTCGAAACTTGTCGCAGAAGACATCAGAATATCGCTGTATTAGAGCTTGCATGTTTTTTGAAAGCAACATTTTCCGAAGACGAAACTGGAAACTCGTTCCAGATAAAATTGCTAAATAAAGGGTTAAAAATGTTCAAATGTTTGTAAAGCTTATGGGACTTCGGGGTCATCAGTCCCCGAACTTACAAACTACTTATGAACCAACTTATACTAAAGACAACACAAACATCAATGCCCGAGGGAGGATTCGAACCTCCGACGCGGAAGGCCTCGCAATCCGCAACGTGGCGCTCCAGAACGCTCGGCTACTCCCGCGCGGCACTTCAAACTCCATTGGTAGTGCGCGGAGACGACGGGTAGAGCACGAACCGTGTGTAGGTACACGACTGTCGATATATAAAAAAATGTATTATTTGATCTTGACTGTTTGAAAATATTTTATAAAACATTAGTGATCGCTATTTTTCCAATATGTTTTCTTAAATGATTGATTTACGGACTATTTTAGAAATGTTCATAGTATTTCGTCAGACTATATTTCGTTACGTTTAAATTAACGCGTATGACTTCACAGTTTGTAATTTCAAAACAACCACCCCATTTTACAAGGTGTATCTTGTTCGGCACTGTGGTCTAGGTTGGCAACACCCGATCTCTAATTTAAGGTTGGTCAAGCTGCTTTTCGATACTGCTTTGAGACCTCTGATAGGTTCGTTTCACTGCGTGAATACAGCGCAACAGAAGAGCGACAGTTAATTTAACAAAATACAAAGGAAGAGCGACAGCAACCACTTGTAGCTACAAATACTACGAGTGAACACGAAGTTGTTGCTGACATGTAATCTTGTCTAACGAGTGGGAATATTAGTGAACTATCTATTTCCCTCGGCTTAGTCACGGTACATGCATGAATTCTGAAACATCTTGAAGCTTATTGTCGACGAGAAAAACTGGAGGTCTAGCTATTGTAAGGTAGCGTAAGAGCACAACTAACTGTAAAAGTTTTCTGTGATTGTAATCGCAGGTACAGTTGTTTCAAGAATAACAAGTCAATGTACTCAAGTTAATGAAAATTTTAGTGTTGACTTGGTAAATTTATAAATGGTAAAATAGTTAACTCCACAAACATATCAAGGATTAAAGTTTCACCGTAATAATTAATTCAAGATTATCTAACGACAACGTGACGAAACTTATAACATTATTACTCGGATGATACTAATTTTTATGAATTCTGTCATTTGTATCCCAATTTATTTTGTTTAGTTTTATAAACTTCTGCAGTCCCGATTTCTTTTTTCAAAGTAATGAAATGGTTACACGAAAGTGGGTCAATCTACATTTTTCCACCTCCATTTATTTTCTTGGCAATTTACGTTTGACTTGAATTTTGATAGTGACAAAACTGTTTACACAGAAAACCTATGAATATGACGACGGTTTCCGTTAATTTCCTATCGATTTCCGTTTCCCACACATATGTATCAACGTAACAACTAACATGGAGGGCGAAATACTTGTTTTAAATGTGTTTAATCATAGATAATGATCACACAGTGGTTGAGATGTAGATCTGAGTAAACAAAATATTTACGATTTATTGGAGAGTACAAAATTTCTACAATTCAATTAGTTACTGAGCACAAGTGCCACAATAGAATCAAGCCTGGAAACTGTTTAATATTATCTGGCCATTTTGGCAGCGCATAAAAAAAAAAAAAAAAAAAAAAAAAAAAAAAAAAAAAAAAAAAAAAACTTATCTCTTTTCATTCTCCACTCCGAGGAGTGGAGCGGGCTGTTTGAGATCCGGCCCATAAAGAGTCGCGGTTCTATTCAGCCAATTATCAGACAAGCTGATAGTGGGGCAAAGGGGAATCCCAATTGGGTATAAGTGGGAGGGCCTCCCCAGCTCCGGCATACGCCTTCTGAAAGTACCAGATTTTAAGTCAAACCACTAATAATACAACTGTGAGAAGTACATCTAAGTTTGTACAGCAGATTTTGCGTGATGTTCATGCAAATATACGGACAGTCAGTTTCATTAAATGTACAGAACTACAGATGTGGCATTTTAAAATGTAGCAGTGACTCACTTGATCGTTTGAAACCTTTCTTGTCCTCCGGCCTCAGCTCATGCTGCGAAGATTATACCTATTCAAGCACGTGCAACAACCTGTAGGAATACATTTAAGATTATTATCTAATGAAGGCTTTCACGACCGGATGTCATAGCTACCGGTAGAACTGACGGGTTATAAGGACGTGATCCACAGAACTTTGCAGTTTTTCATAACGTTTCGTCCAGAGCTGCGCCGGACATCTTCGGAGGTCTTCCTACTTCCGCTGAATTTTGCTGACAAGATGTCCGGCGCAGCTCTGGACGAAACGTTAGGAAAAACTGCAAAGTTTTATGGACCACGGCCTTATAACCCGCAAGTTCTACCAGTAGCTATTTAGGGTTATGTTTACTGACAATTTTTCTTCATAAGTCAGAATTGTTTCGTTTGCATCCCATCGGACGCAAATTCAGAATCCTAAATATAAACTCATCCTATGACATAACCAATACGTACAGTCGTGATGAAAAGTATCCGAACGACCTGAAATGCATTTCACATGATTCGCATGCAACATAACTAACGTACATGTCTTGCGGTAGTGTATTCTCTCCTCGCTACAGTCGTCCGACTATTGAAAATGGCTCCAACAAGGCACCACTAGAAAACCCTGCTCTTTATCGCAATAGCTCGAGATGTAAAGAAATTCCACGACACTACAAATATCAGGGAACACCTAATCACAGATCTGTCCTTAAGGCTTGTAAACTCACATTTATTACAAGAAATGACATACCTGAAATGTTACCATTCTCATTATTACGTCTGATAGATAATACACGTAGTGAGTCCGTTGTATTCACGATTCCTTGTTCAAAGTGACTTACCTTACTTGTTATTGAACACAAAATGACATTAAAATTGTCTCTCACGAGCAGCTAGTTGAGAATATGTATGAACTTCAAATGTCACGACGAACCGTCTTGTTCTGCATATGGATTCAAACCCAGGTCATGCAGACTGCGCAGAGATCTCGTGACTGATGGAAACTAACAGTCATTCCTGACTAAGCATACAAAGAGTGATATACCTCGATTTTAGACAGTATCAGCAAAAATGTAAATGTGAGTTTACAAGCCTTAAGGACATATCTGTGATAAGGTGTTCCCTGATATTTGTAGTATCGTGGTATTACTTTACATCTCGAGCAGGGTTTTCTGGTGGTGCCTCGATGGAACCATTTTCAGTAGTCGGTCGACTGTACCGAGGAGCGAGTAGAGTATCATCAAGACAGGTACGTTAGTTGGGTTGCATGCGAATCAAGCGAAATGCAATTCAGGTCGTTCGGATACTTTTGAGCATCACTGTACATGGTTACTGCATTCCGTTGTCATGCGACTGTGTAATTCATCCAAGATACAACGGAATATTTCAGAAAATTTCACAAAAATATTACGGAACATTAATCAGATGACCTACTAGGCCAATGCTATTATGAAACGTGAGATAGATTGAACCTTCTAAGTCAGTGCTGTAAATCTATATTCACTGCAACCATTACTGTCGAGTCATCGATAATTTTGAACAACGACCTTTCATGCAAATGTCGATACTGTCCTGCTTCAAAGCGGTTCAAAATATCCAGGTATATTATTCTTGTAACCGTCTTTTCCATCAAAACGATTGTCGGATGTCATCACCGACCGTGAAATGTGGCTGCTGTGATCTTACCTACTACTGATTAATTTTTCCACTGAGATGGACTAATCGATGAACACTAAAACTGAAAGGGAACTATCTATACCTAGAAGCCAACGAAAATGGAAGCTGTGGGCTGACACTAGTTGATTTCAGTGGACTATAAACACACGCTGTCGAATCTGTCCTTCCTCCTGAAAGAACGTCTGTCGACTTTCTTCAGCATAAATAACAACTTTTTCGACCTGTAAATCCTGAGAACGAATGTTTTTGATTCTAGCATTCTGATACTCACCTGCTTTCCATTCCCACAGGTTGAAATCTGAGAACCATTGTAAAGTTACTTTTTTTATTATTATTTTATCGCTGGTGTTGTCACAAGATCAAAGTTGAAAACCGGAATTGAAATTTAACTAACCGTAGGATCAGCGATGAATATTAATTTTTGAAATGGTTCATACACTGAAAGGACCACAAAAGATTCCGCCGTCATTTCTCAGTAGAAATGTAAGTTAAAAATTACGACAACACCAGAAAGCACCAGTACATAAGAAAATAGCGGAATCAGTTATCTGGTATGCATTCATTGGTGGAAGCCGTGACACTGCAGTTGAACCTGTATGAGTTGATTAATATCTTCGTTCTCGTAAACTGATGCTTGGTTTCATGACTATTAATTATTAAAGTTTTAAGACCGTGTGCAATTTTGATCACTATGGTTATCGAAAGTTAAAGAAATTGTCGGACTTCGCTTTTAACAGAATGAAGATTTCCTGCAGGCATTGAATTCAATGTTTAATATAAAATGAGAGTAAATAAATTTTGCATCGAGAATGTTCTTTTGTCATCATGAGACAATAGGCAACAATGACCAAGCATCAATTTACTAATGTTGCTGAAAATAACTCCTCAATTACATGAAAGATGGGGAGAAATAGTCATTATTTAAATAAAATAGGAATTCCAAATGAAAGTTAAAGTTTATTACGTAAAGGGTGCTAACCAGAGCTCACACTTACATGATTATGGAGGTCGAGTAAAATACGTCCGCTCAGTATAAAGGTAGAAAAACGAAAGACGACAAGCGATTCCGTTTTCTCTCCAGATCGTTTGAAATAGTTGAAGGTATAAATTGAAACAAGGATAATCAGAGATTTATTGGCAGAGAGAACGGATGTTAGCGACAAGCGTCTCATATATAATTTTCAATAAAAAAAAATATTAATGTGATCGCTTCAGTAATACAGTCCACACATTATGTGAGACGATAACTCAAAGCTGAGTAACACGAACATAAAATTGAAGATCATTAGTGAAGAGGAACTCAGATGGGAACCCAGTTCTCAGCAAAGAAGGGAAGGCTGATAGGTGGAAGCCGTACAGGACTAGCCCAGCGGTCTGGAGCGCCACGTTGCGGATTGCGTGGCCTCCCGCATTGGAGGTTCGAATCCTTCCTCGGGCATGGATGTATGTGTTGTCTTTAGTATAAGTTAGTTCATGAGTAGTTTGTAAGTTTAGGGAATGATGGAACCGCAGTTAAGTCCCATAACCTTTGCAAACATTTGAACATTATTGAAAGGAAAAAGAGTATATAGAGGGACTCTACAAAGCATATTAACTTAGAGACAATATTGTATGAATGGAAGAGGAATAAAGATTAAGTAGTATATACTATACTGAGAGAAGAATTTGACAGAGCACTGAAAGTCCTAAGTCGAAACAAGGCCCGTGGACGACATTCCGTGAGAACTAAAGAAGTCTCTGGGAGAGCCAGCCTTGAAAAAACTATTTCACCAGGTCCGTAAGATGTATGAGACAAGGGAAATACCCTCAGACTTTAAGAAAAATGTAATAATCCCCATTCCAAAGAAAGCAGTTGCAGACAGGTGTGAAAGTCACAGAACCGTAAATTTAATAAGTCATGGTTGCAAAATTTTTATATGAATTATTTACAGAAGGGTGGAAAAGCTGGTGCAAGCCGACCTTGGGAAAGACCAGTTTGCACAGGAGAAATATGGAACAAGGGAGGGAATTTTCACTTTAAGGCTTATATTAGAAGACAGATTAAGGAAAGGCAAATCTACATTTCTAGCTTTTGTAGATTAGGAGAAAGCTTTTGACAATATGGATCGGAATACACTCTTTCAAAATCATAAATAGCAGGAGTAAAATATAGGGAACGGAAGTTTAATTACAACTTGTACAAAATCCAGACAGTAGGGAAAGGGCTGCAGAGGTTGGGAAGGGTGTAAAACAGTGTTATTAAATTTGTACATTGAGCAAGCTATGAAGGAAAGCAAGGAGAAATTTGGAGAAGGAATTAAAGTTCAAGGTGAAGACATAAAAACCTTGCGATTTGCTGATGACATTGTAATTCTGCCAGAGACAGCGAAGGAAATGGAGGAGCAATTGAACGGAATGGTCAGTGTGTTGAAAGGAGAACATAAGATGAACATTAACAAGAGAAAAACAAGGGTAATTGAATGCAGTCATATAAAATAAGGCAATGGTGAAGGAATTATATTAGGTAACGAAACAATAAAGGTGGTAGGTGAGTTTTATTACTTGGGTAGTAAAATAACATATGATGGTCGCAGTACAGAGGATATAAAATACAGAATGGCAATGGGAAGAAAAGCGTTTTTGAAAAAGAGAAATTTGCTAACATCGAATATTAAATTAAGCGTAAGGAAATTCTTTCTGAAGGCATTTGTGTGGAGTGTTGCTTTGTATGGGAGTGAAACATGGACGATAAACAGTCCGGACAGGAAGAGGATAGAGGCTTTTGAAATGTGGTGCTACAAAAGAATGCTGAAGACTAGGTGGGTATATTGCGTAACTAATGAGGTACTTAACAGAATTGGGGAGAAAAGGAATTTCTGGCATACCTTGACTAAAAGAAGGGATCGATTAAACATAAGAAATCGTGAATTTAGCATTGGAGGGAACTGTGTGGGGTAAAATGCGCAGAGGAAAACCAAGAGATAAATATAGTAAGCAAATTCAAATGGGTGTAGGTTGCCGTCCTTATGAGAAGATGAAGGGACTTGCACAGGATAGAGTAGGGTAGAGAACTGCATCAAACCAGTCTACGGACTGAAGACCACAACAACAGCAACAACAACAGTGGAGAAGGATCACAACCCGAAAAGTATTTATGGAAATAACATGGATTATCAGTTGTCCGTATCATTTTCCTGTCGAAGTAGTAAAATATGGAAGTTTATTATGTCACCGTGATACGTTGTCTTCATTTTATTTGATAATGTAGTGGGATTACGCTAAAAAAGTCATAGGAAGCTATATTTCCTCAGATAACATTCTTAAACGACTATTAGCGTTGTGAGGTAGTTACTACTTTCACAAATAAACCATTCGTAATTTCGTAGACTTTTATAATAGTGAAACGTGGGCAGTGGGTAAATTTTAAGATATTCAAATGTTCAAATATTTGAGAAGCTATGGAACTAAACGGCAGTGGAGTCATCTGTCCCTACTCTGACAAACAACTTAAACTAATACTAAGGACGTCACACAGAAACACACAACCGTGCCCGAGAATGAGTCAACCCTCTGACAGGAGAATAAGAGAATCAAGGCATTTGAAATGATGTGTTACAGACGAAGCTTGAAATTAGGACAGATAACGAATATGATGGCTCTCTGTAAAATCGTCGGAAATACGACCATGTGCAAAACACTAACAAGAAGGGACAATTGAAGTGTTAAGGCCCCAGGGGATAATATCCAACGTATTAGAAAGATATAAGGAGAGGTATGTGGTTAAACCTGTAGGGTTGGGAATACGCTATGCTCATAATAGAAGACAGACATTGCCGAGGTGGGTTGGCTTGCGTGCCTCAACGATACAGATAGCCGTACCGTAGGTGCAACCACAGCGGAGGGGTATCTGTGGAGAGGCCAGACGAACGTGTGGTTCTTGAAGAGGGCCAGCAGCCCTTTCAGTAGTTACAGGGGCAACAGTGTGGATGATTGACTGAGCTGGCCTTGTAACATCAGCTAATGTGGCTTTGCCACACAGTTACTGCGAATGGCTGAAAGGAAGGGGAAACTACAGCCGAGAACATTCAGCTCTACTGTATGAATATGCGATGATGACATCCTCTTCAGTAAAATATTCCGGTGGAAAATAGTCCCCTATTCGGATCTCCGGTCCGGGACTATTCAGGAGGATGTTGTCATCAGTAAAGACAATACTGGCATTCTATGGAACAGAGCGTGGAACCTTAGATTCCTTAATTGGGTAGAAAAATTAGAAAATTTAAAATGGGAAGTGGATAGGTTTAAGTTATATATAGTGGAGATTAGTGCAGTTCGTGGCAGGATGGACAGGATCTCTGGTCAGGTGAGTACACGATTATAAATACAAACTCAGTTGGGGGTATCAAAGGAGTAGGACTGATAATGAATAAGAAAATAGGAATGTGGGTAAATTACTATGAGCAGCACAGTGATCGCATTATCAAAGACAGATACGAAGCCAACACCGACCATAGCAGTACAGATTTATATGCAAACCAGCTCTGCCGATGATGAGGAGATTGAAGAAATGTATGAGGAGTTACAGAAAATTATTCAGACAATTAAGGGAGAGGAAAAGTTAATTGTGATGGGAGACTGGAATTCGGTAGGGAGGAAATGGATGAGAAAGAAAAATAGTAGGTGAATATGGACGGAGTGGAAGGAATGAAAGAGAAAGTCGCCTGGTAGAATTTTGCACTTAACATGATTTAATCGTAACAAACACCTGGTTTCAGAATCATGAAAGAAGGTTGTATACGTGGAAGAGAGCAGGAGACACCAGAAAGTATTAGATAGAATTTATAATGATCAAACATAAATTCCGGAACCAGGTTTTAAACTGTGAGACATACCCAGGGGCATACTCTGACCATACTTATTGGTCATGAACTGTAGGCTGAAACTGAAAAAAAAACTGCAGAAAGGTAGGAAAATAAGGATATGGTACTTGGATAAATTGACGAAACATGAAGAATTTCAGAGGGAGCTTTAGGCAACAATTGACAGAAGCGGGGGAAATAGAACAGTAGAAGAGGAATGGGTAGCATTGAAAGATGAAATAGTGAAGACAGCAGAGGACAAAATAGGTAGAAAGGCAAGACCTACAAAAATCCTTCGATATCACAGGACATATTAAATTTAATTGATGAAAGGAGAAAGTATAAAAATTCACTTAATGAAACAGGCAAAATGTAGTACTGAAGACTAAGAAATGAGTTTGACAGGAAGTGCAAAATGTCTAAGCAGGAGTGGCCAAATGCAAATTTGTATAAGAAGGGGAAAAGTAGATACTGCCTACAGGAAAATAAAAGAGACATTCGCGGCAAGAGAAACAGCTCTACGAATATCAAGAACTCAGATGGAAAACCAGACCTCAGCAAAGAAGGGAAAGATGGAAGGTGGAAAGAGTATACAGAGGAGTTCTACAACAGAGGTGCACTTGTAGACAATGTTGTAGGAAGGGAGAGGAAGTAGATCAAGATGAAATAGGAGATATTACACTGAGAGATTAATTTGACAGAGCCCTGAAAGACCTAGGTCGGAACGAGGCCCCGGCAGTACATGACATTCCCTGGGACCTACTGAAGTCTCTGAGAAAGCCAGCCATGACAAAACTATTTCACCTGGTGCGTAAGATGTATGAGACAGGCGAAATACCCTCAGACCTTAAGAAAAATGTAATAATCCCCATTCCAAAGCAATCAGGCGCAGACAGGTGTGAAATTACAGAGTCATCAGTTTGATAAGTCATGGTTGCAAAATTTTAACACGAATAATCTACAGGAGAATGGTAAAGCTGGTAGAAGCTGACCTCGGGGAGGATCAGATTGGATTCAGGAGGAACATAGGAACCTGGGAGGCAATACTCACTTTACGTCTTATCTTAGAAGATAGATTAAGGAAAAGCAAACATACATTTTTAGCTTTTGTAGATTTGGAGAAAGCATTTGACAATGTTGACTGGAATACACTGTTTCAAATTCTGAAATAAGCAGGGGTAAAATACAGGGAAAGGAGAGTTATTTACAACTTGTACAAAAGCCAGCCGCAGTTATTAGACTCGAAGGGCATGGAAGTGAAATATTAGTTGGAAAGGGAGTAAGACATGGTTGTAGCCTTTCTCCGTTGTTATTCAATTTGTACATCGAGAAGGCGGTGAAGGATGGGAAGTAAAAATTTGGAATAGGGATTATGTACAGGGTGAAGAAATAGAAACATTGCGTTTTGCTGATTACGTTGTAATTCTGTCAGAGACAGCAAAGGACCTGGAAGAGAAGTTGAATGGAATGGACAGTGTGTTGAAGAGAGCGTATAAAATGAACATTAACAAGAGCAAAACAAATATAATGGAATGCGGTCTTAGAAAATCAGGCGATGCTAAAGGAATTAGATTAGGTAACGAAACAATGAAGGTGGTAGATGAGTTTTGTTACTTGGGTAGTAAAATAACATGCGATGGTCACAGTACAGAGGATATAAAAACCACAATGGCAGTGGGAATAAAAGCAAATTTGAAAAGGAGTGATTTGCTAACATCGATTATTTATTTAAGTGTAAGGAAGTCTTTTCTGAAGGCATTTGTGTGGTGTGCCTTGTACGGGAGTGAAACATGGAGCCGGCCGCGGTGGCCGAGGGGACTGAGGCGCTTCAGTCACGGTCTGCACTGCCACTACGGTCGGGGGTTCGAATCCCCCCTCGGGCATGGATATTTGTGCCGTCCTAGTACGTAAGTAGTACATAAGTAGTTTGTAAGTTTAGGGACTGATGACCCCGTAGTTAAGTCCCATAAGATTTACAAACATTTGAACATTTTTTTTGAAACATGGACGATAAACAGTGCGGACAGGAAGAGAATAGAGGCTTTTGAAATATGGTGCTACAGAAGAATGCTGATGATTAGCTTGGTAGATCGCATAATTAATGAAGAGGTACAGAACAGAATTGGCGAGAAAAGGAATTTCTGGCATACCTTGACTAAAAGAAGGGATCGCTTGGTAGGAAACATTCTTAGACATCGATGAATCGTAAATTTAGCATTGGCGGGAAGTGTGTGGGGTAAAAATCGCAGAGGGAGACCAAGAGACGCATAAAGTAAGCAGATTCAAAAGGATGTTGGTTGCCGTTCTTATGAGGAGATGAAAAGCCTTGCTCAGGATAGAGTAGGGTGGAGAGCTGCATCAGACCAGAGTGCGGACGGAAGACGATAACAAGAACAACGGAAGACAGTAGGTGCAAATGCTAAACGAAATGGTTTTCACAAAATTCGTGGCTGGCTACGTGAGACCTATATTTAGACTCATCACTCAAAGAACAATAAGAAACATATCCTTATATTTCTTCCTTCCTCTTCCAGCCTTTCAAGAAGTTAGACTTTTCAGGTGAAGTGAACTGCACCTGTTACATCCTCAATTGTTGTACCTTACAAAGCAGTCCGATGTGCTTGATTTTCTGTAACATCTGTGGCTTTGTTAATATCATTTTAAAGCAACCGGATTTTCTTAATATCAGGGATTAGGTAGATTCATCCAGAGTTGTTGAGTAGCAACCACAGTAAAATGATGGATCTGATAACTGATTTGATACCATAAAAGCAATATATTGATACGGAGTCTACCGTATTACTTGAAATGCATTATTTTTGTCAAGGAAAACTTATTTAGATAAAATACAAAAATCACTTCATTATTTAATCACTGTCAGTGAATGGAGTGTTTGATTAACTATTTTACAGGACATTTAATTTTCGTAATAACCTCACTTTCCTCAACATATTTCCTAAAAATGTTTGTTGAAAACGAAGACATAAATGAAGCATGTTTATGTTTGGGTAGCTTATGTCCTTCAGTTTAGGAACCTATGTTTCATACTTCCTTTCGAAGCGACAAAGAATATAATTTTTCATACGAACCGCTATAACATCGTTATATATAAAACAATTTTTACATTTCAGTAACGTAATATTTCACAGCTTACTTGATACTGAATATACGACGTACTGTATCGTCATATCCAAACTGAACCGACAAATTACACACGAAAACTGGAAATTACAGAAGTTCCAGGAATCCAGTCAACTGCAAACAGAGCGCACCAAGATGCATCGCTGGTAATTATGTTCAAGTAAAGTCACGAGTTCAATTAGCTACTTGAGCCAGATCGAATCACTTCGTTAGCTCTTTCCGGACCGCGAGCAATATTTTGGAACTTTACTGCAAATCATTTACACAAATATATGATCCGATTTTCTTTAAATAACCATTGCTTCATTACCAAATATTTATAAAATTCACGGACGTAATACTAATTAAATACATTTTAATAATTTAAAACTGTATTATTCTAATTTAATTACTTTACAAAAGAAACAAAACACACGTAATAAAAAGAGAAACGAGTAACTTTAAATATCATAATGAAAAGCTCTGGGGCATGAAATTAAACCTAAATACGTGAAATACGTGAAAAGAATCTCAATTTATTGCTCCTAAACAAACAAATTTATGTATTACGAACTCTTGCCAAATACAGCTACCCTCTGCCACATATTATCTTTTTACGACTGCACCCTTGGGCCTTAATCTTCAACAGAAACGTGCAGAACGTCTCTTTATTACTTGGGTGTAACATACAGCTTCACCTCCTTACACTCTTCTGCCTGACTTACATCGCTGAACGTCTTACTTAGATCCTGTGAAACGTACACTGCTGGCAATACAAACTGCGACATTGAGAAGGACCCGAGTTATCAAAGGCAGTTGATTTGGGATATGACACGTTATAGAAAGAACACGTGATTGAAAATATAGTGTGACGAGAAATTAGGAAGTATCTGAAATTAGTGTTGAAACATATATGTTTACAGGACCGGCTCGAGAACATTTTTTCCATACAAGCGGCATACCGATTGGCGCCCCCCCCCACCCCCCCCCCCCACTTCATCTTTGTCTCCAGACATTAGTTGCCTTTCTTAGGGCTCTTGGGTAAGACCTATAAAGGAAATATAAATGATCGACGAATAACGAATTGATAGCTGCGGCGGATCGGCCCTGCGCATTGGGGCGCCCTGCTGCGGTGCGCGCGGCCGTTCGCTGTCGGGGGTTCGAGTCCCCACTCAGGCATCGGTGTTTCTGTTGTTCTTAGGTTAGTTTATCTTAATTAAATAAATCGCAATTTGCGATCAGTTCGGCTCCACTGTACTAGGTTTAGATGGAATACCAAATTGCGGCGAATGAAAATTTGTGCCCGGTCGGGACTCGAACCCGGGATCCCCTGCTCACTAGGCAGACGCGTTGACCACTCCGCCACCGAGGACACAGTGACCAACCCGACTTCATAGGACTATTCCCTGCATACCCATACGTATGCCTAGTAAGCAGGAGATCCCGGGTTCGAGTCCCGACCGGGCACAAATTTTCATTCGCCGCAATTTGGTATTCCATCTAAACCTGGTACAGTGAAGCCGAACTGTTCGCAAATTGCGATTTATTTCATTAAAATGAACGCTGTAACGTCGTCAAAAATAGATAATTGTTAGTTTACCTTAGTTTATAAGCTTCGGACTGATGACCAAGCAGTTGAGTCCAATCGATTTACAAACGTTCGAACATTCTGGAACGATTTATGGAATTCTCTACACAATCACCACAAAAATAAAAATTGATTTCTATGATGTCTTAGGTGGAGGTGTGTAAAGAATGAAATCGCAACAGCTGTCAAGATGTGTTTATTCCGACACCACCGGTTTCTCATCAGTAAAGATGTCTCTTCAGGTGGTTGACATCTGTGAATAGGAAACTTCTGAACTAATAACTGTAGTCTATTAAAAGGCCAATAAATATTTTTTTTTTTAGATTTACTTGACAAACATTCTTTACAAAACGAAAAAATTCTTAAAATTATTTAAAAAGGAGAATATCGAAAGTACTTACAAGAAAATGATTACATAACAATTGGAACAGCATCCAGCTTTCAGGGTACCTTGTTAAAACATTCCCACAACCGGGTGTGGTCGTCTTTAGGTAAACAATATTCCCGCTTTATCTTAATTTTGTGGTGTTTGTGTAGAGAATCCCATAAATATGTATTTCAACTGTGGTTGCCCTTTTAAGAACGAATTGATCTTTTTTGCTTCAAAATAAGTACTATATACACATTCCTCTGTCACAGATATAAAATTTCTCAATAATTTTCTATAGCTAAGTATTAAAAGAAGAACGAATCCATACTCGTTTAATTTAATTCCTGAGATGTTTCAAAGGTTTTAGTGAAAACAAACTGCCACACTCCAGTTTCAATAAATGAGTGTTATTAATAAAAGTCGATGGATACAATGAAAGTGTAAAATCCCTGTTTTTTTTTTTTTTTTTAATATATAATGGATTTTGGTTTTATTTCAAAAGTTTACAAATAGTTCAGAGTTTATAAAAATTGCCAAACTTTATATGTGTGATATGACAGAAATATTCTGCGACTGTACGCTTTCCCGGCGTATACTGCTGATGATCTCTCGGGTCTGCAGCCTCCATCAACGCCGCCACCCGGCTGGAGACCCGAGAGATCTTCATCAGAGAAATATTCTGTTATTAGGGTCATGTATATTGTCTACAGTTTTTCAATATATATAATGTCAATTTTTTTTCTTTCACAGAAACATTACAGTGATTTTTTCTAGCCTTCAACTTGGCATATCTGTCAGAATAGTGTCTGAGTCTACGGACTTCAACGTAACTCTTTCGACGGCTAAAAACTCCACATAATCTTGCTTGAGAGAGTGTCGACCTAAAGCAAGTCTTTATTAGTTTTAGTTTTGAAACACTTCTCTCACCGCTAGCTACAGGTACTGTTAAGGTCAGAAGCACTCGCAAGCACACAAAAGTGTTGGGTAAAAGTCTATGAAACTGCTTTTTGTAATAAATGATAGTGCACATTGTGGAGAACTTCTAGTAGAAAGCTTGGATGCTAAGATCAAAACACCATCATTCATTTCCATCCCATTGATATCACGTTCATCACCGTCACTTAACACAGTCTCAAGAGTCATGAATGAAGTTTTGAGTTTTCCACTATCCCACGTCTGCAGATCATGAATTTCGTATAGAAAGTTAAAGCTCTTCCTGTGGCTGTTCATAAACTCAGAACTATCATTTAGTGAGGATATAGGTGTATCAAGTATAAGGTAAAAAAGTTTACTTCAAATGAGCATTCTGCTTCACCTTCATCAATAGGTTCATAGTTACATACATGAACTGCTTCTTCACTCTCCTGGGACAAACTTCCTTTTCTTTTTCAAACACTACATAAGATCCAAGTTTGTTATCAAGCTCTCCGGCATCTGTTACCACACTATCAAAGACTTCTTCTGGCCTCATCTTCTTGAAAAAAATTCTATCACTGTCAACTAGATCAACAGCATTCTGAAGATGTAGACTGATACTTTGGGAGCTTCGCCGACTTGTTTGATCTTAAACATAATTTCATACAACACCACCGTACAACAAAGAAATCTTAATTCTTCTAGCTTTCTTGCAGTACCAGTGGCGCCGTTTCTTCCAAAAGCATCTATTTCAGAATAGTTGCTAGCTTCATAAAACAGCATCATACACTTTTTCAATGTAGTATCTAAGAGGCTCCAAGGCATCCATTCGACTTTCCCAACGAGTACCGGTAAGAGGTTTTACAAACAGATTGGATTCATTCTTCTTCAAATGTACCATCTGTTCGTAGATGCCGAAAAGAAATTGAAAAGTTCTTGGACTGTACTGAAGAACTTCACAGCAATAGGACAAGATAGCGCTGTATAGCTCACCACAAGGTTTAATGAATGAGCCCCACAATTAAGCTCTTTGATTCGTTTTCGGACTCCCACATTTTTCCTTTCAGATTCACATAGTTGTCCCATCCTTGTCCTCGCTTATTTTTCAGAGGACTCTGCTATCTTGCCAAATGGTTTCAGAGAACGTCGGTGAGGCATTCTCCAGTGGTGTCTATGACTTGAATAAAGCCGAGGAAATCTTGGAGAGGAGGATAAAAGAGAAGACATAGTAACTCAACACCAAAATCAATAAATATCCGAGAAACACCAGGTTTCCAGCTGGTCATGTATAAGGTATGAATTAGCTGACAGCACCAGAAAAATGGCCAGGCTCTATGCAATATAGTGTGCTTGGTGTGAATGTAACTGCATTGTGCGAAGAATTGGGGAAATGTGTGTTAAGACACAGATGATTTCAGATTCCTGGCTCCATAATGGTTTAGGCTACCCTTGCATGGAATAGACTGGACTGGAAGCAGTAATGGTCTGCTATTTGAACACTAATTGCAGCCATTCATGTATTTCATGTTCTCAGACAACAATGGGATGTTTTAACGATGACAATGCGCAATGTCACTGCGTCATAGCTGTTCGCCATTACGAATAGTTACAGCGAACGTTATAGGCACCCAAATGGTCAAAATGAACACCGTGGTATATTTGTGGCTAATAATCGAAGTGTGTTAGACCTGATCTAAAACTAATGGGCCATAATGAAGACGTCAGTTCGGGCATAAAGTTTATACAAGCGGTAACACTTTTGCAATTATGAACGGCTATAGAGGTAGCATGCCTCTTATTCCTTCAGGGAAATTCGAACCACAAATTGCATTCATGCCACTTTGCTACTCTTCGCTGGCCAGAAGGTGGTTCGACACTATTGCCACGTACCCAATTACTTTTTTCGCTTCAATCCAGCGATTAATGTTTCTCCCTTCTTTCTTGGATCTGAAATTAATGTCGAGAGAATGAGCGAAGAATACTGCCGCGATTGTTAAAGACTGGAAGTGCAGTTCCATAGGAGCAGGATCTCAATAAGATAAAATGACACACTATAGCACATAGTTTCAAATGCTATATTCAACCTTTCGAAATGATCACAGTAAAATTATTACGAAGAGAAGGAAAATACTGTTCATCTAGAGGTATGACAAAGGAGGCTTATTTATGGAAAATGAGGGGATCAATCAGCATGATTTTTCATTTTATTAATGTACAGTGCGCTCCATCAATCGTGGCCACCCAGAATAATTTTTTGTCCAGATGAAAATTACAAAACCTTTTAAGCACATGCTCTCTACCCGTCAGGGGGAGATTGATCAGCATGATCGCCTTCTTTGTATCTTTGTTCTTTACAAAGATATGAACGCGGTATCAAGTTTTTAAAGCAACGCTGCATTTTTATCGGTAATTCATTTCCTTCCCTAAAGACCTACTCAAAATATATCACAGTGTACCATTCATTGTAACACAATAATAAGTATTTACATGCAAAGACGGTGTTAGCTTCAACTACTTCACTGGAAGTTTGAGACAAACGGGGGGGGGGGGGGTGAACAAGGGTAGCCAAGTGGTTAAGGGGACTGCTGTGTTTGATTCCTGTCCCAGCTCACACTTTCAGTTGTCACCAATGTTTAATTTCAATGCCTCTTGCAGCCACTGTCAATCCTTTCCTTCCTAATCCTTCTTTCTTCCCCTCATTCACCAATAATTTGAAAATACAAAGTTATTAATTACATTTCAGTTGAGAAATAGAAAACTGGAATTAAATTCCACGGGAAAGCAACAACACTGAGATAAAAGCTCTATCGCACATTTATCAGCAAAAACCACTATGAGAACTTGACGCACAAAATCTGCAGTAGAAATAATACAGTATGCAATCTTAGTAAACTGCACATATTGGGACTGTCTTCCTGTGTTTCTCCACAGCAGAATATGCAGAAACAGTCTGACAGAACTTGACCAGATCCATAAAATCTACGTTCTTATAGATATAGCAACGAAGCACACAACAGCAGAGGTTGAGGAGAGAAATCAGGAAAATAATATCAGGCACTTTGGAAGAGATATGTCAAGTTATACACTGAATCGACACATAAAAGAAAAGTATATCTGCCACAAAATGTGGAGATCTCTTTGTGAAACAAGCATGCAACATTGACAACAATAAACGAAAATATAGATACAGACGACTAGCAGCAAGCCTCACCGAACACCTGCTCAGAAGCCAGCGCCGAAGCGGATGTGAAACAATGTGCGGAACTTCCGCAATTGCGGAAGCGGAAGACTTCTACATTTACACTCCACAAGATTCTTCACGGTGCGTGGTGGAGGGTACTTTGTGTACCGTTGTCACTTCCTTCTGTTCCAATCTCGTGTGGTTCGCGGGAAAAATGATTGCCTATTTGCCTTTGTGTGAGCCGTATCTCTCTGGTCTTATCCTTGTGCTCACTACGCAAGACATATTATATTGTATTATATTGATTGGATGTTCATGAGACGTTCGGACTTTCACTGAAGCGCGTACCGCGATACAGAACATATTTCTTGCAACATCTGGAACTGGAGTTTCCTAATCATCTCTGTCACGCTTTCGGGGCTACTAAATGAGCCTGTAACGAAACTTTCTGCTCTCCGTTGATATTTACTATTAGCCTGACCTGGTACGGATCCAACACTGATGAGCAATTTTCAAGTGATGGCCGAACGAGAGTTTTGTAACCTTCCAATGAATCTGTCTGGTATCTGCCTTACCTACAGTAAATTTTATAAGGTCGCTCCATTTCAAATGGTCCCTTACGTCTACTCCCGGATATTTTATGGAAGTTACTGCTGCTAGTGTTTATCCTGCTACTGCTTAATTATACAGTGAAGGATCTTTATTTCTATGTAATCGCAGCGCTTTACAGTTCTTTACGTTGACGCTAAATTGCCATTCCCTACATCATTCGTCAATATGCTGCATATCATTCTGCACTTCACAACCATTTTTCAGTATTGCTATTTCTCGATGTACTACAGCATCATCGAAAACTATCTTGAGCAGTTGAACCGACAGCCCACACGAAATGAAAATATTTTAGACCTTACCGCTACAAACAGTCCCTACCTTCATTAATAGAAACTTTCAGGCTAAGTTGCCGCGGTCCATCAATAAAACTTCTTACTCCCGACGTTTCGTTGCCTACTGCGGGCAACATCTTCAAGGCTGAGTCGACGACTGCGTACTAGTCGCTGGAGGTCCTTCTTATATAGTGGGCATAGATGGCGCCACCACTTGTCACGTGCTGCCGCATATGAAGCAATCTTTGACCAACGTCATCTCTCTCGATTACAGGTAATCGATTGCCATATCTTTGGTTCAAAGTTGACCGCCAAATCTTATCTAATTTAAAACTTTCTTCTTTCCTGTTAAAATTATTGTGGTGTTTATGTATTTCTATAGCTTCTCTGTACATGCGTGTGTAATAATGCGACGTCCTGGCTAGGACGCTCGTTTCTCTAAATTTGATTTCATGGTCACCATGTTGTAAAACATGCTCTGCCGCAGCTGACTTGTCTGTGTGACCCAGACGACAATTACTTTTGTGTTCAAATACGCGAGTATTAACATTCCTTTTTGTTGTTCCTATATACACCATGCCACAGCTACAGGGAATTTTATACACCCCAGGCGTTGCTAGGGGATGTCGTGCGTCTTTCACCGATCGTAAGCATTCGCTAATTTTCTTGGTAGGTCTAAAGCCGGTCTGCACTTGAAACCTGGCCAAAACTTTCCCACAACGGTCCGTAAATTTGTGGATAAAAGGAAGAAAAACTTTCCCAGCCGATAGATGTTGTTGTGGCTTGTTTTCGGACCCTTTTCTTCTTGAATGGAGAGCTCGACCTATCTCTTTATCGGTGTATCTATTTATCTTAAACGCTGTTCGCAAATGGTTTAATTCATCTTCCAGATAAATAGGCTCACAGATATTATTAGCTCGATCCACCAATGTTTTAATGACACCTCTCTTCTGCTTAGGATGATGGTTCGAATCCTTAAGAAGATAACGATCGGTGTGGGTGTCTTTTCTGTATACCTAAGGTGCCATCTGCCCGTTGATTACCGATACATCCAAAAACTTCAACTGTCGTTTTCCTCTTTCTCCATAGTAAATTGAAATGTTCAAATGTTTGTATAGTCTATGGGACTTAATTACGTGGTCATCAGTCCCTAAACTTACAAACTACTTATGAACTACTTACGAACTAGGACGGCACAAATATCCAAGCCCGAGAGGGGATTCGAACCCCCGACCGTAGTGGACGTGCAGACCGTGACTGAAGCGCCTTAGTCCCCTCGGCCACCGCGGCCGGCCTTAGTAAATTGTATCCGCGGATTAATACTATTCAGGTGCCCCAAAAATCATTTAATTCTTCATCACCGTGATTTCATATGACAAAAGTATCATCCACGTACCGGTACCACTCTGAGGGACTTTTGTTGGCCGACTGCAGAGCTTGATGTTCAAAAGTTTTATTGATGGACCACGGCAACTTAGCCCGGAAGTTTTAATTAATGAAGACGCCGGCTGTGAAAGCCTACATTCTATGAGTCACTACCTTATTAACGCTGTCACTGTATGATATCATAGCGTCAACGGTGAACAAACTTAAGACTAGGAGCATCGATTCGTTATAAAGAGCCGATAAACAAGGATCACAGAAAATGAATGGACATCGTTCAATTCCGATACAGTGGATGTAGAGGACTTTTGGAGTAAACTTAAATGTATTGTAAACTAGCTGAAACCCGCGGATCCGTTCGCGTGTTAGTTGATTATGATAGATAAGCTATATTTCAGTATTGTACCGCGTCATGATGTAAAGCTATTACGTAAATAACCCACGTTTCGGCCAACGTTACAGTGGCCCAGAAAACTTTTATGTCATCTGACTCTGGCCGCGGAAGCCTACGTAATTATATATTTCAGTAGTGTGCTGTGAGACTGCTTTTGTAGGATGAAATGAAATACAATACCTTCTTTAGAAACATTTTTAATCAACATTCAAATAAAAAAATAAATTATGTGAAGTGCTTAATGATTTACAATAAATAATACAAACATTATACCTTATAGCCTGTGTTGCAATATCTCAACACGTATGGTGAGAGTGATGTCCAAATTCATTTTAATTTCATTTTAGGGCATTCTGGTAAACTACATTATTTGTATTAAAAGAAATTTCTTTTTTACTGCTTTATTTATTTATTCTTATATTTCCTGATTCGTATGCTTATCCTTACAGAGAAAGAGCTGAAGACATTGTAGCACGCATAGACCAAAGATATGGTCTTTGGCATCACGTTTCGCTGTATGTAACCACCTTGCTATAGAGTCGCACACGTCATTGCTGGCCTTCAGTCCGAAATTTTTTATAATTTGACGACTTTCAACCACCATACTTTCACCCACCATATCGTCCACCCCCTTATAGTTATCGGCATGGAACTGCTATGGTGTACAACGGGAGACTTCGGACAACAATTACCACAGACCATTAGTTTGGGTTCTGTAGCTTTCGCTGCAGAGCGAAATATTAACGCACACACACGTAGAATTTTATATACACCGATAACTTTCCATCCCAATATACTCCACCCTTTTATCATTATCAACCCTCAAGCAACAATGCAACAAATAAAACCATTTTCAAAGAGTAATTATTGTTCCGCATTTCGCGTTATATTCTTGAAATTACTAAATATCTATCAGATCGCTATAAAACCGTGCCTAAAACCTTTCACAGGTATAGATTAGTAACTGTACAAATATTTAAGTCTCTTGTCGTTCGGACGTGATAAGCGTACACCGAACAGACATTCACAGATAAAGAGCTATCCGAACGCCATCAAACCGTACCTAAAGCCTTCCCCGGGTAGACAAAAGTAACTTTACAAATTTTTAGCTCTTTATATCTTGTGGTTCAGACGTGATAAACGTACACCGAACAGACATTCACATTTATAGATATAGATAAAGGATTAGGGAAATATGTGCCTATAAAGCTGATTAAGTTTAGAAAAGATTCACTGTGGTGTAATAAGAATGTTACATAGCTACTGAGGAAGCAAAGGCTGTTGCACTCTCGGTTCAAAAAATATCACGCAAATCAAGACAGGCAAAAGTAAGTACAGATTCGTGCGACTATAAAAACATCGATGCGCGAAACGTACAATAATTACCACAGCCATATCTTAGCAAAAGATCTTTCCGAGAACCCGAAAAAATTCTGTTCCTGTGTAAAATCGATTAGCGGGGCAAAGTCTACTATCTAGTCTGTCGTTGATCATTCCGGGATAGTAATAGAAGAAAGCAAACGTAAAGCTGAAGTTGTAAATTTAACATCCACGCCGGAGGACCGGAGGACCGTACAAACGTGCAATCACTTGATCAACGCACTAATTCCCAAATGGAGGACATTTTAACAGGTAGCCGAGAGAGCTGAATACAAAAAAAGTCTTCTGATCCCGGTGGAATACCAGTTCGGTTTTACAAAGAGTATTGTGCGGCACTGGACCATTACTTAACTTGCATTTATCTCGAATCCTTAATTCAGCGGAAAGTTGCTAGTGATTAGAATAACGTGTAGGTGACTCGTTTATAAAAAAAGGTAAAAGAACTGACCAACATTATTACATGCCAATATCACTGACATCAGTTTGCTGTACCATTTTGCAGCATATTCTCAGCTCCTCGAGACGGATAAGCTTCTTTCTATGAATCAGCACGGGTTTAGGAAACATCGTACGTGTGAAACTCGGCTTGCCCTTTTCTCACATGACATCTTGCAAGCTATGGTTGAAAGGCAATAGACAGACTGTGTTTCTCTCGTTTGCAGAAAGGCATTTGACGCTGTGCCGCACTGCAGACTGCTAAGGAAGATACGAGCATATGGAATAGGTTCTCAGATTTATGACTGGCTGGAAGACTTCCTAAGTAATATAACGCAGTACGTTGGCGAGTGTTCATTGGAGACAAGTGTATCGTTAGGCGTGACCCAGCGGAGTGTGATAGGACCGCTATTATTATCTATCTACATACATGATCTGAGGGACAGAGTAACTTGTAATTTGTGGCTGTTTGCTGTTGTTGTGGTGTGTGGGAGGTGTCTTTAATTGACTGTAATAGCAAGCAGGAAGACATAGACAAAATGTGTAGTTCGTATGAAGAATATCAGGCTACCTCTAAATGTAGAAAAATGTAAGCTGATGCGCCTGAGTAAGAAAAACAATCACATAATGTTCGAATACAGCATTATTAGTGAGCTTCTTGATACAGTCGCGTCGTTCAAATATTTAGGCGTAACATTGCATATGAAATGGAACGAACATTTCAGGACAGTTGTAAGGTGGTCAGCCGACTTCGGTTTATTCGGAGAATTTTGTTAAGAAGTTCTTCGTCTGTAAAGGAGATCGTGTATAAAACGCTTGTAGTACCACGTCTTGAGTATTGATCAACTGTTTGGGACCCGCAACAGATCAGTTCAAAGGAAGACATAGAAGCAGTTCAAAGGCGAGCAGATACTTTCGTTATTGATAGGTTCGACCAATGTGCGAGTGCCAAGGAAATGCTCAGGGAACTCAAATGGGGATCGCTAGAGGAAAGAAGATGTCCTTCTCGAGAAATTCTGTTGAGTAAATTTACAAGTCCAGAATTTGAAGCTGACTGCAGAATGATCTTGTAGCCGCCTACTTACATTCCGATAAGAGAAATTAGGA
The DNA here is from genome assembly GCA_026315105.1 of Locusta migratoria. Taxonomy (NCBI): domain Eukaryota; kingdom Metazoa; phylum Arthropoda; class Insecta; order Orthoptera; family Acrididae; genus Locusta; species Locusta migratoria. Next base: position 389,352,087 of record CM048744.1, read on the forward strand.
CTCAACAGATGCATTTAGGCATTATTTTCTCTATCGTTCTATTTGGGAATGGAATAGGAAAGGAAATGCGTAGCAGTGGTACGGTGTACCTGAAACATGTCTGTACAAATTCAATATTATTGTTTTGCCCATCTTCTATCGATATTTGGATGTTAAATGTTATATGAACGTCTTTGAGTAACTACGTCTATGGTTTACTCTGTTGTGTAACATCTCTGTCAAAGAGTATGTATGTGAGTAGCAGCTTTAGATTAGATTAGATTAATACTTGTTCCATGGATCATGAATACGAGACTTCGTAATGACGTGGAACGTGTCAGTGCTGAACAGAAAGGGAGAGTCGGTGTGTAGCTCTGGTATTGATCAGACGTGCTTTGGTTAGCTGCTTTTGTAGGAGCTGATGTAATAATTTTGAAATCTGATGTTCACAGACACAGTTCTGTCTTTATAAGATTTTGTGTTATTTATATATGTATTAGTCTGAGAAGATTTTGTTGATCTTCAATCATAAGGTAATGTAATCATTATTGTTAATAATAATTGAGGAAGTTGAACTTCTTTACCTGTTTCACTTTTCTAGTTAGAAAGCTAACCCTCTTCCTTTCATTGAAAGTTATTAACTATTAAAACCAAAGCATAATACTGACTAAGCTGAGTTTGATTAACATATTTCTTTATTTGTGTGACGTTGAATAATAATAGTGATTGTTGTGCAATACTACATAAATTAATAAGATGCTAAGTTTCTGCAATCAGTCAGTTAGCGAAATAAATTCTTGCAGTTGCATTATTAGAAAGTGGTTTGTATTTTTCCAGATCTTTTTAATAGTCAAATTTATAAATTAAGCCTTATGCAGACTACGTATTGCTGTTGCTGTGTTCAAAATACACGTTGGGTCAGGGTGCGCAGTAAGCGATGCGCAGAGCATAAGGTGAGCAGCGAAGGTGGATTTGCTTTCAGCGTTTTTCTACCGAGTTCTGTGTGTTCCTTGTAACGCGTTTTGAAGTTGCGTCCTGTTTGCCCGATGTACTACGCATTACAGTCGGAGCAGTGAATTTTGTATATGCCACCTTATACGCAACAGTCACAAGGTAGACAGTATCGGAAACAACCTGACAATACTCCATACAATGAGGAAAGGCTATTTCATGGATTTTTATGAAGAGGTTGCTATACACACTCACCTAAAAAAAGTCCAAGAAAGACACGCTTAACGAGCAATGCACTTTAAAAAATACTAATTTCTTAGATATCTGCCGCCCAGTAATTGACAAAGTTTTTTAGAAATGCTCCGCAAGTTCGTGGCTGTTTTTAAAACATATACTACTGTTTGTAAACAGTACAATGTAAGCAATCAACGACGCGTCCAAACAGCTGTAGAGCCCACACCAGCGTTCAAATTTCGCTCGCTAGAGGCCGCCCCTCAACTATCGGCTTGGACGCCTCGTTTATTGCAATCATTTTACAGCCTAAGAATTTTTGTACCTTATTTAAATAATACATCCAACTTTAATGTAAACTAAATTGAATACAATTGGCCTTAAGCTAAATTATTATACTTCCTGTATCAAAATTTTAAATTGACGACACGCCCACTTTTCACATAGCCTCATTGGCCGCTATATGTTCCGTTTTGTATCCTAACTGACATTTATAATATTTTACTATTGACCTTTACATTTTATCAACTAATGTTTAGAATTTCATGCTTGCAATGATGTAACGTTTATATCAGAACACATCAGAACATGCCGATTATAATGTTTTGGAATGTTAAATACGACACGCCCTTTTTTCTCATGTCGCCATTGGGCAACAAAAGTTTTAAATTCTCTGAGTTCTATTGTTGTAATCGTTTGACGTTGCTTTCTCTATGGCATAACGTAAGTTTCCTTCTGCTTTTGTACAGTACCTTTTTACATATATAACATTCTGTCTTGTACCATGTAATTCTTGTAAACTTATTGTTACACATTATATGCAGGTCTGTCACACTTGAAAATGGCCTAACATAGAGGCTGAAACCGGTAGTGTGGGCTTAAATAAAGCACCAATAAATGCAACTGGAGCTGGAGTATCATTAATATTTGAACCACAGTTGGTTGCTAACTCGTGTGCGTGTGTGTGATACCATTTCTGCTGTGTTTGCTTAACCCTCTCATTCCCACATTATGAATTCAGCTTTGGAAAAATTAAAATTCAGTGTTATCTGTATTAACACAGTGCACTAAAGATCAAAATACGTGTTTTAAAAGTTTTTGTCGCACTATTGATTTTTTATGTCAGGCACAACACAGACGTTTGTATCGAGGTATTTTATTACTTGGGATGTGATTTTGTTGATGGTTAACCCTGTCAGATCAGTAATGCTAGTATAATCTTCGCCACAGCACCAAAGACAATTCACTGCTCAAATAAAATAACACGCACCACGCTCGCGCTCCTAATCACAGCCACGTACAGACGGCTACGTAACACAAACTACAAGACGGACATATTAATGCCTCGTAAGTGGCTACACGCCATACCAAGCGCCAAAATGTCGTATTTGCAGCATGTTATCCATCAACAAGAATGCGACTTTCAGGATTGATACACAAAATACGGTATAAATCAGATTTTAATACGTTGTTGTCGAGGAACAACATTGGAAAGGAAAGGAAAGGGCCAAACAGTTTTTTTCACACTTTGGAAGTAAAAAGTTTATAGTGGCAAGTATATTGATTTCCCGAGTGCTTGTCGCGCGTGCTATAATTTCTGCTGTAATTCTTTGAAATACTTCTGTTATTATTTATACAATGCCGGCCTGCGCTATTACGGGTTGTAATTCTCACAGTGGGAACACAAAGGGAACTGAAATAAAGTTTCACATTTTCCTCGAGATGAAACGTTAAAGTGTTGCTCTCCAACTGCTACAGGAAGGACATTGTAAATGTTGCACATTCTCGAATACGCTCCCGGCATATGAATAAAACCGAGTATGTAAGGGATTTACAGTCGGAGTGGCTTAATTTGCCACGGAAAAAAAGAGTTTGAAACATTCCTGTTCTTTTAAAGTCAGCAGTTCATATTAAAGAAATTGTCTATATGTTTGTGATTTGATATGTTACTGATATGTACCGCGTAAATCTACGATAGAATATGACCCAGCACTCTTAACTTCAATGTTTTACAGCAGAATAGCAGTTTGTATTTAAGGCAGCAACAATTTTCGTCAAAAACTGAATATAGATGCACATTCCGTGCCATACCGGACTAAGCCTGTGCAGGCCGTTTGGGAGCATGCAGTCCCACAGTGACGTCACAGCGCCAGCCAATGGAAGAGCAAAGCGCTTACTGCCCAACCTTATATTTATTAACCTTGCGTTGGGTTTCAATCAGTTTAAACCCACTGTTTCCTAATTAACTGTGCAGGTATTAATATTAGAGCCATAACTAAACAGAATTATAGTATTAATGAATAAAAAATGTGTTGAACTATTCTCCAATCAGCTTGATTAGAAAGTTAGTTATTGTGAGTGTTTTAACTACCAGCTGATGACAATTATTAATGCTGCATTTAACACCAGATTAGTTTTGAATGAGTAGCTTTTGAAACAGACATCCTTTAGCTTGCTCACTATTGCCAAATCCTCCTTACCTTTATCGCACCAAACAACATACCAGATTTACACCCTCCGCAAGGCACCTTGCGGAATGTATATGTAGATGTAGATCATCCACTAAAAGCCTTAATCAACTTACGAACTACGAGGTCATTTATTTTACTTTGAAAAGCAAGGGTACTATAGAACTCCTCTGGGCCACGTCTGAGATCACTTTAACTTGTAGTGACGCTGCGTTCTGTTAGCTAAAAACGCCTCAGTCCAGTTGTAGTATTACATTAAAAAGTTTCACTCGATAAATATTTACGATGCTTATCGCTGACCACAGCTTTCTCTGGCAGCTAATTACGTTATTCGTGTATTTCTGCTTTTCATCTGTCTTTTACGAGCTGCCCAGAACGCATTTGTGCACTTCAAAATGTTCAAATGTTTGTATAGCTTATGGGACTTAACTACGGGGTCTTCAGTCCCTAAACTTACAAACTACTTATGAACTAACTAAGACTAAGGACGGCACAAATATCCATGCCCGAGGGGGGATTCGAACCCCCGACCGTAGTGGCCGTACAGACCGTGACTGGAGCGCCTCAGTCCCCTCGGCCACCGCGGCCGGCTTTGTGCACTTCGTCTTTTATGTTTTACCCTTCGCTAAGATTAGACGTACGCCAGGGAATTCCTTGCTACCAAAATGTGTGTGAGTTCGTTTTTCTCTATAAATATGAAAATATAGTTGGTACAATTAAAATCTTTTACTTATTTAAAATGACCCACCTCTTAATGATTCATGAAGTGTTTCTATTTTTCCAGCAGTAATCTTGATTATGTAACATGATGCTTGGAGCCATTGTTGGACTTGAATCTATAATTTACTAGATTTACTTCGAGATCTCATTATTTGTAATTTTCATGAATGTGACTTTCTAGTAATGCCTGCAAAGAAATCTTCGGAATTAAACCAAATCCGATCGATTTAAAGAGCATTTTTGTCACGAAAGTTAACATTTTTTTTTTTTTTTTTTTTTTTTTTTTTTTTTTTTTTTTTTTTTTTTAATGGTCATTCAGTTAGTACAATCTGTTCCAAGCCAACCAAGCATCATTTTACACAATGCAGCAAGAATTTTTACAGCTTCATCTGCTACATCCAGTCAACATAATCATCATGGTAAGAAAGGTCATCGGGGAATCTGCTAATTTCTTTGTGTAATATTGTGCTCAGGTGTTACTTTCATTCGAAATTACTACTGCCGCTAAATTTTAAAGTCAGGTTCCGCTTCCTTTTTTGAGTCTTCTAATTATGAAGTTACCTAAATGTGTCAGATCCACCAAATTATTTTCTTGTATTATTGTACCGTTAGTGAACTTTAATAACGGCTACGAACAGTAACTACTACTCCATCACCTGATCGGAAGAAATAAAACGCAATATTACACACACAGTTGGTCTGATATTCCAATGCTCGCACTTTGTTCATCAGGCGACGGTGTGGAATGGTATCGAACGCCTTGCGGAAATAAAGGAAAATGACATCTACTTGTGATCCTGTATGTTTTTTGTATAGCCACATTCCTGTCTAGACAGGGACACACTGTGTAGCAAGTACCCGTAATATACAACGGCTGCTAGTACCGACACTTCCCAGTAACGTACTCGAAGTCACATTAGAGAGAGGACAAACAATAGGGAGAGCTGTCGGAAAAAAAGAAAACGAGCGGAACTGGGACGCAGCTTACGGGCAGCAGATAAGCCGGAACTGAGCTAACGCTGAGTCAGAGTCTAGCAGTACAAAGGCACTGCTCGGAAACAAAGCGGACGTGGGAGTAAACAAGCGACCGCTGGAGCGAGCCCTGTCGCGGCGGAGAGCAACAAGTGTCTGGTGCGTCGCTGCTCGCACGGACGCACGTGTGCCGTCCAGAGAACGGTGGGTAGGGGGGGGGAGGAGTCCCCCGCCCCCCCCCTATCCCTCCGGAGTCTTCCTGCCTTCGCTTCGACCCCGCCCCCTCCGGCGGCGTCCGGCGCAACGCCCTTATCTGGGCCCTGGCCCGGCGATGACACGCGTAGCGACATGCCTCTTCAACGACAGCCAAGTAGCTCGGCGGGAGGACGTTGAGAGGTGGGGAGGGGAGGGGGCGGAAGGGGGCAGCGAGGCAGCGGCGGGCCCCGAGTGCAGTGCATACCAGTCGCCGCCGCTGCGAGCAGCTGACTGCGCGACGCCGCTATGACGCCCGCTGCTGGTCTCAGCAGGTGCTGCCTGTAGGTGAGTGACAGTGTTTTCACGCCTACCTTGCCTGCTGCTGCTGCTCCCGTATATTCACGCCGTCGTACCGCCCTCCACCGCTTCACTGCTCACTCTTATTGCTACTGCCAGACACTTGAATGTGATTTGCAGAGTATCTATGTAGATGTAGATATGACTGTTGTTGTTGTTATGGTCTTCAGTCCGGAGACTGGTTTGATGCAGCTCTCCACCCTACTCTATCCTGAGCAAGCCTTTTCATCTCCTCATAAGAACGGCATCCCACATCCACTTGAATCTGTTTACTATACGCGTATCTTGGTCCACACACTTCCCTCCAGTGCTAAATTTACGATTCCTCGATTTCTAAGAATGTGTCCTACCAAGCGATCCCTTCTTTTAGTCAAGGTATGCCAAAAATTCGCTCACTATATTTTACTCCTGCTTGCTTCAGAACTTGAAAGAATTTATTCCAATCAACCTTGTCAAAAGCAAAAATGATGCATTTCTGGTAATAATGTAGACTCCGATCAATATATTGCTTTTATGGTATCAAATCAGTTATCAGATCCATCATTTAACTGTCGTTGCTAGTCAACAACTGTGGATGAATCTACATAATCCCTGATATTAAGAAAATCAGGTTGCTTTAAGATGATATTAACAAATCCACAGATGTTACAGAAAATCAATCACATCGGACTGCTTTGTAAGGTACACCAACAATTGAGGATGTAACAGGTACAGTTCACTTCACCTGAACAAGCTAACTTCTTGAAAGAGTGGAAGAGGTAGGAAGAAATGTAAGGATATGTTTCTTATTCTTCTTTGAGTCATGAGTCTAAATATAGATCTCACTTTGCCAGCCACGGATTCTGAGAGAACCATTTCGTTTACCATTTGCACCTACTGTCTTCCGTCGTTCTTGTTATCGTCTTCCGTCCGCACTCTGGTCTGATGCAACACTCCACCCTACTCTCTCCTGAGGAAGACTTTTCATCTCCTCATAAGAACGGCAACCCACATCTACTTGAATCTGCTTACTATACGCGTCTCTTGGTCTCCCTCTCCGAGTTTTACCCCACACACTTCCCTCCAATGCTAAATATACGATTCCTCGATGTCTAAGAATGTGTCCTACCAAGCGATCCCTTCTTTCGTCAGGATATGCCGAAAATTCCTTTTCTCACCAATTCTGTTCAGTACCTCTTCATTAGTTATGCGATCTACCCACCTAATCTTCAGCATTCTTCTGTAGCACCACATTTCAAAAGCCTCTATTCTCTTCCTGTCCGCACTGCTTATCGTCCATGTTTCACTCCCGTACAAGGCAACACTCCACACAAATGCCTTCAGAAAAGACTTCCTTACGCTCAAATTAATATTCGATGTTAGCAAATTTCTCTTTTTCAAAAATGCTTTTCTTCCCAATGCCGCTCCAGTCACGGTCTTCACGGTCACTACGGTCGGGGGTTCGAATCCCCCCTCGGGCATGGATATTTGTGCCGTCCTAGTTTGTAAGTAGTTCATAAGTAGTTTGTAAGTATAGGGACTGATGACCCCGTAGTTAAGTCCCATAGACTTTACAAACATTTGAACATTTGAATCCCAATGCCATTCTGCATTTTATATCCTCTGTACTGCGACCATCGCATGTTATTTTACTACCCTAGTAACAAAACTCGTCTACCACCTTCATTGTTTCGTTACCTAATTAATTCCTTCAGCATCGCCTGAATTTCTAAGACCGCCTTCCATTATTTTTGTTTTGCTCTTGTTAATGTTGATTTTATACGCTCCCTTTATCACACTGTTCATTCCATTCAACAGCTCTTCCAGGTCCTTTGCTGTCTCTGACAGAATTACAATGTCATCATCCAGACGCAATGTTTTTATTTCTTCCCCCTGAACTTTAATCCCTATTCCAAATTCTTCCTTGCCTTCTTCACCGCCTGCTAGGTGTACAAATTGAATAACAGGCTACAACCCTGTCTTCCTTCCCAACTGATGTTTCCCTTTCATGCCCTTCGAGTCTAATAACTGCGGTCTGGCTTTTGTACAAATTGTAAATAACTCTCCTTTCCCTGTATTTTACCCCTGCTGAGTTAAGAATTTGAAAGTGTGTATTCCAGTCAACAGAGTCAAACGCTTTCTCCAAATCCACAAAAACTAAAAATGTAGGTTTGCCTTTCCTTAATCTATCTTCTAAGATAAGACGTAAAGTGAGTATTGCCTCTCGGGTTCCTACGTTCCTCCTGAATCCAAACTGATCTTCCCCGAGGTTAGCTTCTACCAGCTTTTCCTTTCTCCTGTAGATAATTCGTGTTAAAATTTTGCAATCATGACTTATCATACTGATGGTTCTGTAATTTTCACACCTGTCTGCGCCTGATTTCTTTGGAATGGGGATTATTACATTTTTCTTAAAGCCTGAGGGTATTTCGCCTGTCTCATACATTCTACACACCAGTTCAAATAGTTTTGTCGTGGCTCTCCCAGAGACTTCCGTAGCTTTGAGGGTATGTCATCTACTCCTGGGGCCTTGTTCCGACCTACGTCTTCCAGGGTTGTGTCAAATTCATCTCTCAGTATAGTATATCCTATTTCATCTTGATCTACTTCCTCTTTCCTTCCTACAACATCGTCTCTAAGTTCATTTCCTTTGTAGAGCTGCTGTATGTACTCTTTCCACCTTTCAGCTTTCCCTTTTTATATGACTGTTAATTTGACTAAATTACAAAAAATTTCCGGGCTGTTATGCCGTGGTCTAGTGGATTTATTATTAAAACCCAACGTTTCGTCCCCGACTGCGGAGGACTTTCTCAAGGGGGATCGTGGCACTTTTGAATGTCCGATTCACACCCTGGCTCGCTTTCTGACTGAAGCCAAATTCCGTTTACGAGGGCTCGCGCGCAGAGGTGTGACGTCAGATGTTTTTGACATGCGCGCGCAATTCGTCGTTGCCGATTGCCTCCGTCCGTTAATATCGTCCCATGGTAGAAGACTGTTACATTTCTTCTTCAAAAACGGAATCCAGATTTCATTTAGTTTCACGCCCTCCTCTATCCTATTGAAATTATTGAGATGTTTTACAATTTCTATAGCCTCTCTGTATAGTCTTTCGTGGTATCCATTTGTGGCTGCTAAAACCTGAGTCTTATCAAATTGAATAAGGTGGTCCCCTGGTTGAAAAACATGTTCAGCAACAGCTGATCTGTTAGTCTCTCCCCTTCTTTAGTTACCCTTGTGCTCATCTAATCGGAGGCAATCGGCAACGACGAATTGCGCGCGCATGTCAAAAACATCTGACGTCACACCTCTGCGCGCGAGCCCTCGTAAACGGAATTTGGCTTGAGTCAGTAGCGAGCCAGGGTGTGAATAGAACATACAAAGTGCCACGATCCCCCTTGAGAATGTCCTCCGCAGTCGGGGACGAAACGTTGAGTTTCAATAATAAATCCACTAGACCACGGCATAACAGCCCGGAAATTTTTAGTAATTTTGACCATTCCGGCCGTGAAAGTTTATATTTTACAATGTTAATATGGCTGCACGTCGCCTAGTTGAAGATTCTACGAATAACCCTCTCATGTATCGCGTCATCAAATGAGGACACTTTACATCTGAGGTGACCGTAAAATTGCAGGTTTCTCATATGTCGACTACTAATTGAATGCTAGAATGTCTCCTAGTCGTCAGTGTTAGTCGTTGGGATAACAAATAAATGGAAAGTAGATTTTATAAGAAAGAATAGAGGCAAGCCTTTAGATGAAAGCACGTTGTTGTCAGTATATCGAAAAAAAAATGCCTGTCGATGGGGTATAACACTGGCCAGCCAAATTAGGTGATCCCAATTCCAAGAGGTTGTCATGATCGCGACTGCCGATGGAAAACACGTTACATTTGCGAAAAGTGTCAACTTTCTGTGTGCCCTGAGTGCCTGAAACAATTTCATTTTACGAAAACTACAAAATAGTTTACACTTGTCACGTATCCGTAAGAGGACATGGACGGTAGGGGCGCTACAGCCATAGCGTGTGACTTGTGGAAGTTTGAAACCAGAGACGTCCACGGGTAGCCAAGTGGTTAAGGCGACCGCTGGCCCGAAGCGGGAGACCCGGATTCGTTTCACATGTCACCATTGTTTAAATTCAATGCCCTAATGCAGCTACTGTCAACCATTTTCTTGCTAATCCTTCTTCCTTCCTCTCCTTCATCAATTATTTGCAATAGTTTTCTAAGTGAAATGCCAAGATCACACATTAATAATTTATTCAATGACGACCGGTTTCGGTGAACTGTGTTACCATGATCTGATCACATATATATTACAAGCTGGTCATCTTGTTAAAAAATATTGGGTATAAAATAACAAGTGCAACATTGCACTCAGTCACTATGTAAAAATACACAAGTAAAAAACATGACAGCTTCCAAAATACTTTGTAAGCTGTCATGTATTTAACTTGTGTATTTTTTACATACTGACTAAGTGCAATGTTGCACTTGTTATTTTATACCCAATATTTTATTAACAAAATGACCAGCTTGTAAGATGTATCGTGACACAGTTCAACGAAACCGGTCGTCACTGAATAAATTATTAATGTGCGATCTTGGCATTTCATTTTGAATACTATAAAACGATCAGATCGCCTCCAAACCCGACTACGTCAGATAACCTTAATTATTTGCAAATTTATCAATTAATATTTGCGTCCTATCTGATCTCTACAATCATTATACGACCTCGGACAATAATGTTTGGTGAATAGTCCTGCAACATTAACGAAGATTATCTACGAACTACAGTTACCATACTGGCCTACGAAATAGTCACGTCCCATAACTGTGTGCGGCTGAGCTCTGCCATACGTGTACTGGAAAAGAAGTCTTACTGTTTGATGGTGTTCAAGAGGTTTCGTTGGATGTCAGGAATTTCGTTAATCTCTTTCAAAGTGAGTTTGAATCGAAGGAATAAAAATAACTCTGGAGGATTGGTCCGGCGAGGTAGTGTTTGACAATATTGTCTGCGCGTGCGCAGCGTTTTCGTTCAACTTGAACATCCGCTGTACTCGCCGTGTCTCAATGTTCCAGACTACTTCCTATTCGCTCGATTCATGTATTCACGTGCGTTCGAGCATTTCTCTCAGTATTGTTTCTTTCCCGTTGTAGTTAATTCCAGTTTTTATCTCTCATTTGAAAAGCATGGCTCTGAGTTTTGGATATATGGAGCCACTGATGGGTCACAGTATTCTGTCAGATCTCCGACGGCTGCAATCAGTTTCTATAACTGTTTCCTTGGCCTGCAACTACTGTGTCGACGGAATTAGCTTCACATTTTGTTTTTGTTCAGAGTGACTCAGCATCGTTTAGGATATTGTACAGCAGCGGTGCTAGAATATATTCTGCAGAGAGACTTAAGTCTCTATGGTGACTTCAGTAGTGCCGTGCATTACTAAATGCTCAAATATTTGGAAAGCTTAAGGGACTTAACTGCGGCGTCATCAGTCCCTAAAGTTACAAACTACTTATGAACTATACTAAAGACGACAGGAACATCCATTCTCTATGGTGGATTCAGACCCTCGACAGTGTACGGCCTCGTGCATCGGCGCATAGCGCCTCAATGCGCTCGGCCGCTCCGCTGTGGCTCTGCATTTCTATCTCCAGTTCACCTGAGGGGTAAGGCGAAAATCTATAAACGTAAAAAGCAAAAGGAATAGATCGTGTTTCTGTCACGAATGAAAGAAGGAAGGAAGATTAGTGTTTAACGAGCTGTCGAAATAGAGGTGCTGTAACGAATTATGTTGCAGCAAGCCAGCTAAAACTCGCTTTCAATAGAAAGAGATTTGACGACATTCCTTCTTTCCTATGAAACATGACGAGCATTTTGAATACTATCCGAAAGGAAGACTTCGCGTAAAGTTTCTAGGACACGTATCTCAGAGCTCAACGTTGCATAGATATGGGAGGCGCCTTTTTCGAAGGACAGTGAGAAAACTGTGGTTTATAGTCTATCTACGTTAATTTTACAGAACAATAAATCGTTCTTTATTGTCAGATTTTGTATAAAACAATACCCAAGGTCGCTAATTGAATTTTTATTTAAATAAACCTTTTTCGGAAAGATATACTGCCATGCCAAGAGATCCGATAATTGCAGTATAAGATGCCGGAACCATAACAAGAGAATTAGCGATTTTTTATGTTTTATGTAATAATATACCGCCATGCCAACTTAGTATGTATGAAGAAGGGCACATTGATTAGAGCTGTTCCTTATCTGCCGAGGAGGAATAGCAGCGTGGTACAAGGTGCCATGCCACGGATTGAGTGACCGCTCTCGCCGGAATTCTCCGTGTCAGGTGTGTGTGTGTGTGTGGGTGGGTGTGTGTATGTGTGTGTGTGTTGTCCGTATCGTAAGCTAGTCTGCCAAGGCCAGGGAACGATGACATAAGCAGTTTTAACCCTTAAAATTACAAACATTAAGTAATAACAAAAAATTCCTTTCACTTTTCTTCTTTCAATTTTATTACCTTTCGTAGGAGCTCAAATATCTACTCTTAGGGCCAAAGTCTGAATGTAGGAGAAGTAAAAAATCCGGAGAGCAGTTTTAGAGTCGAAGTGCATGAAAGTGTGGCAGTGGTTGCACAAGGAGTAAGAAAGTGTTGCAGCCTTTCCCCAATGTTGTTCAACCTGTATATTCACCAAGCTGTGAAGGAATCGTAGGAGAAATTTGGAGAAGAAATTAGAGGGAGAAGAAATAAAGAAGCTTGTGGTTTGCTGGTGACTTAGTAATTCTGTCAGACAGCAAAGGATCTGGAAGAGCAATTAAACGGAATTGACCTAATCTTGAAAGGAAGGTATAACGTGATCATTAACAAGAGTAAAACCAGGTAATGGAATGTAGTGTCATAAAAATCAGGCGATGCTGAAGGAATGAGATTAAGTAACGAGACAATAAAATTAGTAGATGGTTTTTATTATTTGGGTAGCAAAGTAACTTCTGATGTCTGAAGTAAAGAATATATAAAGGGATAATGGCTATGGGAAGAAAAGCCTTTCTGAAGAAGCGAAATTTGTGGACATCCAATATTACTTCAAATGTTAGGTGAAACGTAGACGATAAGGAGTTCAGACGAAAATACGATAGAAGCTTCTGAATTGTGGCGCTACAGACGAATGATGTAGATTAGATGGGTAGATCACTTAACTAATCAAGATGCGCTCAACAGAATTGGAGAAAAAGGAATATCTGGCATATTCTGACAAAGAGAAGGGATAGGTTGGTGGGATACATTCTGAGATCAGATTAGATTAATACTTGTTCCATATATCATATAGACGACATTTCGTAATTATGTGTAACTTGTTAGTTTATAAAATGTTGCCTATACATGACAATCAATATTTGAAGAATTTTTTATTTACATTTTTATTGTTTTTTATTTATTTATTTATTTTGTTATCTAAAAATTCATCTACAGTGTAGAAGGAGTTGCCATTAAGAAATTGAATTTCTTTTTAAACACTAGTTGGCTGTCTGTCAGACTTTTGATGCTACCTGGTAAGTGACCAAAGACATTTGTGGCAGCATAATTCACCCCTTTGTGTGCCAAAGTTATATTTTACCTTGAATAGTGAATATCACCCTTTCTCCTAGTGTTGTAGCTATGCACTCTACTATTACTTTTGAATTGGGTCGGATTGTTAATAACAAATTTCATGACTTAATATATGTATTGTGAAGCTACAGGGAATATTCCTAAATAATCTTGGGTGACATCAAGTATTCGTCAAATTAACACTAGAAGAAAGAGTGTGAGATAAAAATCGTACAGGGAGACCGAGGGACGCATACAGTAAGCAGATTCAAAACGATGTAGGTTGCCGCTCTTGCACAGAACAGGGTAGCATGGAGAGCTGCATGAAACCAGTCTGCGGACTGAAGACCACAACAACAAAAACAGAACCATATCCTTTTCATGTGATACACTTGGAACTGTACATAAATTTCGGTTACACACTGCGAAGACATGTAGAAGGGTGTGAGTACATGATATTTTGATTCGGAAGCCACACCCCGAAATATTCAGTGACGCTATCTACATAATCTACACCTACATAAATACTCCGCAAACCACATTAAAGTGCATGGCAGATAGTTAATCGAATCGAGTTTATAATACTCCTCTGTCGTTTCGTTTCTAATAGCGTGCAGGAAAAAGGAACACCTAAATCTTTCAGTTTTCGATTTGATTTCTCTTATTTTATTAGGATGATCTTGTTTGCCAATCTAGGTGGGTGCGAACAAAATATGTTCGCATTCGGAATAGAAAGTGGGTGAAAGAAGTTTCGCAAATAAATCTGGCCGCAAAGAATGACGCCTTTCTGTTAATATATTGTGTCACAAATATTTTATCATGCCTGTGACAATATATCCCTTCTATCGCGACAATAAAAAACGAGCTCCCCTTCTCTGAACTTTCTCTATATCTTACGTCAGTCCTATCTGGTGTGCATTCCACAACGCACAGAATTATTCGAAAATAGGACGGACAAAATGCTGTAGGCAGTTTCTGTTGCATCTTCTAAGGATTCTGCAAATGAAAAGTAGTCTGTGGTTCGCCTTCCATATAACAATTTCAAGGGTGTCTTTCCATTTGAAGTTGTTCGTAAATGTAATTCGTAGGCATTTTATTGAATTTACAGCCTGTAGATTTGACTGATTTATCGTGTAAATAAAATGTAACGGATTTCTTTTAGTGCTCATGTGGATGACTTCACATTATTTAGGATAATCTTCCAGATTTTGTACCATGTAGTTATCTAAATCACGTTCCAATTGCATTTGATCTTCTGGTGACTTTACTAGCCGATAAATGAAATCGTCATCACAGTCTGAGGGGGGCTACTCATATTGTCTCCTAAATCGTTCATAACGATAAGGAACACTAAAGACCCAATAACAATTGAGTGTGTCACTGTCACAAACCCCTTTTTGCAAGATCTTTGCTTTCCATAATTTAGAAGGAGGCAGTACGGTTTAAACAAAACAAAACAAAACTTTGGCTATAAAATGCTTATCTTGACAGGTCTTCATCTTCGCGCACGGGAGAGGGGGTGACGAAATCTTATATCAACAGGTGTTCAGATTCTTTTGATATTTCACACATTGATTCTCGTGTATTTTTGGTACAGTTTATGCTGTTTTATCTACTAGATTAATAACAATTATTGTATGAGAACATCACGTACTTTCCCATCTCGTCTCTTCTACTGCACAAGTGCTCATCGCTCTTAAGATAGGCATTTTAGAGTCTAAGTTTACCGGGAAAAAATTTATATTTTTTTTTCATCCACACTACCTAATTTCTAAGGAAGGAAAGCGAAGTGCTTCCAGTAAATATATTTCACATTGTGGACTTTAAAATTTTTGCTGTAAAAGAGTGTCTCTACAAGTTTCGGACTTGCAGATTCTGTCATATTTTTGTTTGAACTTCGTATCGTCCACGTTTCACTTCCATACAATGCTACACTACAAGTAAATGCTTTCAGAAAGGTCTTCCTAACGTTTGCAGTCGGTCGTTACCGAACATAACACGATATATTGACTGAGCACTTGCCAGTAATCTTTAGATTAGGGAGTGATGAGTACGTCCTGCGTTCCAGAATACATGATACCAATATATGGCGCATGCGTGAGATACCAAAATTGTACTACATGTTTCAGAACGAAGGACGTACTCCTCTCTGTTGTATGGTTCACCTGAAGACGACTAGCAGGTGCCTACTCGAAGTATCGTGTGTTGTGTTACACAATGACCTGCAGCAAGGGCGAAAATTCTACGAATATGTTTGACAGTGTAAAATAAATAGATCATAGCGTCACTGGATGACATCTCTGGTCGGTTCTCTCATCGAAATATTGTGTAGTCACTGCGCTCCGCAAGTTCGCAATTGGAAATTCCGATAAAGCGTTGCGTTATAGGAGCGTCCTGTATGCTATCCGAACAGCAAAACTACACCGCAATGAAGAACGATTCTTTCATCCTATATATATGAGTGAGAATGTAAGGTTTTTAACTAAATGAAGTTGTAAAGGAAAGCTTTGATCTTCTTTGCACCTTCTCTGTTTCATCTATAAAAACCTCGTACATTCAAGTGTTGTTTCACAAAGAATTTTGTAAATTGTCTTTGTCAATCGGCTACTTTTACTGACAAGTCTTCCATCTAAGTTACATGTGATCGCTCCGTACGTACATACATAGGTAATACTTAAATGTTGCTGCTTGCAGCGATTGCTATGCAATTCTGTAATCGTCATTTCCTGTTTATGTTACGTGATATTTTGTTAAAGGACAAAATACTTTAACTTAAATTCGAGACAAATTAAAAATTTTGATATTGTGATAAATCATGAAAGTTAAACAGCATTTTCACATATTACAAAAAGTACATTGTATTATATTTTTTTCAAAAACCCCTGAGATGGCGTGCGTGAAGTCATACGACGTATATCAATAGTTTGAAGTTTCTTAGAATGTACAGATTCTTCAAGGGCAGATGAAATAATTCAGCACACGTTTCATTACAAGTTACATATAATACAGTGTACCGATGCGTAACGCACAACATATTAATTTCTAAACAACATTAATGTTGAACTTGTTTGAGACTCTTATCTACAGAGGTTCACATTTAGTTTCTTTCCAAATCATAACATTGCTGCTATGAAATAAGAAATGAAAATACGATTAAATATCACAGCCATACCAAACTATCACATGTTATATTGATATAAAGTGCAAACAAAGAAGAAGCAAACAAAAAGTTTACATGTGTGCAAAACTACTAAGATCATGTGCCACTAGATATACAAACTACTGATAATAGCTTGCGCTGTAGACAACACACAAGTTTCATGTTGGCAAAGTAGGCACAGGTTGCATAACGGACAAGACGCGAATAAGGTGCGAAAGGTGATTTGTGGTAGAGATACACGCTGTACTCACCTGGTTCCAAAGTTCATCTGTGATCGTTGGCGTTGGGTTACAGCACTACATAGTAATTCCACCATATTAAACAAAGATTCCTCCACTAATTGTTTTATGTGAAATTAGAGAGAGATGGTACTGTGACCGCTAAACACGGTGCCACAGGACTTATAGATATCATGACAATTCACATGAGTACACAAAAATAAACAATCCACCAGGTGAAAGGGGTTGCGGGAAGAAAATAAAAAATAGCAACAGTTAACTTGTGTTTTAATCAATATCCCACCCGCATTGAGTTAGCGATAGGTCTGGTGATCTGGCGTTCCAAGACAAGACTAACATCCTCCGACACCAATGATGCTCTCTTTCGTCCAGTAACATATTGTCGTGCAGTAACTTACTGAAAAATGGCGCCTTGGTTGTCGTGCAGAAAGGATACGGTTACAGGTCACAGGTGTCATTCGCGTAGGTCAAACTGGTCACAGTGGTAAAACCACAAGTCCCTTTGGGGTTGGAACACTTGCGCGGAGTGACAGTTGCGCGGAGTGACGCTTGCGCGGAACCCGGGACCCTTGGGGCGGCTAACGGCTTTTCCGGGGTACAGGCACACCAAGAAGTCTAGCACTGCTGTTGTCAAGTTTCCACACTGTCAACGTAACACGAAACTCGGTGAAATTGCACAACTCTTTCAAAGCTGAAGAGCAATATAGTAACTTGTTCTAACTACATATGAATTCGTTGAGTGTTCCTCCTAAAAACAAAAAGGTATTTCAACAGTGATAATGTTTGGAGAGTTATTAAGACATTCTTTGCTACTACAAGACGATGACTTTCCACAGTCATACCTCCTAAAGGCATATTATTCAGAATACTAAGCATATCAAGACACCTGCGCAAGCAATAAATATATTAGGCATCCTGCACAGATACGCTGATGTAATTGACCGCTATGTAGTTAACCCCACTATCACGCAACTTCCATCTCTTTAAAAATAGCTACTATGCTTTTTAATAGGAGACGCAACCTTAAACCTTCAATTAAAAAACGTTAATAACAAGTCAATGGGTATTTTACATACTTGAAGCGTTTATTCGTAGACCCCAAAACGATTTGGCTGTATTGGAATTAGAAATACATCTAAGAAATGTATGAAATATGGAATGTGTAAGGAAATGTCACACACCGAGAAATGCTAAAGATAAATTCTATTTTCCATCACCGTCATATAGAACCATTTTTACTCCGAACCAACAGGGAGAAACAAGTTGCAAGACTTCCAGGAAAAATGAAGCGAAATTGACAGCCAATAGTTGGTTATAAATTACATTGCCCGTTAACTGTATAAATATAAATTACGGAATACGCGGGACTCCTGTTCAGTACAGTCAAAAAGGTCTAAGGTAATAGGCAGTGGTTTAAAATCAGATATCCGTATCACTCTCCTCCTCAAGAAGTCTGTGTGAAGATTTATATTCAGAACATTCAAGAAAAAGGTGTTGAAACTACAAGAAGCAGCTCATTTACTCAGGAAGGGAATACGTTATGGTGCCCGTAAATTTGAATGGCTGTATCTCTTGTAGTAACATTCATTTTTTGATAAAATGTTAAAATCCAATACACCAGAATTTTGTTTTTCTAAACTCAGTGCCAACTTTTTTTGTCGAAATTTTTGCAGGAAGAAGTCTTGACGTGATTTCATACTTCTCTGCATTAATATTATCAAACATGTAATTTGTGTCACAAATTGCGAGGCCGGTCCGGTCGGATGTTCGAGTCCTTCCTCGGACATGGGTATGTTTGTTTGTACTTTGCCAAAGTTATTTTAAGTAAGATTAAGTAGTGTAAGTCTAGCGACCGATGACCTAAGTAGTTTGGCCGCATAAGACTACACATATACACGTAATTTATTTATTTCATCACCACATTTAAGTACTGATAATTAAAGAAACTTAAATGTAGAAATTTGAAATAATCACTGAAAACAAATGATTGGTATTTCTCATAAAATGAATGCACAGAACGGTTGAATTATGACTTGTGAATGTACCTACAAAATCTGCCATATAAAAATTGTAGTGTGAGTCCCAAATTTGTTTTTTATGTAATAACATTAAAAACATATTAAAAATTGAGAACTCGAAAACCAGTGAAGTTATGGACTTGAAGCGTTTTGTGTTGCTAAATCTTTACATAGTAGACACTATTTCAAAATTTGGTTGCTATCGCCAAAGTAGACGAAACGTTAAATTTTTTGGTGTAATCTTCACCGTATAGACTGTATGTTGTAGAAGTCTACGTCGAACCTAATTAGAATCATACCTCTGAGGAGAGAACGTTGTTTGCATTTCTCCTGCGTTTCCAGTCGCCGTGCTGTGCTACGTAACGACATCGTACCGTTCCACTTTACCGAGAGCTATATATGTATTGGTGTGATGTTTGTCCTTTCGAAATAAGACATCACACCAATATATGTATCATTTAGACTGGGTTCTGTTCTCATCGCTAACGCGACTAACAACGTTAGACCTCGTGTGTAAACATTTAAAGGTTATGAGTGCCACTGGAAAAATGCATAAGTAACACCTGTTGTTTGAGACTTGAAGATCTGAAATTAGCCGAAATCGATATCTCATAATAAACATAAGGTGTAGCTGTCTATATTTCATAATGCTATTCCTAACATATTTAAAAGCTGCTCAAAACCACCTACAAAAAACCTTTATAATGAGATTGTATATAATTCCACGATCAAATTGTGGTTTAGTTATTTGTAGTAATACACCCAAAGATCTGCCCTTGCTTTTAGTGCCTCGATCAGCTGTTTATTTTTAGAGGCATTACTAGGGACAGGAAAAATTCGCATTTGCGATAAATGCGAATATAGATGCGAATTCTGACTCAAAATGCAGTAAATCCGAAATTGTAGTTAGCAACGGTTGCGCTCAATTCCGATTTCATCACATTCCTCTTCACATGGTGTTGTATTGTAAATCGAGTGATATTTGTATGACGTGTTATCTCCCTGTTGAATGAGGCTGTGATATCTCCGGGCCGTTACTACTGCTCCACCTCCCTCGGTAGGCCTTTCCCTGAATACTGCACAGGTAGCGGCTGGAGGGCGTGGAGTAGGGGTGGTGTATCCCTACTTCTGGAACACCCTGTTCACTACCTGCAGCGTCCGGGTCTCCGCGCAAGTGTCTACAAATTCCCTTTCCGCGCAAGTGTCACTCCCCGCAAGTGTCACAAACTCAGTCCCTTTAGCACATGTCTCTCGTTCGAATGCAGTCTCTGCGACCGATGAAGCAAGTTGATGCCAACATTTTCAAACACCACAACCTGGATTCGTCCAAACACGCAATTTGGTGCTTTTCTTGCCTACAGTAACGTTGTTGCATACACCATTGCCGTCTAGTATTTTCCTGAAAATTTGTCGAAGGTAGATAGAGAAGGGGCGACACATACGTAGTATTCGCCGTAATAATGGGCAATGTGTTGTCAGCCCTCATTACGAATAATGTCCACATAGTTGCATAGAGCCGAGAAGGACGTAATTCTGTTCTGCAGCGCCATTCAGAAGCAGAACTGCAGTCTGATGGGTACGAAGAAGTCCAGAACATTGTGTGTAACGTGCGTCCACGCATTAGCCTGTTGCAATGTGGTCGTGGGAAATCTCGCTGGCACCAACAGTTCTGTGACGTAACGCTGGCTGGTTATTGTACCGGAAATGCGCGCTAGGAGGCTGCGTGAGAGGAATGCAGTATGACCGCGAACCATACTACCTGTGCAGGGCCACGATGGCGATACAACAGTTCAACAGTTTCTCTCCACAGAATCGTCCTGCTCTCATCCGACTATCGCGGTGGAGTAAACAGTAACGGCATTGAAACTACAGTGTTTTTACTGAAGAATCCCGATTCTGCCTGCAGTTCCATGATGGTTGGATTAGGAGACAGTGGCTGAGAGATGTATAGTAGATCCTCACTGATCGATTGCAGCCAGTTAAGGTACTGTTGTCGACTGTCTGGACGTCAGACCCTAATTTACCATCCTTCCTTCTTATAGGGTGGCACGATACTGTAGTCCAGTGGCGGATCCAGACGATCTGCTAGGTGGTTGAAGGGTGTGTATGTGAAAGAATTCTCAAGCTAAACTCTGGCTCAGTAGAATAGTACCGGCCACCCGTTTTTATTCCACGCCCAATCAAACAAAAGTTTCACTGAAGACTCACTGCAGTGATAGCACGCTAGCTAAGCATTGTATAAAATAAATAAGTAAAAAAAAAAAAAAAATGAAAGCTGTTGGCAGGGGGTGGGGAAGGGCCAACGACCCTCTCCCCCCTTTGGGTCCACCTATGCTCTAATCGCCTAGTAGTTTCAGCAGAAGTCGGTAACAGAATATAAATCTCAAGGACGAAGATTTATATGATCGAAGTTTAATTTTTATTTGTAATCTCTTTTGCTACGATGCCGAAAATCTCAAAATTGTACACTAATTATTTCTTTACTTCTTCTGCTAACCGTCGCATTCAAAATCTTCAAATGTTTGTAGAGTTATGGGACGTAACAGCAGTGCCCCAGGTAAAACTGGAACCTCCGACAGCGAACTTCCTCGCACACCGCAGCACGGCGCTTAAGGCGCATGGCTAAATCATCGCATTCTTCTTTCATTTATCGTATAATGTCCACATATGTGGCCAGAGGAGCTAATTTAAGTTGAGAAAACAATCCGTAGAGTAGTTCGCAATACTATAAATTTATTTGATATAACTGATTTCGTCTAATCCCTTTTTTTCCCTTGTCTCGCATTTTCTAAAACTATGTTAGCATTTCAATTTTTATATATATTAACGGTATACCGCCTACGTTTGCGACACATATTACTATAATAATTGACAAAACGAAGAACCAACTGCACCGTCGGCTGAGCGCATTCAAGTTCATATCAAATAAATTTTACTGAAAGAGGCATGCTACCCGAGACCTCTCTTTATTATAGAAATCTAGTTGCAGTACAATAATTTCAGCAGAACAGAAGAAAATTTAAACATATAGGATAGGACACTCGATTTTAACCAGCGATTTGACCATCGATTACCTGTAATCGAGAGAGATGACACGCTGGCCAGAGATAGCTTCATAGTCGGCAGCACGTGACAAGAGGTGGCGCCCTCCATGCGTCTACACAGGGTGAGTCACCTAACATTACCGCTGGATATATTTCGTAAACCACATCAAATATTGACGAACCGATTCCACAGACCGAACGTGAGGAGAGGGGCTAGTGTAACTGGTTAATACAAACCATAAAAAATGTACGGAAGTATGTTTTTTAACACACACCTACGTTTTTTTAAATGGAACCCCGTTAGTTTTGTTAGCACATCTGAACATATAAACAAATACGTAATCAGTGCCGTTTGCTGCAATGTAAAATGTTAATTATATCCTGACATATCGTAACCTAAAGTTGACGCTTGAGTACCACTCCTCCGCTGTTCGATGGTGTGTATCGGAGAGCGCACGGTTGCACCCCGTCGGAGGTTTGAATCCTCCATCGTGTATGTGTGTGTGTGTGTGTGTGTTGTCCTTAGGTTAGTTTAAGTAGGTTGTAAGTCTACCACAGCAGTTAAGTCATATAGATTTAGAAGCATTTAAACGTTTTTGATTTAAAAATGAGTACTTTAAATTTTAGACTTAATTTTTAATTTTACATCATATTTAATTCACATTACATTGAATTTATTGTAAACATCGCCCTAGTTAGTACAATTAATTTGATATTTAGACTTTACCTTTTGGTTTTGCATCGTATTTAGTTCCCATTTCACGTATGGGTTACCTTCTAAAGGAGGTCTCTTCCTTAGGTGTCTTCCTTAGATCTGGATGCAATACTGTGCTCGTCTCTGCAATGACTTAACAATTCTTGACGAGCGTGTGCAACTGTTCAAATGTTTGTACAGCTTATGGGACTTAACTATGGGGTCATCAGTCCCTAAATTTACAAACTACTTATGAACTAAGACTAAAGACGTCACAAATATACATGCCGGAGGGGGGAATTCGAACCCCCGACTGTAGTGGCGGTGCAGACCGTGACTGGAGCGCCTCAGTCCACTCGGCCACCGCGGCCGGCCGTGTGCAACTCTCCGCTCGTATGCTATACACTTCGCTTTTGAGGTATCCTCAGACAACTGTCCCTCTTTGGCAGTATCTGCACGTTAGAAGCCGTCTCACAGCAGTAGCAATATGTGCCGAAGCTCCATCATGCATGTACCACATACTCTGATGTTGCTAAAGGAGAAGATAGTAAACTCAGGCGCGACTTGGAACTATAAATTCGTAATTATCTCGCAAATATTGTTACTTCTATTATCGTGTACTTTCAACAGTGTAAGTTTGCGCCATTCTTTTTTAATACACCGTGTATAGTGTTGCTATCTTGGCTACGCAGTTATTTATTTACATTTATCCTTGGTTCTGCGCTAGGCATTATATGCAATGCATTGGAAAATTGTCCACGTTCGACTGACTGCTAAGCCGTCTGGAAGTTGCGTCTGGAGCAGTGGAAACAGTCACTGTGAGTCTTTTAATCTCTCATGAAGGGGTTTTGTTACAGAAATGTGTTGTTACTATCGGCTGCTCGAGACACGGAATAACTAAAAATGTTTGTAAATCTATCGGATCAAACTGCGCCGGCCGCGGTGGCCGAGGGGACTGAGACGCTTCAGTCACGGTCTGCACGGCCACTACGGTCGGGGGTTCGAATCCCCCCTTGGGCATGGATATTTGTGCCGTCCTTAGTTGTAGCTAGTTCATAAGTAGTTTGTAAGTTTAGGGACTGATTACCCCGTAGTTAAGTCCCTTAAGCTTAACAACCATTTGAACATTTGAACATTTGGATCAAACTGCATGGTCATCAGACCGTAGCTTACAAACTACTTAAACCTAGGTAAACTAACCTAAGGACAACACACACACCCATGCCCCAGGGAGAACTCGAACCTCCACGGCGAGCAACCGCGCGCTCCGCAGCGAGACGCTTTAGACCGCTCGGCTACTCCACCGCGGCTCGGAATAATTATTACTTTGTTAAATAAATAAGTGAAGTCCTAAAGAATCAACTGAACTAGACCAACACGCAGCTCCTGTTAAAAGTAATCACTTCTAGTGCACCAGTTCTGGGAGTGATCGCAAAAGAACATTCCCTCGAGACGTAATCGTGCTTCGGCTGACAGAATAAGCTACCGCACGTGTCTCGTTGCCATAACCACGCAGCGCCTGGGGGCGGGGGATGCTCTTGGAGACGCGGCCGTGGCTGGCTGCGGCCGCCTTAGGTAACGCGCTTTCGTAACACATCGTAACGTAACGTACCGCCGTGCCCCACTTTCGATGCAGCCGGGACAGTCCCCGTGCGGCAGTTTCCTGCTTCCCCAGAGCCGCGCGTCCGAATACGCTCTCTTCCCCGACGGTGGCGCTTTTCTCATTTGAGACCAACAAGACAACGCTATACTTGCTTTCCTATTCCGTGATGGTTGCACGGGAAGCGTTGGGTACTATGCAATTCAATTCGGAAAATTCTGGGTGCATGTATACGAAGAGGCCCACATATAATTGAACAGAACTAAAAAAAAAAAAAAAAAAAAAAAAAAAAAAAAAAAAAAAAAAAAAAAAAAAAAAAAAAATCGCGTGATGCAAGAATTAACACTATAGTCAAAGAAACTTTTATTTAATTAGAAAAATCATTATTTATATTGGCCTCCGTAGCTCTCTGGCGATGTATTAGCTGTAGCCGGCTGCTGTGGCCGAGGGGACTGAGGCGCGCCAGTCACGGTCTGCACGGCCACTACGGTCGGGGGCTCGAATCCCCCGTCGGACATGGATATTTGTGCCGTCCTCAGTGTTAGCTAGTTCCTAAGTTAAGATTACCTTACATCGTCCGGTCTGGAGGCTATCAATTCGTTTTATAGTTTCCAAATGATAAGCCAAGATCGCAAACTACCAATTTATTAAGTGACGACCGGTTTCGGTGCACTGTGTCACCATCATCTGGTCAGATATAATAATTATAATATGGTCATCTTGTTAAAAAATTGGATATAAAATAAGAATTGCAACATTGCACTTAGTCACTATATATAAAAAAATACTTATGTTAAAAACATGACAGCTTACAAAATACTGACAGCTCTGAGAATTATAGTTTACATTTTGGCGCAAGGTGGCAGCACCATAGTTGGTTTCACAGACAATTTTATATAGTCACTGAGTGCAATGTTGCAATTCTTATTTTATTTCATATTTAATTTTTTAACAAGATGACCAGAGTATATATATATATATATATATATATATATATATATATATATATATATATATATATATATATATATATATATGACCAGATGATGGTGACACAGTGTACCGAAACCGGTCGTCACTTAATAAATTGGTAGTTTGCGATCTTGGCTTATCATTTGAAAACTATAGTTCTTAAGCAGTTTGTAAATTTAGGGACTGTTGACCCAGTAATTAAGTACCATAAGCTATACAAACATTTGAACATTTTATTAGCTGTATGTTATCGGAATCAAGGTGAAGAAATAAATAAATTGCCGATGACATTGTGATCCTCTCAGCAAGGGACCTGAAGGAATAATTTAACGGAATGGGCAGGGTCTTGAAATGAGCGTATAATATGAATATTAACAAGGGCTGTACTATGGCAATGTAATTTATTCCAAGAAATAAGCCGATGCTGAATAACTTACATTATTTAACGATACAATAAACGACGTAGATTAGTTTTGTTATTTGCGTAGAAAAATAACGCTCGTTGGTCGCAATACAGATGAGATAAAATGCTGAATGGCAGTTTGGAAGAAAAGCGTTTTGGAAGAAGTGAATTTGTTAACATCGAATGTTAAGGGTTGGGAATTCTGTACTGTAGGTATTTGTGTTGAGTGATCCGTTGTACTGGTGTAAAAAACGAGTGATAAACAGTGAAAACAAGAAAAGGATGGAAGCTTTTGAAATGTGTTTCTACAGACGAATGCGGACGATTAGGTGGGTACGTAGCATAACTAATGAAGAGGCACTGAACAGAATAGAGGAGCCAACAAATTTATGGCATACCTTGACCAAAAGACTGGGGCCGCGAGCGCGCGTGTATGTATGTATGTATGTATGTGTGTGTGTGTGTGTGTGTGTGGTGGAGGGTAAGTATCTGAGAGGGAGACCAGGAAATGGATGTGCAGTAGGCAGGTCCAAATGCATGTTGGTTGCCACTCTTATGAGGAGAGTGGTGTGGACAGCTGCATCAAACTAGTCTCCGAAATAAAGACAACAACAGTCGGTGACAATGATTCTTAGACTTCTGGTACATATTAAAAGAGCTACACATCAGTTTCCAGTGTGCAGTATGATCTGCTAATTACTTGGCCTCCTTATTTCCGGTTAGGTGCGATGCACCAGGTACCTGCGGTGGGCTAAGGTGTTATGTTACGTATAGGATTTGATGAACTTATCTGAGCATTATATCTGTTCTCTACCAGTTATAAATCGACCAGTGCGCACGACAACCAGGACGTAGTAGCGTTCCGGTTTTCTTCTTTGTTTCTTTTTGTTGTTGCTAACACTTCCATTAATCTAAACGGCATTGAAAACCGTTTTAAGTTTATATATAATATAGCACCACATTCAGTTTCGATTAAATGATTGTACCGCCATTTGACTGTAAGGTTGTATTATCCATTATCACATCCCGGATTTCCGGATTTCGGCTTTCAGGCCATTATCAAGTGCACATTGTAATTACAATAGTCATTTTAAGCATTAGAACACAGGGTGAAAAGTTAAAGCATTGAAATTATTTAATGTGAAAAGCAATATAAGTTCTTATACTTATAATAGTCAATTTACTCGGTATATATAGATGACCGAAATGTCATTTTTTTCTATATAGGTTTGTATATATGTTAAGATGCAAGTTGTCATGAAGTAAAAAGTCAAAGTAACAGAAATTATTTAAGCAAAATGAAGCACTGTTCTAGTGATGTTGTAACGTTCCATCATACAAGTGAAGTATGCTTTTACTGCAGCGAGAAAATCATAAACAAATCAATGACTACATAGATCGAGTTTTGTACGTCGACTCTACCTCGATCTCTGTAGTCTTTGATTTGTTTATGAATATATCTCACAGCAGTAAAGGTAGTACTTTAGTTGTATGATGGAACCTTACAAGATCAGTAGAACAATGCTTCATTTTCCTTCAATATGTATAAGTTCTGTTCAAATTTGTGTGAGGTCTTATGCGAACAAACGTCGCGGTCATCAGTCGCTAGACTTACACACTAATTACTTAACTAACTTATGCTAAGGACAACACAAACACCCATGCCCGAGGGAGAATTCGAACCTCCGACCGCAGCGGCCGTGCAGACCGTGTCTGCGGCCGGCTAAAGTTCTGTTACTTTGATAGTCTACGTAATGACAACTTGCATCTTAACATATATGCAAACCTATATCGAAAAAATGAAATTTCGGTCATCTACATATACCGAGTAAATGGACTATTGTAAGTATAAGAACTTATTTTGCCTTTCACTTTAGATAATGTCAATGCTTTAACTTTTCACCCAGTGTTCTAATGCTTATAATGGCTATTGTAATGATAGTGTGCACTTGATAATGGCCTAAAAGCCGAAATCCGGATTGTGATATTGAATAGTACAACCGTACATATGGCGGCCCACTCGTTTAATCAGTACTGTATGACTGACAAAATATTTGACATTCAGTTTTGTTTTAAGTTACACACCAAATAGACAAGCAAATATAATGAAAAAATGAAAAAGGTGGAAAAGAAAATAAATAACATTCATTCCTTGAACATACATATAGGAACAGAAGGCAAAAGACAATAAAAAATAAAAACCGGAAAGGAAAAAATAAAAGACGAAAAGGAGAAAAAGAGCATTTTCACTGTCACTGGTACGAGTCTCGCAGAAGATTGGATTTTAAGTGTTTGTCCTCGTCACCCTTTCATCATCGTCGATACAAATCAACAAGTGTAGACAGCCGAACCCCAGTATTATCCAGGCCACAGCAAGAGATACGATCATTTTACGACTGTTGGATCTTAAGTAGTGGCATCTATTTATTCACAACCGATACAAAAGCGTTACATGTTTGCACCTGTCCTGAAGCGAATCAAATCAAAGTCACAAGGACAAGTCCGCGGAGTACGGTGAACGGTACAGCACTTCTCAGTCCCCTCAACCGAACAGAGCAGCTACAACTTGCGTTGTATGAGCCCGTGCATTGCCGTGCAAAATGATGGGCGGGCGGGGGGGGGGGGGGGGGGTTGCGCATAAAGTGTTGTCGCTTCTTTCGCAAGGCTTAAGTTCTTGTGAGTTTTATTTGATTCCGAAGAAGACGGAGCCATTTCGTGGCATTCGCTTCAGAACTGTTCCAGTGTTTCGACAGGCAGTAGACCGCTCCATTCGCACCATCAAAAACACGCTTTGCTAACCGTATACTACGCCTTCCACATTGATGGCAACGGTTTCTACACAATGCTGGTGACTACATTCAAGCACAGTAATAGGTATGAACATGTAAGGCTTTTGTATCGGTTGTGAATAAATAGCTGCTGCTATTTAAGTTCCAACCGTCTTATTATTTACTGCGTGAACGGGCCTTCGAGGTCTGCAGTAGAAGAAAAATTGAAAAAAAAAAAAAAAAAAAAAAAAAAAAATCACACACACGTTACAGAAAATAAGAAGACATAACATAGCGCTATGCAGAAATTTATAAAAGAAGTAATGATATCACTATTCGCTTCAGGTAAATGACGGGATGGTTCCACGGCCTGATTCCTTTCCCATTCTTAACCAAAATCGATCCAACCATCTCTAATTACCACGCTGTCGACAGTACGTTAATTTCCAACCTTCCCTCCTTTATTGAGTGTCTTATTGTAAGAATTTTTGACCTGAATATTTCCCAGGAGAAACGTGCTATGCCTAGGCATAAATAGTTACAGCTTCTAACTACTTCAAAATTTGTACTCCTTATTTTATGGGCTACAGATTTACTATTGAGAGCATTTGAACTTTGTTATTAACTCATCTGCACTGTAGAAGGAGATTTCTTCAGTTTGGAAATATGTGCTCCAGTGAAGCAATAATTTAACCAGTGTGATATCTGTGGGTTGTATGGGTTCATTGAAGTACAGATTCTATAACAAAATTTAGATCTAATGCATCCACCGGCAGCCTTAATTGTACCGAGATTGACTGTGGGACGAAAACTTAAAAAATGAAAATTAGTGATCACGGCCTAAATGAAGTTAAGGAATTCAGGTACTGTCGAAACTAAATAACCTACGACGAACAAAGCAAAGAGGACATGAAAATAAACCTAGCACAAACAGACACGGGATTCACGGCCAAGATGAGTGTATTGGTATCAAACATTGGCCTTTGTGCGAAGAAGACATTTCTTAGAATGTGCTTTGAGACCAATTCTTTGTATGATAATGAATCATAAAAAGTGTGAATGCCGAAAAATAACACAACCCAAGAGTTTAAGATGTGGTACTGCGAAGAATTTGGTATGTTTGGTGGATTGAGAAGAAAATCAATGAAGAGCGCCATAGAATCTGCTAAGAATGAAACATAGGGAACACACTGACAAGAAGGAAGAGGGCTATGGAACACATATTAAGATACCAGTGAATAACTTCCCTTCTTACTCTCCAGGAATATGTGTTAATCAACTATTCATGTAGCGAAATCTTACACAGCTACACCCTGCTCTGTAATACAACAGTACGTGTGTAAATCCCAGACGTTCATGCTTTTGTTCATAGCTGTAACCTAAACAATAGTGAAAAGTAGCTGCCCTGGGTTTTGATCCACGAAAAACAGAGAATAGTTTTTCACATATTATCATGAAGAATTTGTTTTTATTGCCTCTGAAACATTGTTCATGACTGTTTTTGTGCTTCTGGATGCATTCATCTACTCTTCTCAGTTTCAACGAAGATCGTACCAATCCGGATGCAGACTGTGACAGATAATAAGCCCAAAAATGTCTAAAATATTTGACAGATACGTAGACGCTACATATTTCAACTTGCTATAATCGTAAGAGCAAAATTAAATCTGTAATTTGTGATGTTAGATGACTATTTCATGCGTTGGATCTAATCACTGAACACTGTTTAACGAGACAGATTAACGTAAACAGGAGTACGCTTTTATAAATGCTCAGCTCCTTTTTACTGCTAGGTTAGAAACATTTTACCTTGCTCTTGTTCGACAACCGCTGTGTTGTCTACTAACAGACTGCTCAGCACAAGGCTATTACGTCGAGAGCGTGCAATTGGAAAGAGTCCAAGCGAAGAACGGACAGTGGGTTTTGTCGCTTGAGACGTGAGTAGCAGTGTGACCTAGCGGCTCTGAGTCACACTCGCCGACCTTCGGACGGAATCACGGTGATTCACGGCGGCAGCCTCCAGTACGTACAAACTTTCCCTCGGTGTGCTTTTTGTTTCAGTGGGCCTGTCAGTCGCTCCTGCTCTACCTACGGATATGCAGGTTATTTATATCAACGTTCCACATTGTCGAGTACGGGGAGCGATCTGTAAATGTTATATAGACTTCACATAGAAGAACTCCTAGATCGCAAATCTTACTCCATACTTTAATAAGTGACTTGTTTCGACAACAAGTTGTCATTTTCAAACGTAAAATTAAAATTATAAATCTGCATAAAAACTTTCGAAGGCACATGTATCTGGTGTACGCAGAGCATAAAATACTACACCTGTGAGCTGGTTACTGGGGTACCACTGACATGCTTGGAACGTTAACATGTTGCTAACGTATAACATAGGATAGTACATTCCATCAGTTAAAAATAGACGACGACTGCAGAGTACATGGTGCCATATGGTTGAGGTTGCCTGCAGTAATTGCAGACTATTAATGTGAGCACACTTGCCTTTCATTTGGCGGATAGAAGGTTAGCCAGCACACATACAAATACAGCTGTGTACTATAAGAGCATGAGTTGTGGTCATGAACGGCGTTATTACACAGTGTCAATTCCCTTAGGCGAATTTCAACTGCAGAACTGTGTCTGTCACAACTCCGTAATCGTATAATTTGGAAATAATTTACTGTGTTAAGTAATAACACGCTTGTTTCACATATTATATATACATATCACCTGTCTTCAAGATTGTTATTGGTACACAGCGACCACAGAATCAGTATATCAGTTATTAAAAACAAAACAGTCTGAGATTTCAGGTACATATTTATTGTGTTGGCCGGTTTAGATCGTGATACGATCCTCATCAGATCAATAAACACGACACTCACTGAGCTATTTATATCACCGGGCCATAGTGGTCTTGGTAACCGATGCTCTTGTCATCATGGAGATTCTACTAGTCACGATAATCGTAACACGATGGAAACCGGACTACTGGAGAAAGTTTAAAAATATTAACATTATATTAGTGAAATTCGATTGCGTTGCTTTCTAAAACTTTAATATTTTTGTAAGAATCTAAACGTAAGTATGTATTACATAGTACAAAGTGTCAGTAACTCTTTCTTTGAAATGAACACAGCACTGATGTCATATACACTGGGATAAGAAGGTGGACCATATCTCTTCAAAAGCCGCGGCCGAATAACCGTGCCCACTAAGCCGCCCAGCAGCGGTGCGCGAGGCCGTTCGCAATAAGGAGTTCACGTCCTCCTTCGGGCATGGGTGTTTGTGTATTCCTTAGCATTAGTTACTTTAAGTTAGTGTAAGTAGTTGGAAAGCCTAGGGTCTGGTGACAAACGTACTTAAGTCCCCTAGATTTAAAAACATTTGAGCATTTTCCTCTCTTCAATACAAGGTGTGTTATAGCTAAAGCACCAGGAAACACACTATTCTCGTTGAGCTGATGTCTTATTATACTACGCTAACAGGATGTTAGGTAATGTAATGCGTTGTTGCACATCCTCGGGGAGGAACCGAAAGATAGCGAGTTAAGGATGTGGCCTCACGTGTCGCCGCAAACACGGAAGACGGATGTTCCTGCAAATCTAGCACTTTCTTCCTATCGGATTCGTAGAACAACATTCATATGTGCGTTACGCCTTGTACTGACTAAGATAAATATGAGAGTGAAAATACTGGTATCGCAAGATATCCAAAGGCGAATATGCTATGACAGAGTCAAAGTTGTAAAAGAGCTTCAAAAGTATGTCAGAATATCTTAACAAAATCTTGCATTCGTAATGTCACGTGGTATAACATGGAACTTGGCATCATAACATGCAGCATGCCATTTCTCGTGTCATTCAATATGACACTGCAAGCCACTGAAATTTAGGATACATGCATCCACTCGAAAATGTTCAAATGTCTGTAAAGTTTATGGGACTTACCTGCGGGGTCATCAGTCCCTAAACTTACAAACTACTTATGAACTAACTGATATTAAAGACAGCACGAACATCCACGCCCGAGGGAGGATTACAACCTCATACGCGGGAGGCCGCGCGATCCATAACGTGGCGCTCCAGACCGCTCGGCTACTCCCACGCGACAATCCACTTGAGATCTCATTGCCCTTGTGTATTAATTTTTACTCGCAAGAAAGCGTGAATATCCAAAAATTTTAGTAGTAACTGTCAGATTAGACGAAAAACTCATTTACCTCTTGGAAGCTGACCAAGACATATTCCTTAATTATCTTATTTTTATCCTGTCATCGGTGCATTACCCATTCTCGACCCATACTATTATTTAGCAGTAAGAAAGTGTCGTGAATTGAAAAGTAGGTTTAATTTTGAAATTATATCTAATACAATTAAAGTATTAGCAACGAACCGATAATCGACAAAATACCATTGGTCGGCCCTAGAGTCTCATGCAACACATGCCAGTGTTAGCTGTACTTTAAACTGCGCCATTACAACGGCGGATATTAATTATTCAATGAAGAAAATTCTTTTTGCCTTTTATGCAAAGGTTGCAGTACAAAAGTGATAGCTTTAAAGTCCTCCCATAGAACTTGATTTTTTCGACATAGCCTACAATAAAATCCGAACAAAAATGGTGCCGTTAGTTGTGTTTTAATACCACGTCAGCTGATATCTTTTGCGGTAAGAATTAATCGATAATACAGTTTGCCTGATAACCAGGTGCGGATAATCGTACAACTACGGCGAACTACATTTAGCCTATCTCAAGAACGTATAATAGAAATAAGAAAAAAAATTCCTTATGACCTTTTCGGTCAGTGCGCGAGCTTGCATAGGTTAAATCGACTCATTCAAGTTTAAAGGAGAGAAGTGACGCTCTTCAAAGCCTCCCAGCCGCTTCAGAGAACTCGTTACGGTGTTATCACTGTGTAGCATTTCCTTTTCTCTTCCGTTTGTGTCAATTGTTTCAGTTTATTTGTAATCTTGTGAGAGAGGTACTCGTACGTAACTGGTATTTGTGTTTTACAGGGAATACGCTAATGAGCTGCATACCACTCAACAGCCTTAATTATCATCATGCTGGTTCTCGACATCATCTTCCTCAAGGTAAGGAAGTAAATAAATGTTTCATTATTTCTTAAGAAAGTAGTCATCAATGCAAAATCAATAAGCGATCTATGGTAAATAAAGATCTCATAAAGGGGATCCATAACCATTACCTTATGGGACTTAACTGCGAGGTCATCAGTCCCTAAACTTAAAAACTACTTATGAACTACCTTATACTAAAGACGGCACAAATATCCATGCCCGAGGGGGGGATTCGAACCCCCGACGGGGAACGATCTCGCGCATCGTAGCATAGCGCATCAATGCGCTCGGCCGCTCCGCCGCGGCCGTTAGTATCTACTGAGAGCTTGGAGCGCTAACATCAGTTCAACCGCTTTTTTGTCCTATATAGTTTCGCGACTGCGTTAAACCCAGTTTACACGATGATCGCGCTAGTAATGAACAGATCACGTTTCGCGCCATCTAGTGACGTAAACGATGAACTACTACATTTCGTGAGTGCAGACGGCGTTTCGTACTAGCAAGTAGGCTTTAGGACAGGTTCTAAATTTGGTAGTAGCGAAGTGGGTGCGCATGCGCAGAAGTGATTTCGTTGTGTGGTTTTCATGTTTATGTGTGGAAATAGTCGCGTCCTTGCCGAAATTGCTTGCTTTGCTGGAGTGAAGTGATACGTCTTGCATCAGTGGAGTGGAGCACAGCAGGAATTACGCTTTCGATTGAGGCATACAGGATCGCTGCAGAAAATACTCTCTATTTTAAGAAGGTACAATGTTATATACGAAGAAAATAACAGAAAGTGTAGATTTAAATGAATTTTGAATACGTGCGTCTTGTTGGTTAACTTCGTATTTTTAAAATTCTATAATTTTAGCACGTCAGAAAGTCAGTTGCACATAATCTCGAAAGTGTGATGCTAACAGCAAAGCAAAATTTAGTTTCCCGAATGAAACTTTCACTCTGCAGCGGAGTGTGCGCAGATATGAAACAGGAAGTTTCAAAATTTAGTTGATTGAGGTCCCATTATGGATCGGAAATTGAAATTGCTGTCATACTTCAACAGCAATATTTGTAAGAATCAGTACAGAAATTCTTTCTTGCAAAGCCTAGGCTTTCGAAAGATTCTCCTGTCGACAGAAACCCCAATGTTATAGTGAACCTGCAAAAAATTATTACAGGAAGTAATTGACGCATAACTTTTACAAAGCTGAAAATGTAACTCAAGTGTAAAAAGTATTTCGTACCTTCAAGTTAGCGAAATTCTCTCTCTCTCTCTCTCTCTCTCTCTCTCTCTCTCTCTCTCATCGCCGTATTTTTGTCCTTGGATGAATGAAAACAACTTGTTGATACAATCAGCACTTAATATTCGTAAAAAAAATCTGAATTCATTGAGGTCCTCTGGTATGAGTTACTTCATTATCTGCATTCAGTTTACATCTCATTCTTCGTCTCTTCCTCTCAACCAAGGGCAGATGCAACTTCTATTTCTTCTTCTCTGAAGTGTTCTAACAATCATTACCACAGGCCGGCCGCGGTGGCCGAGGGGACTGAGTTGCTCCAGTCACGGTCTGCACGGCCCCTACGGTCGGGGGTTCGAATCCCCCCTCGGGCATGGATATTTGTGCCGTCCTTAGTATTAGCTAGTTTGACGTAGTTTGTAAGTTTAGGGACTGATGCTCCAGTAGTTAAGTCCCATAAGCTATACAAACAATAAACATTACCACAGCTTCTGCAAACGCCGACAGTGTAAACTTCTCAAGTTGAATAATGTCAGCTATGACACACACCCAAACGTGAACAATCCACGTATACAAACAGTAATAACTCGCTGCTGTTAGTTGTAATCAGACGTGTAGACGAAAGTTTATCGTATTAACGCAACGAAGCCTGTATGCTCGCACGTCTTTGGTAGCCAGTTAGTACGCTTGGAGCGCTGCAGCACACTGTTATCTTGCGCACTTTCGATCATCGTGTAAACTCGGCATTAGGCTGCAGTACGACGATGCGGAGTGTTATTGGGATAGGCTCTCGCCAGGAGATTGTTTGGGTCGGGCAGTGAGCCTCCTCGGCCAGAGCGTTCGCTCTCCTGGGCACGCCGCGGGCCGCCGTCCCCACGCGCCGTGCGTACGTACGCGGCACAACAATTTCCGGCGTGACGTCACCGCTGAGTCGGCAGCGCACGCACGGACGCCGTGCCGGCTTCCGGCCGCTTCATCAGGCTCACTCTGCTTCCTGCTGCGCGCGCCGCAGAGCGACGAGGCGTGCCTCTGCTGCTGGTCAAGGTCGTTAAAGCACGCACCACAGGCCGGTCACAGCCGTCGTGCGGCAGTACGTCTCAATTGTCCAATTACCTTCAAACCAGTACGTAATTTATTCCAGTAATGAAACTCACTACAGCCGTTTAAAGGTCACTCCAGGGAGATGTCTTGATGTCTACTTTCAAGGGTGAAGGCCGATATCCTGTATTGTAACTCTGCATCAATCAACGACGATGTCGACCGGAGGTTAAGCTCCAGTCTTCCTTCTTTTGGCCCACTTTAGGTTGCGGTTGTAACACTAAAAGTGGGCGTTTGCGATCGTCTTTTGACAGCTCGAATTTTAAATGAAAATAACGGCTTAACCATTCTTCTGACACGAAAATTGAATAACCGTAATTACTTTCTATTCTTTCTTTTATTTCCACCCTCATTATTACTTACCTCTTCTTTTTTCTTACCTGGAATTTCTGGCCGACCTTCTCCAGAAATCCAAGGCCTGTAGTTTCTGAATGTGCTTCAGGTTAATGGTCCAGGTTTCTGCTTCGTACAGAACTACACTCTCAAATATGGATTTATAAATGATTTTTTTTCTATTCATTACATTTCTGCCCCTGAGTTGAGCATCCCAATGACCTTTCGTCCACTGCTAATTCTTTTATTAATTTCTGAGTCGGATTTTCCCTCAATTTCTAAAATGGACCCCAAATAACAGAGTTAACATTTGGCCCACTTTACGGTTACGGCAGTAACACTAAAAGTAGGCATTTGCGATCGTCTTTTGACAGCTCGAAATTTAAATGAAAGTAACGGATTAACCATTTATCTTACACGATAATTGAATAACCGAATTCGTAAATTCTCTACAACTTTGCTGTCTTATGTTTTTTTCGTACCTCGTATCGTTTCAGAGATATTTGCAAAAATAACGGCAATTTTGGGATGTGTGTCTGTCTGTCCGTAACGTGTTCCCTGTTTTGAAGACGACCCGTACAACTGATCAGCACCAAATTTTACAGACATAATTTTAGGCCGTCAGAGACCAGAACCTCCTTTTTTTTAATTTTTTGGATAAAAAATACGATAGTAATACCAAAAAAGCTGTTCGTAATATAATTGTAATTGTAATCTAACCGTTCATCTGACACGAAAATTGAATAACCTAATTGGTAGAGGGGAAATTTCTCTACAGCTTCGCTATATTATGTTTTTTTTTTTTTTTTTTCATATCTTGCATCGTTGCAGAGATATTTGCAAAAACAACGGCGATTTGACGATGTCTGTCTGGCTGTAACGTGTTCCCACTTTTTACGTCGAACCGTTCAACCGATCTGCACCATATCTTACACTCATAATTGTTGGCTACCAGAGAACAGAACCTCGCTTTTTTAAAATTTCGGACAAGAAATACGTTAGTAATACCAAAAAAGCCGTTTGTAATGTAATTTTAATTGCAAATAAAACGTTCATCTGACGCGAAAATTGAATACACGAATTTGTAGAGGAGAAAATTCTCTACAACTTTGTTCCCTTATGTTTTTTTCATATCTCGTATCGTTAGAGAGATATTTGCAAAAATAACGGAGTTTTCGCACCCTCCATTCAATTAACGAAAACCAGTCGTTCGCAGTTGTCATGTGACATTCCTCGCCCAGAACTCTCTCTGGCATACGCCATCTTGCGTTGTTCTTATTGTAACTTACACGATGTCATTTCAAAGCAATGGCGCACTGAAGAATTAACAAAAACACGTCGGTCTTCGTACGATAAATGATAATGTAGTGTCTACAAGTGTCATATTAGCATCATTTAACAACGGCCATTAATAGTATGAAATTAAAGGACGCAACTTCTGTTAACCGTAGCGTGGTAGGCAAAGCTTTGGACTCAGACGCTGACGGTCAGTGTTTCGATACCCACCACCACCCAATATTTTTTTTCCTAAAAGGGTTTCAGACACACTTATTAATTAATTTTTTATTATTTAGATTATTATTTTTGTCCAAAATGTTTTCAAATACTTATAAAACTACAAATCTAAAGTGGGTCGTAAAACACGTCAATGCATTTTTCTTCCCCTGC
This sequence comes from Locusta migratoria, assembly GCA_026315105.1. Lineage (NCBI taxonomy): Eukaryota > Metazoa > Arthropoda > Insecta > Orthoptera > Acrididae > Locusta > Locusta migratoria. The sequence continues at coordinate 389,389,832 of CM048744.1, forward strand.
AAGGATACTGAGCTTGCTGCTTTAGTAATTAGTGTTATTCTTTTATTATTTATTCGAATGACACTTTTAAAGAGCACGTTAAATCAATACATCAATTCTTGCTTTCTTGCTTGTTCTTCCTTTCTGCCTACATTAACTCTATGCGTTCTGATCTCTGCCTTCGGAGCTGCTCGAGGTTGTGAGACGGATTTCTTTTTCTTTCTTCTTTTTCCTGGAGATTGCTTTCTGAATTTTGCTCCTGTATAAGTTTTTGTTATATGTGTGCAGTATGTCGATGTTTGCTTCTTTGAGGACAATTTTAAAGTCTGTGTAGACTGTAACACCCTCCCCCCTTTTCTACCGGTTAATTATTTGTTAAAGAACCGTGATTAGTGTTGCCTACAAATGATTTGGATAAGGCTATCTTTTCCGAATTAGTAAGGAGGGTGTTACGTGTGGCGACCGTGACAGGTATTGTCTTGTGGCACGAATTTTGCACATTGTGCGTATTTCGCTGCGAACAATTAGTTGCCCACTCACTGCTATTGTAGTTTGTAGGAGGCATACAGTTACAAAGTAATTCAATTGAGGTTATTTCAGTAGGAGTTTTGCATCGTGGATTAAGAGGGACGTTTGATTAACTTGTACGGTGATCAGGCAGTACGAAAAGGGGTACCGAATATTTCTGGATCCACTATTGAGGGTCCGCCGGTAGTCATCACATAAGTTGAGTTTTCTAGGAATGGAGTCTCAAACAAGTGAAGATACTGCCGATCATGGTGCGGTTATTAAAACCGAACCAAATGACGACAATGACATAGAAAATGAGATAGGAAACCAAGTGTGGTGTCACAGTGAGACCCTCTGGCAAATGTTAACGGGTTATTGTAAATTTTGCTTGCAAAAATGGAGGCACAGACACAACAGATGAGTACGTTAAATAGTAAAATAGATACACAATCACAGAAAATAGAATCACAAAACAAATCAATCACGGCAATGAACAATATTGTTGCAGTAAATAATAAAGTACATTCTTTGACGTAGGAGATAGAAACAATGAATACCGAAATTGGTTGCTTGAAACAGGATATGGCACCAGTTCAGTCGGAAATCAAAAACATTGATAGTCGATTTGACTCAGAAATTGTCAGGATTGAGGGCACCGTGGAACCGACTGTAAAAGGCAAAGTAAACGAGGTGCGAAATGAGCTTAAGGAACAAATAGTAACGACGCCGGACAATCTGAGGGAATCTTAGATTTGAGGAATATGGTGTCCGTTGCAGACACGAAAGTTAATGATCAGCACAAAATTTGTGCGCAATAGAAATCGGAGGTGGAAGTTTTGGCTACCACTACTACTACAATTGTCAGTAAATTGGCAAATATTGAACAAGTATTACAAGAGAAATACAGCTTTGTTCCACTTAAATAACAGAACGAAATACATGCGATGGATTTCATCAACAATTGTTATAGTGTAATGCCGATTTTCTGGGCGAAAAAAACGAAAAATTAATGCTGTTATCGACATGCTGACAGGTGAAGTTGAAAGATGGGGGTTGAACCTAGATATTAACAACATGTGTTTTTAGGAGTTTAAAAGTGAGTTCCTGAAAGAATATTGGTCTGAGCAGAAACAGATAAGTGTATGGAGGGATTTCGTGGTGGCTAGATCCTACGATCCTTCGTCGCGAATCTCATTGAGAGAGTTTTGCGAAAATTTGATCCGCAAATTAGAATATTTGCGTGACCACCGCTCAGAAGCAGAAGCGGTGTGGGAACTCTGGAAAAGGCTACCCCGAAGATTCCAAACGTTATGTGGGTAGTAATTATAATACGATTACTGCATTTTTAGAGAGAGTAGAAGACGAGGACAATTGGCGGAATAACCGCTAAAATGTCCGAACCGTGGCATCAATACTAGTGAAAACATGACAATGGCCAGTATCAAGGTCAACAAAACTATAAGAATAAAAAGTATCAAGGAAATAGGCAAACCTAATTAAATGGTCTGGCCAACACTAAACAGGGAAACAATTAACCGCGCTGGTTAAGGGAGGATCAGGCGGGGGTAAGAATAATGGGCCCGATAAAGGAATTAATAGTTATCGCTACAATCGACCCGACAGTGTAGATCGATGATGTGAGCGCGGGTGCGTGAATAATCAGCGTGACGTGCCTGCAGTTTCGTTGGTGGAAGTGACCGCTAGTGAAAATAAAAGTTGTACCGGTCGCGGAAAAAGAGGCAGCCGTTTTTAAAGCAACTACGGAACTGATGGCTCCGATAGAAAGTGTTTCACCTGTGGTGATTAAGCAGAAACCAATAATGGAAAAATCTTCTGCTATAGAGTGCGACAGCGGGACAGACTGTACTGATGTATGGGTAAATCAGTTCGGTCTTATGTACGACGGACTGGAAGAGTATATAGTTTGTATAGCTTATGGAGAGTATAGAGCAAAAAGGTGGTTTAGTGGTAGTAATGGGGAGAGCGGACTAAAATTGACGCTTCCTAACCACGAAACTAATATACAGGAATGCTCTGTAGAAGAGGTGCAGGCATATCCCGGAGGAGTAGAGGTGACAGTCACACTCAGTCAAGCCAGCCGCGAACTTGGGGGTGAACAACATGGTGTAGAAGATTCTGACCGTGTCCAACAATTAGAAAGCCACGCAGACTACAACGTCTACGCGGTAAAAGCTGACGTAGTACAGTCGGACCACCAAGAAATAGGTCATGTTATCGCTCGCACGGACACGAACCAACTGTGTCAAGTAAAATGTATCCCTTCAAATGTATCTGACAGTGAAACTCATTTGTCGGATGAAATGAAGTCAGATATAAGCGTTACTGAGTCGTTATATGAACAAAGACAAGTAATTGACAGTGTAGAGGAAGGTATAACAGTACTGGGATCAGTGCGGTCAGCGAAGGCCCTTGATCAAATTCAAGGTTAATGCGGAAACAGTATTGACTGAGATTAAAGATGTAGCAATAAGACGTATGGAAAAAAAAAAAAAAAAAAAAAAAAAAAAAAAAAAAAAAAAAAAAAAAAAAAAAACAGATAAATCACGATCGGAAAGAGAATCGGATAGATTTTCCTGGGACGACTTGGAAATTGATGAAGACTTATTATGGGAAAATCAAGTTTTAAAATCAGACCCATACAAACAGACTGTAATACCGGTGAACATACACAGATTACAAATTCAGGCTTTGACAGATACAGGTGCAGAACTGAAGGCCATGGCAGGAAAATTTTTTCATCTTTTGAAGGAAAATCCGAAAGTAACGGTAATGCGATTACAGGTGTTAGTATAGGTGCTATGAGGAAAAATAGTAAATACGTTAATCATCATATATTCGTTAATTTTGAGATACAAGGAGGAATGTTTGAACATGAATTTATCGTAGTATCTGATTTGAACACAGAATTAATTCTCGAACTTGATTGGCTTTTAGAGCAAAGGACAGTCATAAAAAAATGTTCAGATATTTGTAGAGCTTATGGGACTGAACTACGCGGTCATCAGTCCCTAAACTTACAAACTACTTATGAACTAGCTAATACTAAGGACGGCACAGGCACAGGGGGGATTCGAACCCCCGACCATAGTGGCCGTGCAGAACGTGACAGACGGCTCGGCCACCGCGGCCGGCGGATAGATATCGCCTGATGAGACTGATGAGAGATCAAGAGGAAGTACAAATTAAGTTTGATGATGTGAACTGTGATACGAAGGGGAAATATCAGCCGCTTCACTTTGTTACGTTACCTAATAAAGCAGGTTTAGGTGAACTTGATGAATACCACGGTATTCGCACATTAATGTTGATTTTCTAGACGAATTATTAGAGAGCGTAGTAGACAATGTGTCAGGCATTGCATCTGAGCAGAAAAATGCCTGAATGAAGTTGTCATGAAAAATAAAGACCTATTTTCCCATAAACCAGGACTTGTTCGAGGTTTCGAGTGTCGTCCGGATGTAATTCCACACGAACCATTTTTTGTGTGACAGTCAATACCGCTATCTAGAAAAGAGGCAGTACAGGCAGAAATAGACCGAATGCTAGAATGGAATGTTATTGAGAGACGTACGAGTCCATACAACAATCCATTGATCATTTTTATGAAATGTTATAATAGTGTTCATTGATGCACGTACGTTGAACGGGATTGTTCGACGTGAGACAGATGGGCCAGAAAGTATGAATAAAGTATTACAGATATTTCACAATGTGCAATTTATAACTAGTTTGGATCTTATGGCCAGCTACTGGCAGATTCCCCTTGCAGAAGAGTCGCGAAAATTCACGGCGTTCTTATTCGCTGGGAGATGTTACCAGTATCGGGTGGTGCCGTTCGGACTAAATATTTCCGTTTCGGTATTTATCCGGGCGCTTGATATCAAAGTTAACTATATACGTTGATGACTTATTAGTAGCCACAACAACTTGGCGAGAACTTTGTTCATGGTTGGATGAGGTGTTCACTGCGTTGCGCAAAGCCGGAATGACACTGAAGCTTTAGAAATGTGAATTTTTAATGCAACAATTAAGTTTTCTTGGCCAATATCATTACCACGACAGGAATTGTGAAAGATCCGCAAAAGATGGAGTCGATAAAAAAGTGTCCTCCACAAAAAACGATGAAACAACTGAAAAGTATTTTAGGTTTAAACGGGATCTATAGGAAGTTCGTAAAGGAGCAAGCGTTCAGTGATCCAAACTTGAACAACTTGAAGAAAAACACAGCGTTTGTCTGGACTGACGAATGTCAGGCCGCTTTTGACAAATTCAAAAATGTTCAAACGTTTGTTAAGCTTATGGGACTTAACTACTGGGTCATCAGTCCCTAAACTTACAAACTACTTATGAACTACTTACGAACTAGAACGGCACAAATATCCATGCCCGAGGGGGGATTCGAATCCCCGACCGTAGTGGCCGTGCAGACCGTGACTGGAGCACCTCAGTCCCCTCGGCCACCGCGGCCGGTTTGACAAATTAAAATCTGAATTGTTGCAGGGTAACATTTCATTTCACCCCGAGATTTCGTTGCCATTTCTTATGGGGGCGGATTCGTTGTTTTATGATTTAGTTGTTGAATTGTTTCAGGAAATAGAAGGAAAAGCTAAGGAACACCAAATGTTCCAATGTTTGTATAGCTTATGGGACTTAACTACGGGGTCATCAGTCCCTAAACTTACAAACTACTTACGAACTAGCTAACACTAAGGACGGCACAAATATCCATGCTCGAGGGGGGATTCGAACCCCCGACCGTAGTGGCCGTGCAGACCATGACTGGAGCGCCTCAATCCCCTCGGCCACCGCGGCCGGCTACGGAACACCGAACATTCGCTTTTGCAAGTAGGACACTGACCAAAGGCGAGCGAAATTACACGATCTCAGAGAAGGAGGTTCTTTCGATCGTGTGGGGTTTCCAGAAATATAAAGGATACTTGTGGGGACATAAAGTGGTTATGCGTACCGACCGCAAGGCTCTGAATACCTTAAACAGTGCCGACTGTTACATGGATGGCTGACTAGGTGGATGGTTTTTCTGCAATGGACTATGACATATTTTACGTAAAGGGAGAAGACAACTGTGTAGCCGACGCGATGTCTCGTTTACCTGAGAGTGGCGGACAAAATGTAGAGGACGATACCGGAGGTGTGCTGTCGCTTGAAGTGAGAGGAGAGACAGCCAAGGCGCGGAAACGATTATTGTTGTGTCTTGGGTTACCAGGCCTATGTTGGCGGAGTACTAAGTTGTGGTACGGTTATGCAGTGATGAGTAAGGGCAGATGTCACGGGCTTTCATCTCTTCAAGAGCCTGCCCTGTAATTGCTCACTGAATGGAAGTGTGGCCGTACCTTCAACTTCAGCATTGTCGACGACAGCGCGGTCGGCTTCTCAACAACGAGGACGTACTGCAAGACCGCTCCAATATTTTCTACCACACAAAATTTAGGTAGTTTGTGAGGCGTTTACCCAGAACTCTTTAGTGATTGAAATAATAACGATCTTTTAGAGTTGAGTAGACGTTCATTATCCCAAGTCATTAATACCTGTGTAGGGTCCAATCCCGACCAGTGAATTGAAAACCGTCGTTGCCAAGCCAGTAAAACTTAATTTTTCAAAGTTCATTTTCTTATTGTAATCTCATTAATTTGATGATGATTAACAGCATAGCTTTCTTGTTACTGGAGGTTGGCACTGAAGAAAACTTAAAATTACTAGTTTTAATTTTGTATGTTTTATACTGTTTTTGATTGTGTGTTCGCCTGATGGCTGGTTCGTATTACAGCGTTGTCCATGTGCAGAGACTCCACTGCACTTGTTTTGAGGAATTGTTTGGGAGTTTAGTAATTTATGTGCAAGTTACCAAAGTTATTTTATATGTTTTCCTGTTAACGAGGCAAAATGATACAGGTGAGTAAGTGTTAATCTGAGGTGGCGTCAATTGTTGGGTGCATTACTTACTTCCAATCAATCAGTAAAAGAGGTTTATCACTGATTAGGTCTATTTTAAAAACTTAACTTTACTTTCATTTTATTAATGTCAGCAAATCACACTTCATTATTTTCTTAGAAAGAGTACTGTGGAACTTGTATGCCCCAACCTTCTGTTGTGATTCACCTAACAAAGAGGTTAGTAGTTCATTAACTTCACGTTCCACAGATAGTGCCTTACTGGCCTGGCGACCGTATTTAACCGTTTCTAAATTAACTGCATTATTAAAATGTGTGTAGTTACTGTGTGCTCCATTTTCCTACGTACTTCAGTACATATGTGTTTGGCGCTAATTGTTCCAACTTTAAACTGGTTCATTTCAATAGAGAGCAGAGTAGGAGGAACGGATTATTTGTTACGATAATTCGTTGTGGCAACTCTCCCTTACTATAGGTCTTTTTTAAACACAATAATTCGGAAAAGGTAGTCTTATCCAAATCCTTAGTAGGCAACACTAATCACGGTTCTTTAACAAATAATTAACCAGTAGGAAAAGGGGGGGGGTGTTACAGAACCACAGTGGTTGTCTTTCAGGGCTTCATTATTTTATTAAAGATTTACTTTGTCAGCCTGTCATTTTCCATTCTCGCCAAATGTCCAAAGAATTACATCTTCTATTCCGCATGATATGTATTATGTTCTCTACATGTTTGTAGATATCTTTGTTGGGTCGTGGTCTGTTTATTGTATTCCTGTTGTCTTAGGGCCAAGTATGCTTCTCATCAGTCTCCTTTCCATTATCATTAGTATATTGTTCCCTCCCTTTTGGACTAGCTTTAATGTTTCAGCATCATACAGAGCCGCTGTTTTCACCACTGTGTTGTAGTGTTTAATTTTGGTGTGTCTTCTTCTTGTATATGTTTCTGGTGCTCTTTCTTCTAGACTTTCTTTCTCATTGTTGCTAATGGGTATATCTGAATGAATTAACTGTCTTAATTTTGTTTTGATTTATGAGTAGTTTCTCTGGGCAATTTTTTATATTCGTTATAAACACTGTGAAAGAAATTCGGGAACAGACTTTTCTTGCTTGCTCAGTTAGGTTTTCTATTCAGATTTTCGCATTCTCCGGTGTGTCCGTGATCAGAGCGATGTCATCCGCGAATACCAAGCAATCTACGTAGATGTTATCTTTACGGTTTCCTAATTTGATGCCTTCCGTATCGGATTTTCTCCACTCTCTTATGACTTTTTGAAGGGCACTCCTGTTTTTATTTCAAAGCTTTTGGAGAATTCTCCACAGAACCTGACTTTAGATGAGGCGTTTCACAATGTGCCTTTGATAATGTTTGTAGTTTTTGTATCTAGGCCGAATTCTTTTATATTACTGATAAGGGAGTCTCTATGATGGAATCGTAAGCTTTCATGAAATCGACAAAGGTACTGTTGTGTCTTTGTTTCTCAGTTTTCTCATTTCTAGGATACCTTTCAGATTCCAGACCTGTTCAATGAATGACCTATTTTTCCGAAATCCACCTTGGCATTCCCCTGTTTGTAGGTCAAGTTGACGTTCCGCCCGATTGAGTAGTGCTTTAGATAGGATTTTATGGGTTACTGGCAGCAGTGATATCCCTCTATAATTATTGGGATCTGTTTTAAGGCCTTTCTTGTGTATAGGGTGTATGATGGCAATTTTCCGGTCTTCCGGAACATCTTCCTTCTCCCAGATTTTATGTATTATATTTTTTAGTTTAAGAATGATGTCATTATCTAGATCCTTCCACAACTCCGCCTTAATTCCATCCTCTCCGGATGCCTTATTTTTCAGGCATATATGATTTCTGAAAGTTCTTTTAAATATGGGGCCGTCGAGTTGTTATTTTGAGTATAATTTTCACTAAAACTGAATTTGGTTTCTGGTTTATGACAGCAATTGTGTCACAGTTATCCTGTAGGGATAGGCCACTTGCTTAGTTTTTGGGCTCGCTTATAGTAATGTTAGCTTTATAAATTTGGTTGTTTCTTAAACAGTCGGTAATAATTACTCGTCTTTTGCCTTTTGAAATCTTCATTGATTTTATGTAGTTCAGTCATGATGAACAACTTCCTCTCTTTCTTGAAAATTCTAGTGGCTTTTCTTCTCTTTTGTAGGAGGTTTTTTCTCTATTTTCCTGACTTTTGTTTGGATTCCACTTTCCCATGATTTTTGTCGTTCTTGAAGAGCCTTGTTACACAGATCGGTAACCATGTCTGATTTTTTTTATTTTTATTTTATTTTATTTTTTTTTTACGTTTGGTAGTTTAGCGTTATTATTACTCAAAATGCCAACATGAGAACACCTAAAGATTTTTACATAACCAGTATTGACTGTGATCAAAATAAGACGTACTGTGCTTACAAAGTCAGGGAATTCAAAGGCCGTGCTGAATCGTCGCGAAGTCTTAGGTGGCATATCTCGCATTGTGCGGCCGCACCCGTCGGAGATTTAAGTTCTCCCACGGCCAAAGTTAGATCAAGTAATCTTACGCAGTTCGTAGCTGTAGGGGCCCATTTGATTATGAACGTTTCAAAAATTTTCAAACTAAAATTTCGGTAATGTAACTGGAATTTATTGGTATGCGGATACTAGTTCCCACCTGAACCCTGCACTTCCATATAATAAGAGAATCGGGAAGTCGTAGCTATTGAAAATGAAGTAATTAAAAATTAGGAACTTATCTCAAATCTTTGGTAGCAGGCAGCAGAAAATAATATTTGTTTCAGGATTATTCGCGAATGGTCGACACCAAGAAGAACGTCATTCCTATAACGCGAAATTTTGATTTCAACTGCTGACAATACAGTCGATCTCGTAGTTTCTCCTGTTCTATAGCTATAAGACTGTCTTGTAGAGGTGAACCTATAGCGCCGTATCGTGTTTATATACGAAAACATCCATTCTTAAAAGCTCCGTATGCACATGACTAATTTTGTGCACACCCATGGCTAAACCCCACCCGAATAAGCTTCATTAGTATCGTCGTATAATTAATATTTAAAAATATTACTTCTATAGTCTTGTATATATGTTGTTGTTGTCTTCAGTCCGCAGACAAGTTTGATGCAGCAACCTACGCTACCCAGTCCTGTGCTAGCCTCTTCATCTGAAAATACGAACGGTAACCTACTTCCTGTTGAATCTGCTTACTGTATTCCACCCTCGGTCTCCCTCTACGATTTTTTACCCTACATAGTTCCTTATAACGCTAAGTTCACAATTCCTTTATGTCTCAGAATGTAACTCACCAACCTGTCTTTTCTCTTAGTCAGGATATGCCAGAAAATTTTTCTCTCCCCAATTCTGCTGAGCACCTTGTCATTAGTTGCGCGATCTACCCATCTAATCTTCATCATTCGCCTATAGCACCACATTCCAAAAGGTTTCAATCCTCTTATTTCTGACTTCTTATCGTCCTCGTTTCACTCTCAAACAATGCTACACCCCAGGAAAATTCTTTCAGGTAGGACTTGCTAACATTTAATCTAATATTGGATGTCAACAAAATTTGCTTCTTCAGAAATGCTTTTCTTCTCATATCAGTTCTGCATTTTATATCTTCTTTACTTCGGTCATCAGTATTTATCTTGCTATCTAAATAACAAAACTCATCCTGTACTTTTATCCCCTCATTACGTAATCTAATTGCTTCAGCATCTCCTGATTTTTTGACGCTAAATTCTACTAACCTCGTTTTACTCATGATAATGTTCGTCTTATGTCTTCCTTTCAAGACACTGTCCATTACATTTAATTGCTCTTCCGGGTTATTTGCTGTCTCTGACAGATTTAATATGCCATCAGGAAACCGCAAGGTTTTTATTCCCTCTCCCTTGCATTTCTTCATAGCTTACTCAGTGAACAGATTTAACAACTTTGGGGAAAGGCTACAAACCCGTCTTACTCCCTTCCCAACCACTCCTCCCTCCAAAACTCTCAACCACCTCAGGTTCCTTCAGTTTGTCCAGAATCCACTTCTTTAATATTCTACCTATTTACAGTTGCTTTGCATCTACTCTTCATAATCAGTAAGTTATGGTTAGTGTCTATATCTGCCCCTGGATAGGTCTTACAGTTGAAAACCTGCCCTTACCATTATAAAATCAATCTGGTACCTCCCAGTGTCTCCTACTCTTTTCCACGATATAAACGTCTTTCATGATAATTAAGTCAAGTGTTTGTGATGATTAATTTGTAGTATTCTGGTCGTTGTTGGCTTCATATCTATCTTTGCTACGATAATGCGTTCACTATGCTCTTCATAATAACTAACCTGCATTCCTATAATCCTATTCACTATCAGCCATACTCTTGCGTTACCACCAACTGATTTTGTATTTATAACCCTGTGCTCACCTCACTAAAAGTCATCTTCATCCTGCCACACCGAGCGAGGTGGCGAAGTGGTAAGACGCTCGACTCGCATTCGGTAGGATGGTGGTTCAAATCCACCTAACATAAAAAAAATTTTGTACCGGTGCCTGAAGATCGGAATTTGCATTGCCGAAACTAGTAATCCCCTAATTTATGTTAGAATGATTTTGACAACCAAACAAAAGTATTTGATACGAAGAATAAAAGAATCCTGAACGAGCGATATAAGAGCTTGAATGTCGCGAAATATAGAACGTTGGTTAGAATGATATCAACTTTTCAAACTGGAGATAAAAGCTTATGCATCAACTATACAGTATGAAGTTTATAGGACTCGGCCAAAAAGAACATATGCGAAGACTTGAAAAAAAGACTGAAAAATAAACGGAAATGGTGTTGCATGTGGAACGAACGTGTTATTTAAATACAGGATCCACTACAGAATCATTTATTTTGCAGGGAACAAAAACCTCACAGAAAATAACAAAAAAAATACTTTTATATATTTTAAAAGATAATGACGTGTCCCGAATACCTGAAACATCAAATAAAGGTAGAACACGAGCGTTACTCGAGATCTCTAAGAAAAATGACTATTCTGATACCAACTAACAAAGGAGTAATACGAGGCTGCTGTATCTCCCCAACTTTATTCTACATTTGCATACATGAATAATTTATATATGGAAAACAGAATTTCAAAAAAGTACGTACGTAGACGGAAGAATTCTTTTACTCGCAAATTACATACAATATTCTGAAGCAGCAGTGATCCTAGCACTTAAAGAACAGGATCATAAATTTATTTATTGATGCCACTAAGTCCTTAAATTATATGTACATGCAAACAGCAGAAACCTGAGACAGTAGTGAACGTAATGGTGAATGGGTGATGGTACCGAAAATTTAGAAAGATTAAACCACTCTAATTAACTAGGATTTCAAGCAACGAAGTGGAAATTAAGATTGACGTAGTTATGCGGGACAACAGAAAACGTCAAAAGAAATTACTCACACGTGTTATTACGACCTTCGTTATTGCTAAAATGCAAGAGATCCGTATCCAAGTAGAAGAAATGAAGATCCTGCGAAGGGTTGCGCGACAGAGGACAAAGATATGTACTTATTAGAAAAGAGCTAAAATTATTTGTCTAAATGATAAAATTTTTGGTTACAAAAGAAAATGGAACGAATACCTAGAACTGACCAAATTGTATGATAAAATACAGCGACATTTACGAAATAATTGCAGTTAATCATAAAGTAGTCTAAATCTCATAAATAGTTACTGATTAGTGACGGTTTTGACCTTTAGTCTTCAGACACATAGCAGTAGCAGTAAAAGGAGGTGGGATAGTGAAGACGATCCAATAAAGCTCGAAACCGATAACAAATCTATAAATAATTATGCGCTTTATACTATTGTAAGATTAAATATGTATATTTACAACGACTGGAGAGTGTAAGGCTACAAATTGTAAGTGGCAAGGAAGAAGAGCCAAAGGACGACCCGGATAAAGATGGGTACAGAAACATGCGGAAAAGAAGGTATCCTCCAAAAAAATCAAGAAGCGGTTAGTTCCTCTCTACAGATTGAACGTTGAAATCAACACAATTCTCGTACTATGGAAGACATGGCAGGTCCTTTGAAAATGTCAGCCTTCTGGCTATTCAGGAAACATTGCCTATGAAAATAATCGGATTTTGTAAATGACCGACTTGCAGGTGTCACCAGGAGTCTTATCAAGGAAATACAAAGGAAAACGTTAAATTTCACGGTTTGCAAAATGTTCAAATGTTTGTAGAGTTGATAGGACTTAACTACTGGGTCATCAGTCCCTAAACTGACAAACTACTTATGAACCAGCTTATACTAAAGACGGAACAAACATCCATACCCGAGGGGGGATTCGAACCCCCGACGGGACGGTTTGCATTTCTGCGTAGTGTAAGAGTAGACAAGAGCCGGCCGTGGTGGCCACGGGGACTAAGGCGCCCCGGTCACGGTCTGCACGGCCACTACGGTCGGGGGTTCGAATCCCCCCTCGGGCATGGATATTTGTGCCGTCGTAGTTCGTAAGTAGTTCATAAGTAGTTTGCAAGTTTAGCGACTGATGACCCCGTAGTTAAGTCACATAGACCATACAAACATTTGAACATTTTTAGTAGAGAAGAACACAACGACGCTTCGTCTTAACAGCCTCCTGTTACTTGCACAGGAGATATGGTGGTTAGTCTCCGTGAATGGTTGATCGTAGTGGCAATAATCCATAAGCACTTTAGAAAAATTCAACGTCACTGTACGATTATGTTTTGGAGGAAGACTACCGTCAGCATTGAGTCTATATACTTTCACAGCCACTTTTCCGCCATTATTTCGAGGTCATAGTTGGTGGCGTTTAAGCCCCTTTTACACGATGGACGTCTTGTCTCAGTTGACAAGTCGAGCCGAGTGTGACTACTGCAGCGCCCCTGACGTTTTATCCACGCACTGAGTCTGGACGTTTTCGTTTGGACAGTAGCAGCAAAATTGTACAGGTCTGCTGCGTAGTTTTGCATCTGAATGTCGAAGCGAGGTTATATGGCAATTTTTACGTAAGAGAAAGAAATGATGAGTTTACTGATTACTAAACAGTTATACGTAATTGGCATTCTCGTCGAATATCATGTCTAAAATTCTGTACTCTATTTGTGACCCAAAAAGATACAAAAGTATGCTCGATAAATTTCAAAACTTATACATTTATTAGCTGAAGAAAATTTATACTTGTAGCACATAAAACAATTCTGAAAATGAAGCAAAAAGCACCTATTTAGATTCTCATCTTTTTTTCCTTTTTAAAGGTCAAATTAAGTCGAAAATAATTATATCTTCTAATAATTATGAGTATTTCAGTGTTGAAATTATTTTCATTAAAACACGTTTATATATTTACATTCGTATTTATGCAGAGTGCAGATTTTTCATGTGAAACATTAGCCTAATATATTTCTGTTTGCAGATATTTCTTCTCTTTTGTAGGGGTACGCTAGTAAGAAAAATAATTTTACGCTGTGTTGCAATCTTTTCGGTGTGATGAGAACACAAAGAATACAACAGAAAATAGTTGAAGAAGATGCGAAAGCATTTCTATAAAACGAATGCGCTTGACCAGAACGGGTTATGGTTCTATATTAACAGACGCCACTACAGTTCCCTGATTCTGCGCATGCGCATTCAGCGGCACACACTAATATTTAGAACTCATTCATCACAACTGTTGATTATTGACGTCAAAGACGCACTCGCGATGGAGTTGCCTGCTGATTGAAACGCAGACGCGAAAGGCGCATGCAGTTCAAGTAGTCGATTTTCAGCGGAAAGTCGTTCGAGTAAAACGGGCTTTTAGGGAGTCATCTCGATTGGCTTTCAAAACTGGGATCTTAATCCCTTTAATAAAAGCACATGGATACTGGGCACCGGAGGGTATTACTAATGGACATTATCATCAAAATACCAAGACAATGTAATTTATTGGTAAGGGCAAAATTTAGCATCACGCTTAACATCAGCATGAATGGCATGAATAGGTAAACACACAGATGCTCAGCACAATACAATAATGAGATCCTCTAAATTTAAAGCAATAAGGGAGCAAGGATACCTTTCTTAAAAGAAAGATCAAGCAAGGAATAGCAAAGGCAGTAACACTAGATATAATTAACAATAGGCGCGTCACAGGCTTTGCTTAGGCAAGTATCAAGTATACAAACACCAACAGTGTAACTGAACCGTGCTTCTAAACAATGGCCGGAGAACACTGTGCAATTCAGAATGAAACCTCACTACGTAACATAAAAGACCATTTGCAATAAACTAGACTCCAATTACAGTGTACTGGCCCGAATGATGCACACAGTAACCGTAGATAAAATAATGCCCCCCCCCCCTTTTTTTACACATATGGCGCAGCTTAAATTTGGAAATTTTCACAATTAAAATACCTTCAAAAAAACTTGGCCAAAACTAGACAAGATATGTTACGATAGCACTTTGCGTTTATATACAAATATACCAAAGCCATCAACAGAGTAATTGAACAACTCCCTTTAAATACTGGCCAGGACACGTTGCGCATCAAAGAGAAGGTTTAGACCTTTACCTAAATGGCCGTTTCAACTCGACGAGTTACATTAAACATCAGCTGGTGCTCAAAAGAAGAAAAGGCAATAACTCTAGATATATTATTATATTAACAATGCCCTTTTTGGGTGATATTTAGTCAATTTCCTTTCGTAGAAATCAAAATGTTCAAATGTTTGTAGAGCGTATGGGACTTAACTACGGGGTCATCAGTCCCTAAACTTACAAACTACTTATGAACTAGCTACAACTAAGGACGGCACAAATATCCATGCCCGAGGGGGGATTCGAACCCCCGTCCGTAGTGGCCGTGCAGACCGTGACTGAAGCACCTCAGTCCCCTCGGCCACCGCGGCCGGCCCTTTCGTAGACATGTTGCTCAAATCAAGTTTGAAACTACACAATAAAGATATCATTTTATACAATACATTGGCCAAACTACATGATAAAAACAATAGACAATATACAAGTACCAACGTCAACAGTGTAATTGAAGAGTGGCCTTTAAATACTGGCCAGAGCACATTGCGCACATAGGTATAGCTTCTGCTACGAATGATACAACAAGAATCTCTAAATTAATAATCATAACACATGAGCACCTTTATAGGGACAGGACCGCCATGGCTGACATAGGGCCGGCTGCGGTGGCCGAGGAGACTGAGGCGCTCCAGTCACGGTCTGCACGGCCACCACGGTCGGGGGTTCGAATCCCCCCTTGGGCATGGATATTTGTGCCGTCCTTAGTTGTAAGTAGTTCATAAGTAGTTTGTAAGTTTAGGGACTGATGACCCCGTAGTTAAGTCCCATAGACTCTACAAACATTTGAACATTTTGCTGACATAGGGAAGGAGGCGAGAAACAGTTGAAGCCAAAATTCCTCAAAGTCCGCGGGCTAGCGTCACTGCCACATGTATGGATAGTCACCAGACCACTCAGAAAAGACACGAACAGATGGCTGCAAACTAAGACTCGCCGACGGCAGCAACGACGACGAGCGGGAAAAGGGCCAAATTCTAAGTTCCGACTACCCCTGGGGGTGGCAACCAAGCCGCAGAAGGGTCAAATAAATTCCGCTCGTTACTCTCAATATACAAGATGTTCCTCACATGGGAGGCGAAACATTTTAAAACACGTAACTAATGATACAGCGAAGTCAACTCCAAACCAGAAAACAGCAGGCGACGCCAGACACAAAACCACCTCGGAATCCACGCCCGAGCGGAGAACATTCACGGACCCGGACGAAGCGTCCGCATCGGCTGTCACAGACCCACTCCACTGGCCGTCGCGTCCCGGCGGCCGACGGAAACGCCAACGGAAGTAGTGCCACCTAGTTTAGGAGGAGAAACAAACACAAATCGGGGCACGGATTTCGAAAAGAACGAGCCCACGGCTCAGCCTTATTCAGCTGCAACATTTCCACTTCCGCCAAATAGCGACGTTCTTCAAGCATAGGCTTGAGAAGTCATGGGAAACATCACGCAGCGAACTTGTTCAAAATTGTATGCGGGATTTTGATATTTACCTCGAATGTGATACACTGAAATTTGAACACCGGAGTCCCCTGATTTGTTACGGAGGGGTAGTCTGAGATGAGTTCATTCATCTTGTTCGAGCACATCCAAAGCGTCTACGTCTACCCACTGACCTTTGTAACATTAGATTACATTAGATTAATACTTGTTCCATAGATCATATATACGAAATTTCGTAATCATGTGGAACGTGTCAGTTTAGTAAATATTGTCTATACTTGATAATCAGTATTATTTGTTTTTTATTATTATTATTATTTATGTTTTATCTAAAAATTCATCTACATTGTAGAAAGAGTTGCCATTGAGAATTTTCTTTAATTTCTGTCAGACTTTTGATGCTACTTGGTAAGTGACCAAAGACTTTAGTGACAGCATAATTCACCCCTTTCTGAGCCAAAGTTAGATTTAACCTTGAATAGTGAATATCATCCTTTCTTCTAATGTTGTAGCTATGCACACTGCTATTACTTTTGAATTGAGTATGATTGTCAATAACATATTTCATGAGTGAATATATATTGTGAAGCTACAGTGAGGATCCCTAAAACCCTGAATAAATGTCTGCAGGATGCTCTTGGGTGGGCTCCAGCAATTATTCTGATAACACGCTTTTGTGCAATGAATAATTTATCAGTGTTGAATTGCCCCAGAATATGATCCCATATGAAAGCAGTCAATGAAAATAGGCGTAGTAAGCTAATTTACTGAGATGTATATCACAAAAATTTTGCAGTGACTCTGATAGCATAAGTAGCTGAACTCAAAAGTTTCAGGAGATCTTCAATATGTTTCTTTCAATTCATTCCATCGTCAATGCAAACATCTAAAAATTTTTGAATATTCTATCTTAGCTAAAGATTTATGTTCAAAGTCTTAATTTATTAATGGTGTCATGCCATTTACTGTATGAAACTGTATATACTGGGTTTTATCAAAGTTAGTTTTAAGTACAGGAACGGAGACCTATTTATACACCAGTATCTATTTAAAATGTACAAGTATACCCAGACGAAGGTCACTGTAATGTTGGTCGAAACGTTATTAATTATGCCACGATACAAAACCGAGAAAACTTTAAGCATTAATCTAATCAAATGTAATCTTCTGGTAGATTATGTTTCAGTTATTATGCAACTGGGCTGCTAATTAGCAGTTACCATCAATAAATATGGAAGCAGGCTTAACAACTGAACACAGCAGTTTTATTGCGAACGTAACATACACGCAGCACTAACTGCCTCTCGGGTAGAGTGCTCTGCTATTTATACACAGACAGAATGTACCAGAAATTAGAAGAACAGTTAACATAAGAAACAAGTAGGATTTACAAGTGAAAATAAGAAAGATGTAGAACATTCTGGAATTGTTAATTACAAAGAAATGATTTTTTGCCGGTGGGCGGGATTGAACCGGCGACCTTCAGCTCCGTAGTGAGTGATGCTATCCCCTGCGTCACGCCGGCATTCGGTTTACATGGAGTCTCGTGGCATTGCTCCCTCTCCCGGAAAAACAGCGACCCGCTGTTATGTTCCCTATGAAGCCAGCTGCAATGTTCTGGATCTTGACCTTGTCATGGCTCCCCTGTATGGCAGTTCTAGAGAATCCATCCCTTCTCCACAATTATCGACGACAGACGTTCCTGTCGTGGTTTCATCAGTAACGTTACTGTCGTCAGAGTCCTTGAACAAGAAGCCATTGTTGCCAACCTGCGCTTCAGGATCGTAGTAAGGCTTCTCGCGCAGGACGTGAACAATGTCTCTTCGTTTTTGTCGTTTCGACGACGGCTCATAATCCTCAACTTCGTACGTGACGTCTGGCAGGCGGCGTATGACACGATACGGACCAAAGTATCGCTTCAATAACTTTTCTGACAGTCCAGTCTTCAGGGGTAAAAATCCATACCAGATCTCCTGAGGTGTACACAAACAGGTTGGGGGCGTAGCTCAGATGGTAGAGCCTCGCTTGGCGAGTGAGAGGTACCGGGATCTATACCGGGCGCCTACACCAAACAATGTAGCGTTGAAATTGAAGCAGGCTTAATAGCTTACGAACTTAACATACAGTCAGCACTGATTGCCTCTCGGGCAGAGTGTTCTGCTATTTATACACAGACAGAATGTACCAGAAATTAGAAGAACAGTTAACATAAGAAACAAGTAGAATTTACAAGTGAACATAAGAAAGATGTAGAACATTCTGGAATTGTTAATTACAAAGAAATAAATTTTTGCCGGTGCGCCGGATTGACCGGCGACCTTCAGCACTGCAGTCAGTGATGCTATCCCCTGCGCCACGCCGGGAGTCGGTGTGAGTGGTGTCTCGCGGCAATATTGTGTGGTTTGGATAACTCTAAGAAGGTGTACTTGTGTTTATTTCCGGCAATTTATTGCTCACTCGCGTGTCGTGCGTTGCAGCTGGTGCTGGTGGGCGCGGCGTCGGCCGAGGGGCCGTCGTGCGCGTGCGCGGCGCAGGGCCACGTGGCCACGTGCAGCTTCATGGACCTGGCCAGGGTGCCCGCCTGCCTGCCGGGCGAGGGCGTCACTCAGCTCTACCTCGACCACAACAGCATCCAGGCGCTCACCGCCGACCAGCTGCGCCCCTTCGCGCTGCTCAGGCTCCTCTCGGCGGAGGGGAACCTCATCGGAGACCTGCCCGAGGACGTGTTCCGCTACACGCCGCGCCTCAGGGAGGTCTACCTGTCCGAGAACAGGATCAAGACCGTCTCCCCGGCAACGTTTCTGCCCGCGGCTAACCTCCAGAAACTGGTCCTCAGTGAGAACCACCTGTCGTCTCTACCATCGGGGATCTTCGGGTAAGAAGAACAGTTTAACAAGCTGTGACACGGTCACGAATTGTAGAACCAATCTTTGTTTAAGAATGTTATCATAAGCCAGTCATGAAAAAATTGCATCACCTGGTATGCAAGATGTATGAAACAGGAGAAATACCCTCCAGCTTCAAGAAGAATATTGTAATTCCAATTCCAAAGGAAGCAAGTGCAGACAATTGTGAAAGTTACATAACTCTCAGTTTTATAAGTCATGGGTGTAAAATATAAACACGAATTATTTACAGACGGATGGAAAAACATGTGGAATCCAACCTCGGGGAAGATCAGTTTGGATTTAGGAGAAATGTAGGAACACGAGAGGCAATACTCACATTACATCTTAGAAGATAGGCTAAGGAAAGGGAAACCTATGGTTTTAGCGCTTGTCGATTTGGAGAAAGGTTTTGACTGGAATACACTCTTCCAAATTCTGAAGGTATCAGGGGTAAAATATAGGGAGCGTAGAGTTATATTCAACCTATACAAAAACCAGACAGCGGTTATTAGAGTCGAAGGGCATGAAAGGGACGCAGAGGTTGGGAAGGGAGTAAGACAGGGTTGTAGCCTTTCCCCAATGTTGTTCAATCTGTACATTGAGCGGGCAGTGAAGGAATGGAGAAATTTGGAGAGAGCATTAAAGAGCAGGGAGAAGAAATAAAAACATTGCGGTTTGCCAATGACATTGTAATTCTGTGAGAGACAGCAAAAGATCTGGAAGAGCAATTGAATGGGATGGACAGTGTCTTGAAGAGAAGATATAAGATGAATATTAACAAGAGTAAAACGAAGTTAATGGAATTTAATATCAGAAAATCAGGGGTTGCTGAAAGAAATAGATTAGGTAATGAGACAATAAAAGTAGTAGATGAATTTTGTTATTTGGGTAAAGAAGCAAAACTTGTTAACGTCAAATATTAATTTAAGTGTTAGGAAGTCCTTTCTGAAAGCATTTGTCTGCAGTGTAGCATTGTATGGAGTGAAACGTGGAACAATAAGGAGTTCAGACAAAAAGATGATAGAAGCTATTGAAATGTGGTGCTTCAGACGAATAATGAAAATTAGATGGGTAGATCACGTAACTAATGAGTAGGTACTTACCCGAATCGGGGAGAAAAGGAGTTGCTTCCATATACTAACTAAGAGAAGGGATAGATTATGTGGACACATTGAGACATCAAGGAATTGTCAACTTAGCATTAGAAGGAAGTGTTTGGATTAAAAATCGTAGAGGGAGCCCGAGGGACGAATATAGTAAGCAGATTCAAAAGGATGAAGGTTTCCCAACGTATTCTCAGATGAAGAGACTTGCACAGGACAGGGTAGCGTGGAGAGCTGCATCAAACCAGTCTGTGGACTAAAGACCACAACAACAACAACAACAACAACATCATAAATCTTTCGTCCTCAGGTTGGTGGGACAAACACACTGCACATGTACGAATTAAGAATGTTGGAACTTAAAATAGTGTCAAAAATTTATTCACAACCGATACAAAAGTGTTACATGTTTGCACCTGAAACTTCCTGGTAGGTTAGTATTGTGTGCCGGAACCAGGATTCTAACCTGGGACCTATGCATTTCGCAGCCTAGCGCTCTACTTACTGAGCTGTCCCGACACGCTTCACGGTCCGTCCTACAACTTCAATTGCGCCTGTACCTCACCTGCTACTTTCCAAACTTCAGCTCACACTCTGCTGCAGAGTGAAAGTTTCATTCTGGAAACATCCCTTAGGCCGTATCCTTTCTTCTAGGAGTGTTATTCACGCAAGGTTCGTAGGACAACTTCTGTGAGGTTTGGAAAGTAGGAGGCGACTTACTAGCAGAAGTTGTGAGAATGGACCTCGAAGCGTGCCGGGATAGCTCAGTCGGTAGAGCGTTTGCCCGCTAAAGGAAAACATCGCATGTTCGAGTCCCGGTTCCGGCACACAATTTTAATCTGGCAGGAAGTTTCATATCAGCGCACGCTAAGCTGCAGAGTGAAATTTTCATTCATCTTGGTACCTGTTACTGTCCTTCAGAGTAGTCACCAGCGTTGCATAAAACTCTTTGCTAGTAGTATGCCATTAGAAGAGCCTTTTGATGGTACGAATGGAGCGGTCTACTGCCTGTCGAATATCTGAAACAGTTCTGAAGCGACGGCCACGAAGTGGTTTCTTTATCTTCGGAATCAAATCAATGTCACAACGAATTATGTCCGGTGAGTGTGGTGGATGGTACAATACTTCTCAGACCGAATAGAGCAACCAAAGCTGGCGCTGTATGCGCCCAAGCATTTTCGTACAAAATGATGGGTGGGTTACGCAGAAACTGTTGCCGCTTCTTTCGCAAAACTGATCGCAGGTGAGGCTCCAAAACAAACTGTAATTTTGTGCACTAACGGTCTGCTGGGAGGAACGTACACAAGTATCACCATAAATTTCACCATACTGGGGCTCTGACGCACTTTCGAAATTCGCGGCGACCCATAATTACGCCATTAGTTGGATTGGCGTTTCAATTTTGGCTTATAGGCTGTGGCCCATGTCTCATCCAGTGTTAAATACGGCGTAAGAAAGCCTCTTCTTTGCACTCCTAGCGCTTCTTGAAGAATTTGATGACATTTGATGACGCTGTCGTGCTGTACGACCTCTGGCACATTCAGTCATTCAATTTTGATCCAATTCCGTTGTTCCTGTTTGGAAGACATAGTGACACCGTTAAGGTAGATAGTTCGCTCACAATTGACTGTTTCCCTTGATTGTACGCACGCCGTTGGCGTGGGACGGGTGAGTTTGGTTGTTGGAGGTACGGTTGATATGTCTACAACGCGTGCTATCAAAAACAGTAGATTTCATTCATAGTGTCTCCATAGCGTTTTGCCACAATTAAAGTTACAATCTCCACGGACGTTAAACACTAATCTTTCTTCCTTTGTAAAGTTCCAACCCTCGTATTTGACATTGTTCAGTGGAAAACCACTTATGAAGATAAAGCACATTTACAAAAACATTTGGTAAAAAATGTATAGGTATAGGGCAGTCTACATTTTAGAACTATGAATAACGTGAAACCTGCTTCTCCCGGAGTACTGGATGTTCCAAAACATTACGGGTATGCAGAAGGGTGTGAAAATCGTCGACCGCCGGTATTTCAAAAGAACACCCCAGCAATTTTCAAGACAACTGTATAGAAGGAGCATTGTACATTGACATTCGATACCTACGTTGTCATTGAAAATAGATTCCACACAAGGGAAGAATCCTTCGCTGATCTGCTGTTGCCTTAAGCTGTTACTAAAGTGATAGAGCACAGCTCTGTGGGACATTATTTAGGGTGTAGTATTACATTTACGGTACATTCAGCAGGTGTTTCGAAACCGAAATGGTACGTCTATGTGCAAGATAAGTAATTGGCTAACTATCATGCCCACTATTTGCACAGCTATAAAACTACGAACTTATTTTACTTCACATGAATTCTTTTCAAAAATGAAATTACTTGTAGTGGTTATGTATATTTGTGCTATACAATCGCAGAGGAAGAACTTTCCATGTGGTTAACTTCCTGAGTATATGTTAGTTTATTATCAAAAATTTTTAAATGTTTGTAAAGCTTATGGGACTTAACTGCGGGATCATCAGTCCCTAAACTTACAAACTACTTATGAACTACCTTACAATAAAGACGGCACAAACATCCATGCGCAAGGTGAGATTCGAACCCCCGACAAGGAACGGCCTCGAGCATCGTAGCATAGCGCCTCAATGCACTCGGCCGCTCCGCCGCGGCTTAATTTATTCTCTTAGCATTCCGCGACTATGCCAGTGTATTACTTTACACCAAACTTCATAATTCCCTTATGCATACTCATGTCGCCTGTTGGTTTGTTTTGACTTTCGAAAACGTGCTGGAGGTAAATACAATTTTCTCCTTTCTGGTCATGGTGTTGTTATACTGTAGGCTGTGAATTCTACAAACAGCCATCCTCCGTTTGCCTGCAAAATAGATGGCGTGTAAAATCTAAATCTGACGTTCCTATCGTTACTGGTAATCTGAAAAGTGAATGCGTTAAAAAACTATTCATTGAAAATGTGAGACTTTGATTTACATTAATATTGTGCAGCTCTCTTTACAAAGATGCACAAAATTGAAACAACAGACAGAACTTTTCTATGGTTGCATTTATTTTGCCAGAAAAAAAACAAAAAAAAAAAAAACGTGATAGTCAAGTAAAAACAACTTCATGTATCTTCCTAGGCTTTTCCGTAGTAATAAGTCTTCGAAGTCTCTTCGGGTTTTCTGATACATGATGAGACCCGCATAGTAGCCGATCGGCTTCTGGAACAGTGTTTACAGAGAAACCATTTAAATCAGGCTGACGAACGATTTAATAAATAGAGACATGGGGTTTCTTCTTAGTAAGACATGGAATCCACTATTAAATAATATCAAATTGCAATGTTCGACCCGGATTTCCGCATATGCGACTGATTAACGTAAGATGCGATATATCGTTGTGCCCTTTCCACTACGGGTGGCACCACCAGCCCAGTCCTAGAAGCAGCAACTGTGTCGGCCGGCGCATGCGCTGTGCACGCAACCGACGCCTGTATGGGATGCGGAACTTCGGTCAGGTATCAGTACTCTGCTGGACTCAGCAGCAGCGACGGTTCCTGAAGATGACGGACAATTGTATCGTGGAAATATTGAATCTGGCAGAAAACCCGAAGAGACTTGGAAAAAAGAACTGCAACTTACATAATGATAAACAACAAAGTTTTCTTTGTTTGTCGAACAATGAATTTGCTCCCATCTTTCAAGAACTGATTGATTTGTACTTATTAAAGCTTTCCCGGCGAAGTGTTGTCATCTTGGATAATACGGTTTCTACCGGTAATCCGCGTCGTACTAGCACGATATTTCGATCGCGTTACTCGCGAACTTCATCAGGTGTTTCAGAAAGCACGACGCGGAATATCGTGAGGAACCCGATTCTCCAAGATGGCAACTGATTGATTTGCTCATTCTGGGGTGTTAACCACATCTGACAGAAATACAGGTCTCATAATGACCAAAACTCCTGCCAATGATGCCATCAATCTTTTGTTGAGGTAACAACACCCATTCTTCATGACTTGGAGAGTGGTTCTTGAATGTTGAAGTGATGCAACCCATCTATGTAGTGCATCCCAGTCATGTTTTATGGGATTCAAATCGGGAGAGAGTGCAATATTTTCTTTTCCCATTCATCCGTACGAAGTCTGGGTCTACAGCATCTCGCACCAGTCGCACACCAGGTCTCGTCACGATACCTGACCGCATTTATAAGCCTTGTCCTTTGACCCGAACTATTTCTTGAAGAGGCCCTCGAGCGGTCAGTATAATCCTCGCCTATACTATTGCAAATCCTCTTCCATATCGGACCTTTTCTACAATTATTTTGCAATTTGCGCAACTACAAATAAAATAGCGCATTATTCAGAAATGTTGATAATTCATACGAAACAGCTTCAAAAACAGTTCATTTACTTATTAGTAAGAAGTAAGTTGGTCAAGAATCGGTTACGCATTGTTAAATGCGTATCTTACTTACTTAGCCTCAAAGTTATAGCTGTATGCGCTTTCCATGACAATAAATAAGATAATAAAGCCTTCCTGAGGGTCAAAAACCATCACCCACCAAAAAAATATAGTGGTATGGAATAAAATGATTAGTGTCCCTGATTAAAAGGTGTTGGAACAGCAGGCAGAGTTATGTTAACATATAATGGACACCCTCCGTTGGATTCTCCCATCCACAATGTTTGGATACATCCACAAACATACTTCGTAAGCCACCACACGGTGTATGACGGAGGGAACTTTATATACCATTGTCACCTAACTGTTCCAGTTGCATATAATTCATGAAGTAAAAATGATGCCTGTATGCCTCCATGTGGGCTCTAATCTCTCTGATCTTGTAGTCTCTTCGCGAGATATACACAGGAGGAAGCAATATATTGGTTTACTCCTCAATAAATGTGTGCTCTCTGAACTTTGACAGTAGTCCATAACGCGATAAAGAGCGTCCCTCTTCCAGAATCTCCCACTGGACTACCCTAATCGCCTGTTCGACGCTTACTGAATGAATCCGTGACGAAGTGTGATAAGTGTGATTATGCTACCTTTGCACAATCATAATACCACGGCTCTTTAAATAGATCAGTGACTGATAAGACTTCAAAATATTGTCAAGAAGACATGTTTTTTATAAACAGGCGGAATTTAATATTGCCTAGCTCCTTATAATAAATTAAAAAAATACGAGTCTATGTATTTTATTAACACTACCTATTAAGGATATCAAACTGATGAGCAATATTCTGGCGCTGCCCGAACAAAAGTTTTGTAGCCCACTTCCTTTGCTGATGAGCTACACTTCCAGAGAATTCTTCCCCAATGAATCTCAGTTTGGCATCTGTCTCACCCACGACTGATTTTATATGATCGTTCCACGTCAAATCTCTCTTTATATCTACTCCCAGATATTTTATGGACATAACTGCTTCTAATGTTTGACATGCTGTTGCATAATAATATAGTGAAGGAGCTTTCTTTGTATGTAAACGCAGCAGTTTTCGCTTGCTTAGGTTGACGTTCAATTGCCGTTCCTAGTACTAGGCGCCAATACGCTGATAATCCTCCTGCAATTCACTACCCTCTTCCCGTGTTCGGACTACTCGTCCATTATTCGCAAAAAGGCTCCTTAAAATTCCGATGTTAAACGAGGTCCACAAAGTAAGTTCCGTTTGGTTATAGAAAATAAACTTATAGAGATACAGAAAAAAGTATTCATTGTACAAAAATCTAAAACTGTTAAACTACTTTTCTACACAGCTTTCGAAATTTTGTAGGCACTTGTCATAGTTTGGCACAAGTTTTTGTATGCCTTCTTCATAGAAAGTTGCCGCCTGTGTATTCAACCATGTGGTAACATTTTCTTTCACTACGTCATCATCGTTGAAGTGTTGACCACCATGGAGAGATTTTAGGTGTAAGAGCGTTAAGTAAAAAAAAAAAAAAAAAAAAAAAAAAAAAAAGAAAAGACAGTAATCCTCTGCTTTTGTTCTGTATATAAATCTGAAACGAAACCCAACGAAGGTTAAGCTTAAGCAAATCTTCGCAGCGTTTTTTGGGATAGAAAAGACAGTTTGCTGATTGATTTATACCACCAGGCCAAACAAACAATGCACAAGGTTACTGCGAGACCATTAAGATATATCTTCGTTGTTGATGAAGGGGGCCTCCATTCCATTGATTGCCATTTTGTTTCAGGGCTCTCTTACGTTACCCAAGTTTCATCCCCCGTGACTATCCGAGAAAGAAACCCATCGCCTTCGTCATTGTAGCGTGTCTAAAACTAAAGTGCAATGCACATCAGTTGTTTCTTTCTTTTTTTTTTTGTGTTAAGTAAAAATTTTGGGTACCCAAAGTGAGCAAAGTTTTTTAAATTTCAGTTTCTCAGTAAAAAAAGGGCACTAAGTGTATACTTACGGTTTTGCTTAATTTTCTCTTCAGTTGGGTGAACCTGTTCATCAGTAACCACAGACGGGCGTCCACTTCGTCCTTCGACGTACACTTGATCACATCGTTCATTGAATAGTCTGACCCATCTTCTAACCAGTGAATCGCTCATAGCATTTTTTTTCCGTAAAACTAATCACAGATGATTTCACACTCGGCGGCATTTTCAATTAGGGCTGACATTCTAAAGAAGTACTGCAAAGCACACATTGGCCGCAGCGATCTGAAAATGGCGTACATGTCATCTCCTTGGCAGAGAAACTGTCTAGCGTGCAGCGAACTGCGATCGTAGCGCTGTCGCGGATAGAAATAGAAACGGAACTTATGGATGACCCTCGCATATTGACAAAAGCAGAGATTCGGTAAAAAAAACTCCTGTGGCTCGCCTGAGATAACTTTAACGTCTGAAGGTTTCTTACCATAGAGAATGACATGCTGGTTTCTATTAGCTGGGAACGACGGATAGCAGGGCGACAGTGGGGGGGGGGGGGGTTGCGGTATTGGACGCTTTGTGGAGGTCAATAAAATAGAAAATTACCCAAGATCCTGTAGCTACTTCCTTCTGCATCTCGAATAGTACGAGTTGTGTTTCATGCGACCGTTGCTTTCGGAAACAAGGACATTTCCGGCCTCCAGAAATAACATATTCAAACACGAATTTCTGCAACTAACCTATGTCATTACATGAGTTCCATATTCTTTCAGAACCGATTGCATCCAGACAATCTCTACACTAAATCTCACTCGGCTAAAGGAACATTCTCACACAGTCCAACATTCTCACACAGTCCAACCATTTAATTGTCATGTTGACAAACAGCGACGCTCCAAAAAATGTTCAAATGTTTGTAAATCTATCAGACCAAACAACGTGGTCATCAGTTCGTAGCTTACAAACTACTTAAAACTAGGTAAACCACTGTAAGGACAACACACACGCACACCCATGCCCCAGGGAGGACTCGAACCTCCACGGCGAGCAACCGCGCGCTCCGTATCGAGAAGCTTTAGACCGCTCGGCTACTCCACCGCGGCAGCGACGCTCCCTTCTGTAAAGACGTGTCAGTGTTATGCATATAGCAGGTCTCGGACAGTAAAGGCCACCCTGCCGAATGTGGCAGTAAAATGTTTGCCTCAACGCAAATCTTCTAATAGATGCTGTGAGGTCAGTTGCCAGTTTCCGTATAAAAGTATAGAAATACGAAGAATCTCATTAAGTCAGGGGGACGTGAATCTTTGCTCTGCTTACAATTCCAAATGCCTTCCACCGAGACGAATCTGGAAGGCGTCTTCTCTGCGCCTTATCGCACCTTCTTTGAATGTGCACACAGCTATTGTGGATGAGGAATTATCCGACACGCGGTTAGCCGTTCCCTACGTATCCTGACGTCATTGTTCCGTGGTTGTACGCTGGAAGGTTTGCGATCTAGCGTCCAGAACACAATCGAATTGACATTTATTGACAGTTTATATCGTGAAATTTGCACACGACGGAAGTTAAACGTACAGGTTGCCGTTCATGTAGTAGGCTTCAGGTGATCCACCATAGCCATGAAAAGTTGCGACTTCCGTCCCGTGATGCGGAATCAACATAACTGACAACCTGTCGTGTACCAGCCGCAGTACTACTGATGACTGTTCGAGGGGCTGTTAGGTGTGACGTGGAGGCGAGTTGCGGTGTCTACCAACCATTAAACGCTATTACCCGTATTACGAAAGCAAATATGATCCAAGTTCTTTCAGTCAGTCATTGACTATTTTACTTATTTTAACAGCTAAATTTGTAACTGCTGTAGTCGACATATTCGGCTTACGAGAATTAGCAGTTGCACTAATATATGAAATGATTTGTTGTCTGATTATCAATCAACAGTTGCAAGTGTAGTAATTGTCATAACATAGATGACATGTGTTACAGTGGCAACTACGAAGATTCTGAAGATAATCCTATTGGATAGAAACATGTAAATGCAAAAAACACTTGCAAGTGTTGACTGATAATTAGAGAAAAAATCATTTAAATTTGTAACTGTTTGGAACATCATTTACTGTGCAACCTTGTTCCTGTTTTGCCAAGATCGCGTTTTTATCTACCACAATCTTTCTGTTTCGACTAATCTTGCAGTCATCAACAGACCCGTGGAACTGTGGTGTATCTAATCATACCAGTAACATGTAGCTCTGTCTATATGGCGTTCCTTGGGATTCTCAAACATAAAAAATTGCATACTCATATAATAAAAACCAATCAGTGTTATGCATCACTATGCAATTTTGTGTATTTCTCAATCCCATAGACAGATCTACATGTTACTGATACACCACAGTTCCACAGATCTGATGATGACTGCAAGATCGGTCGAAACCGGTAATTGTGGTAAATGAAAAAGCCATCTTTGTAAAACAGTAACAAGGTTTCACAAAAAAGAAGCTTGTACCCAGCAATATGAGTAAATTGTTTTTTAACATCCTTCAGTTATATAGGAGTAATTACAGTATTGTGTTTGTTGTTTACTTGGATTTCCTGTTGCTCAGCCTCCATTCTTTTTAATTTATTGTTATTATTTTCACTTCACTCTTTCTCTTTACTGATGTTGCCGCACACGCAGGGTCGGCTTTGTTAATCCGGATTTGGCGTGTTAATATTTACGGGATGTCTGAATGCTTTTCCTGTCGCCACCCCATGCCCCCCGGGGGAAATGTGTACCTCAAATGTCTGTATTTAATGTTATACAGGGTGTCCAGAAAAGGACTCCCTGATTTCAAAATTAAATATCTCTTAAACAAAGATCGATAGAGAAATGCAGTGAACGGTATGTTTATTGTGAAAGCTGTAAGAAGTTTATAAAGTAGTTTGAAATAACAGTTACAAAAGCTGCTAACAGATGGCGCTGTAATCGGCATGCGTAACGCCTAGAGCGATCAGTTCCACTATTGAAACGAATGTTTGAATGTTTGTATAGTTTATGGGACTTAACTACGGGGTCATCAGTCCCTAAACTTACAAACTACTTATGAACTACTTACGAACAAGGACGGCACAAATATCCATGCCCGAGGGGGGATTCGAACCCCCGACCGTAGTGGCCGTGCAGACCGTGACTGGAGCGCCTCAGTACCCTCGGCCACCGCGGCTGGCCTATTGAAACGTAATAGGAGGTTAGCGTACCGAAGGAAGAGATTAAAACCATGTACCCCATTGAACAACGCGTTTTTCTGGTGCTAGAGTATCACAGGTTAGAAGAGAGTCCTACGGCAACAAGGTGAAGTTTTCAAGCACGATTTAATGTTCCAAAAGGACCCGATGCGAAAACCATTCTTACGCTCTTCGCAAAATTTCAACGAACAGGCAGCGTAACTGATGATCTAGTGGGGCATGTTGGCCGCAAGCAAACCGCAGCTACGCCTGAAAATATCGCCACAGTTTCTGGAATTATTCAGCGAAATCCAATGTCATCCGTCCGTAGAATTGTATCTGAGACTGGTTTGAAGCGTTCCAGCACGCAAAAAATACTGAGAAAGAGCCTACACATGTTTCGATTCAAAATTCAAACGCACCAGGCCATACCCGTACCTGCTGTGTAAAAAAGGGTTGCCTATGCTAATCAGATGCTCACAATGATTGACGGTGAAGTATTTCATGTTGGCTGCATCTGGTTTACAGATGAAGCACACTTCAACCTGAATGGATATGTGAATAAGCAGAACTGGGCATTTTGGGTTTCCGAAAAGCCATATTGGTGTGAAGCGAAACCCCTGTATTCTCCTAAAGTTACAGTGTGGGCTGCAGTATGTAGCAGAGGCATTACTGGCCCTTTTTTCATTCGAGAAACGGTCACTGGTACACGTTACGTTGCAATTGTGGAACTATTTGTCGCCACACAGCAAACGTTAGATGATCGACCAGGTACTGAATGGCTTATGCAAGATGGAGCCCGATCACATCAGACCGAACAAGTGTTTCGCTTTCTTGAGGAATACTTCGGGAATCGAGTCATTGCTTTGGAATATCCCAAATTTACTGGTGCAGGCATGGATTGGCCTCCATATTCGCCGGATTTGACTCCCTGTGACTTTTTTTTGTGGGGCACAGTGAAATACATGGTCTACCCGAAGCATCCCGCCACGTTGGACAAGCTTGAAGCGGCGATCTCTGTGGCATGTGAATCCATTTCGGTTGAGACACTACGAAATGTGATGGCGAATTTCATTCTTCGTTTGCGCCACCTCTGTAGTGCCAATGGTGAACATTTTGAAAACATTGTGATGTGATTGATTGCAAAGAGTGTTTTAATACGATTTTTTCACTTATGTATGCTGATATGAGCTCTACAGCGTACAGCACAATCTCTTAGCAGCTTATCTAACTATTATTTCAAACTGCTGTATAAACTTCTTGCAGCTTTCACATTAAACATACCGTTTACAGCATTCCTCTATCGATATTTGTTTTCGAGATATTTAATTTTGTAATCAGGGAGCCCTTTTCTGGACACCCTGTATGTGTGATAGTGCAACGTGTTACGTAATGCTCGCGAAGCGTGTAACTGAGGCGGGACTTGGCTACCAGCCCGGTATTCACCTAGGAGGATGTGGAGAACCGCCTAAAAACCACATCCTTGCTCGCCGCCACTGCGACCCCCTTCGTTAATCCGCCGGGAGTCGGTAGGCCTCCCCGTCTCGGAAAGCGGTGTGTTAGACCACACGGCTAAATAACGGGTATTATTATTTAATAAAAGTAGAGCTCAAATTTGTTGTTTTATTATCAACTAGTTTGGATGTAATGGTGGGCTTTCTTCAAGATATTACTTCGAGACGGTGTGAATCGAAGCAGGAGCTATTAGTAATCACGTGACGTCAACTGAGGAACTCACACCTCCCGCCTCACACCGTCTACGAGGAACGTCCTGAAGATGGCCCACCATTGGATCGACAGTAGTTGATAATCAGACAACGAATACGCGTTCTACTCTGTTTCCATGTTAACCCTGCGGCAGACGCGCTTAAAGTTGTTACTTCAGCGGGCGCGGGCGACACTCAGTGCCGCCTACATTTAAAAACTTAGAAAAGCCTTTTTTTAATTTTTGGGTGGAATTAATTATTTATTGTGTATAACATCATTCTTAACAGCAACTTTTAATATGATCTGTATACATATATAGACGGTGCATGGGAAAATTAAAATTGTTACAGTATATCGGACATAAGTTTCCAGGATATTTCGTAAGCGCAACTTTAATAATAAATTCTACATAAATTATAATCACAGATATGATTCGATTATTTACCATTGTTAAAGCAAGTTTTACAAAAAAGTGTAATATGTATAAAATCTTTGTAGTAATATGAAAGAATAAGGCTGTCAGTAAATACATATTAACAATCACACATTTTCTTCCTCCGGAGAAGCTCTGCAATCATTACATGTGGCAACATTGTGGCAATGTTGCTTGCAAACGAATCTTTTGCAGCTGTTGCAAATGACAGTAGTTTTATAATTCTTTTTACCGCCGCAAAGATGGCACCTCCCACACCTTCTTACAGTCTCATCGTGATAGGTGGGAATTGATCGATGAGGTGACAGAAATTCTTGAATATCTCTTAGTAGAGTAGAGAGATGAGCCCTTTCTTTCAAATGTTGTAAAACAAACCTTCTAATCATCAAAACATCCGACAGTGGTACGGCTACATGCACTTACATTACCGGGCGCGTGCGGTAGGCAGTGCCGTCTCGGTGCAGCCGTCCACTCCACAGGTCAGTCACAGCTGTTTTGGTGAGTATATTGGTGGCTCAGTAATGTAGTTTGGCGCGTGACTAAACAATCGAAGCATATCTAGCACCATTGTTGCGTGCTCGGCACGCTGACTTAATTATTGAAAGAAAACAAAATTGGCGCAATGTATGCCACCACGCGCCCGCCGCAGGGTTAAAGAAAAGATTACCAGGACGCTGCTTTCATAAAATAAACAAATAGTTTCCAAAACATTTTTCCTCTGTGCCAACAGGGGCCTGCCAAAGCTGCTGGAGGTGGACCTGAGCGGCAACCAGCTGACGTCGGTGCCGGCGGACGCGTTCCCGCGCTCGCTGCGGCTGCTGCGGCTGCACAACAACCACCTGGAGGCGCTGCCCGCGGCCTGGCCGGCCTCGCTGGAGGAGCTGGACCTCAGCGACAACCTGCTGCGCTCGGTGGACGTGGAGCCGCTGGCGCGGCTGGCGGCGCTTCGCGAGCTGCGCCTCGAGGGCAACCCCTGGCACTGCGCCTGCGACGCCGCCGGCGCGCTCGCCGCCCTCGTGGCGCGCCGCGACTTCCTCCAGGACATGGAGGACCCCATGGTGTGCGCGTCGCCGCCGGAGCTCAGGGACTCCCAGCTGCTGCACGTCCTGCGCGACTGCTACCTCGGCCCCAGCGCCACCAGCCTCCAGCCCACGTCGGTCGCGGCGCTCGACGACCTCTCGACCAGTGGACGGCTGGAGAGATTGAAGCCGACCGCGGCGACCGGCAACTTCTCCGCGACACCTGCGGCCGTCGCGAACACCACGGACGTGCCTGTCGACACGTCGTACAGCCACGCGCAGGAGACTCTGGCCGTCAGCGTCATCGTCCTCGTGTCCATCTGTCTCTCCGTCGTGGCTGCCATCCTGGTGCGCAAGGTGTACGTCCTGTGGCGCGACAAACGACTCTGTGTCAAGTACGACGCGGAGAAGCTCACGACTGAGGACGACGAATCGGTAGTCTAGCGTGGCGATACACTGAGTCGCTAGTAACCGTCGCAGAACTCTCATTTGGAGACCACATGGGCATCGTAATTTAGAATTTTGTTATTTGTGGTGCTTGAAGTTCAGAACTCAAATAACAACCAGTTAGAGCCATCAAAGCCATTCGACTCAAAACTCAAAATTCTCGAGAAAATCTAAAGTTTTCTAAGTAGCCGTAGGTACCAATCATTAAATGATTTACAGTATTTGTCGGTGTAGCTTAGGTAGTATCGTTCTGGCTTTATAACCATATGGTAGGTGGTTCCAATCTCGTCGTAAAAGTTTTTTTTTTAACTTTTTTTACGTTGTTTCTGAATACTTACACTTCGGAACCCACATTAAACTGTAGGTCCGCCGTAATAACTGGCTGGGTAAGTCAGTTCGAAGGTCGGAGGAAGGCAACGGCATACCACCTCCAAAGAGGACCATGCCTAGTGAAGCACTGTGGTGTTCAAACCAATCCTCTGATTGTCCACTGCTTTACCTTTTTTACACAATTTTAATACCTAATAGAAATTTGTAGGAAAGGTGCAGGTATTTATGTTTATTCGTAATTTTCTATATTTTGTAGAAGTTTGTTAGTAATGATGGAATCAATAAAAAAACACAAGTTAAATTTTTTACAGTATTGGCTTTACCATAATTTGACGACGGTAATCTTTGCTTGTTGAGTTGGTGTAGAGCTACGACACTGTTTTCGGAAAGTCATATCTATAGCTACTAATGCTTTGCAAGCAGATAACCTACTCAACTATCGATTTACGTGACAAGGTCTGCAGCTCGTTTACAGACACATAAACAGAATCATGTTTTAAATAACTAAATTCGAAACAAAAAAAATCTGGCGCATTAAGATTCGAACCACCCACTGTATCGTTGTGTTGACAGAACGGTACCACTTGTGCTACACCGACAGATGCAGCAGCTGTTTTAATTATCCATAATTTCGTGTCATTTGCAAA
The DNA here is from genome assembly GCA_026315105.1 of Locusta migratoria. Lineage (NCBI taxonomy): Eukaryota > Metazoa > Arthropoda > Insecta > Orthoptera > Acrididae > Locusta > Locusta migratoria. Next base: position 389,424,442 of record CM048744.1, read on the forward strand.
TCTTCAAAGTCGATTTTCTCTAGAATTTTTGAGACTTGCGTCGAATGGTTCTGGTTGATTGTTAAGTTCTGAACTTCACGTACCATAAACGTAAAGAAATTCTAAAATCCGCTACCCGTGTGGTGTCCTTGTTAGAGTAACACTTTTTTAATTTTTATAACAACAGCTGCAAGGTATTCATTCGTGTTTCCTAATAATTACAATAACTGTACTACAAACGTGTTCGGGATGTGTGCCATTATCAACTGGACGTCGAGCTAGGGACACATCCATAAATTGTGGAAAAAGACATCCGCTCTGACTGCAGTTAGCTTTTATTCTTAAAAAAATCACTACCTGTTTCGCCTCCTGAAAACACATCATCAGACGCTCTGTAGGATGTAATAAAATGGAAGGGCCTTACATATAAATGCAAGTATAAAATGCATGACGAGAGTACCCACTATAAAAAGAAATAAATAAAAAAAATAGCCACTTTCGAACGTTCCCGCCATATGATTAACTAACGTTCACGTTAAAATGATTAAAAAGGTTAACGCTGCTGCGGTAGTCTAATAAAACGTACTAATGGTGGAAGGCGGCAAATAGTATGAGAAAAAAGAAAATTAAAAATTACTCGCGAATTGCATCGTAACAGGTCCACGATACGAAAACCCGGTCAGATATCCACGTAAGAGACACAAGGTTCCTTACCGTGCCATGAGTAAACTGTGATTACGCGCCACTGCCCGAAGCAATTGTGCGGACGGTGTTACCTGCGTGGTGTTAGCGTTGCAGGAAACGATACTGTCGCTACAGCAAGGCGTGAAGAGTTCGTGTGTTAAAGTCAATTTGTTTTTATTTTCCTATCATTAGGGCCCAGTGTGAAAAGTATAAATGATTAAATAAACACACACAGCCGCGGCGGAGTGGCCGAGCGCGAGGCCGTTCCCCGTCGGGGATTCGAATCCTCCCTCGGGCATGGATGTTGGTGCTGTCTTTAGTGTAAGTCCGTTTATAAGTAGTTTGTAGCTTTAGGGACTGATGACCCCGCAGTAAGTCCCATAAGCTTCACAAACATTTGAAAGCCACACAATGTTTTAATCATCTGACGTTAAGGCTAGGATGTGGATAAATGGCACTGACATGATTTAAAAGAAAATTATAATGAGTATTCTAGCCATGGTTTTATCATTTCATCTTTCATTTGACAGTTCATTATATTTTTCTTAATTAGTAAAGACGCCCTTTTAAGTACCTTTCGTATTATTACACCTGATGATTTTTCTGCTAGTCGCGACATCGGTAGTGCTTTTTTTAACAAAATCTAACTGCAGTCAGAGCTTACTCATTATTAACAATGCCTTCATTTGGCTATTCTTGATAAAACGTGAGTTACGTCCTTTATTAACATGTTAACATAATTTGCATTTGCAGAAAATATAGGTTCTTCCTAATAGTTTATGACATTTATTCGACTGTCATTTATACGATATTACGTAAACTCGGTATTTTCTACAAAATAAATTACACAAATTATCTTAACATTTTAATACATGACTGAACTTGAATGAAAGAGGATTTTTTGACGTCTGTCGCCTTACACGTACATTGGAAACTGACACATATACCGAAACATACTTATCGACCACTATTGTGAATCAACAAGTAATTTGGAGCTACTGTTATAATACTTAAAAAGAAAGCTGAGTCCCTAAAGGATATTAAGAGTTACTGAATATTGCTTTTCTCTCAGTTCGTGATGTTAGTGACAATCCGTTTGTTTGGATCATCGCTGATGAATACATACGACGAAGAAACTTCACACAATTAGCTTAACAAGAAACTCATTCTATATTATATTTCAGGAAATACTTTGACGACGATACTTTACTACTGTCGGGTATCCTCATATCTAACTGCAGCCGTAAGCTAAATGAATGTTTTAGTGCTCCCATATCTAACTGCAGCCGTAAGCTAAATGAATGTTTTAGTGCTCCCATATACGCCGCCTACTACGAAACATATAGCGGGAATAATTTACAGTTCCTTATTATACGAAAAGATAAGTAAACAGTAGAAGTTTCGCTGCAACCCACGAAACAGACATGAAGATCTCAACGTTACCCTAGATTCCTTGTATAAACATGTCGACATCTGTGCAAAAGGTATATAATCGGACGCTGCTGTAACGAATATTCGTTACAAATGTCAGTGCACAGCTCTGTTATCACAGACAAATGAATGATCTTCTTTACAGCCAAGTAGTGTTATTTGTACACCGTACGGAATCTTTTTTGTTTTTAAAATAACTAATGGATAAAGTAATATATATATCAGTGTTCCACGTTTTTCAGAAGACATATAGCATATGTATGATACGATATACATAGAAACTGCTAGTTTTTATTTGCAAATAGTTCCGCGATAATGTTACGTAAAAATGTAGCTATTCAAATTTTCTATATATTGTTGTAAACTTTTTCGTTAGTGTTTCGAAATTATAAGCGAATGCAGATATTTATAGTGTATGTGTGGATTACCAGCTCTGCTACTGAACTCAGGGGGGAGTGGTGGAGAATACAGGAGCAGGTGTAAGCGTAGTCTTAATTTTCATACATTTTGAGATGTAAGGCTCGTGAATTGTTATATGTAAGACTGAACGAAAATAAAGACTTTTTTATTTATAGTTAGAGACATATTTTATTTCTGTAAATCACCAGCCTGTTTAAGTTTTTATATTAACAAAGATAAATTATGATTTGATTACAACTTATATTTTGAATGATTCGTTTCTTCATGTTGTTTTTGCGGCCTTCAGTCCAAAGGCCTTTTCTTCCACAACTGAATTCCAACCACTAAACGGCTTTCATATATGAGCAACGAATCGCAAACAACTCAGTGAAATACAGTAAGAAGTAATTTAAGATATCCTGTTTATTCCACTCTCTTCCCTTTCTGGCCGCACTCTCACGGACACACTAATACGAAACTTTATGTTTTATAAAACACATAACCTTTTCCTGAGCAAAAATTATGTTTTACATGCTACCAAATTTGGTTTTCTATCATAGTCTGTGATGGAAATATTTCGGACTGTTACATATCATACGTTTCAAGTGTATAAGAATAACCGTAGTATTACTGAGACCCATTCCAAGGATAACGTCACAAAGAAATGAATGAATTGCTGCTTTAATTCAAAAAATATTGAAACAAATAGTAAGCAATATCGAATATAGATATGAATAGGGCAGTCAAACATATAGCTTAAGGAACAACAGTTTCTTCAGTTAACATTTATTAAGGGGTTACATAAAAGAATGAAGCCAAATGAAATGTGTTTGAATGAATAAGTGAATCAAACAAATGTTTTTTAAAAGGAAGCTGCATTTAGAAAACTGAAAATGTGAACTGCAAGATCACTTAAGGAATTCTTTTTAAAGAACTCTTGCTCTCATTTAAGAAAAACTTCGTACAGCTTACTAGTGACGGAAGCAATTATTAACAATTTAAACAACTTGGCCCCTCTTGGGAAAACCACTTTACCACAGGAAAATTTGCTTGTATAATCAACACATGTATGATAATTAAATCAAGAAATGGGGCAATTTAAATACACAATTCATGTTCCCGTGGGAGTTTCTTAAAACAACCATAAATAACCAAAAGGCCACAACCGTGGTAAAGTTTCAAAACACGTTAAGAAATATTATAAGGCTCAGTTACGTGACATCTTAGCTCACTGTTTAGTTATAATAACGTGACGCACCAAAAGTTACAGGAAATCACCCTATAGGTACTCAGTAAAATTCAACCAAGTTAAGAAGGGCTTTCCGCCTTCAGTAATTACAGTTACCAAATGTAAGTAAAGGTAAGCCACCACTATACCGTAAAACATGTCTAATTTTAAAAGGAAACAAACATCTGGACAGCTTATTCCAAAAGAAACTAACCTACGATAACCTACCACGCAAGGAACCGTGTAAGGTGAACATGACGAAAGGTAATTTCAAAACAACAACACTAAATGAAACAGGTGAGGCAGCTTAAAAGCTGTACGCGTGTTTTGGAATGTTGAACCTTTCGTTAAATCAGACAATAAATTGTTCATTAACTCAGCTATTTGGTTTAATTATGGCCCTGATCTTAATGTACAAGAAACAGTGCATTAAATTGATTTTGTGCGCAACGGATCTTTTAAATAAACAACTGTGACATGTAACCTTTTGAAACAGACACTGACTATACTCAAAAATTTTGACTGCGAGAAAGATATAAGAAAAACCACAAATCACTTTCTTAATGCTTGACTGTGAGAATTAATGTCGATCAGTTATTATTGAAATCCAAATCAACTATTATCTTACTATCGCACCAATAATGAAATATGTTCAATAATGTTATTCAAATCAACACTCCACTAAATCAAGTAATTATCAAATGAAGGAAGTGGGTTAATTTTCTAACTACGTAAATGAAATATGAAACAGGGTTAAGTTACTTATTATTGATAAACAGCATTACATTACCTACATAATACAACTTCTGACTTGCTGGCAAAGCAGCCTCTGCTCTACATCGGAGCCATACACACAACCCAACCGCTCTCTAAGCGAGCTGAACCACTAGTGCTACTCTCTCTCTCAGTGCGAGCTACAATGCTATGCAATACATGATCTTTGCCAGAGATGAAACTTTACACATATCGATACATACAGTAGAAGCGATATTATACATTTTCTTGCAAGCAAGTTACTCGATACAAAACAGGAGGCACAATATTAGACATTTTCTTATAAAAATAATTTTTTATGGACACGTTTCATCACCCCCCTCCTACCTATTAAAATTTTGTAGGGTGGGTGATGCCAATGGCATTGCCTAGCCAGCAAAATTACTGAATTTCAAGTCCAAAAATCCATTAATGACATCCAAAATTTAACAAGATCAAAACAACAGATGGAGTACATAGAAAATTTTTAAAAAAATGTGACAGTCATAAATACATGCCATTTTACAGAACAGTACCATCAAAAGTCATGCATGGAGAGGTACAGGGTGTGACAGGCATAAGCAAATGTCAAAATTTACAGAACATCAGCAATAAGTGGAATATATGACAATTATACATAATGGTAAACATAAGTATATATATAGAATTTCAGAAAACATAGTTTGACAAATGATATAGTGGAGAAAATGAGATAGCTAGAAGTAATACACAAATGGAAAAAAATATACAATAATAAACATGAACATATACAAAGTTTTACAAAAGATATTTTAACTAATGTCATCATTCTTTAAGGAAAATGTGGTAATTACAAGTAATACACACAGTAGTGTAAGTTCCATGGGTTTACATTTTGTACAAGAGATCAGTATTTTGGGAACATAAAATGAACATTTGTATCTTGTGCACAATGTAGTCTATGTAAATTTTTAGTGCACTTAGTATAAGATAAAGTGTCAGTTTTGTATTCTGTGATGCATTTAAAATGCTATACTTTCATGGATGCTAGAACATACATGTAAAATTTTTGACTACATAGGCTTCTGATCATGTACAAAATAATGTTACTGCTTCAGCACAATAGGATTTCAATATAACGTTTGTCAATCGAATAGGCACAATGACATTTCAGACTAAGTATATGTATCTATCAAGAGCACAATTTTATTTTGGTCACTGACTGTGAAAGAACCATGAAATATACCTAAACACTGGTAATGAACCTGTGGACAACGTTTGCAATGGGAGGCACTGAATAGTATATGCACACGAATAGCACATTAGCTCCTAACATTCATTTTAGGTCTGCACACGAACACAAAACACTGTAAGATTACACCACACTGTAGGCGGGCTGGCTGGTTGCATTGAAGTGGAAGTCATGGGGAAAAGGTTCTGATGTATTCCTCCATGCAATTCGACGACCAAGTGTGCTCCAACCAACAGAGCTATTAGCAGACTGCATCAGCATAGCCAAAATTAGAGCAAACTGGTGGTGGGTGGCCAAGGCTGCAATGGACAGTACTGTGTGGCCAAACATCATCCAACAAACATCTTCATTAAAAGGCCCAAAATCAGTGGTGTATAGTAACTCGTCCATTGTTCTGTGTGCATTCTGGAATCTCGTGTGCGAAATCGCCACTTCCCATGCGTGTCCAAAGTACATGAAATAAAGCATTTTACACACAAATTAGTAACATAGTCATGATATTTCAGTTTAGACTGAAAGAAAAGTCATTGATTAGAACATATCTACAGAAATATTTTCCCACAAATTCAAGTGGTACAAATGGGGTCATGGTATTAAACCATATTTTTACATTACAAGTAGTGTCTTGAAGACGGATACATTTGAATACTAATGAGTAATTTAATTCTTATTTTAGAGTATCTACAACATTAGTGTCATTTCATATAAGCACAAGGCTTTACATACTATGTACATATTGCTTTACAAACACATAATCGTATGAAATACATTGAGGGTGCTTGTCATCAATTTGGCATGATATAACTTAAATTGACATTCCAATTACCATTAGTTCATATCTCTTTAAATTAATATATATCACTATGATGGTGATTACATTACCACAAATTATAACACTTAAATTACATAAGTTGCCATGGCCAGGCTTTTGTCTCAACTGAGCTACATATTTCATTGCCTTAAGGTATAACACATCAGGGTAGTTTCGTGAGAATATCAAAAGAGGTTCAAGTCAACAGGTTATGTCTGTGTCTGTCTGGGTCAACAGTAGGGTCAAACAAAACAATTAGTGCAAATTTTGGCACAGTACTAGATGTACATCACAGTAAATCATCCAATAACATAAACACAGACGTAATATTCGTTAGGCATAGCTGCAGATTTTCATCAACAAGATCATCAATAAAATTTGGAAGATAGTAGTAAGCAAAAGCAAAATATTTCTGTGCATTATCTTTCTAGACTTAACTAGGCGCAGTTTATGGCATAGCTGCAAGTTTGCAAGATAGATGGCTGTGTGGAACGTATAAGCATAACCATACATTGTTATTGAGCTTCATTATAAAATTAATTAGCATAGTGGTAGGGCTTAGGTATATAATTAGTGAGCATAGCGGTAAGCTTTGATTACAAGAGCAATACGCATAGCTGCAAGCATAATTAGAAATATTCATTACACATAATTACAAATAATTACAGATCATCAGAAGGATATGAATCTCACCAATCACACATGCCATTGAAGGCACAATGCATCAATATACAAAATGGTGCACATAAGCACAAAGAGAAAACACAAAAGGGCAGTGCGAGTAAGCACATACGAAAAGAACAGAACATAGCATCATTAGCAACACAGCGATTCTCCTCATAATTGCTTCATAATCATTGTATAATCTCGTCATCATTAGCAACATATCGATTCTCCTCATAATTGCTTCATAATCATTGTATAATCTCGTCCACATAATTACATTTATCAAACATCTTTGACTGTTACCAATACCTTCCTTACCATCATTTATCCATAAACAATAATGCATTTTAAAGACCACCATGACATATTGTGTATTGCCTTACTCATCATCCTCCATAATGTTCTTGGCTTACCAAATGCTCATGTCAACTCAAAAATCTTCTTCACTTGCTCAGAACTTCGTAAGTTATGCAATTAGTAACACAGAAGAAAAATCTGATATTTTCTGAAACATAGGAACTTGATTAGATTACACAATCAAAAATTTCCATTAATTTTATTTGTCTTGCACAGCCACAGAGTTCGTTATATGCAAATTGCAAGATAATCAAAGTTTCGTATGACAATATCCCAGCGTAGCACAGAGCATAAGTATTCAGAGTTAGAGAAAAGTAACAGTGAGAAAAAGAGGTAGATAGAGCGCACTAAGGAAAAGCTCAGCTCGAGAACGGGGCACCAATCGCCACTTGGTGTGTCCAAAACAGATTAATGGACTCTCTACCCCAGCAAAATTACTGAATTTCAATGCTTTGCTCTTGTCTTTCTGGGGTACGCGATCTGCTTTGGGCCCGATTTGTGTTTTCGTATCGTGGAAGGCGATCACGAGAATTATCGCGTGTGCCCTCCCGACTACGCTTCTCAGCGTTATTGTTGTGATTTTCAGTCTCGCGATCACTATCAGTATTGCGTCTATAGTACGCGGCGGGCTTTGTTGCGACCGGCGATCATATCTGTTTGTTTCAAAATATCGACTGCGCGAGGAATTTTCCTCGTCTTCTTCTTCTAAGTCTTGTAAGAGATTTCTAAAGGCTTCAATATCATTCTTGCATCGTGCCGCAATGGCAATTTGACGCAAGTGTAGAGGCAATTTGTTCAAACAAATTCTGATTAATTCCGCAGGGCAGTAAGGTGCCGATAAAAATTGATTTTTGTATACTAAGTTTTGGAAATATTCCACAGGGCTCGAGAAATTTGATCGCTCAAAAGTTTTGAAAGTCGCAATACTGTTTTTAACGCGGTCTTGTGCCGCTTCCGACCAGTATGCGGATAGAAATGAGCGTCGGAAGTGATTCTCGCTATAGCACTCTTGTGCAATAGCTCTCATTCTGGTGGCTGGCTCGCCTTCCAGATAACCACATATAAATTCTAATCTGTGCTCAAGTGGCCAATTCGGGGGAAGACAATAATCGAATTGCTGCAACCACTCTTTAGGGTGCAAGTCATTCGGAGAGTTTTTAAATGTCTTGAATTTACGTACAGTCAGGAAATGCTTGTAGTCAAACGCTTCCTTTCGCCCGTGCGGCGTAAGTGAGCGTAAACTACGCACTGCGTCTTCATTGTTGTTACTATGAGGTACACTTCGTTCACGTACCAAGCGACCTACTTGGCTCGAATCATCATTGTCATTTTCGTTCAAATTTTCTTCCACATCTTCGTATGGATTTCCACAAGTGTGGTCAAATTTCCTCTCTATTCGCGCCACGCGATCATCTAATTTTCTGACCTCAGCCTTGTATTGCTGATTAATGGTCATTTGATCTTGTTTGAAACGGTCAAGGGCGAGATATTCATTAGTTTCATTAAACGGGGTAGGATGCGTTACATCCGAACTTTTGTCAGTGTTATCACTAATTTGGGTAATCTTAACAGTAATATCTTCAAACTGTTTATTTATTTTATTGATCTGTTCCGTCGTGACTGACTGGAAGTTCTGCAACTTTTCAACAACTAGATTACTCTGTTGCTTCAATTGAGCGAGTTCAGTAGTTTCCATATTTTCGACTCGTGACGCAAGGCTTTCCACTACCGGGTTGATCTCGTCGCGAATATCTTGTCTTATTTGCTGAGATTCACGTTTGAAAGTATTGAGCAGTTGTTCCCTGAACCGATTGTTGTCCTCGTTTATCTTATTAAAACTACTTTGAATACTCACAAACCTCGAATCGCACGTTTGTTCAATTTTCTCAAGTTTTTCATTTAATTTCTGAGATTGTTCCTCAAGTTTTTCATTTAATTTCTGAGATTGTAATTGACTATTCTCAAGTTTTTCATTTAATTTCTGAGATTGTAATTGACTATTCTCAAGTTTTTCATTTAATTTCTGAGATTGTTCCTCAAGTTTTTCACTTAATTTCTGAGATTCCTGAGATAGTAATTGACTATTCTCATTTAATTTAGAGAGCTGTGACAATAAAATTTGCATGAAATCATTTGGTAATACGTTTTCCATAGCCGTCGCACAAGTATTTTTTGTAGCAGAGCTAGGCGGAACCGATGCATTATTTTCCGCAACCACATTACAAGAATCGGAATTCTGTATTGTCAAATCCTGTACTTTGTCATTATCCATATTGTCTGTTCCCGAACTAATCTGTTCCGCGTTTTCAGACACGGTATTTACTGTCGTATTTGTATCAGTGCAGTGAGAAGACTCTTGTAAAAATTCAGTTTCTCTCCTTGCTTCATTCAAGGTCTCATTTTCGGAAGCAGCTTTAGCATCAGCGCGGACTCTCCTATTCTTCGACATTGTTAACAGAATTTTGCAGTAAAGTGACCAATAATATTTATTTTCACCTACTGCTAATTTTTTGAAAATTACACACAGTAATTATGAGAGAACAATAGGTTGAATCGGGCTAGTGCAACATACAATCACAATCGAGATTACGCAAACCGTTAATTATCACACGAGTTCCGCGGTACTAGAACTTTCATCACAACAAACATCAGGCAATATAAAAGAGAGGCTTGTTCAGTAGTAATGCAATTATTTGTATATTCAATTAATCTACTATAAACAATACTACACAATCTCAAGAATGGTAAGTAACAGACTACAGAAACAATTACTATGCTACTGTTGCTACAACAGAGGATGGTGCTACAAAAATTAAATTAAGAGCCAAAAGGTAAGTTGGTTAGTGGAAAAGACAAACTAACTGAAATAAGACTACGTATCTAACTACGTCACGATCCTGTTTGTGAACTATCCTGGCAGAAAGGGCGCCAGATAAAAGCTGTACGCGTGTTTTGGAATGTTGAACCTTTCGTTAAATCAGACAATAAATTGTTCATTAACTCAGCTATTTGGTTTAATTATGGCCCTGATCTTAATGTACAAGAAACAGTGCATTAAATTGATTTTGTGCGCAACGGATCTTTTAAGTAAACAACTGTGACATGTAACCTTTTGAAACAGACACTGACTATACTCAAAAATTTTGACTGCGAGAAAGATATAAGAAAAACCACAAATCACTTTCTTAATGCTTGACTGTGAGAATTAATGTCGATCAGTTATTATTGAAATCCAAATCAACTATTATCTTACTATCGCACCAATAATGAAATATGTTCAATAATGTTATTCAAATCAACACTCCACTAAATCAAGTAATTATCAAATGAAGGAAGTGGGTTAATTTTCTAACTACGTAAATGAAATATGAAACAGGGTTAAGTTACTTATTATTGATAAACAGCATTACATTACCTACATAATAAAACTTCTGACTTGCTGGCAAAGCAGCCTCTGCTCTACATCGGAGCCATACACACAACCCAACCGCTCTCTAAGCGAGCTGAACCACTAGTGCTACTCTCTCTCTCAGTGCGAGCTACAATGCTATGCAATACATGATCTTTGCCAGAGATGAAACTTTACACATATCGATACATACAGTAGAAGCGATATTATACATTTTCTTGCAAGCAAGTTACTCGATACAAAACAGGAGGCACAATATTAGACATTTTCTTATAAAAATAATTTTTTATGGACACGTTTCAAGCTGAGCCAATAAAATATTAACTGAAAGTCAGCCGGTACGGGTGGTAACCAACCTTACTTTCAGGGTACTCGACGGGCAACACACTTGCTAACCAAATCAACACTTTAGCGAATGCTTTCAAGAAAACCCGGGATAACGCAATAGCTTGATATAAAAGATACTTAAACAACAGCGATAGGTGAGCAGATGCGGAATTTGAACAAAATTTAAACTCAGTGCCAAACAGTCAAAATACGCCTTTTACGGAGCTACTAGGCGAGGTGGAAAACACACTGACGACAGAGTCATACGCGCGTCCGAGGCAGATAGCCAGAACGCCGATGGCCACGACGACGAGCAAAACTCAAGTCAGAAGACGCGCACAAACTGCCACTCAGGGAGAGTGTCACAGCGTGCCATAGCAAATAGGTTCACAGTGATCACCCACACACGTAAATAAAGGCGAGTAAGAAACAAGAGAAGGCACTATCAATGCGCTCTCTCTCTCTCTCTCTCTCTCTCTCTCTCTCTCTCTCTCTCTCTTTTACCACTGGTCCACACTGAGCTCAGTTTCGCTGTGAATGTCCCACCACATCTCCAACTGAGGTTAAACGAGATCTTGCTGCCCAGCTCGCCAGAAGTGCCAACCTAAAACTCCGCTAGAACCATCTCCCAACCATGCTAGCACGGCACTCGCTTGAAAGTATCAGCTACGGCCAGGTTGACGGCTTTCCTCACAGCGAGGTGTCTTCTGCGTCACCCCAAGCCAACAACAACCACGCTCGACTGGCGAGCTGGCAGCCGAAGCCAGAAAGTACGTCAATCGTTTGGGACGCCAGGCTCGGGAGGGAAGGAAAAAAATTTCAAGCCATCACTAGCGCCAGCACGAATTGAAAACCTGCCGACACTGCTCAGTTACTTCTGATACGAAATATGTGAACAATACAGTCATTAATTGTAAATTACTTAATGCATATACAAAACAATACGATCGACTTGTGTCGTGATTGAGTTCTGCAGCTACACATTTGAATACTTGCCATCGTAATTAGACTTTATAATCTGTTCCACGTGTATTGTTTACAGTAGCTCATGATAATATTGACATCACCAGACGTATGCAAGAGTGTGCATATAATCAAGTACAAGGCTGCATGGCCCAAAGGCCCAACTTCTCATCTGCCCAGGATTATATTAACACTATAGCTGTCGACAGTTAATGTATTTCAAAATATTTGCATTAGTGCAATCATTCCTCCTAGTAAAAAGTGTCCTTTATTACTGGTAAGCACTGTACTTTTTAAAATGAAAACCTTTTATATTATACACTATATTTTTTTTTTTTTTACTATAAATTCAGGCTACACCCACCAAGATGAAAATTTCTTTGATACTTTCACATGTGGAAACCTAATGTAGTATCTTTTCAATTGTTTACGTCAAATGATTGCTGTCTTTACGTACATACTAATTATAGAGAAAATACTAGCATCAGAAAAATCATCAGTAAAACACTGATGGCATACGACGACATACGAGTATCGTTTGTTGTCACAAAATAATCTAAGTACTTGTTACTGTATTTCTGCAGTTACCTGCTACTGCCTGACGGCTTCCTTACTAGTACAACCAAACGGCGGCACCTATATATTAAACCAGTTTATGACTGATTTCCTTCGACACTGAAATACAGAAATGGATTATGGACATATCCTCGCTAGTAAAAAATTCCTTACGGGAATAATTAACACGTGTTTTCAGAGGGTTCTTCGATGACACTGATCATTATTTAATCTTCAGAGAACTTTTTGAAGCCAAAAATGGAGCAAGTCAGGTCCATATGTAGAAGAATAAGAACAGAGATGCTTCAGAACCAGAAAATCAGGCACAAATACATAACAGTGATTTCAGAAAGATGCCAGCTAGTTGAATGTAGTCATTTACAGTCATTGGAAGGGGAATGGACAAGGTGCAGGGGGACATTACTAGAAATGGCTAGAAAGTCTTGGAACATTAGTGTGTAAACGCAGGAAGAAGCAGACAGCTGTGTGAAAAGACACAGCCAAGGCAGCCAGTAAATGGAAAGAAGGATGGCCTTTCTAAACTGGCACCATACTTGAAATACAGCAGACAGAGAATGTTGAAGAAAGAAAGAAATCCAAACGGATAATTATAGAATCCAAGCTGAAATCATGGGCGACTTTCGAAATAAGTTAGAACTATGCGTCAAGCTGCAGGAAAACCATTCTGGAGCATAATTGGCAGTCTTCGAACAGGAGGGAAGAAAAACTTAAGAAGTATATTGGACAAGTCTGAAAAGCTGATCGTGAACCCTGTGGATGCCTTGGAGATAATGGAAGAACTTTATCAGGGGGGACTATGCGCCTCACCGAACGATTAAAGGTGTAAATGAATGATAATGATGATGTTATGTACCTTAAATAACTGCGTATAACATAAATATAATAAGGAGTATTTGAAGTAATGATATCCATTAAAATTCCAAATCGTGAATCAGTATGTGTGAAAGCATACCAACATTTTATCCTGCAATTTATGTTGCAAAAATTTAACATTATTGTGGTAATATGGATTTACCTCATGTCAAAATAAGAAACCTAAAATTAATATCTTCTATTATTAAAATCAATTTTAATATTTGAAACAGTATGCACACTGGCAGTTAACTTACATGCCATCATATGCACAGGATTTTGTTCTGTGTGAATCACCATTGCTTACAGTAAGTGTAGCAATGTGCGATGGCTATACTGCACAATAATTACAGAAAAATAACAATTGTTAATTATTGATATGGTGCCTGTTCTTTAAGAGAAGTGAGAAAGAACATACACCATTAGTTGACATTAACGGTCGTAAGTTTTTCGAAAACAAAATATTTACACTATCGACCGTTACTGGGCAAGTCAAAAGAGAAAGTTGAAAACGTGTGGTGGACCGGGATTCGAACTCGTATATCCCAATTCGGGCCATCGGTCCCCTTAACGAATTATGCTATCCAGGTAAGCCCTCCGTTCCACCCAGATGCTCAACTAAATGCACACTACTATGGTAGTACCCCTTGCCAATTACTTACTCTTGTCCCCAGCCCAACTGTATTCTTGTAAGGAATCGAGCGTACGTGTGCATCCGCAGAGAAAATTGTCAATTGCCGACCCCGGTCCACCACAGTTTTTCAACTTTGCCATATGCTTTATTTCTGTTTTCTGCAACGGTCGATGTGTGAATATATTTCGTATTCAAATAAATGTCACACACATGCACCCTTAAAGCACCATCACCCGGTGAACCAATACTGAATAAAAATGCCACTGTATATCTTCCTTAAAAGAGCTGCTGATAACATTATATGACAACGAATTCATGACTTACATAAACTGTACGATTCAAAATAGCTTGGCTAGTACAAACCAAACTAAAGAGTAACATGATAGCTGCTGAGATTTACAATCTTCTCTGTGCCTTCAAGCACTATTTCTACTAGTACGATGATGCAGATGATTATATATAATGGGCGTGATTAAACTTCTGGTATTGTGAAAATATTTCAAAAATTGTCAGAGTACTTAGTATGGATGAGGTCGTTTTGCTGATTTTGCATCTTGAATGGGTTAGCTTTATAGTTAGCGTACCTTTAAAATTAGTCAAGAAATATCATACAGGTTCCTCTCCCCCTCTCATGTTAAAATTTCATAGTAATCTCTGTTCCTCCTAGTGTATGTATGAGGTAACTCAGAAGTAATTCGTGAATGGAATTACAGTGATTTCTGATTTTTGTTCCACGTTTCCTTCCCCTTTGTCCTACGTATGTTTGATCACATTCATAATAAGTATATGTTATATATTTCTCACTAATCTTATATGCATTATTTTGAATTGGTATGTCATAGTCGTTCCCTTATTTGTTTTGAAAGCAATTTTTACATTACTACTTTTAAGAACTGACTCTATTCTGTCTAAACCTTTCTCCAAGTACTGCACGATAGGAGATCTTGGATCACCACTTATAATGGTCTTTCTGAAATCTAACACCAAATAGCCAAAGGGGAAAGAAAACCAAAAAAATATAAAAAACCTTCAAAGCATGGCGCTGCTGTCTGTAATGCCTTTGTACGACATCTGGTGTACGGCGCATGCATTAGATCGCTTACTGCTACTACAATTGCAAGTCACCACGATTTACGTGAATTTGAACGTTATTGTCAGCGCTCGAGAGATGGAACACAGCATATCCGAGATTGCGTAAGGTGTGGATTTTAGCGTACGACCATATCATGTGTGCAGCATGAACACCGAGAATCCGTTAAAATATCAAGTCTCTGACATGACGAAAAGATCCTTTAAGAACGGGACAAACAACTACTGTAGATAAACGTTCAGCGTCACAGAAGTGCACCTCCTCCTCCCCTCCACCCGACGGCTGTCCTCCCACCCTTTTCTATCCCCAAATCCTCCCTTAGCACCCTTCCCCATCATTCATCGCCATCATGTGTCTACGTTCTGCTGCTTCAAAGTTTGTTTCACCTATGTGTGATTTTTAAAACAAACAGCGAACGGCCAACCCGCAGCCAACGCACTGTGTGTTTTAACCGTCCGCGTTTATTCTGTGCCGCCGTGTTTCCAGCTGTGTGTGGGTGTTCCTCGTCGTCCCAGATTCTACGTATATCAAAGACTCCAATGTGCACTCCATTTTTCAACATGTTATGTCCTCCAGCTACTGTCACCATGTCTGTTGTATTATTGGCTTGCATTTTGATCACCGTTTTACTCTTTTCCAGTTTCTTATAAGAAACTGTTAATTCTGTAGGCTGAAGAGCGTCTGCGTGCGCTACCAGCCAGTCCTGTAATAGCGGAATGAAATATGACAACCGAAACCTAAGTGCAACCCGCAAATTGTTGCGGATTTGAATGCTGGGCTTTCAGCATGCGAACTAAGCATCGGAACATCATCGATATGAGTTTCGGAGCCGCAGGCACACTCTTGTTCCGTTGCTGGCACGACAATAGGCTTTACGCCGCACTTGGGTCATAAACACCAACATTAGACTGTTGACGACTGGAAGCATCTTGTCGGATCTGACGAGTTTAAGATTACAGTACTGTGGAAGCCAACGTAATTATTATACTCTGATGCATCAGAGAGTACTTGTAATTACTACATTTATTCCTTCCTGCGAGGAAGTAAGAAGAAAGCATGTGTATTTCACTTCTGTTTCTTACTCCAGTCTGAGACTAGCTCGATGTATTTTGCTCAGTTCATTATCGTATTCTTTGTAGCCGATGTATCACTGAGATGTAAACTCAGCTAAAGATGAAAACTATCTGCTGTTTCTCATTAACAAACCCCCAGTAAATTTCAGTTCTACATTTGTTAAATTTATTTAACATTTACCATTTCGTCCCTCTATCCATGAAGCTGTTTTCAGTTGAGTCGAACTATTACGATGTTGGATGATTTGGGATTTACTTGTATTGAAATTCTGTATCTCGCGTAGCTTACCACTCCATTAAAAAAAAAAAAAAAATATTGAGTATTTTTCAATATTTAATTGGCATAGAACCTGCAGTCATTAATTTTGACGTAAAATTTTCGGAAGTCCCATAGTTTGTCAATGCCCATCTTCCTCTATCATTCCTAAATAAATAATTCCCCCTTTAATTAAAATTGCTGCACGAGCCTTGACTTTAAATTCTCAGAACAACCATCCAATGTCGGCGAATAGTTACGCGGTTTACAAATACTTTTATTTCAGCTCAACTACGAGATCTTCGACCATGCCGCAAAAGGTAACTGTGGGTTGCTTGTTATGCAAAATATTTAACTTTCAAATAGTTTTGCAGTTTCATTCATATTCGGGACCTACCATTTAACATTATTTTTTATAAACTTTTCAGTGTGACATTTTTTTCCACCCAAAACAGTCAGATAAGTAATATCAATACACGAGATTCGTTTTTAATTGCATCACACGGATTGGGTATGGAGCCAACGTCATGATTACATGGACCCTCTATCTCAGCAAGGGACTTTAAGCTGGTGTAGGGTCTGTACTAGTGTGAGTCGTGGGCAGTTGGAGTAATATGGGCCCTTGATACGTCTAGATACGACAGGTGGCATGTTCGTACCCATCCTGGCTGATCACCTACATCCATTAATGTCCATTGCGCTATCAGATGAGCAATTCGAGCAGGACAGTGCGACACTCCACACGTCCAAAATTATTATAGAGTGGTTCCAAAACCATTCTTCTTGGCTTAAACTCCTCCGCTGGCCACCATTTCCCACAAACATGTTCATTATTGATCATATTTGGGATGCTTTGGGACGTGATTTTCGGAAGAGGTCTTCACCACCTCGTATTCTTACAGATTTATTGACAGCCCAGCAGGATGCGTGGTGTCAGTTCCCTGCAGCACTACTTCAGATGTTAGTCGAGTCCATGCCACACCGTGTTGCGACACTTCTGCGTCTACACCATATCAAGCAGCTATACTAGTTACCCAGGCTTTTCAGTGTAAATTTTCATGCAGGCTTACCTGTTTCGTGTATGAATTATCTACTAAGAGCGAGCAAATAGCGTACAAATATAATAAAGGAAACTTACGCCAGAATGCATTAGTTCCGTACGAGACAGCGTAGAGCGCTGCCACCTTGCGGTTTGCAATGTTAACTACTATTTCATCGTCTGCGAGTCGTCTGTTAGCGTGTATACTTTAAGTAAAATTTAGCTTTATATGACTGTCATACGTACAATAAAGGTTGTAGGAGGGCATTTATTAAATCATAACGTGGATATTTTGACATAAAGGAAATATTTTAGCTGTGGAAAAAATTTGTCAGCGAACTGTAAGACACAATAGGTATAATGAAAATTGTTGACTACGTAAGCGTAATTTTTTGCAACTTCACTTTCTTTTTTGAAGATCATGTTGCATATAAGTTGTTTATTTTATTTACATGTTCTTTTATTAGAAATGTAAAATATTTGTTGGCCAATAATAGGAAACAGTTTTCGCAGACACCCTCTGCAACAGCACACAAACTGTTCAACTTATGGACAAAGTTATTTCTAACTAAAAGCATTAGGCCTACTTTTACCACAGTTGCACTTCGTTTTAAATTAAACAACTCAGTTCTTAAAATACGAATGACTCCACAATATTTTCTGTAGTGCTTGACACCTAGCAACTAATGGAAAACGTTTTCACAGTTTTTCCTAACTTTAGAGGTGACACTATCGTTGGATTCCAGTGGCTGCACTTCCTCTTCTTTCTTTTCTTTGGGCTTGCTCTCAATCTAATTTCCTTTGCATTAGGCAACACTGAATGAACAGATCCTGGCCATATAGCCAACTGAAATGAGGAGAAAAAAGTTATATGCAACACGTGACAAAGCGTAGAACAAGCTTCAAAACTGAGCTATCTTACTGCTTTACAAACCATTCTTACCCCTCAATTAGTATATTTTTGTTTCTGTAGTCCTTCTCTACAAATTGATATGAGCATATTACATGGGTTTTATTTAATTGCTCCGGCCAATTTTTTAAAAATATTTCATCCAGATCTGCTCTCCTGCTTCGAATGACCCACTGTTTACATCTAAAAATTACAAAACCAACCTACCGGGAACCTCATTCTGACATTAACGAAATAAAATTAAGTCACTGACAAGACATTTCCCTTTAATTTTAGATTCATATATACTTTTCTTTAGTCCTCGGGAATCTGTAAAAGACTTTCGATCAGTTTGTTGTCGGTAATTATTGCACCCATATATGGTACAAACAACGGGCCTACCAGCTATTTCAGCACATAAATAAACCGAAACTATTTTACAAAGCGGCTATAGTATGTCTGTTTACATACGAGAAACCGTTAGTGCGCATTTCACGCCACCAGGGTATGCTGCAATCGTTATCGCGCTCTTTTGGTGAGCGTTTCCACTTTTATATTTTTACGCTATTTGGATTGAGTCTCGGCAGACAAAGTTATCATTATGTCTAGCATAGCATGCAAAATTATATCCAATTGCATGGCGTGATGATTTTTTAGTTACTAGATGCTGTGAGCGATTTTCAATGTCTTTTACATATTTCTGTCCAGAAGCTGTGATATCAATTTATTAAGAGACTAAGTACTTCGAGCAGTCGCACGCTCCTTAGCAAGGCGCATTAGAACGCACAGCAACGCTACCCAGGCCATCTCTTACTGCTGAGTTTCACTTTAATAACTTTTCATTAACTTTGAATACGAAGATAAATAAATCTTCATTAATGAAAGTGTCAGCCATTTACTTCGTTCATTTGCAATAATAAATTAAGAATTGTAGCATACGTGTTTGCTATGATTCACAGATACAGGAGCGTCTTAGTTTGAATTGGGTAGATATTGAGACTAAAGATTCGTTTCATGTAAAGAAAGATCATTTTACCCGTGTAAATAGGAGAAACGAGGAACGTCAACCGCGAAGCGTCAGAATTTGAAGACGACTGGAATATAACTATGTCCCAGTTTATAGCACCAAAATATTTCTGAAAGTCTTCATCAGAATGTAACGCGAATGTCGAGACCGTAGTTTCTGGAGGACAACACTCATTGCTTGAAAAACCTTACCAAACCAAGTTAGTCAGGAAATGAAGTTGTTTGATGAATGGCAAGTAGTGCCGCTTCGTACAGAGCGCAACAAGTTGTATGGCTGCCACAATTGTTATATACATAATTTTTTAAAGTCATAGTGCAACTAAATCCATCGTATTTACAGCACAACAAAACCAACAAGTGTGTCCCATTTATCTTGACCAGCCAAAAATAACTCTGGAACTACAACAGCTATGGTAAACCGACTTTCACCGGCATCACTGTAAGGCAAGGGCGCCGGCCGCGGTGGCCGAGGGGACTGCGGCGCTCCAGTCACGGTCTGCAGGCCACTACGGTCGGGGGTTCGAGTCCCCCCTCGTGCATGGATATTTGTGCCGTCCTTAGTATTAGCTACTTCATAAGTAGTTTGTAAGTTTAGGGACTGATGACCCCGTAGTTAAGTCCCATAAGCTGTACAAACATTTGAACATTTTTAAGGAAAGGACTCTGAGCAGTATGGGGTTCTCGCCTGAGTCTCAGGACGTGCGCTAGCCGCGCGTTTCGCGTATTTCAAGCGTCAAATTAGCTTCGCAATGTCTCGGGATGTAATTGGCGTATTGCGATGGAATCAACGCCATTGTTTATGTGACTTGTCATGCTACAAACTGCTGATCAAATAATATAAGGTGTCCATTCAAAACACATAATTTTATGTTAAAAACAAACTTGCTTTCGTTTTAGAATGTTTCAAAATATTTACATTCATAAGCCCCTGCCTCTCATGGACACCGGTGAAAATCGTTTTACAATAGCTGTTGTTGTTACAAAGATATTTTTGGTGGTTAAGATAAATGGGACGCCCTGTATATTAACAAACCTCTTGAGAAATGCTCGCCTGTTTCTCTCCATCTATATAGCAGCTCCCAGAACGAAGAAAAATTTTAATTTAAATAACTGAAGTGATTAATGATAGATTTAAAAAAAATTAAAATTATATCGTATTCTAATAATTGAGACGTATATGTAAAGGTGACCCAAATAAGACTAGTATTACAATTTAAAACGGCGCGGTTACTTTGAAGCTACTCGAAGATCCCAAATTCGTTCATTTTTACACATACATAATTCCGATGAACGTCACACACAATCTGAAACACTTCCAAATCAATTTCTCGCTAGAACCTGACACAAAATGATAAAAGGGAAACAGTTACTCGCTAACTAAATTTCCTCTGTTCGTTCTTGTGTCAGCCTCTGCCATTACGTTTTACTTTCTTACACTTTAACTAAAATTTCTATTCGTAATACAATTTGTAAGGCATATTTAAATGCAAGCACTCGGAGCACAAATAAGAGAAATAGGTTTCCGGTCAAAACGCACAGACAGGAAATAGGGCACCAGAACCAGCTGTGGCAATCCTCATATTTCGCTCTGAGAAGCTATTCGCGCTGTATTAACACCGGCAGGCTAAATCATGTCACCAAGGCTATCTCTGCAATGAAGTGTATATACACAGTAACTCCGTATCACTGATAATGTCAACATTGTCTCCTTTTATTCCATTGGCAGTTTCTTCTTCTGATTTTATAGATAGTTTATTACATCTGTAATAGATCATTCAACTGTTGCAGCATTGATTACACTGTACTACAAAAAAGGCTCTTTTTTTATTCCTGATAAAAAAAATTGTCATCATAGTTGTACTTTGAGTCCGGAATTGAAAACTTTTTTTGGTTTCCTTCTTTCGCGGACAGGTTATGTGTACTCGCAATTTTCTCTTTTCAGCTAAGATATAGTGCAGCAAATGGGAGGTGAAATTCAATAAACAAATGCACATCTTTAGGAGGTTATAATTACATCACATTAATGGAGAATGAGATCAAACTTATAACTCAGTAATCTTTATATAAACATTTTGAAGCATTTATTTGACATGAGAAATTATAGAAAATTGACTTTATTTAATGAACACCACTTTTTTCTCCTGTGTTGTGAATCTTTCTTCTCTCGAATGATATTCCAGAAATTGCTAACATAGAAGGTATCCACTTAATAGCGCCTTTCTATGGTTGGAATGTCTTTATGGAATCTTTCACCATGTTCATCAGATACGTCATTACAACTCTCTCTAAAGTAGTCAAGATGAGAGTCCATCATATGTCCCTTCAAAGACATATTGCACCCCAGATCTTGAAAAGCTTTGATCTTGTCCTTCACCATTGCTTTGTAGTTAGTAGCTCTTCTTCTTCCGAGGAAGTTTTCAGACACCATCTTGAAACTGACCCTTGCTGTCATTCCTCTATCAGTTAAACATGCTTCAAAATTTGCATCTTTCTGCAGTTCCCTGATTTGTGGGACCTCAAATACACCTTCCTTTATTTTTGCAGCTGAAGGACGGTGGAATATGGTAGCTAGATATGCAAACCCATTGCCTATTGGACCCATGGACTTTACGAATTGTTTCATGACGTCAAGTTTGATGTGAAGCGGTGGAAATATATATTCAAGAGCTACAAGATTTTCACGTTGTACATTCTTTTCGCCAACTTTCCATCTCCTCCTAGGCCATTTCTCTTTCACGTAGTGAGAATTTCGGTCTCGACTGACCCACTTGAAAAGAAAACAATAATACTTTGTGTAGCCTTGTTGCATTCCCAGTACCATAGTAATTCCCTTGAAATCTGCACATATTTTCCATTTGTGTTCATTGTATTTTAATTAATTAAGTGTCCTTTGTACGAATTCGTAATTCTCTACTGGAACAGAGGGTACTTTATTTCCGTTATGGAGCAAAACAACCTTCAGACTGGTTTACGAAGCAACTATGGAAAGTGCCCACTCTTGTGAAATATAGGTGAACTTCAGAGCTTTCGTTAGGCCAGCAACGTCATTGCAAAATGTCAGTGCTTCATAAGTTGCAAAATAAGAAATAAAGGCATGTTCCCTGTGTCTGCACATACTGATTTTAGTACTTTGGTTCAGTAGGTTATGCTCTCGTAATCTTGATCCAAGCAGCTGCGACTTTTGTTTACATAGTCCTAGATCATGTACTAAATCATTTAAATCTGCTTGTGTTAACAAATGTGGCGATGACTCACTTGTGCAGTGATGTAAAGGATCAACATATGTGATTCCTTCAGTACTACTTATTTCACTGTCACTCGGAATTTGACCTCGAGCTCTTGAAGGTACTGGAAGGTTGTCGGAATGCTGCACTGGCATTTTCGGCGAAGGCCTCCTAGATTTTTTGTTTGTAAAACCCTGAATTTTTGTTAGACGGAAATAACAGCCAGTAACATTGTCCTTGGTCTCTCTCCACACAATGGGAACAGCAAACAACGCCGCATTCTCTTTATCTTTCCACCACTGAATTAGTTTGCAGTAACATGTAGCACAACAGAAATGTGGTACCCGTTCTTTATCTTGGGCTTCGACCTCACAAATTACGGCAAGCCGCGGTGGAGTAGCCGAGCGGTCTAAAGCGTCTCGCTGCGGAGGGCGCGTTGCTCGCCGTGGAGGTTCGAGTCCTCCCTGGGGCATGGATGTGTGTGTGTGTTGTCCATAGGTTAGTTTACCTAGGTTTAAGTAGTTTGTAAGCTACGGACTGATGACCGCGCAGTTTGGTCCGACAGATTTAGACATTTGAACATTTTCTGAAGTTACGGCAAACACCAGTGTTGTAAACTGGATGCACCTGCCTCTGGGAGGCGTGAACCGTTACTGCCGAGGCAGCGATCGGGCTGTCGCCGTACGAGT
Organism: Locusta migratoria; assembly: GCA_026315105.1. NCBI lineage: Eukaryota > Metazoa > Arthropoda > Insecta > Orthoptera > Acrididae > Locusta > Locusta migratoria. The sequence goes on from CM048744.1 coordinate 389,448,028, forward strand.
TAATGAGCTATTTCAGGCGGGGGATAACCTAATGACGTCTGATTCTTCCCACCTGCTGTTGAACAAGAAATTATCACGTTCTATCACTACTGTATGCGGCAACATACCCGTATTTCTCTATAACGTCCCTGTGTTTGGCATGAATTGTGAATATACATATATATGTATACATATTACATAAAATTATGTTTTGTCTACATATTTGAATTTCACATGGTAAACTGGTCTAGAAGCACACAGTTTAATATCAGTTTTTTGTTTTGTTTTGTGGTTTTAGGGCGCACAACTTCTATGGTCATTAGCGCCCAGCCAAGAACATTGATTCGCTATGATCTCAAAAAAATGGTGACTGTCAGAACATCAACAAGAGGCTAAAAACGAAAGATAAAAGACAATTAAAAGGGTTAAATATCCTTGGATAGGTTGGCCAAGTTCATAAAACGCAAAACACGAGCAGCTGCTCGTGTGTCATCAGCTAAAATTTCCTCCAGAGTAGACGGAAAGTGAAGGGCTACACGGAGATGATTAAAATTAACACAAGTCAGTAAAACATGTCGCACTGTCAGCAGTTCACCGCAGGAGCATAGCGGTGCAGGTTCGGCGGATAGCAAGTGACGGTGGCTGAAACGGCAATGACCGATCCGCAACCGAGCCAGGATGACCTCCTCCCGCCGAGAGGGGCGTGAGGATGTCCTCCAAGCGGTCGGGATCGGTTTGACAGTTCGCAATTTATTGTTGTACAGTGAAAGCCACACACTGTGCCATTGCGACACGATACTCCGGCGAAGAGCCCGTTGAACATAGTCCGATGGGACGCAAAAGGTAGCCATGCGAGGCAAAAGAGCTGCTGCCTTGGCTGCTGTGTCGGCGGCCTCATTCCCGGGCACGCCCACATGGCCAGGGACCCACAGGAAAGAAACGTGACAGCTGTCATCCGCCAGCAACTGTAGGGAGCGTTGGATCCGATACACGAGAGGATGGTTCGAGAAAGGGTCCTTAAGACTCTGCAGGGCACTAAGGGAGTCAGAACATATGGCATAGAAAGGTTGGCGGTGGCGGCAGGTATACAAAACGGCCTGGTGGAGGGCGAAAAGCTCAGCCGTGAAGGTCGAGCACCGGTCAGGGAGCTTGTATTGGAACCGGTTGTCCCCGACGACGAAGGCAGATCCGACACCGGCAGTGCTCTTGGAACCATCAGTGTAAATAAATACGGCATTATCGAACCGCGAACGGAGTTCGACAAGCCTCGAGCGGAATACCAAATCCGGAGTGCTCTCCTTGGGGAGCGAACTAAGTTCGAGGTGTGTGTGAACCTGGGCCTGATGCCACGGTGGCAATGGGCTTTCGCTCAACCGAAGGGTGGAAGGAAGGGTAAAATCGAGCCGTTGTAGCAGGCGGCGAAACCGAACTCCCGGTGGAAGCAAGGCAATCGCAGACAACTGATATTGGCGATCGAGTGAGTCGTCAAAAAATAATCTGTAAGAGGGATGGTTGGGCATCGACCGTAGGCGGCATGCATACCGACACAAGAGTATGTCACGTCGTGTGGTCAAGGGTAATACAGCAGCCTCGGCATACAGACTTTCAACAGGGCTGGTATAAAATGCACCGGTCGCCAGACGTAATCCACGATGGTGGATAGAGTTGAGACGGCGGAGAATCGACGGCCGTGCTGAAGAGTACACAAGGCTTCCATAGTCGAGCTTCGACTGAACAATGGCCTGGTAAAGGTGAAGCAGGACGGTACGATCCGCTCCCCATGACGTGCCACTGAGGACACGAAGAACGTTAAGGGATCGGGCACAACGGGCAGCCAGGTAGGACACGTGTGTGGACCAGCAAAGTTTCCGATCCAACATGAGTCCCAAGAATTTCGTAGTCTCCACGAAAGGGAGAGCAACAGGGCCGAGACGTAGAGAAGGTGGAAGAAATTCCTTATATCTCCAAAAATTGATACACACAGTTTTCTCAGTGGAGAATCGGAAGCCGTTTACGATGCTCCAGGAATATAGACGGTCAAGACAGCGTTGGAGAGAACGCTCCAAGAGACACGTCCGCTGGGCGCTACAATAAATTGCGAAATCGTCAACAAAAAGAGATCCGGAGACGTCGGCTGAAAGGCAGTCCACGATCGGATTGATTGCAATGGCAAATAGCGCCACACTCAAGACGGAGCCCTGTGGTACCCCATTCTCCTGGCAATAGGTATCTGACAAAACAGAACCCACCCGTACCCGGAACTTGCGATCCGCCAAAAACGCTTGAATGAAAAGAGGAAGGCGGCCCCGAAGGCCCCATGTGTGCAATGTGCGGAGAATGCCCGCTCTCCAACAGGTATCGTATGCCTTCTCCAAGTCGAAGAACACGGCTACTGTTTGACGCTTCTTTAGAAAGTTGTTCATAATGAAGGTCGACAACGTAACGAGGTGGTCAGCAGCAGAGCGGTGTCGACGAAAACCGCATTGGATATTAGTCAGGAGGCAGCGAGATTCGAGGAGCCAGACCAACCGAGCGTTAACCATGCGTTCCATCACCTTACAGACGCAGCTCGTCAGAGAAATGGGACGATAACTGGAAGGAAGGTGTTTTTCCTTCCCTGGTTTGGGGATGGGGACAACAATGGCTTCACGCCAACTTGTGGGAACATGACCTTCAGTCCATATGCGATTGTAGGTACTAAGAAGAAAGCACTTGCCCGCAGGAGAGAGGTTCTTCAGCATCTCAATATGAATGGAATCGGGCCCGGGAGCAGAAGACCGGGACAGGGCGAGAGCACGATCTAGCTCCTGCATGGTGAAGGCGACGTTATAATTTTCACGATTAAAAGAGCGGAAAGAAGGCGGCCGTGCCTCCTCTACCTGTTTGCGAGGGAGAAAGGCAGGGTGGTAATGGGCAGAGCTCGAAACCTCCGCAAAGAAACGACCCAATGCGTTTGAAACATCAGCTGGGTCCACGAGGACCGCGTTCTCCAAAGTCAGGCCAGGAATCGGGGAGTGGACCTTGATGCCGGACAAACGGCGTAGGCCACCCCAGACAACCGTGGAGGGAGTAAAACGGTTAAAAGAACTAGTAAAAGCTGTCCAGCAAGCTTTCTTGCTGTCGTTTATGATACGACGGCACTGCGCTCTCATACGTTTGTAATTGATGCAATTCTCCAAAGTTGGGTGGCGGCGGAAGGTGCGTAAGGCACGGCGTCGGGCTCGAAGCGCGTCGCGGCAGGCTGCAGTCCACCAAGGGACCTGGACACGACGTGGAGAAGAGGATGTACGAGGTATGGAACGTTCAGCAGCAGTGAGAATAACCTCTGTGAGGTATTCGACCTGACTGTCACAGTTGGGAAAATGCTGATTGTGAAAAACAGCCATGGAAGAATAAAGCCCCCAGTCGGCGTTAGAAATGTTCCAACTGGTGGGACGTGGAGATGGGGAATGATGTAGGAAGTGGATGATACAAGGGAAATGGTCACTCGAGTACGTGTCAGAAAGTGCATACCACTCAAACCGACCGGCAAGCTGAGGAGTGCATATTGCGAGGTCTATATGGGAATAAGTGTGTGTTGTGTCAGAAAGGAAGGTCGGTGCACCGGTGTTGAGGCAGACAAGATCGAGGTGGTGGAGAAGGTCCACCAAAAGGGAGCCTCTCGGACAAGGTGCCGGAGAGCCCCATAGGGGGTGGTGGGCATTAAAGTCGCCTACCAACACGAAAGGTGAAGGGAGCTGGTCAACAAGGTTTAGCACATCTGCCCTAGTAAGGGCAGATGACGATGGCGAATATATATTACAGAGGGAGAAGGTAAATGTGGATAAGGTGATGCGGACGGCAACTGCCTGTAGGTGAGTGTGCAAGGAAATGGGATGGAAATAGACGTCGTCTCTAAGGAGCATCAGAACCCCTCCATGGGCTGGGACACCTTCCACGGGTGGCAGGTCGAACCGCACAGAGGTGTAGTGTGGAAAGTCTGCACGATCACGTGGACGCAACTTAGTTTCCTGGAGGCAGACTAGAAGCGGGCAGTGCAATCGAAGGAGTAGTTTTAACTCCTCCCGATTAGAACGAATGCCGCGAATGTTCCATTGAAGGAGCGCCATGATAAAAATGAGAGAAGAAATAAGGATAAAAACCAAGTAGCGAGCGGGGTCACCTCGACGGCCGCTGAGGACCGGATTTCGAGGGAGCACTGCTATCGCTGTCTGGGGGCAAAGGGTCATGTTCCATTGGTTCGACCGACGCGCCTGCCACCTCCCTGAGTTGATCAGGAGGGGCAGTTTCCACCGCCGGTAAAGGGCCGGGCGCCCGGCAAACGGAGCGTCCCGGTGAAACAGAAGACGGCCGAGGCCGGCAACTGTTGGACGGCGCGACAGATGGGTCGGCGGGGAAGGAGAGGAACTCTTTTTCTTGTCAGCTCTTCTGGAAGAGTGACGGCGGGAAGAGGCAGTTGACGGTTGGGAAGCCTGAGAACGCAGAAAATCCTCTCGGACGGGTTCCTTTTTCAAGGTCCGGGCATCTTGTTTAGGTGCCCGCGGTTTACTAGAGGTTGACGAAGACTGTACCTTAGAAGCAGCAGGAGGAAGCGGGGACGTGGAACGGGCAATCTTCGGGCTGGCGGATCGCACAACTGTGTCAGCGAAAGTGAAATCACAAGTCTGGGTACTGGAATCCTTAGTAGGTCGAGTTGAGGTGAGGACCTTACTGTATGTACCCGCTGGGAGGACAGTGGGCTTTCGACTCGCCAACAACTTTCGAGCGGCAGATGTTGATACCTTCTCCGTGACCCGAATTTGCTGAATGATTTTTTCATCCTTATATACAGGGCAGTCGCGAGAGGAAGCCGCATGGTCGCCGTTGCAGTTAAGGCAGTGAGGGGACGGAGGTAGGCAATCCCCCTCATGGGCGTCCCTACCACAAGTGACACATTTTGCTGCATGTGGGCAATGTTCACGGGTATGGTTGTACCTGTGGCATTGATAGCAGTGCGCTGGGTTTGGAATATAAGGGCGGACTGAGATAACTTCGTACCCTGCTTTGACCTTCGACGGGAGGTCAACTCTGTCGAATGTCAGAAACACAGTACGAGTCGGTGTCAGCTGGTTATCTACCTTTTTCATCACCCTGTGGACGGCTGTCACACCCTGATCGGACATATAGGACCGGATGTCGTCATCAGACAACCCGTCAAGGGATCTCGTAAAAACTACCCCACGTGACGAGTTGAGTGTGCGGTGCGCTTCTACTTTGACTGGAAACGTGTGTAATAACGTAGTCCGGATAAGTTTCTGGGCTTGGAAAGCACTGTCCACTTCCAGCAACAATGAGCCATTGCGCTGACGCGAACAGGTTTTAACAGGGCCAGCAATTGCATCAACACCTTTCTGTATAACGAAAGGATTGACAGAATTGAAATCTTTTCCGTCGGTGCGCGACACAACAAGAAATTTCGGCAAATTAGGCAGAGTCTTCTTTTGCTGAGGCGAATCTATCTTACGTTTCTGGGTCAATGTCAGTGAAGAAGAGAAGGAAGTCATTGCGGAAGTGTCCCCCGTGATTACCGGCGTCTCCGATGGCGCGCTCCTTCCTAGTGGGGGCCCTCTACGAGGGCTTACCCGCCTTTGTTCACACCTCAGGTCACACCTCCCGAGAACTGACGGAGGGACCAATTGGCATGTTCGGAAGGTACCAGCTCGGGTAATCACCCCTCCCTGGGCCTGGCCTTTACCAGGGGGTACGTACGTGCCCTACTTGTCTACCCGGGGCGGGGAATTACGCGTTACCCCGTCACCTGTTACGCATGATAATGCGTGGGTCGGCCTTCAGACACGCACAGGGAGGAAAGAAGAAGAATAGAGGAAGTGAAGAGAAAGAAGGAAAGGTGTCTCAAACGCCGAGGCGGAGACTAATGAGGAGAAGAAGGCGAGGAGAGGACAAGGAGAGAGAGACAGAAACAAAGGGTAAGAAAGGAAGGAACCAAGGAATAAGAGAAACGACAACAAGAAAACACCTGAACTCGTGAAATACGCCCGTCTCCGGGCGAAGGCATAAACCGGGAGGGAAAGTGAAGCAGCCTGGGGCAGAAGAAAGGCTGCTCCGGCTCGGGGCCCCGTGCGCGCCACACACGTACCCACAAAAGAACTGTGGGCCCCCTGGGGGGACAGTTTAATATCAGAAATAGAACCAGTATCAAAGAGTCTCTCTCTCTCTCTCTCTCTCTTCGGCAATTTCCCGCACAAGCAGGGTCGGCACTGTGTTAATCGCGGATTTGGTATGTGTTAATATTTACAGGGTGGCCGGATGCCCTTCCTGTCGCCACCCCATACCCCCCAGGAGGAAATGTGTATCCTAAATGTCTGTGTATAGTGTTATATGTGTGTGGAAGTGTAAAGTGTTACGAAATGTTCGCGAGTCGTGTGTAACTGATGCGAAACTTTGGGAACAGTCCGGTATTCACCTAGGGGGATGTGGAAAACCGCCTAAATACCACATCCAGGCTGGCCGGCACTCCGACACCTTTCGTTAATCCGACGGGCGGATTTGAACCGGGGCCGGTACGCCTCCCCATCTCGGAAAGCGGTGCGTTAGACCTCACGGCTAACCGAGCGGGTAACCCATCTCAAACAGTGTTATACAACAATTGCACCCTACTCTCAGTATAATAGGCCGTCCTTCTGAAACGAAGTAGAAATGAAAACACTAATATTACATATGACATTTGAATTGTAATGCCATCCATGTGTTTCTGAATAATAAAAATAAAATCAATGTGAAAGTACTTACACCCAAAATCATGAGTTAACTCATACGTTGCTTCTGAGTCCCTTTCTTCAAAGGTGACTAACACATAATAACGTGCTAAAACTGTGATACATAGTATATGTATGTCAATGATCGACTTCAAATGACAATCTGATGTTGGAGAAAGTGTTTGGTGCCAAAAGCAAACAATTTATTTTATGTGCTTAAGAAACGAAACACCATGACTCTGGAAGGACGTCAGAATAATTTGGGTTAAGTACCCCGAGCTTCTTTAGTAAAGGCGAATAAATAGTGAAACTTTATTAGTCGTAAAGGGTCTTATCAGAAATACTTGAATTGCTTTTATTCATAGTCCAAATTTCTAAACTAAATAAATAATAATAAAAAAACACTCTCAGTCCTCAGTTCATCACACTTATAAAATTGACAGATGATCATTGCAAGTTCAGCAATGTCGGAGCCTTTCTCCATCAACATAGTTTATTCTGCGTCAGTCTAGTAGTTCCACCTGTTAGAACTATCAATAAGTTTTCATGCATAAGTCCTGTAAATTCCAGAGGTGGAATGTTAGCTTTAATTCTGAACACCACTTATATCCTCACAACTCTCCTTTTTACCTACTTTCAGTAGCTAGCATATATTAGTTTCTTACCTTGTTTGAAATACCTGGGATTGTGTTCATAAATAACGTTAATTTCATTCTCCTTATCTTCAAAGGTGCGCCAGAAATATTACTAAGCATTAGCCAGTCATACACATGAGGAAAAACTCTACAGCTGTCTTAATGGACAACCACGGTCTACATCCATTATAATTTTCCTTTTGCTTGTTATCCTTGTACGAAATGTAATTTGGGGGAGAAAGTTTAATAGTATTTCTCCAGGGATTCCCATTTGAATTTTCGAACCATATCTGAAACATCCGTGTGCTGATCGAACCTTCCAGTAACAGATCTCACGTCTCTGTGTCTTCCTTTAATCTCATCTGATGCGTACCCCAAACATTCGAGAAGTGCACATGAATAAGTAGCATTCGTGGTCATTTCACCGCCTCATTTAAAAAATGAACCATATGTTCCCTAAATACTGCCAGTAAATCGAAACGGAAAACCAATCCCCAGAACTACTCTTACATGCTCTTTCAGTTTCATGTTTCTCTGTAGCTATAGATATTTTATGTAGACGATTTTGTCAAGAGGAACATGCCTAACGCTTCAGTCGAACATTAAGGGATTGTTTATCCTACTTCTCTGCAGTAGCATACATTTTTCTACATTTAGAGCTAGCTTCCTTCAACGTCAAATGTTTGTAAAGCTGTAAGATCTAACTGCAGAGGTCATCAGTCTCTAAATTTAGAAACTACTTTAACTAACGTAAGTTCCGACGTCAGTTTAAAAAAAAATCGAGATGAGGGATGGACTAGCATTCGTTCACTGTACTTTCTGCTACCTCGAACATATGCATGACTACAACATAATCAGCTGCTCAAAAAGTTTCCAAACTTGTTGGATACTTATCCCAAGAAAGTGCAGTAAAAATCTCTTCCAAGTGATTAACTAACTAATGCTCGGTTTAACGTGGTAACTAATGGAGTCATGTGAACATTGCCTTATACAAACGAGCAGTATCATACGAAGCGACTTTAGTTTCCTCATATGTTCCTTGTTGTCTTTACAACATCCACACTCTACAGTCCCGCAGTAGTTACATTGCTGTTGTTGTGGACTTCAGTTCGAAGAGCCGCGGTGGTCGCCGTCGGAGGTTAGAGTCCTCCCTCGGGCATGGCGGTGTGTGTTGCCCTTAGCATAAGCATTTTTAAATCGTTGGCAAACCTATCGACTGACATTCGGAACAATTAGATCCCTTAGATATGGATAAACTTTTGATTGTTTTTAGTGTGAAGGCCGGTTTGGTACAGCTCTTCACCCTACTCTACCTGAGCAAGCTTCTTCAACTACTCATAAGAACGGCAATCCACATCTATTTGAACCTGCTTAGTGTATTCATCTCTCCCTCTGCGATTTTTTTCCCACACACTTTCCTCCAATGCTAAATTCGCGATTCTTTAATGTTCAATAATTTGTCCTATCAAAAGTTCTTTTAGTTAAGGTATGCTAGAAGCCAAATTCAAATCTATGGAAGAATGTATATAAAGGGGAAAAGTAGACACTGCCCACAGAAAGTAAAAGACATTTAGGAACAAGAAAAACAGCTCTACGAATTTCAAGAACTCAGATGGATAACCAGAAGGGAAAGCTGAAAGGAGGAAAGAGTAGATCGAGGAGCTCTAGAGACAATGTTGTTGGAAGGGAAGAGGAAGTAGATGAAGATGAAGTAGGAGATACTAAACTGAGAGATGAATTTGACAAAGCCATGAAAGACCTAGGTCGGAAAAGGCCCCAGGAGTAGATGACATTCCCTCAGTGCTACTAAAGTCACTGCGAAAGCCAGCCATGACAAAGCTATTTCACATGGTATGTAAAATGTATGCTGGATCGTCGTTTGCTTGGGCCAAGACCATATTTTATTCATTACGACGATCTACCCTGTGATGAGAAACTTTAAGAAGATGTTCACGTGCGTTAGGTTATGCCTCAATTTTTACATATGACGCTAAGGGAACGTACATGTTTTGTTAACTGTCATTTTAATGTATACCACAATAACTTTGCAGTTTGTAGACATTGTATAACTTTTTACAGTGATTTTACTTGACTTTCTGAAGATGGTGACTGAGCTCACCAAAACCGGTTAAGGGACAAAAATAAAATTTTTAGCGATCTTGGTTGAATGAATTGTTTTATAAGAAATACATGAATTTGCTAACATCGAGTATTAAAGTAAGTGTAAGGAAGTCTTTTCTGAAAGCATGTGTGTAGAGTGTTGCGTAGTACGGGAGTGAAACAGGGACGATAAACAGTGCGGACAGGAAGAGAATAGAGGCTTTTGAAATGTGGTGCTACAGGAGAATGCTGAAGATTAGGTTGGTAGATCGCATAACTAATGAAGAGGTACTGAACAGAACTGGTGAGAAAAGGAATTTTTGGCATACCTTGACTGAAAGAATGGATCGCTCGGTAGGACATATTCTTTGCCATCGAGGATCGTAAATTTAGCATTGGGGGGATGTGTGTAGGGTAAGAATTGCAGAGGGAGACCAAGAAACGCATATAGTAAGCAGATTCAAATGGATGTTGGTTGCCGTTCTTATGAGAAGCTGAAAAGGCTTGCTCAGGATAGAGTAGGGTGGAGAGCTGCATCAAACCAGTCTCCGGACTGAAGACCATAACAACAACAATGCCAGACATTCCTTTTTTTTTCCTCAATTATATCCACTAAGTTCTGCGATTTACCTACCTAATTTCCAGCATTCGCCTGGAACTCCACAAAGCAAAAGTGTCTATCGTCTTCCTATATGAACTATTTATCGTCCATGGTTCACTACCATAAAAGGCTACACTCCACACACCTAAATTCAATTTCAATTTTTAAAAAATTTCACCTTTTCAGACACACTTTTTCTTCCATTGTCATTTTGCATTATCTATCATCTGTGCAGCGATTATCGTATGTTATAATACTGCCCTAGTAACAAATCTCATCTAGCGCCTCTATTTCTTTCTTACTTAATTCCTTCAACATCGCCTGACTTTCTTAGAGGCAAATCACAAGTTCCTTATTTCTTGGCTCTGAACTTTATTTCTTTCTCGAAATGACTCCTTGCTTTCTTTCACAGCTAGCTCTATGCAAAAATTGAATAACTTTCGGGTAAGTCTACAAACCTGTCTTACTACCTTAGCATCGAGTGCTTCCCTTTCATGCCCTTAGACTCTTACAAGAGCTGTCTGATTTCTGTACAAGTTGTAAATAACCATCCGTTCCTTATATTTCACCCCTATTGACTTCAGAAGTTGAAAAGCGTGTTTCAGTCAACATTTCAAACATCTTCGTCGAAATCCACAGAAGCTAGAAATGTAGATTTGCCTTTCCTTTATCTGTCTTCTAAGATAAGTCGTTAGGTGGGTTTTGCCACACGTGTTCTCACATTTCTTGTAAATCCGAACTGATCTTTCCAGAGGTCGGCTTCTAGCAGTTTCTTCACTCTTCTGGAAGTACTTCGTGTTAGAAATTTGCAGCCACGACTTATTAAACTGATGGTTCTGTAATTTTAACACCTGTCTGCCTGCTGCCTTTGAAATTGGGATTACTGAATTTTTCTTGAAGTATGTGGGTATTTCACCTGTCTCATACATCTTGGACACTGGGTGAAATAGTTTTGTCATGGCTGGCTCTCCTTGAGATATCAGTGTCTCTCAAGTATTGGAGACACGTCTGTTAGCGGACATTTAGCATGAAATGCGTTCCTCTAAGTCACAAGAGTTTCCCGTTAGCGTAACGTGTTCAGCTAAGTTTAGGATTTACATTCTTGTGCGAGCTGTTGCGTCGTTGCAGAGCGAAGTAAAGCTACGCTTTTGAAACAAGACAATGGAAGTTGTATCGGCAAGGTCGCCGGAAGGCGTTTCAGCGGTTTGTCCTCACGTGCTTCTTATTGTAGCAAGGAAACAAACACGTATATGTAGGACAATTTGTGACATACACAATGTTTCTCTTTATAGAGATTCTGGAAATACACAAATGGTGAGTGCATTAGGTTTTGCTTCTTTAAATATTTTTTTCTAAAATTATGAAAGAATAAAGCATATAATTCCAACCTTCGACTAATCTAGAGTAACAGAAAGTAAATAACAGTAAATGAAATAAGTTCACGTTTATTGCGATAACAGTTCCGAACATTTGGCCACAATAACGTTAAGTATCCGTGTATCAGCATTCTCAAACGCTGTTCATGCTTTTACCTACTAAATGTATTGCCAGTGGAGCTCTCCATTATTAATTCGTTAGACAACTCATCCATTATCCAATCTTAAATTGTTCTAAAAGGGAAAGAAAGAGGAGACATTCAGCACGAACCAATGGACTCCATCTTTGCCAAAGAATACTACCTTTTCGAGATATTACAAGCTGTGGATAAGATTGTTTACTATAGTATCTTCTTGTTTGGGATATTCCACAACTGTCATCACATCTTTGTCGCCAAAACCTTAGACCTTACTGTTGTCCTTAATCCTATAATTTTGATGTTCATACTTTCTTGGATACCACTTTGCCACCCTTTCCTTGGCCAGTCACATATTTTCCTTCCCATACGTTTCCGCAATGTACTCTTAAAGTGTTTGTAAGCTTGTTACACCAAATTTCTATGGTCATCAGTCACTATACTTACAAACAAATTAAAAATACACTAAGGACAAAACACACACACACACACACACACACACACACACACACACACAAACACACACATGCTCTAGGTAGGAGTCGAACCCCCGGCGGGTTTGGCCGCCCAGTCCGTACCATGACGCCTTAGACCACGTGACCATTGCGAACGGCTTCATTCTATTCTCTTGACGTGCTCCAAGCATCATACGTATTTTTCTTTTTCTTAACATTGTGAGTCTAAGTCATTTTTCTCGTTATCTTTACACGCTCAATATAGGTAAGTTCCCATTTATTTTTGAGACGGTCCATTTCTAATGAACCCTGACTCTTTTTCCTTATTTTCTATTATTTTATGTCACTTCCGTAACATGTTTTTGGTTCCACAGTAGATTTCAACCTTTAAATTTGTGTTTGAGTACCGTACCGTTGTGAAACACACATTTCCTCAGTATATACTATACTGATATCTATTATAAACTTTTTATTTATTGTAGCGTTTAGCCACGTATTTCTCGCAAGACAAATGTTTTCAGGTGCAAGAGTTCATATGTAACGGTTTCTTGGGGAGGGGCAATACCTGGATTACCAAGTATTTTAATCCTTTGGAAGACGAATGTCGACTTATAAGTAACCATACATAAATTTTTGTTTCGTACCTGTTAAAATCCATATCAAATTTCTAAAATACTGCCTTTAAAATCATTTACGTTAAGAACGTCTTACTAAACTGTATTTTCTCTTTATATTTCTTATTTAAAACAACAGAAAATATTACTATTTTTTATGTAATGATGGTCAGTATTTGTTTTAACTTGACCAAAACAGCATCAAATTGTGACAAAATGTGAGAAACATATTATCTACATAACGACAAGTTAATGACAGTGTTGGAGAAAAGCTACAATGTAATGAGTTTGTTATGTGATGTGGCATATATGACTGGCATATCTGATGGTAGCAGTATAATACGTCGTAACCGGTTATGAAAATATAAACAATAGTTGGTGATCTTGGCTGTTGTTTTACGTAATAAATGGCGAGTCAGGACGGGTTACATCTGACTGGAAGAAAGCGGTGCTCACATCAATTTTCAAGCTAACAACTAGAGAGGTAGCTTTTTAATTTGCATTGTGGACGAAATCTTCTCAGGTATTGTTGAACTAAGAGTGCGAGCTAGGACCGATAATGGAGAAGTGCTTTGACTGAAACAGGATATTTAACCTCTGCTGCGCTTCGGTTGCACAGTGGTAGTGTGCCAGACAATAAATTGAAAAGTCCTGGGTTCGATCCCCTCCAGGTCCTAGCATTTTTATCTGTCACTTTTCACTTCTTTCACCTCTGGCAATATTGTTCATGTGATAAATACCGAGTAGCACCGTGGTTCGGAACACAAGCTAAACTGTATGTCCCCTATAACTGACTGGGTAAGTCAGTTCGAAGGTCGAAGGAAAGCAACGGCATACCACCTCCAAACAGGACCATGCCTAGTAAAGCATTGTGGTGTTTATACCAATCCTCAGATTGTTCACTGCTTTACCTTTACTTTTAGAGTTTTAGAAAAGACTTGTGACCGATTTCCTAGGAGGAAGCTATTGTCAGTTCTACAAGCTACAAGCTGGAATAGGAGGCAAATATCTTCAGACAATTCAATGTCCTTACATAGATTGTCAGGGAGCAGTTAAATTGAGTTCACGGGGTTGCAAGCTGTCACAACTGTTTTTCTTATTTTGTATAGATCATATGTTGAAAATGAAAGACTGGAAGGGTGACATTATAATAAGTGAATAGAAAACAAGAAATTTCTACACGTGGACAACTTAATGTAAATAGCATATTGGATTCAATGGTTGCAATCTAATATTTCAGAGCTGGATCAGAGATACAAGGATTATGATGTGAAGATCGGGATCTCCAAACCGAAATCATTGTTTGTGGAGAAAATATTGAAATAGGTGGAGTGCCAAATAGGAGGAATAAAGTTAGAATGGTGGACAATTTCAAGTAGTTAAGATGAATATTCAAACAACTTACGGGTATGCTGCCGGGTGACGTCGTCGACAACCGCCGATATTTCGGCAGGAGGACACCCTGCCCTTCTCAAGGCACAACTGCACTTAAGGAAGCAATGTGCAAGCGTATTTAAGACCTCGGTTTGCAAAGGGTAAACAAGGAAGATCACACACACAGTACAAGTCACAGCAGAGTCAACACAACCAAAGATGACCAAACATGAAAAATATCGATAGTGAGTGGTAATCAACAGGTGAGGCAGCATTAATTTTATCTCTCTGTTTTTTGACGAGAGACAGTGCCGGATTCCAAACAGAATTTAAACAAAAACCACCATCTCTGTTTATAAGGTCGCTTGCTAGTTTAATTTCAACAGCTTCCTTAATAACACTATCCGAATAGGTGGAAGTGCATGCCAGGATCTCCGTGTTGTTATATTCCATAGGATGACCGGTGTCAAGACAGTGTTCTGCAACAGCGGATTTGTTTGGCTGTTGTAAGCGCGTGTAACGTTTATGTTCAATACACCGGCCTTTACAGTCCTGATTTGGCTGACCAATATATGACATGCCACAACTGCAAGGAATACGATATACACCTGCCTTACGCAAACCAAGATCATCCTTTACGGACCCCAACAGGGCCTTTATCTTAGATGGTGGTCGAAAAACCCGACGATCTAATTTTCCACCTTTCATCTCAATATGTTTTGGTATGTTTATCCTTTAGCCACAATGTTTCTGTTCCTTTTAACAATATATCTACGTCTTGCTTTGACACTACAGGAGCACTATACCATCAACAACTATTTCCATTCATGTACGTTCACTTTGCACTTATTTGACTCAAATGACTCAATATTTTCTAAAAGCATACGCAAGTTCAAAAGTACGATTTATAGCCTAATTTGAGAAAAACAGTCTTGGTTGCACAAATCTATATCTCTAAATGTGAATGTCTGTTCGGTGTACGTTTATCACGCCTGAACCACAAGACATAAAGAGCTAAAAATTTGTACAGTTACTAATGTCTACCCGGGGAAGGCTTTAGGCACGGTTTTATGGCGATGGGATAGATATATATTAATGTGAATGTCTGTTCGGTGTACGCTTATGACGTCCGAACGACAAGACGCAGAGACTTAATTTGTACGGTTACTAATTTATACCTGAGGAAGTTTTTAGGCAAGATTTTATAGCGACCTGATAGATATTTAGTAATTTGAAAAATATAACACGAAATGCGGAACAATAATTACTTTTTGAAAATGGTTTCATTGGTTGCATTGTCGCTTGAGGGTTGGTAATGATAAAAGGGTGGAGTATATTGGGAGGGAAAGTTATCGCTGTACACGAAATTCCACGTGTGTGTGTGTGTGTGTGTGTGTTAATATTTCGCTTTGCAGCGAAAACTACAGAACGCAAACGAATGGTCTGTGTGTAATTGTTGTCAGAAGTCTCCCGTTGTACACCATAACAGTTCCATGGCGATAGCTATAAGGGGGTGGAAGATATGGTGATTGAAAGTCGTCAAATTATTAAAAAAAAAAAAAATCGGACTGAAACTCAGCGATGACATTTGCGACTCTATAGCAAGGAGGTTACATACACTGAAACGTGATGCTACAGACCATATCTTTGGTGTATGCGTGCTACAATGTCTTCAGCTTTTTTCTGTAAGGATAAGCATACGAATAAGGACATATAAGAATGAGTAAATAAATCAGTAAAAAAGAAATCTCTTTTAATACATCTCTTTAAAAAAAATCGATTTGACGTTTCGCGCATTACAAGTGATCGATCTGTGATATTATTACAGTCATTATTGTTGAATTTCGTGATTGGATTCATCGAAACGAGTGCATTTTTACGTGTGATTTGATCTACACTACTTACTTTCCTGATAATGTTGATTAAAAATGTTTGTTTCTAAAGAAGGTATTGTATTTCATTTCATTCTTCAAAACCAATCTCATAGCACGCTACTGAAAGATAGCTTATCTATCATAATCAACCAACATGCGAGAGGAGCCGCAGGTTTAAGCTAGTGCACTATATTTCCATATTTTACAGGGGACGTGTTTCGTGTGTTCTAGGCAACATCAGACGTTCTGGGGCACTAATAAACTTGTTTAAAAACAACGATTGACTTAAACGTATATACAAATATCTATAAGTAATACATACTTGTTATGTGGAAGGTTTAAGCTGGTTAAGCTACAGGTCACATGACGATATTCACGTTTGAGGGGCAGGTGTGGGGTATGAAACTGAACTTGTAGAATACCTCTGAAAACCGTGGCTTGACAAATACAATACTTCTTACTAAAGCAAGGTGTCAATTTTAAAAAATCAAATAAGATACATATTCAAAATAAATGTGGTAGGTAATTCTTGAGAGTTGGAAAGGGCAGCAAAACCGCGGCTAAAACCGAACCTATTAACCACGCAATGTTAACTTACCTACGGAGGAGCCGTTCCCTGGCCACAACTCGGTCTGTTTAAGCGAACGTGCAGACAACTGAACAGCCCAGCGCCCGCGAAGGCGCGCGAAAGGCTCTTAGATGGCGCGCTTGTGTGCGATTAATAGAGTTTACATCAATGATGGGGGCAGCTAAAGCTGGAAACGAAGCGCTTGTTTCGGAGGCAGAGATTTCGCGCCATTTCATTCGGAGCTTCCAGATACCTCCGGTTGGACGTGTCAAACGAGCAGACGCCATTTCGGAGATCAATCTTGTAATATTTGTTTGATTGGGCAGTGGACTTTTTTTTTTTTTTTTTTTTTTTTTTTTTTTTTTTTTTTTTTTTTTTTTTTTTCCAGCACGAAAACATGCTGTTCCCTGGCATTACTTCCATGAAGATAAATCACGATAGAAGTTTTATAATACGGGTTTGTTAAAGTATAAGTTGTGTAAAAGTACAATTATTGATAAAAGTTTCACGATGGCCTTATAAAATTCATGAAATATACGCAGTGTCGGGCAGTTAGTAGATTGTTAGATTGTCAAATAGAAGATCGTGTCTTCGATTCCTTACAACTGTACATTTTAATTCTCCGTAATTGTTCAAAATTTATTTTTCTTTCACATTTTTACTATGAAAGTTTATATTATTATTATTATTATTATTTGAGGTAATAAATTGTAGAGTGGTAGTCAACATGTCATACACTTTTCATTAAGTGGTGTTTCTTTTGCTTTCTGTTAAAAACTCGAATCTGTTTATGTATACCGTATACAATGTCCTTCCGTCTTCTTATAATTTTGTCATGTATGTTGTGAAATAAATTTGAAGAGTATTGTAACTGGACACATGCACCTATATATAATAATATTAAAAAGTTTTACTTTGCAAGCTAGTCTAGGCCAGTTACGTTGCCAAATAGTCTGTCCACAACAAACATTAAAAATCTATAAGCGGCAAAAAAGTGGTGTTAGTGTTCTGTTTTATCATCGTATCTTTGCCTAAACTAGTTTTATCTTTAAATTTCGAAGAAAAGCGTTGCCGCTACCTCTGTATGTCTTCCACAGTTACGAATGTTTGCATCGTGTTTGTAATGAAATGTGATCCTTCTAACTGAAGATTATTTCTAGAGTCTGGTCCATATTACCACCGTAGTTTACATTATTATTGGAACTGTGTCTGTAGGATTTACATTTCTCCCAATGAGAATTCGAATTTGTTTCTGTTTGAAGCAACATTTTATGCTCTATTTCTGTGAAGCTATTTTTATTTAGTTTAGAAGCAATGTTTTTTACAATGTGCGTTGGTAGGTTTTCCCGGCGAATATGCTGAGTGAAGATCTCTCGGGCGTGCAGCCGGATGGATTGATCGTTGTGGAACGAATTTTCGATAGTGTAACGTGCCATCATCATCAGGTTACTCCCGCTGACTGAGGCGCTGGGCCGGCGGCTGTGCTATATATACCTGCGGTCACCCCCCTCCACTGACCTCGAGTGCGGACACCGGGATGCTGCGGTGGTGGGGGTAGCACCTGCTCTGGACTCGAGTGGCGGACCTCAGTTTGCGCTCTGCCTTCGCTGTGCTCGGTGTTCTGCGTGCGCCGCGATCGAAGAAATTTTAGTGTCGGATTCCATGCGTGGCTTCATTAAAAAACCACTGTCCTTGTTTATGAGGTTCTCGCGTAGCCGGATTTCGATGGCCTCCTTATACAGACAGACCCAGTACCGCGATGTATTGTGGAGAACCTCTGTGTCTTCATATTTCATCTTGTGTTTTGTTTCAAAACAATGTTCAGTAATTGCTGATTTTGTGGGCTGTTGGAGTTCGGTGTGGCGCTTATGCTCAGTGCACCTTTCTTCAATTGTTCGAATTGTTTGGCCGGCTAATGTCTCTTACCCACTATGAAAGTCTTGTCTGATTTCGCCTTTGCACCCCTGTTTCAGGACATTAAAAAATCAAATACTTCCCGTACCAACGTCTTCGGAAGAATGTAGAGAGATGTAGCTGGTTCCCGATTTTCCAGTCGCAGTCTTTTCAACAAGTATTTTTCGGAATGAAAGTGAGGGTTAAGTTATTAGATTTTTAAGTACTGAACTAAAAATTCCTGCATCTAAGATCTTCATTTAAGTCTCTTATCGAGCGAAGATGTTAGACTGTACCAGGATCGAAAGTGAAATGTTTTACCGACTACTTATCTTGAAACTGAATAAATATATCAAAACAGCTGCCAAGATCAGATAGACAGAACTTGGTACAGGGCACCGGTCAGACTCAGAAGTACGCGAGATTTCCACACTCATAAACATCCCTGGGTCCAGTGTTTCTGATCTGATAGTGAATTGTGAAGGGACACGTACAGCACGAAAGCGTGCAGGCCGATCTCGTCTTAACAGATACTGCCGACAGTTGAAAAGGATCGTACAGTATTACAGGCATACATCTATCCAACCCGTTACAAAGGAACCCCATACTACATCAGGATTCACTCCAAGTATTGTGAAAGTTCGGCGGGAGATAACAAAACTTGGATTTCATGGCCGAGCGGCTGCTCATAGGCCAAACGACGCCTCACTTGGTGTAAATATCGTAAACATTGAACAGTGGAAAAATGTTGTGTGAAGTGACGAATCACGGTACACAATGTGGGGTGTGTAGTGCCAACAGTAAAATTCGGAGGCGGTGGTGTTGCAGTGTGGCTGTATTTCTCATGGAAGGATCTTGCTCATCTTGTTTAGCGTGGTACTATCATATAATAGGTCTACACTGATGTTTCAAGCACCTTCTTGCTTCCCACTGTTGAAGAGCAATGGGGATGGCGACTGTATCTTTCAACATGATCGAGCACCTAATGCACGACATGGGGCGAAGTGGCTACACGACAGTTACTGGCCTGCACAGAGTTTCGACCTGAATGCTGCCTTCGAGATGATTTCGAAGATCGACTTCGTGGCAGGCCTCACCGACCTACATCGACATCTCTCCTTAGTGCAGCACTCCGTGAAGAATGGGCTGTCATTCTCCAAGAAAGCTTGAAGCACCTTATTGAGAATGGATGCCGTCCTCAAGGCTGAAAGTGGGCCAACACAATATTGATTCCAGCACTTGGAAGTGATTTTCAGCCAGATGTCCTGATTTGATGACATAATGATCTCCTACTTGTTTCATGTGCCACCTTCTTTCAGCTGAAGTCAACTATACGCAGAGAATGTCGTGAAATACTTTACTTGATTTGATTCTGCACATTTAACAGGAAAAAAATAATAATAATAATAAAAAATAATAATAATGGGGGAACTCTTTATGGAGCAAAGACGTGTAAAGCTAGAAGTTTCTCCCCGAGTAGTTTTATTACTATCGAGTGGTAAGTTTCATAGCTTCCATAACACAGTCTCTTACCTCAAACGATCTTACCTAAGCCACCACGACTAAATGAACAAACACTGAATCTTGATTCGCATTTTCAGCGGTTCTTTGGATCTGATGGTACCAGATACTGAAACGTCCTTCTAAATAAAGGTAGTTTTAATAATATAAGCCTACCCTGTTTTATTCGTAGTAACTAAAAACATCATGCTATCTGTACGAAAGCAAAGCCTCGCATAGGATGGAATACGGAGAGAATTTCACTAAAAGTTCCCGGGCTGATAGGCAGTCGTAGATCGGTATAAGTTTCCCGTAAAGTTTCGTCTTCGGATGCGGAAGACATCATCGGAGGCGATGTGGCAACGACATAACACCTCCCAGGCATGACCATGCTTAGTAAAGCACCATGTTATTCAAACCCGTCTTCGGATTGTGACTGCTTTACCTTATCTTTTTATTTTATTTTTTATTTATTGAGATTTTACTCATTACAGAGGTTTACCTCCAACATAATAAACCGCCCTGAGATGAGTACACCTAGTACTAATAATTCAGTATATTCCTCCAGGCGTCTCGATCTTGTCTGTCTTCTTCTGTGGCCAATCTTCTCATTGTGATCTGTACATTTTGGATCCAGGTGGTCACAGGTCGTTCTCTTCTTCTTATCCTCTCTTCTCCCCTCAGGTCACGATCTTGTTTGTCCTCTTCTCCTGCGACCAATATTCTCATTGTGATCTGTACATTTTGGATCCAGGTGGTGACAGGTCGTTCTCTTCTTCTTCTCCCCTCAGGTTGCCACTCCAGTACCAGTTTCCGTATTCTGGTGTCCTCCATTCTTCGTACATGCCCGCACCACCGTAAGTTCTTTCTATTCTTTCTTTTATTTCCATCCTCCTTATTACTTCGGCATATCTTCTTTTCCCTTTCCTGGAAATTCTGACCGACCTTTTCCAGAAATCTGTCTGTAAAGCTTGTAGTTTCTTAGTGTGCTTAAGGTTAATGGTCCAGGTTTCTGCTCCGTACACAACTAAACTCTTATATATATATATATATATATATATATATAATTTTTTTATTTATTTATTTTTTATTTATTTATTTTTTTCTTAGTGTTCATTACATTTCCGCTCCATAAGACTGAGTTGAGCATCCCAATGACCTTTTGTTTCTGCTAATTCTTTTATTAATTTCTGAGTCGGATTTTCCTTCAATTTCTAAAATGGACCCCAAATAACACAGTAATTTTTATTTTATTTTCTTTCCCTCTGTGTATAATTCATATGGATCATTAGTCAAGTATTCTGTTTTTGATAATTAATCTTACAAAAATAATCGTTTTTCCGTTGTACCATTAGAAACGTAAAATATTTTCAAATTTGAAAAAGAAGCATTTCTAGACAAATTTCTGAACCATATAAAGATAAGATTTTAGCAACTCGCTGTGGTTACGTTTTTTGTTTACGAAATGTTACAAAAATGTTCAACAGAAATTGTCAGCTTTACACAGCTTCTTCAGCATTTTCCAACCCAAAATGCATGATTTTTTTGTATTTTTTTCAGGCACCGCCCATGATAAATTGGTTCAGCTCGGTAAACTGCACCTACTATACAATAACCACACGATCTGGCCGTTCGTGAGGTGCAGGAAGTGTCTAAGGTTTAAAATGTCACCCTACATCGAAGGACAGCTACAGTATGCCCATTATTCTGACAGGTGTATTCAATGCACGGTACGGTAGGACAATCAGAGATTGTTAACAGACAAAAATAGTTTCTAAGGCACGTAAAGCATTTGTATTTGTTTATTCACTTGGCAGAACATTATTAACATCCAGAGACATAACACAAAGAAAAAAAAAGTTGATTATGAGAGACTTTTTTGGTTATAGAACTGACAATAAGAGAGTATGTGTTTGCTGAAAAAGGAAAATTCAGAGTACTGTTGCTGCGTCAATTTAATTTACCTACGGCTGTCGTCTCTTAATGAAAATGGAAGCACCTTATTGCCGGGAGCACTCTAAACAAAAAGCAGCGCCATTACGCAATCACGATTCAATTAATCTCTGCGCCGCATTCTGGGATAACTCTTTTCTCTGTCTGCGCGCACATCCGCTATCCGCGATTGGATTAATGGCTGCCATGGGGCTTTAAATCACGAGGCCTGCTCCTCTAACACAATTAATTAACTGCAAAGCCTGGACGAAGAGTAGATTCTGAAGGACAAGTTGCTGTGTTACGCTCCGTTTATTAGCTGTGAGCATACATTATCGTAAAGTGCAACACACGTAACATACACCCGTGAGGAATGACACATGAAGTCATACACGTTAACTGTCCTAACGCATACGCCATATAGCGTGATAGAACTTTCAGTAGCATTATCATTTAATCAACTATGTTTTTTTTCGATTTTACTTTCATTTATAGCATACCAAATCACCTTATCCATATATCGCGAGCAGTGTCAAGCTCAAGAAGCATTTAGACATTAACACACGTTAAGAATACAAAAAGGGTAAGTAAGTGACAACGTTGATCATACCAGGAATGATATTCCTTTCCTCAGATCTGTAGGCGCATCAATCATTTTCTTTTATCTACACTACTGGCCATTAAAATTGCTAGACCAAGACGAAAGTCAGATGAACGGGTATATACTAGAGCTAACATATGATTAAATTTTCGCGTGATTTGGGTGCATAGATCCTGAGAAATCAGTACCCAGAACAACCACCTCTGGCCGTAATCACGGCCTTGATACGCCTAGTCATTGAGTCTAACAGAGCTTGGATGGCGTGTACAGGTACAGATGCCCATGCAGCTTCAACACGATACCACAGTTCATCAAGAGTAGTGACTGGCGTATTGTGACGAGCCAGTTGATCGGCCACCATTGACCAGTTGGCAAGAGATGTGGAGAATGTGCTGGCCAGGGCAGCAGTTTAACATTTTCCGTATCCAGAAAGGACCGTACAGGATCTGCAACATGCGGTCGTGCATTATCCTGCTGAAATGCAGGTTTTCGCAGGGATCGAATGAAAGGTACAGCCACGGGACGTAACACATCTGAAATGTAACGACCACTGTTCAAAGTGCTGTCGAATCGAACAAGAGGTGACCGAGACATGTAACCAATGGCACCCCATACGATCACTCCGGGTGATACGCCAGTATGGCGCTGACGAATACACGTTTCCAGTGTGTGTTCACCGCGATGTCGCCAAACACGGATACGACCATCATGATGCTGTAAACAGAACCTGGATTCACCCTAAAAAAGACGTTTTGCCATTCGTGCACCCAGGTTCGTCGTTGCGTACACCATCAGAGGCACTCCTGTCTATGATGCAGCGTTATGGGTAACCGCAGCCATGGTCTCCGAGCTGATAGTACATGCTGCTGCAAACGTCGTCGAACTGTTCGTGCAGATGGTTGTTGTCTAGCAAAGGTCCCAATCTACTAACTCAGGTGTCGAGATGTGGTTGTACGATCCTTACTTCCATGCGGATGAGATGCCTGCTAGTGGTACGAGTCTGTTGCGATCCAGCACGGCGTTCCGCATTGCCCTCCTGAACCCACCGATTCCATATTCGGCTAACAGTCGTTGAATCGCTAAAAAAACGAGCAGCAATGTCTCTATACGATAAACCGCAATCGCGATAGGCTACAATCAGACCTTTATCAAAGTCAGAAACGTGGTGGTACGCATTTCTCCTCATTACACCAGACATTATAACAACGTATCACGAGGCAACGCCGGTCAACTGCTGTTTGTGTATGAGAAATCGGTTGGAAACTTTCCTCGTGTCAGTGCGTTGTAGGTAGCGCCACCGGCGCCAACCTTGTTTGAATGCTCTGAAAAAGCTAATTATTTGCATATCACAGCATCTTCTTGCTGTCGGTTAAATTTCGCGTCTGTAGCACTTCATCTTCGTGGTGTAGAAGTTTTAATGGTCAGGCCTGTACTATGTAACATCAACTTCAAACCACCGTACAGTGCGATATTTTTCACGCTATATGGGCAAATGTAAAACATAACGTTTGAGGGAAAGCAGGACCATTGAGATTTCAAACAGCAGCGAGTAACAGTATGTTGTCCATCACAATGAAACAGACGGACAGATTTGATTGGCTATTGAGATGGGAATAGTTTGCGGCTGGTACCCTGAGTTAACACAGAGACTTCTGTTCCTTAAACCACCACAGAGGGCTTAACGGGGGGTACCTTATAATAGACTTCGACATTATGTGACCAATCTCCGTGAGAGTTGTCATGTTTTGGTACGTTCTCATGAAGAGGTTTCTATAATCCTCACCGTATGTTGCGTGGGACAGTATAGCTTGCAAAGGACTTCGACACAGATAAATTGATCTCCATGGAATGTGGAGACGCATAAAAATTTGTGGGGTGTGATGGGGGAGGAGATGGCCCCAGAGAGAGGTAGGAGAAGAGGGAGAGAGCGGCGGAGTTGATCGAACAGAAGGACTCAGTACAGGGTACTGAATGAGGGGATAAGGAGATCTACATCTACATAGATGCACTGCAAATCACATTTAAGTGGTGGAGCTGTTGCATCTTCGAAGCGTTCTGCCAATGAAACGTAACCTTTGGTTCGCCTTCCCCACAAGATTTTCTTTGTGTTCTCTCCAGTATTCTGTCCATTCCGTTCACCTGCTCTTCCAGATCCTTTGTTGTCTCTGGGAGAATTGCAATGTCATCAGCCAAACGCAACGGTTTTATTTCTTCACCCTGAACATTAATTCCTTATTCAAATTTCTCTTTGCTTTCGTTCACAGCTTGCGCAATGTACAAATTGAATAACACTGGAAAAAAGGCTACAAAGCTGTCTTACTGCATTCCCAACCACTGCGTTCCTTTCATGCCCTTCAACTCTAATAACAGTTGTTTCGTTAATGTAAATTAAGTTGTAAATAACCTTTCCATTCCTTTACTTTACTCATCCTGACTTCAGAATTCGAAAGAGTGTGTTACAATCAACACTGTCAAAAGCCTTCTCCAAATCTACAAAAGCTAGAAACGTAGATGTACCTTTACCTAATCTAACTCGTAAGGTGAGTGAGCCTATTGCCTCCCGTGTTCCTACATTTCCTGATTTTTTGCAGCTTCTACCAACCTTTCCATCTTTCTGTATATAATTCATGTTAAAATATCGCTACCATTACTTATTAAACTGGTGGTTCTGCAATTTTCACACCTGTCTGCGCTTGCTTTCTAAGGAATAGGGATTATTACAATTTCCATAATGTCTGAGGGTATTTCGCATCTCTTATCCATCTTACTCAAAAGGTGATATGGTTTTGTCATGGCTGGTTCTTCTAGAGAATATATTGAAAGTCATTAATTAGAATCATCTACTAAAATGTTTTACATGTTGGCTATGAACGCTTTTGACGTAGATGGTATTATCTTTCCTGTAGTTCAGATATGACTTCGTTCATGTTACTCTGTTTGTTCTGCGCTAAAATAAAGAGCAAATATTCTATTTCAAGCCGTGATTGCGTTTTCCTTTACAGCTAAAGTCACAAACGATATAAGTGTGGTAATACTGAATTCCACATAACTCTAGTGCTTAATATATATACAAAGTTAGTACTATCAATACGTCATTTACAGTTTTAGTTGTGTTCAGTTAACAAGAGTGTGCGAAATCATTTTAGGAAGCGAGAGGAAAAATAAAGTTGGCCAAAACGACAGACCGTGGTGGTTATATGTATATTTCTGGATTGTTCGTTGAGAAATTTACTCAGTTTTTTATTACATGTGGCGTTGAACCAACGCCGTACTTTACTATGACATTGCAGATTTTAACTGTTAGGGTTTTCTATATATTAATTATATTTTTGTGACACAAGACCATGAACGCTTTGTAAAAAAATTTATTAACTGGCATGTTATAATTTTTCGTGAAGAAATTCATGCTTTAGTTTAGATTAAATGTCATGCAGTTTTCACGTAAAGTGGAACTTATAGAGTGTGACATACAAAGAAAATCCTTCAACTGGTTCAACAAATCTATCACTGCAGCTGAAAAAATAAATAAATAAGAACAAAAATCAGTGACGCTAAGGTAATTGTTCTTTTATTTTGTTATTTACGATTGCGGCGCTGTTTATGAGACCAGGAGTGCGTTTATCTGAAACTCTTGATGTAGCTTACATCTCTCTCGTCTCAGGCTTTTTTCATTTTAACTGGTGATTTCACTTTCTGTATTGCCTTTGAAATAAGTCCCAGGTTTCTATAACGTGCAGTAGAAATTTTTCCAAGGGAGATCAAAATGTAGCAAACACATACCAAACAAACGATTTTTCTGAAGCTCGTTAAATGTATCAACAACATTTGTAAGAATGTTTGCTGTGTTGTTATAATTTATTTCATTCTGACCGGTTTCCATCCTAAACCATCTTCCAAGGAATATGGGAAAGAATAAGATTTTGAAATATCGAAGATGTCGTCCATACCGTACACGAGACATTTCAATCTAAATGGTACACCACAACACATGAACTAAGATAATTTTTACGGTGAGCCACAAAATGGACTGTATTGGTATAAATGAAATTAATGATAGTATTATATTAACGTTGTCATGCCTTTCCTTACACCTGTACATATCACATAAACAAAAAAATCTGCAACCACCAGTCACATTTATTATTTCGAGAACCTTAGAAGCCAAATCTGGTCCTTTTCCAAGGCTCATTTCTCTTTTATTTCTCTGAATGTTTTGGATATTTCACTAGATTGCCTTGAAATCTGAATCCGTTCAATGTACAAAGGCATTAGCTTAATGGCGAGACGAGCTCACATCTTATGATTGGTTCATATCCGTTTTTCTTCGGTCCGCTTGTCTCGACATCTTTCTGCCGCTGCCTTGAGTCGCCGCGACTCCCATCGCAACATTGCTCACTGGTGCAGTCCTGTGATTGCCGCCGCATCAGCCGCGCGCCGCACTCTAAACTCAAAGTGCGCATGCGCGAGCAGCTAGCCTCTGACGCCAAGAGACGATTTATCACAGTCGCAGGCATCAATCGCACCTTGGACAACCCTCCTGTCTCGACGGGCTGTTTACTGAAGGTAACGGTCATCTCTTGCTGGTGTTACCCGTGGACGACCTTGGCCTTGCCTTGATTTAACGGTTCCTGTTGTCTGGAATCGCGTCGAGGTCCTGAAAATTACAATTTGGGACACTCCAATGATTGCAACCACCTTCCTCAGCCTGACCCGCTTCCAACCTTCCGATGGCTCTCCATTCAATAGTTTCGGGTATGACACGTTGTTACTGCATTGCACTACCTGATCACTACCCGAAATAAGCTGTTTGTGTAATTCGTTTGGTAGAGTAAACACAACTGCAACCGTCTCTTCAACAGTTTTCTGTCGTTACCTCTACCTCGGTTGCCGTAATGTTGTTGTCCGCACTCCGTAGAACCGCCTAAAAGACGTCTAACCGTTTTCGTTAATTCTGCCAAGGGCAATACTTCAGAACCCACATATCTCAACTTATCCTCTAATTGTTTTGACCATTATATATTGTACGAGTTTAATATAATTTGCAACCATTTATTTAAATTCGTATGAGGAATTAAAGCAAGAAGCAAATATGATAATAAGTTATGACTTTTGATTACAGTATTTGACGTAGTGGTTGGTTTTTGACAAACAAAAGGAAGGAGTGCCTGACGCAAAAAGTTATACAGATGTACATATAAAAGAAATATTGTGAGCATTATCAAGGTCAGTCTCTCACCAACAGTAATATTTTCACAAAATCGCCATACTTATGAGAAACATAGAAAGTTAATTGTTTTGAAAACAAAAGTTCAAACAATGTTGCGTTGATCATTTTTCCGAACTCTTTTATTTTACATTTGAGGTGGAGAAATTTTTTATGAGTGTAGCTACTGAATTTCCACAGCGCACAGGGGTATTCTGTAGTTAGTTCGATTTTTACAGCACCTGCTGCTCGGCAATAATATTATGCTGTCATAAGTGCGTTTTCTTACGCAGAGGTAGGCCGTAAATCTGCGCTGTTTGTCAATTACTATGCGACAGGAACGATTCTTAATTGTAATCAGTCGCTTTCAAAAAATTAAAATTTCTTTATAAGGAACTCATTATTGGGGCAATCTAGAATTGTTTAATAAGAGATTTTCAGACAAGATCGCATTCTTCATTTAATTAAATGACCGGTTCCGGCGTGCTAGACGCCATATTCAGACCTGTAGTAATTTTACACGAATTCATTGCTATTATAACAATTTTTTACATAGTTCAAAGTTCAAATGTTTGTAAATCTATCGGACCAAACTGCGTGGTCATCAGTCCGTAGTTTACAAACTACTTAAAGTAAGGTAAACTAACCTAAGGACAACACAAACACCCATGCCCCAGGGAGGACTCGAACCCCCGACGGTGAGCAACCGCGCGCTCCGCAGCGAGGCGCCTTAGACCGCTCGGCTACTCCACCGCGGCCTTTTACATAGTAAAACTGTGTACATCCGCATTGATGTGTCATCAATATAGACAGAATACTGTATTGTACTTGTCTTCAGTCAGTATTGAACTTGGATTCTGAAGTGCCTCTGGTTAAGACCATTAGAAAGGTGGGTTCAGACATTTTATTATTTTGTAAATTTTATATTGATGACACATAAATGTGGATGTACACCGTTTTACAATGTAAAAAATTGTTGTAATAGCAGTTCTGAAGATGGCGTCTAGCACGCCGAAACCGGTTATGTAATTAAATGAATAAAGCGATCTTGGCTGCAAACCTCTTATTAAAAGTTCCTTGTTGTGCCATTTTCTGTCATTAATCTGTCAACTTGCCTTAGATCAGATTTTAAACTCTATCCGCTTACTGAATAAAATGTCAGGGTTAGAATGTCTATTTTAAGTATACTTTTGCTCATTCTTACAATCACTCTAATAATGTTTTCGTAGTCACGATTAGCGAAGTTTTCAATTAATGTGTAGATGCAGTGATAGTTACACGTAACACCACACAAGACTACATACGGCACGATTCTTGAAGCATCACTTAGTTTCCAGAATGAAACTTTCACTCTGCAACGGAGTGTGCGCTGATTTTAAACTTCCGGGTAGATTTAAAATTGTGTGCCGCAAACCGGGACTCGAACTTGGGACCTTTGCCTTATGCGGGCAAGAGCTCTGCCACTGAGCTATCCCGAGGCGACTAGCGGTCCGTCGTCACAACTTTAGTTCTGCCAGTACCTCATCTCCTACTTTCCATACTTCAAAGAAGTTCTCCTGCAAACCTAGATTCGCAGGAGAACTTGTGAAGTTTGGAAAGTAGGAGGCGAGGTACTGGCAGAAGTAGAGTTGTGAGGACGGAACGTGGGTCGTGTCGGGATAGCTCAATGGTAGAGCGCTTGCCCGCGAAAGGCAAAGGTCCCACGTTCGAGTCCCGGCTCCGGAACACAGTTTTAATCTGCCAGGAAGTATCACTCGGTTTATTTGAAGCAACGCTATACAAGGTACGTCCACAAAGTAAGTTCCGTTTGGTTATTTAAAACAAACGTGTACAGATACAGAAAAAATATTTATTGTACAAAAATATATAACTATTAAACTACTTTTCTACATAGCTTCCGAAATTTTGTAGGCATTTGACATAGCGTGGCAGCAGTCTTTGTATGCCTTCTTCGTAGAAGGTTGCCGCCTGTGTATTCAACCATGTGGTAACATGTTCTTTCGTCATCATCGCTGAAATGTTGACCACCATGGACAGGTTTTAGGTGTAAGAAGAAAGTCGTTAGGAGCGAGACTTTACGGAGGATGATCAAACACGTCCCAGTGAAATTCCCGTAAGAGTTGTTTGGCCACATTCGCCTTGTGAGGTCGGGCGGCAACGTGAAGAGAAGAAGGAGACTCCTTTCATCTCTTCTTACACCTAAAATCTGTCCTTGGTGGTCAACACTTCAACGATGATGAGCTGAAAGAACTTGTTTGCCACATGGTTGAATACACTGGCGGCAACCTTCTGTGAAGAAGGCACACAAAAACGTGTCGCACGCTATGACAAGTGCCTACAAAATTTAGGAAGTTATGTAGAAAAGTAGTTGAAGAGTTGCAGATTTTTATACAATAAATATTTTTTTTTTGGTATCGGTTCACGTTTGGTTTATACAACCAAACGGAACTTACTTTGTGGATATACCTCTTATTTTAATTTCTGAAGAGAACTTAGAGGAGATTTTTTTTGTTTTGGTAAAGAAAGGTGCTGCAGCCTCCCATTTTTGTAACATGGTCGTTCAGAATAATTTTATGGAGGTGAGGTTCGTTAAAATGTCGCATTAAGGAGGACACATAGTCCTCCCAAGACACATTAAAAATAATTCTACTAGTCCATTCAAAGTTAACGGAATAAGGTTTGTCGACAAAGGGTCTGTGTGTGCGTGCGTTCGTGTTTGTGTGTGTGTGTATGCGGCGCATTCACGTTATGTAGGTGTATCGGCGGCTGTGGAGCTGTTTAAAGAAGCCCGGGGTCACGCCAGTCCATCAAGATAAGCGCCGCAGTGGTGGTGGCAGGAGCGCCGTTAACCCAGTGCGATTCCACGGGAGGTGCGACCAGGTATCGCTTTAGGCAGCCATCGCACTGTCGTAAATCCTTTTTATTACCAGACACACAGTTTACACCGCTACACATCGCAGCTTAGATGGAACTTTCCTGTATGTCCCCAACAATCGGTCTCCTACATGAAACGGCAGTAACGCGAGCAGCGTAACTCACATTCTCGTATCCGTTGTGAACTCGATAATAGTCAACTGTTTTCTATTCCTAATAGGATACGTTGGTGTTTCAGTATGAGTGAAAATTACACTGATGTAAATGATTTATCCCTTTCATACACAAGGTTGTAGGTGATATAACATTTATTTAGAGAGGGACGTTTAAGATACATAAACATACAGTAATCCATATCAAAAATGAAAAGATATTTATTTTCGAAAATTTTGTACCAACACAATTGTGTTTCGAGTCTTCACATTATGTCTTATTGAATACATCATTGCTGGTGGAAACGGGACAGCGGCTGGTCAGTAGTATGAAGGAAGTGAGGTACCAACAGCCGTATTTATAATAAAATATTTATTGTATCACACCAATTTCGACATTCCACTATGCCATCTTCAGGTCTCTACATCGGAGCATAATACCCATTAAGTAGGGATATCAAAACTGGTTTCTTCGAATTCAGTGTCTTAGTGAGAAGCAGTGTTGTTGGATCCCACTAAGAGACAGAATTCCCCTACTTCATGGATATTATGATCCGATGTAGGGACCTGCGGATGGCATAGTTGAATGTCGGAACTGGCTGTGATACAATAAATATTTTATTATACATACGGCTGTTGGTATCTCACTCCATTCATAAAAAGTATTATGATCTTCACCATCTGACAGTAACGTGGCTTTGAAAGAAATTACATAATAACATCACAGAAGCAAATAAAATCCACTGTCTATCAGATATGATAGCTCCATATGTCAAAACAAGGATATCAACACCTTGTCAACAAAAGTCTTTCTTGTCGCCATTGTAAGTGCACAGAATGTTTGCCGACAGCTGGTGTCACCCATTGTACAAACATGAACTAAAACACGCTGTGCACGTTAACATTGTCCAGCTACGATTGTGTGATGCAGGCCCGATTTTCCTAGTGTGAATCACAAAGAAATAAAGCGAGGAAAACCAGAACTGCACAATTGGGAGTGCAGGGTCTGAAAAGATTATAGGAAGTATTGTAATCCACAAACTGTAGGCACTAAAGAAATGTGCCCTCTTCATTCCCCAACCCACGTCAATCAAGCTCAGCCGTGTGGTTTTTAAAAAGTAGGAAGAAAGTTAGGGTTTCACGTGCTATCGGTAGCGTTCTCATTTGGGTCATTCTCGAACCTCAGAAGGAAGCTACCACTATATTATTTCTGCTGTGTATTGGGTTTCACCTTATAGACATTACATGAAAGAAGAGCCTAAAGGACAAGAAAAATATATCTGTTCTCTAAACTGAACAATACACAATCAAAAGTAAATGTTCAGGAATACATCCTACTCTTACTTTAAATTTTACAGAATTAATTCCTCTGTGTTCCAGCAAATATAGTTAAAACAAGTACTTAAACCAGTTTTACAATGTTTATGTTTATAAAGGAATTGAAATGGAGCAAAAACATACAGTTTATACGACTACCAACTATATTTTTACTTTTACAGACATATACGTAGTCGGGGAGTATTTCTAAAATGCACATTTTCTGTTGCTTATTGAAAAGAAGAGCCAAATATACAAGAAAAAACATTTCAGTCTAGAATTTTGTTTCGGAATACTTAGGAAGAAAATATTCAAATGTTTGTAGAGAAATAATTTGTTAAGTACGAATTTGTAGACAAACAACAACTAACTGGTTGACTATTGTTTGTCTACGAAAATATTCAAATGTTTGTAATCCTATGGAGACCAAACTACGTTGGTCATCGGTCCCTAGTATTACAAACTACTTAAACTAAGTTAAACTAACCTAATGACAACGCAACTCCATGCCCGAAGGAGGATTCCGACCCCCGTGGCGCTCCAGACCGCTCGGCTACTCCCGCGCGGCATTTGCCTTCGAATTGATATTATTTTACACTTGTTAAATTGCAGCCATGTTTAAGATTTTAAATTTCTTTCTGGCTTTCTTACTTTGTACCATGGTACTCTGTAACTAATACTGCAGCATGTAGCTTTAGAATCAGTAAAGACTTGTAAAAAGCATTCAATTATTAATGCAATTCACGACCAGTCATCAATAATATAATTTATATGTGATAACGACATTGTTCTGGATGACATGATCACTTTATCAAGTTCTGTAAACCAAGGAAACATAAAACAAAGTTTTGCGCATTATGTCGACGACTCAGCTACAAATATTCAAATTAAGCTAACATACTAACCTACCATAAAACTTAGCTGCCGCTAAGCAACATCGTCAAAAATAACAAATAGTAGAGCAGAGCCACATGTTCATCGGATGGCACTATGTTGTGCACTAACAGGTAGAGGATTCTCAAATTCAAATATTATCCATATGCATAACAACTGTCATTGAAGACATTAACCCTTAAACGGAATCATAGGTCGATAGTGCATTATTAGAAACATCCGGTGTGTCGGACCGGATTTTTCCTCCTCAATATTTTTTCATGTATTAGTAATTTTTTATACTTTATTAATGTGTTTAGGATAATATTTTGTCGTTTTCAAATGAAACATCAAACTGGGTATTAAATAAGTTTTATTTGTTCAAAAATTGACGAGGTCATTGTTCTTGTTGGTTCCACTGATTTCCATACAAAATTATTTTTGTTCTTTTTCCCAGCAAAAAATCTGGCTTGCCGTCTTATTCTCCACGTGTATTGTCACCAATTATTTTTTGTTCATCTTCCAATAGATTGTAACAATCGTCGTCATTATCTTCATCATTACTGTCACTTACTATCAGCCTGTTACCAACGTTTTATCTTCTCTCATCGGCTTCTCTTGCATCGGTAATTTTAAAGTCAGAATCAGCATTTGAGTAATCATTTTCCATATCTGATTCATCACCTCTCTCCTGCAACCACTCTGAAATTTTTTTCGCAAAATTAGTAGCACT
The DNA here is from genome assembly GCA_026315105.1 of Locusta migratoria. Classification (NCBI taxonomy): domain Eukaryota; kingdom Metazoa; phylum Arthropoda; class Insecta; order Orthoptera; family Acrididae; genus Locusta; species Locusta migratoria. Next base: position 389,481,574 of record CM048744.1, read on the forward strand.
ACACCGCAATCTCTCATTTCTTGCACGTCTCGTAGATTTACTGGTGGGTTCTGAAGCATTATCAATCATGGCGTCTTCTATTCAAAAAAGAGCATATCACACAGGAAAAGACGTAATAGAAAAAATAAAATGAACGTAATACGAAACATCCGGTCCGACAGACCTGCAAGTTTTATAAATTTAACGCTTACCTGACAACCAGAAGCCACAAACTGGATTACAATGCTTCTGCCACGTAAATTATTTAACAATGTGAAGGTACTGTAGAAGGGATGGTCCCAAGCAGAACAGTGTTGACACAGATCACATTTAAAAATCCCTAACGGTCTCTCAGACCGGTGTTTCTGTTTAAGGATTAACACTTATTCATAAAGGTGTTGTAATGGAAATACTTCGTACATTACTCAGCAATGTTAAAAACAGTACGTCGATATTTAAAACAGGAGAACATATCAGTGCTTCTCAAGGAGGAGATTCGTAAAATGTGCTCAGTAATGGCTGTTAGATAGGTTTTTTTTTTCTTTTTTCTTTTTAACAAGTTGCTGGAATCTTCCCTCAGTGCACAAAAGATCTCAATTTATTTCAAATTTGATAACAACAAACCTTTGTCCTCATAGTACTCGGCACTATTTGACAGGGCTCTATTTTACATAGCGCCCTATTTTATTTTATATTTCTTTGGTTTACCGAAACATGTCGTTCTGGCATATAAATTTTATTGTTGAGAACTGGTGCGTGATTAGGATTAATGATTAGTGGAGCAGTTGTACGATGGCGTCAAAACAGGTGATGTAGGTAGTTCATCATTTCATATTTATACGCAGTTAATAAATTTATTAGGGAAATATGTGATGTTTCGTTACTGTGTGTCAGTTGGATTGCAAGTTGCAAATAAATAACGACATTACGAGCGTATCATTATAAGTTAAATCATTTTTATCGCAAAATTATTAAAATAAGCAATTTTATAGCACTGCAGAGAGGAGTGGTGACTTATGTAACTGGTTCTGGTTTCAGTCAGCCTATTGGTAATACTTTCGAATAGCCATCTTGAAATACAGCATCTTTCGATGTGTGACAAATTCCTAGGAAAATCACGAGCCTCCTACACATACTATTAAAATGAAAGAAGGAAAATGATGTACAACGCAAGTCAAGCAATTTTATTACCATTTTATTTTATGTGAATTTATCTACGCTACATATATGTTACAAATGGTTTCATGTGCCAATGAACTTGCATGCAGTATTTCACAACAAATGGTTGTATCGATAGGATGCTTGTTGGTAAGTTGCCTACTGCATCATGAACTTTCAGATCCTCCTGTAGTGTTATATCATTGAAATTGGCTCTTAGATTTCTGTCAGTTTTTTTCAGTCATTGTATCAAAACTGCACAGTAGTTAAATTCTCAGCTAACAGTGATAGGCGAAAATATTTTAAATTAATAACAAAGCTTATTAGTCATGTTTTTACTAAATAATCATTCGACTGGTTGCCAGTATGATTGGAGGTGTCTCAGAGGCGGAGATTCCTTAAAGAGCAACGCATCTTGGCCGTCCATCAGTAACAGATTTTGGAAGACTACAATCCCTGCTTCCTCTCCACCTCAACATTGGGTGTAACTTCGTATTATTTTCATTTTAAATAATTTCATTACATTTTGTATTTCTTTTTTATTTTTATATCCATCTCAATATACCTACTCGGGAATCCAGAGTAGACCTGATGATTATCCACACTAAGACCGAAACTGCTTATCGATAGATTTAAAAGGTATGATCTAGACTATTTTTTTATCATGATTGACAAATAGAGCGCTGTTTTTGTTGCTCAGACTTTCCGGGCGTAATAACTGATAATATCCTTCTTGGATCTGTCGTTAATTTTTCGATCCATCGTTTTTGCCGAAATTCTCCACCGGAGCGCTAGTAGTTCTGCTGCAGTTAGAGAACGTCGTCTTTGTTTTCTCGCACTCGCAGTAGGACGTCAGCGATGTATAAAGGGGCCACTGTTCCTACCGTGCTCGGACGCACAGGATAGCGTACCCACGGGTGCGGTTCCTGTAGGGAGATGCTTGTCCACTGTTGGTCGAGCTGATCTCTACGAGATTACGAGAGTAACTCGTGTGTCCGATCCTTGATTGTCGTGAGTGCATTCGTGTTCTCTCGATAATCCATTTTTGTCCGGGGCAAGTCCCGGAGATAAATTAAATTGGTCCCAGTCCCCCGGCTCCGACCAAGGTTTTCGGGAGGTTTTCCTTGGTTGTAAGACGTATGCCGGAGCTGGTAAGCCCCTCCCACTTATTCCCAATTGGGATCCCCCTTTGCCCCACTATCAGCTTGTCTGATATTGGCTGAATAGAACCGCGACTCTTTATGGGCAGGATCTCAAACAGCCCGCTCCGCTCCACTCCACGGAGTGGAGAATGAAAAGAGATAAGTTTTTTTTTTTTTTTTTTTTTTTTTTTTTTTTTTTTTGTTTTTTTTTTTTTTCTCCCCCTACCGTGCTCACGGGTGCGGTTCCCTCAGTGGGATACTTGTCCACTGTTGGTCGAACTGATCTCTACGAGCTTACGAGAGTAACTCGGGCTCACGATCCCTGATTGTCGTGAGTGCACTCGAGCTCTCCCGATAATCCGCTTGTAGTCTGGGGTAACGTCCCAGGCATAAATTAAATTGGTCCCAATCCCCCGGTTCCGACTAAGGTTTTCGGGAGGTTTTCCTTGTTTGTAAGGCGTATGCCGGAACTGGTAATCCCCTCCCACTTATTCCCAATTGGGATTCCCTCTTTGTGCCACTATCAGCTTGTCTGATAATTGGCTGAATAGAACTGCGACTCTTTATGGGCTGGATCTCAAACAGCCCTCTCCACTCCTTGGAGTGGAGAATGAAAAGAATAAGTTACTTTTCTATCGACGCAGACGATATCGTGCTCACGGGTGCGGCTCCTCTAGGGGGAAGCTTGTCCACTGTTGGTCGAGCTGATCTCTATGAGATTACGAGAGTAACTCGGGCGTCCCATCCTTGAGTGCACTAGTGCTCTCCCGATAATCCATTTTTAGTCTGGGGCAACGTCCCAGAGATAAATTAAATTGGTCCGAATCCCCCGGTTCCGACCAAGGTTTTCGGGAGGTTTTCATTGGTTGTAAGGCGTATGCCGGAACTGGTAAGCCCCTCCCATTTATTCCCAATTGGGATGCCCCCCTTTGCCCCACTATCAGTTTGTCTGATAATTGACTGAATAGAACCGCGACTCTTTTATGTGCCGGATCTCATACAGCGCGCTCCACTCCTCGGAGTTGAGAATGAAAAGAATAGTACCTCCTCTATCTCAGGTTCCGGCGAGTAAGTGCATTCGGCGTACGCACCTGAAGATGGCAGCCATTTAGTCTGTCGAAATACCGTGTCTCGTTGTCGATGTTATCCTGCAGCAGACCCAAGAAGAATGTTATCCAAGTGCTGTTATTCCCACAATTCCGCAAATAAATAACCAATTATTTACATGGTGTCTGTTCTTTCGGAGCAACTCCATTTATTTCCGAACGGACACCATAAAAATATAACTGTGTGAATGTCTAAAATATAAAAATGAAAATTTCAATGCTGATGCACAAATACGTCCGAACCCATCAAGGAACACAAGTGAAGCTGCAGATAAGCGGAATTATTGACAGGGCGTCCGACGATCGTAGGGTGCTCGATGAAAAACGTGTCTAGCTTGCCTAATGGTTAAGGCGACCGATGACTCAAAGCGGAAAATGAAGGTACCGGTACAAATTTTCAACTTGACCTCTGAATTTCATTCAACACTCCCGAGCAGTCAAAATGTTTAGATATTGCTTATTCAACGTACATTAACCGTCTGGTACGGTGCGGGGCAGCAATGTGTTTCAATATAGTGTCAGCTGAGATTATTCGAAAAAATTGCCTTACATATGGAAATTATTTGCTCCCCAGGACTGTAGTAAATTTTAAACAGGAAAGTGTGGTTCTAGACATCAGAAATGTGTGTGTGTCTGTATTGTCCTTTGCATAAGGTAGCCTTTTTGAACGGCTAGAGAACGATGTAACGGGGGTCGTGTATGCACTAAATAATATCAAAATTTTCTGACGTATTCATTTCTGCAAACAGATTCGACGTAGCAGTTATGGTTCTTTTGGCAATCGTTTTTTTAATCAAAGACGTTATCACAAATTCTGATAAAATACCTATTATTTACTGTCTTTAAGTTGTCAGCAATAGCCCAGTTTCACATGATGTCCACCGTCATGAAATACGCGGTAAAATACTTTTTCGTTAATATTTGTTGAATGGTAAATGCTTATAATTTTTATTGATTATTTGTCTGCACCTACGTCTTTTGTGCTGTCGCAATATTTTTTGTGTTTGCTGCGTATAAATGAAGCCTGATTTTATATTTTTAACTTGAAATTATTTTATTAGAAAGTTTTCATTCATTTCACATTAAGCAGTTGTTGCCGGTATGGGTTTTAGTATTTCTGGCAGGGTTGTCAATGAGAGATCATTCAGCTATGCTCTGTGGTTGGAGTTCATTTATTTATCTGTAAGATGCAATTTTCCACGCTCTGAAACGATTAAATTACTGTAATATTCCGGATTATTGTTCAGTTGTCGGATGGATTTATTATAGTAACTCTTCGTCCCCATCTGCTGAGGACATCTTCAAATGGGATCGTGGCTTCTTAGATATCTGAATCATCCCATGGCCCGCTAGTGATTTTACGTTTTAGCGTTTTATCTACATAATGTAATTTATGGTGTAGCAGGGTAATCTTTCTAAAGTTTGGCGTGTGGTAGCGTGGCGTGTGTATTCCTGTTTTTATCTAAAGTTTGGCGTGTGGTAGCGTGGCGTGTGTATTCCTGTTTTTATCTAAAGTTTGGCGTGTGGTAGCGTGGCGTGTGTATTCCTGTTTTTATCCCGAATTTTAATATAATTATGTAAATAATTATTGTGTTTCAACTCTGTTTGTTCGCTCAGAATTTTATCAGGGCATGTACTAAAACATGTATGAAAAAAGGACACCTATTTTAGCTGCGTTGTAGTAACTTTTTCGATTATAATTAAGTCATTAAAAGATATATACTATGCTGTACGAGCAAAAGAAACAAAAGAAGCGTTTGTTTACCTAAATTCCAAATTTGGGATAGTACCTAGACATTCTCAATTCATTAGTTTCAGAGTGATGATTTAAACATTCCAGATACGCCTTAAACAATTCGCTGTACACTTTTCTCAGGATGTGTAAACACTGAAAACTGTACACCAAGAAATGTAACTGGAAATACGTCACTCTGGAAACAATGAACTGAGAATTTCTCGTTCCTTGTTGAAATCCGGGTTTGCACTTGTAAAGACTGATTGCCGCTAACTACCTGTTTAAAAATTATTCGAACAGACATTGGTGCTGTCATTTAGGTTATGGAACCATAACTGAACAAAGGATGTATTAAGGACAACATCAAGCTAGAGTGAGTTTTGCGCAGAAATAACACAGGGGCATCAAAAACATCGAAGCGGCAGTCGTAAATGAAACATTCTTGAATTTGTTTCGGATAACAAAAGAACACCTCGAATAACTGCGTTTTGCGCTGTGTTAAAATATGTGATACATTATATGTAACGTATTAGAGAAAATGATACTACGAGTGTCTCTTTGATAATTGTCGATTATCTGTCATCTCTCCACATTTTATTCAATGCCCTCCGATCAATTACAGTGTTCTAATGTGACGTGTAGGATGCCATTTACAGTGCAATGGAGACGCATTTGAAAGCTAAAATGTCCACTTTTCCACTCCGCACAGTGAAATACGACTTATTTTCAACCCATATTGAATTTTGGAGTTATGCTTCGTGCAAATACACACACTCACACACACACACACACACACACACAGAGAGAGAGAGAGAGAGAGAGAGAGAGAGAGAGAGAGAGAGAGAGAGAGAGAGAGAGAGAGAGAGAGACTGCAAAACAGTTGATACACCCAGTCTAATAATATACTGACACCACATATTTGCTACTTTCCTTCTGAAATCAGTTTGACATGTTTTTAGAACAATGAGGATGCCAATTCCTAAATATAAATATTTTGCCAGCACTGCATAAATTTTCAGCATTTCAATAATCTTTTGTGTATCTACAAGTCACCGTCATCAAGCGATAATAGTTGCTTCCACATGTACAAATCATATACATGCATCTTGCATCATATACGTGAATAAAGCATTATGTGATAAATAAAATTCTTCCGGGTATGAGACCGCATCGTCATTTTATAAAACTCTACCAACGTTTCGGCCGCTGTTGCAAACGGCGTTCATCAGGGACTGTGTGACACAGACCCTGATGAAGGCCGTTGCAACAGCAGCCGAAACGTCGGTGAAGTTTTATAAAATGACGACGCGGTCTCATACCCGGAAGAATTTTATTGATAGTGACAACAGCCGCGGAAGCCTACGTTTGCATTTAAAGCATTACGTTATCACGAAGGATTTAACTACTGCACAACAAACCCTAGTGTAGAGTTCCCTTTGCCTAAAATCGCCAACTGGTATTCTAAAGCTACGGTCCATCCCATATATAAGTTACCGAAGCAAGGAAGAGCTTCTTTGGGTTTGGCACAGCAAGCAGCAGACGCCAACTTTCTGTGGGTTTGCCACAGCCAGCAGTAAATGCCAACTTCCTAAGAGTCATAGGAAGTATTTGAGGATGTATGTATCATTTTTCGATTACTGCTTTCAGTGAAGTAAGTTAACTAGCGGGTAAGTGGTTCACCACTATCAAATATGGTGAAATGATTACATTCTCTTTATTAATAACGAAAAAATGTGGCATGGAACACGGTCATATATGAGCTTATGTTGGTCGTTAGTGTTCCTAATATTTCCCGTCAAATGGATCATAGTATAGTCCCTTGGCGATATTAAGAGCGTCTAATTTAATATGTTAACCCATCCATTTCACAGTTTTTGCGAAGTTGTTCTGTTCTTAACAATTATTTTTACTTCATCCATTTTCTCATCTGGTACCCCCTGACGTCATATTGTAGTCTCGCCCAAAAACATGAAAGCTGTACCAAATTTGCAACCAGCATCTCACAAACGGAAGCAAGCTCTTATAAGAAGAGGCTGGAACTCTTCTATCCTGTTAAACAGACACACATTTCCAATGAGGTCTCAAGAAGTGGAACAAAACGAAACTGGAATCGTGAACCTTCAATATTATATACAGAGGACGATCTCTATCTTAGTGTTGATGACGTTTCTGCAGACGACACATGTGTATTTTACTGTTATAAGGAAATAAAGCCCTACAATTTGCTGTAAAATAATTGCACTTCATCTAGATTTCGACATTTCTTCATTATAAAGTAAGACACGCATAAAGGTCTTTCACATTCACAGAATATGTGGCATCAACTGCGATTGGACAAAGCTGAAAACATTTACCCAGCCGGGATTCGAATCCGAGTCCTACTTTCTAGGCAGTTGCGCTGACCACGACACTACTGGGGACGCACTGACCACTGCACCTGCAAGGACTACCTAAGCACGCCTCCCGTCAGATACAAATTCCCGATCTACCCTGCCCACTGTACTCAAACTCGTAGTTTTGCAACTCTTATCCTTGCGGCTATTAGTTCAAAAACTACGAGTTTGAGTACTGTGGCCAGGATAGAACTGACAATTTGTATTTGACAGGAGGCATGCTTAGGTAGTCCTTATAGGGGCGGCGGTCACTGTGTCCCCAGTGGTGTAGTGGTCAGCGCAACTGCCTAGAGAGCAGGAGAAAACCAATGTTCAAAATCATTTGTGTATTTTGTAATACGTTTTTCGACGATTTTTAGTGGAGACCAATGGCTTATGCGTTTTTCGGTAATCAACTGGGAATAAAAATTCTGTGATGCAGTAAACAGCGATCGCAGTTGATACTTTTATCTGTCTGAAGCTCCTAAATTTGTTCTACATAATTCTGGCATTAATAATTCCATAAAATTACACAAATTTAAAATTTTCGCATAAGTTCTAAACAAGTTGTTTTTTTATTACTATTAATATAAATACTTTTGAGGAGAAAGAGTTTCAAATCACTTTCAAAAGCTAAACCAATATGTGGTCATCCACTTTTAAACCGGTGCTCCTAATGTCGCTGCTTGGGTGGTAACAAAAAGAAAGGAAAGTGGTATTAGGTGCCCAATCTCGGAAAATTTAAGCTCATTCAAAATTTTCCACTTGAACTCAACACAGCATAGCTTTTGGAAGCACCTGTGAAATGGAACCTGATGAATGGCAGTTTCTAGAAATATATATTTAGTTTTGATATCACGAACACGGAGGATGAGTAGGGAAATAATTAGACTATGCTACATTTTGCGCCCTTATTTAGTTAAAACGACCATCTTTGGAAAAAGTCTTTTATACGCTATGCAATTGAAACTTCTTATTTTTTTCGCATTGTGAAGGCATAAATGAATACACAAATTGTGGCAATAGTATTGGAGGCCTTGAAGTCAAGATGGTACCACATTTTTAGCTTCTGAACTAAGTAGTTCCACAAAGTTCTAACGATATCAGCTGTAGCGTTCAGGCGGAGACAGGAATTTTTAGGTTTACACACAAAACTTCCGTGACATCGTATGGAGGGCAACTTGCGTAATTTTGGTTGCCTGAGCGGCGCTGTGGCCAGTTATTCGGTGATACACCCTTAATGGTGCTGGCTGCTGTCGAGGAACATCGGCATCGTCGTTCCGCCACTAACACGCTCCCTGGAAGGACCATCGACGGAGCGCAAACTCAAGCTCTAAATATGGCATTTTTCTGGCTCCCCATCGACAGCGGCGAGGGCTACTTTCGAATAATACAGTGTGTTCAGGATGCCTCTTAGCGGTTGTGAACCTTGTCTAATATTCTGCGTTCTGCTGAATACTGCTCCCACGTGTGGAAAGACAGTGTCTACGCAGCACAGACTGATGACCCACTTAAAAGCCATGAGAGACCTACGCCCATTCTTCTCAAACTGATGTTTCTCCAGCTACATAAATAGGAGTTGCAAAACTAATAGAAACACCTGACTTTGACACAATATTTATATGTTAGTGAGGACGTGGCCCACCCATTGGCTCTAAGTTTTCGAGGAAGAGAATCATAAATCGTCTTTATACTCTTCCTGAGTGCGTCTCGGTTGCACAGTGGTAGAGTGCCAGACTACAGGTCCAAAGGTCGCGGGTTCGATCCCCGCCAGGCCCTAGGATTTTTATCTGTCATTTTTCACTTCTTCCCCCTCTGGCAGTATTGCTTATGTGAAAAATATCAAGTAGCACCGTGGTTCGGAATCCACGTAGGTATCCCTATAAATGGCTGGGTAAGTCAATTTGAAGGTCGGAGGAAGGCAAAGGCATACCACCTCCAAACAGGACCATGCCTAGTAAAGCACTGTGGTGCTAAAAACAAATCTTCGGATTGTTAACTGCTCTCTCTCTCTACTTTCCATGGATGTTATTTATTTATTCAGCGTGTGGCAAACCAGATGTACTGCAACTAACAATCATGAGTTGTATGATTAACAAAATGAAAATAAAAAAGTACGTTAATTGTTTGAATTTTTAAGAAGAGGTAAAGAACGAAATGTAGAAATTGATATCCATCCATGACCTGCCTCTGTCACTTCAAAGAATTCCTCTAGCCTTCCGTGATGAGCTCTTTTGCCACAGTTTATTACAATGCGTTTGATGGCCTGGTGTTAGTTACCACAGACACTGAGAGGATGAAGCCTGTCGCCATCGGTGGAGAATTTCAGCACAGACCCATGGTTGTGCGATTCCTATTGTTTTCCTTGCACGTCGTCGTAATTTCATGTCGGCTGGTCTTTTCTCAGGACTGTGGAGACTCCAACATTCCTCGCGGGCAATATTATTCCACATTGTCCACTTTCTGTTAATGTTGAACATAACTGCTTGTAGCGAATAGGAAAGATGACTTCCTACAGTTTAATCGGCTCATTAGGAGATAAGGCACATCAGAGTGAATTGGAAGCTCGGGGATTTTCAGTGATGTTTCTGTATTCCTCGAGAAGAGCATTCTGTCATCGAAGTTCTGGTGGCTCTATGTGGTAACCAGTAAGCAGAAGTAGATGTGTTACAACTTGTTATTGTCCTCGTGGCTGCACTTAGCTCTATGTCAATTTTTCTCCCATGCAAGCTATTAAGCCACACTTGAACACAATAGTCGGCAGCAGCCGAGGGGACTGAGGCGCTCCAGTCACGGTCTGCACGGCCACTACGGTCGGGGGTTCGAATTCCCCCTCGGGCATGGATATTTGTGCCGTCCTTAGTATTACCTAGTTTGTAAGTTTAGGGACTGATGACCCCCTAGTTAAGTCCCATAAGCTATACTAACATTTGAACATTTGAAAGATGAAAAAACTACAAATCTGCCTATATGATCCTCTGCGGCCTTAACTACCGTATCTCCAAGAGCCACCCATACGTACTCTACTGTATTACTTGCCCCAGTTTCAGCCAATCCTTGCCTAATGCTCCTTCTGAAACTCTAAACCACCCCTGGTTTCTTCAATTCCCCAGGTTCCATTTGCTAACTTTTCTACCTTCTTGTACTGTCTTGAGTTTTAATCTGCAGTTAATAAGCAATAAATTACGGTCAGAGTCAATATCTGCCCCTGGATATGTCTTACAGTTTAAAATAGATTTAGTAGATTTACCTACTACATTTCCTTCTCTTTCTTTTCCTTCTACCGCGTTTTCGTCTCCCTTAACTTTCTGAAAGATTTCTTTACCTCGTCGTACATTTCTTCGATATTCTTATCATCGGTCGTACTAGTTTGCATATAAATTTGCACTTCTGTGGTCGGTGTTGGTTTTGTGTCTATCTTTGCTACGATAATGCGTTTACTACGCTGTTCATAATAACTTACCCGCATTCCTATTTTCTTATTCATTATCAGACCTACTCCTGCGTTACCACCAACTGATTTTGTATTTATAACTCTGTACTCATCAGACCAGAAATCATGTTCATCTTGCGACCGAACTTCACTAATACCTACCATATCTAACTTTACCCTATCCATTTCTCTTTTCAAATTTTCTAACTTACCTACGCGATTAAGGTTTAGAATATTCCACGCTCCGATCCGTATAATTCCTGTTTTGCTTTTCTTGATGACGACAACCTCTTGAGTAGTCCCCGCTCGGAGATCCCAATGGGGGACTATTTTACCTCCGGAATATTTTACCCAAGAAGACGCCATCATCATATATTCGTATAGTAGAGGTGCATGTCCTCGGGAAAAGCATCGACTGTAGTATCCCCTTGCTTTCAGCCGTTCGCAGTAACTGTCTGGCAAAGCCACATTAGCTGATGTTACAAGGCCAGCTCAATCATCCAGACTGTTGGCCCTGTAACTACTGAAAAGGCTGCTGCCCCTGTTCAGGAACCACACGTTTGTCTGGGCAAAGATACCCCTCCGCTGTGTTGCACCTACGGTACGGCTATCTGTATCGTTGAGGCATGTAAACAACCCCACCTCGGCAATGTCTGTGGTTCATGGGGGTGGTATATGAACCTAATGTTCTGAATATGTAGTTTCCAGAAAAGTAGAATAGAATGTTCAGTGTTTTTGACTCACGGTGTGCCTCTTTCAGGAAATTCCAGTGGCATAATCTTGCTGGTCAGCTGCTTCTTTATCCTCTGCAGACTTTTTCAGGAGTCGTTTCCTTACTCTGAACACATTAGTGGTGGCTTTCTCAGCCTTTTAGCTTCAACTAGTCGCTGACTATCTATGGCAGGGCAATTATCATATTACTTCCTAGTTGGATGCCTAATTTGTCCATTACTTTTGTCCTACTAATTACACACACCTATTTTGAGGACTGTCCTATCAATAACTGTTTTCGGTACTCGTTGCCATCCTTAAACTCTTATTAGGATTTTGTTTACAGCCAAGTAGACATTCGAAAAACAATTTTTTATCTGCTTGAAGCATCAACGTGGCCGGTGTTCAGACATTTGTTCAAAGAGCATTTAAGACTACAGTAACTATTTAAAAGGAAAGAAACCATACATTATTGGAGACGGGAGAAATTTGTCTTTCAGACGGAGGCAAAATTTTTTTTGATGTTTCAGTGATTTTCACCTCCAGGTCCCCTTAAACTGGATGGCGTAAGCCGGGTTCGAACCGCCGTCCTCCGGAATATGAGTCCACGTGCGCCACCTCGTTCGACCACATTTCCAGTCATCCAGGTTTTATCATCATGGCAGCGCTCCGTTTGCAGATTTGCTTTGGCTTCCGTTATTATGGGTTTAGCAACTGCAGACCTTCGATGAAAAACTCCATCTGTAGTCTTTTTTATCAAAGTTAACGTTTTTCGTAGAATATTACTTACAATTATGGAAAACAGCAGTCAGAGACAGGGAAACAGTTGATTCTGAGACAGAATACATATATCAAATTATTGGAATGGAGCCGGCCGCGGTGGCCGAGGGGACTAAGGCGCTCCAGTCACGGTCTCCACGGCCGCTACGGTCGGGGGTTCGAATCCCCCCTCGGGCATGGATATTTGTGCCGTCCTAGTTCGTAAGTAGTTCATAAGTACTTTGTAAGTTTAGGGACTGATGACCCCGTAGTTAAGTCCCATAGACTATACAAACATTTGAAACATTGGATTGGAATGGACAGTAAATTTTGACCTCATGTTCAGTACACAGCATTAATAAACCCATTGGGTCACGTCCAGTTACTAATTCCAGACATCCCAGTTACTGATATATCAACAGATACTGATGAACAGGCAACAGACTAAAAAGGGGTGTGCATCTTCAGCTTTATCACAGTGTTACTTTAATAATTACTTCACAATTATATCTTGATATATACCTTCAATAGTTATCTCTTCCAATCCCCAAGTATGAATTCAGCTTTGGAAAAGTTAAAAATCACTGTTTCCTGTAGTAATGCAGTGCAATAAACATCAAAATATGTGTTTTAAAATTTTTTTTTAGAACTATTTATTTTTATGTGAAGTATTTCATGTGCAACACAGACGTTTAATCGAGGTGTTTTATTACTTGGGACATTATTTTGTTGATAGATAACACTGACAGATCAATAATACTAGAATAATCTTCGCCACAGCACCAAAGACAATTCACTGATTATTTGTCAAGGAGGCATCCCAGCACTAGCGGCACATAACACTACCGAAATGCACGGTGTCGTTTTGTTGTCTCCGTGCATTTCGATAGTGTTATGCGCCGCCAGTTCTGGAGTCTGATTTGAATCATGACGAAGCACAGTATGCTGAGGACCTTTCTGCGTAGACACGGTTACAAGGGAAGTAATCACGTTTTCTTTTATTACGTTTTAGATTTTTATTGTCTCAGGTTTTAAGATTCTTGTACAGATTATCTGATGATGAGGCCTTGCCCCATAAAACGCGTCCTATTTTAGTGTTTTTACACGAATTCTGTGGTTGAGCCTACTTCACAAAATAATTAAGTAATACAACCGCGACCTCACATCCATTATGGATGTAATTAAGTCAATTCACTGATGAAATAAAGTAACATGAACTACACTCACGCTCACACTCACAGACAAATACAGGCGGCAACGTAACACAACCTCCAAGACGGATAAATAAATGGCCGGCCGCAGTGGCCGAGGAGACTGAGGCGCTTCAGTCACAGTCTGCACGGCCACTACGGTCGGGGTTTTGAATCCCCCCTCGGGCATGGATATTTGTGCCGTCCTAGTTCGTAAGTAGTTCATAAGTAGTTTGTAAATTTAGGGACTGATGACCCCGTAGTTAAGTCCCATAAGCTTTACAAACATTTGAACATTTTTTGAATAAATTAATGCCACAGAAGTGGCTACACGCTGTAGCAAGCGGCAAAATTTCGTAGCAGAAGCATTTGTTTATCAGCAAGCAAGCGACTTTAAAGACTTATACACAAAATACGGTATAAATCAGCTTTTAATACGTTGTTATAGTATACTACATTTCGCTTCGATCCCAATCTTGGTTGAGAGTAATTTCGGCATCAGTATTCCACATAGTGAAGAGGCCATTACGTACATTGCTGTCGTGTTTCTACTAAAAGCATCACTCTCACACAATAATGAAATTGCTCCTCCACCGACACTGTACAATGCATTGAAAATACAGCTTTTTCGTTTTGTTTTTGTTATACTCATTCTGCTCGGAGAGAAACATCATGTGTAAATAAGCGAGAGGGGTCACAGTTTTGTAAATTAGTAGTGTGGCCGGAGCCGGGACAGTCAATCAGCGAGTCAATAAAAGCGATGCGTGGCGGGTCGAAGCCAGCTGCTGTATGGCAAAGTATATTTGCGAAAATATTAAATATGACGGGCGTGTTTGCCGGCGCGCAGAATACACGCGAGCGGCGCGGGAGCCGTCTGGCGACCGGCTGCCAGGTTGTGCGGCTGGGGCGAATGGAGCCAATTAAAACAGACTCGCCACGGTAAAGACCACTTTACATAAGCGCGCGCCCGATGAGATTCGCCACTCAAACAAAGGGGGCTTTGCATTGCAAATAAAAGCGTGTGCAAATAAACTTCTCACTATCTCTGCGCATGCGCGCGGTCCGTGGGAGGATGCGTGTTCCTGGCGATCTCCAACCATCGATTACCATTCGCGATTCAGCAGAATATTTAGCGAAATTAAAGTGTCGTATCTACAATCAAATCATTATTATGAACTGCCATTTTTACTGCATATAGAGAACTAGCTTTTATCCGATGCTTCGCTCACATTGATGACCTTGCATATTTGTCAAAAACCATCGAAGGCACAATAATTTCGCAACTTTGTTCTTAAGGGAATTCGTACCGCCCTGCCTCAACAACCTTAAGTTGACTGTATGAGTGCCCCTGGTGAGTATTTAAATGTGGTGTTTTTATCACATGTTTTGCATGTCTTTGGATGTATTTCCCCACGAACACTTTAAAATAACAGCTGGATAAAAGTTACGATTTTTTTTCTAATGCTAATTTTTTAAGTAAATTTTCACAATTTTGATTTTTTAAATTTTAACGATTGCAGTAAATACTCTTAAAGTAGAGACACAACACATTGCATTGTCCATGTGATGTGGTAGATAGTTCATTAATGTAGATTTAGAAGTTTCTGAGAAAAATGGGTATTTCAAATGTTCGTAGAGTCTATGGGACTTAACTACGGGGTCATCAGTCCCTAAACTTACAAACTACTTATGAACTACTTACAACTAAGGACGGCACAAATATCCATGCCCGAGGGGGGATTCGAACCCCCGACCGTAGTGGCCGTGCAGACCGTGACTGGAGCGCCTCAGTTCCCTCGGCCACCACGGCCGGCAATGGGTATTTACACTGAAAAATGTCATTTTGAGAAAATTGCGTTATAAGAGAAAATTTTAATATACAGCCAACTGATACATAGAAAATATGTTAGAATCCTCCTGTATAATAGTTCTTAACTTCACCTTCCTCTCCCAGTACTGCTCTCCTTCTCTTGGATCTGGCTTCTTTAGACATATTGTTTGTTGCAGTCTCTAACTTCATGTCTCACTGTTGCTCCAAGTCCACCCCACGTTTAGTGGCGTTGTAACTTTATTGATTCCGAGATATTACAGAACCTGTAGTCTCCGAGACTACACATCATTGATGGTAAGAATATCAATTTTGGTTTATTCAAGAGGAAAACTTTCACGGGAAACACAGAAACTAAATCACGGCTAGTGGATAACTGTTGTTCTCAAACGCAAACAAATGTACAGCTCAAGAGTTTACTGCGAAGTACCGCTTGTGTAGGCAACTTACGAAACGGACAGTTTTCTACAAAAAGAAAGAAACCACAACCTTCTAGACTATAGAGTTCCAGAGAAAAATTCCAATATCCGAAATGATAAGAAACAAAATTCTCAGAAATGTCAGTGCACGTTTATTTTCAAATATTTATTTAAAATAGTATGTAATAGAATATTTCAATAAAACCAACACCAAATTAATTAGCATTAATTAGCATAAACATCCATATTTTCATAATTTGCATAAAAGTAAAAATTTTATATTTCGTCATTTAGAGTTATCACTAGGATCATGAGGGTAAAAAAATCCAATTTACCGGTTTAAATGTAAACCGTGCGTGGATTAACGGAAAGTAGAATCCTTATTTTAGAGATGAAAATAAAGATATTGTTAAAAAGGGAAAGAAACTGTTACATCGTGACTAAACCGCTGACTTATGAAGCTACACGTTATGTACCGTGTAAATTGTGCAACGATTAAAATGTTATCAAAATCGGTTCGCAGGTTTGAAGACGTTGACGTTTTGAGTAAGCATTGTATTCATTATGTTGAATCGTATTGTGTACGAATGTTCAAACATTAAAAGTATTTTAAAAACTGTGATAAATTTCCAACATCAAAGTATAAATAACTTATCCAATGTCTTCAAGCGTCTTAGAAGCTATAAGAGAAACTTTGATACTCACTGTTCCGTAAATCGAGTTATGTACTATAAATTAACAAATATCTTGAATTAAACACATTCTAATGTAGCCAGGGTTCCAGCTAAGTCCATACCAGATTTATCAAAATAATGTAAACGGTTTAGTCGTTATTCTTCTCATCTATAATTTTAGTGTGGATTGAGAGCTCTCCGTCTGCAAAATCCTACACCAAATTCGATGTTATAGGCAGAGTGTCTCAAACCTATTCGGTCAAATTGAAATAGGTGTCTGTGTCTGCTAACGCCTCCGTGCAGGCGTGCAGCCCATAGTGGCTAGCTCTGTCTAAAAATTGTTTTAAATTTTGTGACGTAAGTTTTGCAGCTTGAGTTGTAAGTTTTATTTTGTTATTTGTTTTAATTTATAATTTGTGATGAAGGCAATCGAAGTTATTGCCGAAACCAGGTTAAATAATTTTAATTTAGTGACCAAGAGCTGCGTTTTTATCCTTTCAGTTTGATAGGAGATTAAAAAATAGAGACTCATACATATAACAAAGAAGTTTAAAATACATATTCAGAATTAAAATAGCCACGGTGGTTAAAACCACATGTATGTAGTAGTTTAAAATCTAGGATGGTTAAAACACAATGACGGAGCACACAGGACGACGACAAATGAACTGCTTATAAACACACAGCAACACGAATATTCTGCCTATGCGGCGGTGGCTTGCGTTAGAAAAGACACTTTCAATACTAAACACAAACACTGTTAAGGGAAGCGAGGGGAGGCGCGGAGGGAAGGGACGGGAGTTGAAAGGGGGAGGGTGGGAGTAAGGCACAAGAAGACCAAGGGATGGGGAAGGAGGGGGAAGCCAAGAATGGGACTGTGATGGGAAGGGGGAGAGGGCATTCAAATACTGGGATGGGTAGACGTCAGGACGGAAGGCGTCATGCAAGAGGGGGAGATGATGGGTTACCCTAGTACCCTCGGAGCGGATGTGAAGAGTGTGAAGGTGAAGGGAGGGGGATAACAATGTAATGGTGTGGCAGAGGCCTGGGATGCAACAATAGGTGGGACACAAGCAGGTGGTCGTAATCCAGTTTTTGGGTGATATATTAGAGGTGGAGGTGTTTGAGGAATTAGGTGTGGGAAAGGAGCAAGGTCATACCTGATCAGCATGGGGGACTGGATGAAGATGCGATAAGCCAGGAGTATGGCATGGCGTTGAACGATCTGGGAGGAGAAACCCAAGCGGAGTGGAAGCAGCAGAGGACAGGAGAGGATGCAATATGGAATAATAGGTGAAGAGGATGGTGGTGGGGTTGAGACCCCCATGTCCGGCCGGAAAGGAGTTTGGGGAGGTTGAGGCGAGAGAGGGCTTTTTCACAGACTGCTTGAAGTAGGGATTTCCAGGAGAGGAAGTGGTCCAGGGTTAGGTCTAGGTATTTAAGGGTTTTGGTTTGAAAGATAGGACAGTCATGGAGCGTAAGGTATAGGTCTCATTGGCAGAAGGAAGGAGTGGTGTGACCTATGATGATTGCCTGGAATTTGGTGGGGTTGACTGTGGGGAGTCCCTGGTTACAACAAGAGGAGAATTTGGTTAGATGGGGCTTACGGAGACGTTGAGTCGGACCAAGAAGGGAGCAAGGAAGTCAGTTTTGGTTTGAAAGATAGGACAGTCATGGAGCGTAAGGTATAGGTCTCATTGGCAGAAGGAAGGAGTGGTGTGACCTATGATGATTGCCTGTAATTTGGTGGGGTTGACTGTGGGGAGTCCCTGGTTACAACAAGAGGAGAATTTGGTTAGATGGGGCTTACGGAGACGTTGAGTCGGACCAAGAAGGGAGCAAGGAAGTCAGTGTCGTTAGCATATTGTAGGAGTTGGACAGGAGGCTGGGATTGCGGCATGCCAGCTGAGTATTTGAAGTATGCTGGTGAATACAGTGAGACAGTATTGTTTCCAGGACCTTGCTGATGGGACAACAGGATGAGGTGTTGGAAGGCGGCTTCCCAGGTTTGAGAAACAAGAGAATACAGGAGGTCTTCCACAGGTCGGGGAAAAGCCAGTGTAGAGGATGATGGTTTAGAGGGAAGCTAAGGCTTTATGGAAAGAATGGGGGCAGGCCCGAAAGTATGTGAGGCAGTCATGGTCTGGAGCAGTGTTGCGTTTAGTGCAAAGTGTCAAGGACTGTGATCAGTGTGTTGAATTCTGGAGGTGGGGGTGGGGGGGGGGGCGGGTGCTGTCCAAGTACTGAGAACAAGGGTGAGCGGCAGAATGGAGGTGTTGGTTTGGTCATGGATGTCTGGGAAGAGATTGTCTGGGATGGAATAGGTGTTAAAAGGTTGGTGGCAAAGTCAGTAAAAGGGAGGAGATGGTAGTGGGGGATGGAGAGACTGGCAGTAAGGCGCTGGAAAGTTGCCAGTGCAGGAGGAGAGAAACATTAAGATGGATGCATGTCTGACACCAGTCCTAGCGCTTTTTGCATTCAAAGGTTTTCTGATGTGACGTTGGTGGTGATAGAGTGTGTCTCGGTCATGAGTCCTCAGGAACAATAGAGGTGATGGGATTCATGGAGAAGGAGTACAGCCTGTAGAGGAAGGGTGGAGCAGAGCTGCTGGATAGTTTTGGTAGGGATGTGGGACTGGATGGTGTCAGCAACGGTCAGGTGTAGAAAGGAAGTGGTGTAGTCGATATTGGCGGAGCTGTGGAAGTGCACAGCGTAGTGGCTGGTGACCAACACATCCATGGAGCGACAGTAGACATCACAGTTGGCACGGGCATATTTTAGGAAAGGATTTGGGACAGGGAGCGCGAGCCTGTCTGCCATGGGGGTCAAGAATGAGGAGCTCGAGGGCATTATCACTGGCAATGAGATCGAGGACTTCCGCCTTCAGGCGGCCCTGGAGGTTAGGAGATGCGAGGATGACATTAGGGGTGATATCGCTCTGTGGGCAAGTGAGTTTTTGGAGGGGATAGGAGTCGCCGTGGAGCTGGGCTGGGAGACAAACTGACGCCACCCCAAGAGTTCGGTTGCAGAATGGGAAGAAAGGGTCAGGTCAAGGGAAACCACATAGGTCGTTAAGGATCGGTCTATGTGGGGTGGGAAGTCATACAGGAGGGAATAAATGATGGCGAGGGTGACTGTGAGGGAGGGGAGGAAGAGGAAGAGGTTTTTGGTAGGATCGTTGAGCAGAGGTTGTAGCCAGACCGGGTAGTGGTGAAAGTGACCAATCGCCACTCTGCTTCATGCGAGATATGGAGGTCCATCAGTTCGGTGCAGGAGGTAGGTAGCAGTATGGACAGAATGAAGGAAGGTTTCGTTGACGATAAAGGCGATCATGCGTAGGTGAAGAGGATTTTCATGAAGAGGAGCTTGTTGACAGGAAAGGAGCGGACATTGCTGTAGAGGAGGGTGTTGGACGGTAGTGCCATATGGGACTGAGGGTGGAGGGGCGGGAGTGAAGGATGGGGTGATGGGAAAAAGGTTATGGGTGTGCCTTATATGAGGGTAACATTTCAGGTAAAGGTGAAGTGGGAGTGGCTGTGGGAGAAGGGTGCAGTGGTCTCTAGTTGGAAAAAGGAGCAGGTGGTGAGGGTGATCTGATGGAGGGTATGGGGACTTTCACGGTAGGAGGGGAGCAGAGGGAGTTGTTGAAATGGATGGGAGGGTCGATCGGGCGGACAGAGACTGTCAGCTTGGGGTTGATAGGTGTGGGATGAGCTTGTCACGTGTAAGAGGTAGGTGCTGCAACAGGTGATGCAGGTCAGGGTACAAGCCAGGTTAAGTCATTGTTTCAGGAAGAGCACTGTCTTACAGTGGTGATCGTTATAGACCAAACGGCGTCCACAACAATAAGACTGAGATGGGGAGTGGAAAAGATACACCTTGTAGAGGCGATCGTATGTGTCCTTGGTGAAGAGGCGGTCGATGGATGATGCGGACTCGGTGAAGATTAGCATCAGGAAGGTGGACCTGGAGGCATTTTGGATCCGCTTGGCGGAGCGGATGGAGATGTCAGGGTCGCAGTTAAGCTGTGCCAACAGCTCTTCATCTGTGATCACCAGGCTAAGCTTGGTAATGTTTAGTGGCGGTCACTTTAACTGGGTGGGAAGTGGATGGGGCTGGATGAACGTTGAGAGGTTAGGTTGCATTAGGATGTGGTGGGGACCGGGGCCTGGCTGCGATATGTGGTGATATTCAGAGCTCGGCGATTGTGGCGAGTCTGCCACGATGGCTCAGCAGTGTCGAATTTTAGCTGTGGCGCTGGCAACGGAAGGAACTCATGAGAAAACGTAACACGGGGAGGAGGAGGAGGGTGTGGAAATGGAGAGGGAGGGAGGAGTGGCGGCGGCTTGGGAGGACGTGGTGGTGGAGAGGAGGATAGAGAACAGAAGATTGAGACTTGGGGATGGAGGAGGTGCCGTATGTAATGGTGGTGGGAGCTTCGGAAGGGGGAAGTATGAAGAACAGTGTTGCTTGTGGTGGGTGGAGTGTCCATGGTGGATGGGAAACATTAAACACTAGAAGTGAAGAAGAGCAAAGTCTAATCTCGACGTCCTGAATCCTGGCGACACGATAATGGAGGGGTCGGACGTTTGGCTGGTGGTTACGAGACTGGGGCTGCTGGTCCCTGACCGCGGTGGGCGGGGAGGAGACGACGGTCCTAGGGGATGCCGACGCGATGGCTGCGGAGACGGCGGGCGGCAGCAACGAGAGGAGACTGAAGGAGAGCCGGAAGGCGCCCAGACGATGGCTTCACCGGCGGGAGGGAGGGCGACGATCCGGCACCGACGGCATTGCCAGGGGGACCAGGCGACGGTGGGTCGGGGCTGCAGCGTTCCGGCGGTGGCTGATCGGCTGTTGGGCGGTAGCTGGTCGGCAGAAGCTGGTCACAGCAGTGTAGAAAATGTTCAAATGTTTGTTAAGCTTATGGGACTTACCTACGGGTCCTCAGTCCCTAAACTTATAAACTACTTATGAACTAGGACGGCACAAATATCCATGCCCGAGGGGGGATTCCAATCCCCGACCGTAGTGGCCGTGCAGACGGGACTGAAGCGCCTCAGTCCCCGCGGCCACCGCGGCAGGCAGCAGTGTAGACGTCGGTCCTGTGCAGGTGCAAAATCCAGCAACGGCGACGGCAGGAAGCCTGGAACACAGTTCCGTATAAGCTGAGCGGGTATACGATGCCTGCTACCAGGAAGAGTGAAATTGCTTTCAGTATTATCATATGTTGTAGTGGCGAATTAACAACCACACGTGAGCAGTTTTGCAGAATTCAGACGTTGAACGTCTTGTACTAAATGGAAAATGGTCGAATGTTTGATGAAAGCAAATTTCTCACATTTATATCAAAACTGGTCCTGACCTTACTGTCTATGTTACTGGAAAAGAAGTCTCTATTCGCGACTGTGGCAACACCGTAGTTTTTTTCGCCGGAGAAACAGAGACGGGGAGCAGTAAGGTGTACGTCCCAGTACACTTGTAAGTGGGCCGCTGCTAGCCTGTTACACGCAGCGCGTATACTGACGATTAATTTTGCGGAAGACTAAACCTAATTTGGAAATTTGAATGTAATGTTCGATGCTGTGGTTAGATGTTAAGCCTGCATGGATTTTACTAATCCTTTCAATGGAAGTTTCTGAGTGTTTTATTCTTCTCACATTGTGAAAAAAAATTGGTTGAACATTACTGCAGTCAAGCATGTCCAACACCTAGAAGTATTCCGAATGGATAAAGATCTTGCGGGTACTCAGAAGGGGTAAAGACAAAGCTAGTAATCAAAACAAAGTATTTCTTCCATTGAACAACATTGAAAATCAATTTAAATTAAAAACAATAGCTATAAAATTGATTCTATGAAATATTCCTGACAGCAGTATCTTAACTCAGCTGTAGAACTACCTCCCATGCTGATCTCTTCTTCCTCCGCTGTCTCACTGGATTCGTCGTCAGCAGTTTCGGTCGCTGACGATAATGATTTGTCACTTGAATCCAGCCCGACTGATATAATTTTCTATTTCTTCGTCAATCAGAGCATCTCTTCTCCAATAGTCCTCGCACACTTTTTCTACGTGACATATCGCTTTTCTCCAGTCTTCTATCACAGCAGCAAAGGCATAAGCTGTAATTTTTTCAGCTTCGTGAGCGAAACGCCTGAGATATTCTGAGCACGGATTTTATCTTTTACAGTATTCCATATTAATTCGATGGTATTCAGATCAGGATGGTACGGAGGTATTCGAAGGGGTACCAATCCATTCTCTTAACTAGTGTCAGAAGTTCGGCTTTCCGTAGGTCGGTGTTGGTCAGACAGGATTGCATTTCACTTTTTAGAGAGCTGGAAGAAGGCAGTTTATTCTCTTCTTTATGGTGATATGGAGCATTATCAAAAACAACAATACTTCTTGGAGGTAAGCCTGGCATAAATTGGGTTTCAACGTAAATTTGAAAGTTTTTGCTAACCATTTCTGAGTGATCGTCGGGCGTTATAGTTTTTAAATCATATACGAGAAGTGCACCCTGAATGAAACCCATGTCTCCGCCTTCAAAAACAACAATTAAACGGTGACGGACACTTTTGTTTGGCGACACTCCTCACACACTATCACTTTGCCAACATTTATTTACTGTATAATGCGTGTGAATCCATGTTTGATCCAAGTAAACCACTGGTTGCTGATGGTAGATTTCTAAGTAAAAACCTGAGAAATTAATCCCTGTTAGCAACAATGTCCTTGCATTAGCACAAAACAACACATTTATTTTGGCACCTTCTAAAATGAAATCCCGTAGACGAAACAAATTTTCTAAGGGTTTCCTTGCTAGCTATGAAACTCAGATCTGTTGCGCAGTTTTCGCAAAGTTGGTATTTCTTTATATTGCTCGTAATACCGTTGAAATTGCTGTCTGATAATGCATTTATACATATCATCGATCACTTACTTATTGTGAGGTTCTTGCTTCTTCTTCGGCGTAGAAACGTGATTTCCACTCTGCTCGGCATCGTGTCCTTGTTTCCGTAATTTGGTAACCATCCTCGTGTTCAGCTTTATCATTTTGGCAGCACGTTCCTTCTGCAACGGCACGGTCAGTATCTTCTGTATCTCGTCGTCAACGAATTTAATTACGTTAACCGCAAGCCGCCGCGCCTGTTGTCGACGACACTTTCCACGCTCACCTTCCTTTCTCGCACTTACAGGTAGCAACGCGCACTAGTGTAAGCTTAGCCCGGCTTTACTTTGTCACGTGACCAAGTTAGTTCCTGCCGCTGCCGCGTTACCACTTCTCCTTTCCGCGTAATACACGAGGAACTGTTTTTGTAGGTGAATAAACATGTTGCCAGATCCTTATGGGTATTTATGCTATCAGAAGGTAATAAGTGTCACGAAATGATAAGGCCAATTCAAGCGTTCCATGTAAATGTTAGCATACGCATCACTATTTTTTCCCGTAAATTAAACGGCCAGAACTAAAACATATAACAGAAACAGTAACGTAATTGCAGGTTCAATAAATAAACACGCGTTGTTAGAACAGCAAGAAACTATCTGACAGGTATCATCATTGCTATTCTTCCAATTACTGTATATTATTCTTTGTCCTTTACTTCGTTTAGCGCAACTGTACATGAGCCTTCGTGTTTAATTCCTAAAATTTATTTGCAAACAAAAGCAAAGACGATGACATTGATCTATTATTGATAATAACATTAGAATATAACATTATTAACGATAAAAGCAGAAAATAGAGAAACTGTATAACCATACAGAAGCAGTGATTCCCTACGTAAAGGCAGATGAATATCTAATAATCTTGGGTGATTGTAATGTGGCTGAAGGTGAACAAAAATAAGATAGGCGTAATTGAACATGCGCTAGGCAGTACGAATAGGAGAGGAGAAAGATTATTGATTTTTGTAATACATTTAATAAGATAAAAACAAAACCATGTGCAGTTCTTATGTGTACACATCTGGTCTATTAATGTATATTACGCAAACTACAATTTGAAATTTCACTTCAGATATTGCAGTGTTGAAGAGAATTATTTCTTCCTTTAAGATATCCCGTTACTTAATTAATGTTATATTCTGAAGAACACGACAAATATTATTCAAAATGTATTAAGGAATTTTTTTTTCTGTGAATAACGTGTGTTCGAGTTTTATGTATCGATATTTTAACAACTGGTCCATGAAACATATCTGTATTAGAATAACAATTGCAAGACTGAGCCGGCCGAGGGGACTGAGGCGCTCCGGTCACGGTCTGCACGGCCACCACGGCCGGGGGTTCATATCCCCCCTCGGGCATGGATATTTGTGCCGTCCTTAGTAGAAGGTAGTTGATAAGTAGTTTGTAAGTTTAGGGGCTGATGACCCTGTAGTTAAGTCCCATAAGCTTAACAAAATTTGAACTTTTTTTTTTTTTTTTTTTTTTTTTTTTTTTTTTTTTTTTTTCAAGACTGAACAATTTAACGAAAAATTTTATGGATTTACACACCAAGTTTTGAACTTTAAAGAACCAATTATTAGAGTTCGAAAATTTTTACATTCCACAAGGTCATGGTAATTAAGACTGTTTATGGTTTCTATTGTAATTAATACTTCCGTACATTACGGCTGTATAGCCGGCCAAGAAAGGATTCTGATACGGTCTATCAATAATCTTTAAGTTACAAGCTTTGAAACTTCGAGTAATTTTCATGCAAGATACTAAAACTATAATGGAGGTAAATCAGCCATTCGAGTACAAGTTTCATTGATTGTGTTACAACAAGGGCAGAGTGCAAAAAATATCTGAAGCAAATTGATATTCCAGACCGGGAATGCCTGACGGGAACACATTTTGTACATTACCTACCAAGGTTTCACAAGGCCATCCATTTCCAGAATAAGGAGAGTATAAACAGGAACTAGTCACTGGGATCAGCAGACTCTAGCATGAAGTCAAAGTAAGAATACGACAATACCTAGACGCTAAAATGGATTTGGTTGTCATTACACATTACACAGAGGCGGAATAAACGTGCAATGTGAAGTTTGTACAAGAGCCAAGAGGCAAGAATGAGACTACAACATTACAGGCAACATGCAGCTGGAGAATCGACAGTGCAGCTGTCTAGGTCAATCATTTAAAATTAAACGTTGTGTCAAAATGAGTCATTGTCGCCAGCCGCAGTGGCCCAGGGAACTTGCAGCGCTCCAGTCACGGTCTGCACGGCCACTACGGGCGGGGGTTCGAAATCCCCTCGGGCATTGGTATTTGTGCCGTCGTAAGTATAAGGTAGTTCATAAGTAGTTTGTAAGTTTAGGGACTGATGACCCCGTAGGTAAGTCCCATAAGCTATGCAAACATTTGAACTTTCTTTTTCTCTTTTTTTTTTTTTTTTTTTTTTTTTTTTTTTTTTTTTTTTTTTTTTTTTTTTTTTGAGTCATTGTCATATAAGGGTTTCCAATCTCACAAAGAAAGTACTTGGGCTCGAACAAACACATATCCACCAAAATCGTATGACAGATAATATAAAGATCCCTTATTGCACTAGTGATACTCCCACATCTGCAAAACTCTGCAGTCGTCCGTTAGAGGCCTCTGCATGTGCCATGCCGTATTGCACTTTGACCAGTCCGTTCGCCAGTAGGGACGGTGCAGTGTGCTTCCGAAGTTGCGTTTTGTGATGTTATTTGTGTGTTGAAGCGTCATATGGGGCGGCGATTGCTACTTAATCCTGCTAATGTATTGCGATTAGTTGAGATGAAGTTACGAAGAACCCTCCTTCGTGAAGATGGTATTAGTGTAGAAGATGAATCATTTGCATGTTTTTTCGTATCTGTTATGGTACAGAAATATGAGCATAAGTTATATTCTGCTGTAACAAACTCATAATAATGATAATAGGGATGATAATGAGGAAGAACTCATTGCAAGCGGTAGTGCTACGGTAAGTGCGGGAAGAGGCGATGGAAGCAGTGGCAGTGAATACCAACAGTCTTTCGGAAAGAAGGTTAAAGTTGCAACTATCATCACGGCTTTCGATGACAATTCGCTAGAGAACATGTACGATGATTATTACATAAGTTATAGTTAAGATATCTGCATTACGTATGGCGTCTACAATTACATCTACAGTGCTGTCTAGAGCATGGTTGCAGAGCTTTGAAGAAAAACGACACCCACCAGCACATCGAAGTGTACGTAGAGATCCTGTAACCAAACGTTCTTGCAGATATGTTTGTTCGAGCCCATGTACTCTCCTTGTCAGTAGTATGAAGTTGCAAATAAAGTTTAAAAAGAGGGCTTTAATAAAGGAATTGAACTATTTACCATCACAGAGCGTTACCTTAGATAGATGGCTGACCTACGAGTTGAGCCTTAGGTCTTAGTTATTTAGTGAATCGTGACTGAGTTGAACACTAGCAGGTGTTGCCCCCATTTAATTAAATCAGCCCGTATTCCAACTATCAGTGCCAGTCACGTCCCCCTGAACCGCGGTTCCCCTGTCACATAGGAAAACAGATATTCCTCGCTTATCTGTATTTCATCGTTAATCGATGACGCCGTGCCACGAAACGCCCCCCATTCGGCGGAATTTGCATGCGATCCGCGACCGCTCAGTATCAGCTGCCGCAGTATCATTAATTACATTTGTCCCCGCAAGTTTTCATTAGCAAGCCGTCAGTCGCTGTCTTATCTCCGGTGGCGGTTAATTTCTGCTGTCAGGACTGCGTTCCATTTTCCCTTTTCCCTGTTTTCCATCAGCGCCGCCCGGCGGCGTGGCGGACGTGACACGCCAGTGTTGTTGTCTGGAGGCCCGTTTACAAACAGAGTGTCGCGGTTATCGGGTCGGCCTCTTCATGGATTTAGATAGCCGGACGTTTCCTGCTGGAAGTGTGCGCAGCTAACGGGTCATCAGTTTCGGGTTGCCCCCGCCCGTCCCCACTGGTGTAGTAAACATGTCGCTCGAAGCGATAGCGCCGCTACAAAACCTCCAGGGGACTCAGGCGGGCAACAGCCGTTATAGATCTGTAGTGTTTTCACAGCAAATGTTAAAATGTTTGTAAATCTATCAGACCAAACTGCGTGGTCGTCAGTCCGTAGCTTACAAACTACTTAAACCTAAGTAAACTAACCTAATGACAAACAAACACACCCATGCCCCAGGGAGGACTCGAACCTCCACGACGAGCAACCGCGCGCTCCGCAACGAGACGCTTTAGACCGCTCAGCTACTCCACCGCGGCTGTTTTCACAGCTTCCCTCGCGAAACCATCCTGCAAAGTTCGGTAGGTCAAACGATTATACCAAAAAAAATGTTTTGCATCAACAAAAATTATATGGCATCCTACACAAGGCTAATTTTAGATTTGTACATCTTCCAATTTATCGATAAACAACAACCTAAAAAATTACGTCTTTTGTATTTTATGGAACTTTTTTCATTGATGTAACTTCATTCAATACAGAGCTTAAACTGGAAAGAACACGTACATAATGTCGTGGGAAAGGGGAACCAGAGAAGGCGTTTTTATTGGCAGAATCCTTGAAAGATGCAACAGAACTACAAAAGAAACTGCATACACTACGCTTGTCCGTCCATTTTTGGAGTATTGCTGCCCAGTGTGGTATCCTTATCAGGTGGGTTTGACGGAATACATCGAAAGAGTCCAGAGAAGGGCAGCTCGTTTCGTATTGTCACGTTACAGGGGAGACAGCATTACGGAAATATACAGGATGCGAAACACAACTAGCTCTTTATCCACACGAAGTGATGGTAGCTATCAACAAGGGTTCGCAAATCGATTCCGTATTTCTTGATTTCCAGAAGGCTTTTGACACCGTACCTCACAAACGGCTTTTAATCAATTTGCGTGGTCATGGTATATCGCCCCAAATTTGCGATTGGATAGGGGATGTCCTGCCAGAGAGGACACAGTTCGTAGTAATGGATGGTAAGGCATCGACTAAAACAGAAGTGATATCGAGCGTTCCAGAGGGTAGTGTTATTGGTCCTCTGCTGTTCCTTATTTACATAAACAATTTAGGGGAAAATCTAAGTAGCTCTGTTAGGTTGTTTGCAGATGACGCCGTCATTTGCTGTCTAGTAAAATTATCTGCAGATCGAAAGCAACTGCAGATCGATCTGAATAAGATGTCACTATGGTGTAAAAATTGGCAGTTGACTCTAAATAATGAGAAGTGTGAAGTCTTCCACATGAGTACGAAAAGAAATCAGTTAAACTTTGTTTACAAGATAAATCAATCAAAAGTGAAGGCCGTAAACTCCACAAAATACCTAGGAATTACTGTTACTTAAGACTTAAACTGGAGAGAACAAGTAGATAATGTCGTGGGAAAGGCGAACCCGATATGGCATTTTTATTGGCAGAACCCTTAAAAGATGCAACAGAACTACAAAAGAAACTGCATACACTACGCTTGTTCAAATGTTTGTATAGCTTATGGGACTTAACTACGGAGTCATCAGTCCCTAAACTTACAAACTACTTATGAACTAACGAAGACTAAGGAGGGCACATGTATCCATGCCCGAGGGGGGATTCGAACCCCCGACCGTAGTGGCCGTGCAGACTGTGACTGGAGCGCCTCAGTCCCCTCGGCCACCGCGGCCGGCTCACTACGCTTGTCCGTCCATTTTTGGAGTATTGCTGCCCAGTGTGGGATCCTTATCAGGTGGGTTTGACGGAATACATCGAAAGAGTCCAGAGAAGGGCAGCTCGTTTCGTATTGTCACGCTACAGGGGAGACAGCGTTACGGAAATGATTCAGGATCTGGGATGGGGATCATTACAACAACGGCGCTTATCGCTGCGGCGTGGGCTACTTACGAAACTCCAATCACCAACATTCTTCTCCAAATGCAAAAATATATTGTTGACTCCCACTTAAAGGTAGAAATGACCATCAGAATAAAATACGAAAAATCAAAGTTCGAACGCAGAGATTCAGGTGTTCTTTCTTCCCGCGCGGTATTCGAGAATGGAATGGGAGATAAATAGTATAATAGAGATTCGATGAACCCTCTGTCAGGCACTTAAATGTGATTTGCAAAGTATCACATGTAGATGTAGCTGCATGTCATCTTGCATGAATGCAAGCCTATACACTACGTGGGAATGCTGTCAGTGAGTTCATTTAAAGAAAAGTCTAATTCATTCTTTTAAACACCCGTACGTTTCAGTGCTAGTCTGGACTTCCTCGCTCAGCTCTTTTCAGTTTATTTCTAATTTTGTATCCCATCCTCGTCGCCACTTTTGTGTCTTGTTTCCGCCGGGGGTCCTGGGTGTCGGTGGCCGAGAAGAGAGAGACCGACACAGGAAAGTAGGATCCACGCGTGTGCAGGTACGGTGACCAGCCAGTCGGACAGAAGAAATTAGAAAAACTAGGCTAAATTAGAACAAGATATATATTTCGTGGAGTCTTGGTATTACTTAACTTTTACATAGTTTTTGACTGCAGAATGCTGATGCATATACTCTCAAGAGGACTGCCTACCGATGATTCCTAGTGCCTATCCGATAGCCAAGTCTTAGCTGGTGCCTATCTGATTCCCAAGTGTTAACTGGTTCCTATCTCAGTCCCAAGTGGCTGATGCAGCAGTCGTGGCCACGAGCGGAGTAGCAGCAGAGGGCGCTCGTGGCTGACGTCGTAAGAACGACGCGCCGTGTGTGCATGGCGGCGCGCGGCGCATGTACGTGGCGCGCACTTCATACTTGTGCGACACCACACCTAACACGTTCAGTTGGTTTCACATGGGGTGAAATGCAGGTCAATCCAAAGCTGCCAGTACGACTGATGAAACCGTGACGATGTTTGCACTATGTTCTTGTGAGTGGATGTCCATGATCTTGAATTCTTCCCACATATGCAGATTAACCTTGTATTGGTAAATGTTGCACTCAATTTACATCAAAATTGCGCACGGTGTTCTGCAACAAGTTTGAAATTTCGCCCACGAATGGGCAATAGTGCTTGCAACCAACATTTGAAGTTCTCATATACAGCAACGTTCCACTGTCTTTTTGTAAAATGTTTGAGAGTAGTTTGATTCCTTAGCAGACTGCAAGTGTATAGATGGGCGCCGAATTTTGAAAACCAGTGTGGGTGCCCATGGTTTCATTTTGCATTACCACACATCGATCACAAGGTTCAAAGAATAGGCCAAACAGTGAACGTATTGAACTCGTGACTAAATGTCTCTGCTTTTTACGTGCAGCCTAGAAAAAGGACCAGTCATATTTGTCGTTCTGTCAGTAGTAATAAGTTTGCAGAACTTGGCATCTGGAGAGAAACGTGAATTCGCGTACAATGAAATTGTTAACAGTACTACAGCTGTGATAGATTCAAATTATAGAAACAAAAAAATTATGTATTTGAAAATTCACCTGTTATACGCTCAGGAAATTTTAACTATGTTTGTAATTGCCAGCTTTGAATTTTACCCAGTTTGTGTGTGTGTGTGTGTGTGTGTGTGTGTGTGGTTGAGTGTTGAGCACCCCCGAAAATTTCGTAATGGGTGCAGGAGCACAGGAGAACCCACGGACTCGGCGCTCCTGAGTATATATTACTGATATACTAGTTCCTACTTTCTTTCAATTTTGTGGCGCTATTTTCTTCTTCTACCAGGAATATTGCTTATAAACTGTAATAGGAAGCTTTGATGATAGTTATTATGGAAAATTTTCAGCCAATTCTTATCTTGAACGTTAAAAATAAATTGATTGTTATTGCATAGAGGAGACCTTGCACACCACTAGGCGTTATGGCGTGGACAACGAGTACGGAAGAAGAGAGTGATGTAAGATATGACAGATCGGGTCAATGGCCACATTACTATAAAACGCGCAGATTATGCGGTTGACTGTGCTTAGCATGAGAAAGGGCTATTTTCAGACATGTCACACGAAATACTGCAAAATACACAATCTTTTTAGCCACAGAAACAGAAGTGTAGTATTTATATCGTAGCCCGTATGTTATGGTCAATGTAACTTATCGACAAGACACTATATTTTGAAAAGAAAAACATGTAAAATAGTTCAGATGTCCATGAACGTCTAATTTAAGCAACATAATTTTTTTTTCTTTGCGCGTTTGCTGTGTGTGACCAATTAATGGTTAAACGGTTCAACGATGGGTTACAGAAAGTTATGCTTCTATTTCGGATCCTTAATTAGTAATATGGCCCGTGATGAGTGACAATGACGACGTAAACACCGATATTATATCCACCAAATAATCACTGATGAGCCACTTTAATGTACTCCATTAACGGTTGCCTCTGGCGTGCAGCATTAATTCGATGTCGACGTTCACGTGGTATCAGACGTTTAACGCATTGATGTGGGAAGAGAACGATGTGCCAATTTTCCATAGTCCGTGCTTGCTGGTTTAGTGTCCACCTGTCGTATGAAGCGTGATCTCTGCGCTAAAGGGACGATTTCCTCTATGGCCGTCTAGGAAATAGGGTGTCAGTAGCGTACAGTTTAGATTGAACTAACGTTCTGTGACCACTACAGAGTCATTGTTTACCTTAGTGACAGTTCACTACGTGTCTGCTGCAATTGTTGACCCAGGGCGACCAGTAAGGGGAACCAGCTTAGAGAAGGATTCCAGATCTTTACCTCGACAATTTGACGAATATTTGCCTTGCACCTTCTCTCGATTATATCATTGTTGACATGAGGCAAAGTCCTTGTGGGATCTAACGGTGATATTCTTCTCCCTTTTATCCAAGAACGTCCATAAATTGTCCGGACTTGCTCCATACGTTTCCTACACTGTGCACTGACTTAAGAGTAAAAATATCATTCTGGAAACAACCCCTATGCTGTGGCTAAGCCATATCTCCTTCATATCCTTTCTTCCAGGAGTGCTAGTCTTGCAAGGTTCGCACTGCAACATCTGTGATGTTTGGGACGTAGGAGGTACTGGTGTAAGTAAAGCTTGCCACGATATCTCGGTCGGTAGGGGGCTTGGTCACGAAAGGCAATGGTCCCAGGTTCGTATCACGGCTGCGGCATAATATGGCAGGAAGATTCAAACTTGTTTTTGAAATTTTTCGGAACAGCATGACGGATAATTCAGTGCTTGAAAGTGATATTACTATGCTAATTTAATAGTTTTCTCCGTGGAATCATCCATGATATTAAGGGGCTGTATTACTAACGTTTCTTACCCATGTCAGTTCATAGGTGCTAGCCGAACTACTTACGCCTATATATCGTACCATTAAAATCAATATTTTAAAGGTTTTCTTTCCTACGTTGAGAAAGTGAATAGTTTGAGGGTTTATTCGTAATCGAATTCCCAGATTGCTGGTCTGAAAATAAAATTCTGAAGTGGTTATCTGAATAAGATATCAGTATGGTGTAAAAATTGGCAATTGACTCTAAATAATGAGAAGTGTGAAGTCGTCCACATGAGTACGAAAAGAAATCCGTTATACTTCGTTTACAAGATAAATCAATCAAAAGGAAAGGCCGTAAACTCCACAAAATACCTAGGAATTACTATTACTTCAGATTTAAAACGGAAAGAACACATAGATAATATCTTGGGAAAGGCAAACCAGAGACTGCGGTTTATTGGCAAAACTCTTAAAACTTGCAACAGAACCACAAAAGAAATTGCATACACTACGCTTGTCCGGCCATGTTTGGAGTATTTCTGCCCAGTGTGGGATCCTTATCAGGTGGGTTTGACGGAGGACATGGAAAGAGTCCAGGAAAGAGCAGGTCGTTTCGTATTGTCACGATACAGGAGAGACAGCGTTACGGAAATGATAAAGTATCTGGATGTTACAGGATCTGGGATGGGAATCATTACAACAACAGCGCTTATCGCTGCGGCGTGGGCTACTTGCGAAACTCCAATCGTCAACATTCTCCTCCGAGTGCGAAAATATATTGTTGACTCCCAATTACACAGGTAGAAATGATCATCAGAATAAAATACGAGAAATCAGAGCTCGAACGGAGAGATTCAGATAATGGATTACATTATGGAATGGGAGATAAAGAGTTTAACGGTGGTTCGATGAACGCTCTGCTAGGCACTTAAATGTGATTTGCAGAGTATCCCATGTAGATGTAGAGGTGACAGATCGAAACATCTGGGAAGTAGAGCGTTCTGAAGATGAAGACGATACTGATTGTATAACCTGCAACTCTGCCAGCGGAGAGATATCATCAGAATCTGGGCCAAAAATCTCCGCGGCTCATTCTGCCTTTGGTCTGATTACAAAAAATTACAAAATCAATGAAATACCAGACCACCCACGGTAGATAATGAATGTTGCTTGTTCCCGTGGCTGCTATCAACCACTGAAGGTGCATTATTACTTCTTGCCAGACTATGGGCCTATTGTGTAATGGCGCGAAAATTTGTCTAAGTCCCATAACACAAAGAAACCTTCGTAAGTTCTCATACTATTTTCTCCGCGCAAACTTTAAAATGAGGGCTTTCAAAAGCTTTATTAAACAAAAAAAGTATACGTAGAAACGCAAGTCTGCTTCAGCTATTGTGTTGCGAGTCAGGGTCAGTATAATAAGACACATTTTTACAAACGTGCTTACCACATTTGCAGCAGTCGAGCACGGCACAACCGACCTCTCGGGCCTCCAAGCTAACAGTGCCGAATCTGGCGTCTCCTGAGCCCAACGAACCGCTACCTTTTTTAAACGGGAGGAAGAAACTTGCCATTGGCCGGTCCCTGCCTCCCCCTCAAGACAAGCGACACCCGAGAAAGCCACTGCCAACCTCCCTCTTTGCCTCACCTAAGCCAAACATTTCACAACTACTCCACCACCTCGAAACTATCTTTGGTTAGTAACTAACGAAAATAACCTACTCAAAAAACATTCACACACGCTCATTTTCATGGTGGGGGACCAGAGGAAATAGGAAGCGTGACAAATTACAAATAAAACAAATAACGTATTTCCAGATCTAACTTGCCAGCGCTACAGTTAGTAATTATTCTCCATGAAACTGTCATTATAGTTTGATTTACTGTGTAAGCTAGCCCATAGGACTTAAATGGAGCGTAGACTACTGCAGTACCGCTTCAACTTTTGTATTGTTACTTGCCACATACACTTTGGAAGTTTTTGCAGATGTGTCGCGATATTGAGGGTAAATAACATTTATGCTCTTCGTTGTAACAAATATTTAACTGTAAAGATATGGCGGAGTGCAGCCTTTGCGCATGCTGCTTAAAGTGTCACGTGACTCGACGGTAGCTTGTCTCTTCATTGTAACCAGTGTCGGCTGGAGATTCAGGTGACTGGGGAGTCATTTCTTTGAGTGCCGTATCTTGATAGTGGCAATCGCCCCTCCCCCCTCTCACCCAACGCTCGGTGTCCAAAGAGACAATTTGAAATTTAGCATACCTATGCGAGTGGCACCGAGGGAAAGCTCACCAGTTTGCCCCCCCCCCTGCCCCACGCCTTTAGATATATTTTCGTTAAAAGTTCTGCAGAATATCTTACCTCGGCTTGTTTGCCCTTGCTTCAACTCCATGTGAGGCGTCGGCCTATCAAGCTTCTTTTGTTCCAAGCTTAATGCTGAGTATTTTGTTTCTAAAAGATACTGAACGTTGTTCATTTTTATTTGATAATAAACTCCATATGAATATGCAAATCACAAAAACACAGAAAATAATTGATTACAGTGTTAAGTGGCTGTAACAAAATGAATCTGTTACGATGAAGAGACAAGCTACCTTCGGGTCTGGTGTCACTGTAAGCAGCACCCCTTCCTAACCTTCGCATGCGCAAAGGCTACTCTCCCTCACATCTTTAAAAACAGTTAAATATTTATTACTACGAAGAGAACAAATGTCATTTACCCTCAAAATCGCGACACATTTGCTAAAACGTCCAAAGATATGCGGCAAATAAAAATACATAAATCATTGTTGCCGGCCGCGGTGGCCGAGGGGACTGAGGCGCTCCAGTCACGGTCTGCACGGCCAATACGGTCGGGGGTTCGAATCCCCCCCTCGGGCATGGATATTTGTGCCGTCCTTAGTCTTAACTAGTTCATAAGTAGTTTGCAAGCTTAGGGACTGATGACCCCGTAGTTAAGTCCTATAAGTTCTACAAACATTTTATTTTTAAATTATTGTTGTTTCTGTATCTGTTAAAAAGAAGATTGGGTTAAATCAAACTGTTTGCAGTTCGTCTCGTACCCATTGCCTTCGACGGCGCAACGAGATGGCGCAAACCACACGGCTATTCTTCCTAGGTGGACAGTAGTGAATTCATTAATAACGATAATATATCTTCTGAAGGCTTTTACAGTTGATTGGTATTTAATTGATAGTTATAATGTTACCAAGCATAATGTGTTCCTGATGAATCTTTAATTCGCAAAAACATATATGAATGGGGGGATGTTACCTTCATGGAGGATTTACACATGCGCAAGGCGAGGTTCGCAGTAGCTTAATTGTCTTGCTTCGGGAACATACGTGCGTAACCGCCAGAGCTCGAGTAGCCATGAGCAGGTGTCTATACCAGTTCCAACGCCAATGTTGAAATCGGCGTTTCTCCTCGCCCCTCCCAGCCGCGGGAGCATCCCATATGCTGCCTCCAGGGGGTTCAGACAAGAATCGAACCATTGCCGCGGATGCGCATTGCAACGCTGCGGCCACTGCCGCTTATATTAAGCGGCCATGCTACGAGTCGTATACGTGCTGCCTCCGCAGCGTTAAACGTTTCTAATGCAATAAAAATACTTTGAATGTGCATATAAAACGATTTGGTAGAATAACAAAATGCAGAATGATTGAAACTTCCTGGAAGATTGAAATTGTGTGCTGGAACCGGGACTCGAACCTGGGACCTTTTGCATATAGCGGGCATGAGCTCTACCGACTGAGCTATCCCGATACGACTCACGATGCCGCCTCACAACTCTGCTTCCTCCAGTACCTCGCCTCCTACTTTCCAAACTTCACAGAAGCTCTCATGCAAAACATGCAAGACTAGCACTCCTGGAAGAAAGGATATGCTGGAGACATGGCTTAGCCACAGCATAAGGGATGTTTCCAGAATGAAACTTTGCACTCTGCGCGGGAGTGTGCGCTGATATGAAACTTCCGTGAGTCGTGTCTTGATAGCTCAGTGGTAGAGCGCTTGGCCACGATAGGCAAAGATCCCAGGTTCGAGTCCCGGTTCCGGCACACAATTTTAATCAGCAAGGAAGTTTCATATCAGCACACTCTCCGTTGCAGAATGAAAAGTTTCATTCTGGAAACTTTTTATTTTATTTATTTTCTTCTTATTATTATTATTTTCTTCACCAAGAGCTTTTTTCCAGGGGTTTACTGAACCAGTGAATACATAGGACGCGCCGGCACTGCACACCAGTAAGCAGAAAGCGAAATGGCTCGCTCCACCAACG
Source organism: Locusta migratoria (assembly GCA_026315105.1). Lineage (NCBI taxonomy): Eukaryota > Metazoa > Arthropoda > Insecta > Orthoptera > Acrididae > Locusta > Locusta migratoria. The sequence goes on from CM048744.1 coordinate 389,518,503, forward strand.
CATGTTTACCATTACCTGCCCCGATCGGATGATGCCCTCCGCGTTCAGCGAGGTGGATAATTTTCTAATGAGATTCGAAAGTAATTTGTCCCTGTCAAAACAGTACCGTCACATGTTGGTGAACGCATTAGCGTGATAAAGCCGCACCCACGACCAGTTGTGCTTAATAATAATGGTGCTCGCGTGCGCGCGCGCCCGAGTCGCAGTAATTCGTGATAAATGAGCCAATTAGGGAGGGCGGAGCGTGCGATCGCCGGCTGCAGCCCAAGTGTCGCTGTGCCGGTGCAAGGTAACCCTGTTACAGCCGGAGCTCCAATCCCGCTAATGAAATTACGGCTTTCTGCCGATTTGGCTGCCAAAGTCGCAAGGGACGACTAGCTGGTAATGAGCATTGCCGTCAATCTGCAAACGTACAGTGTCAGTCATACTGCATGGTGCCACAACTGCGGAATCAAATGTTAAAAATGTCTGTAAATCTATGGGACCAAATTGCGTGATCATCAGTCCGTAGCTTACAAACTACTTAAACTTAGGTAAAGTAACCTAAGGACAACACACACACACCCATGCCCCAGGGAGGAATCGAACCTCCACGGCGAGCAACCGCGCTCTCCGCAGCGAGGCGCTTTAGACCGCGGAAATCCTGTGCACTGTGAATGAAGTAGGATGAATTTTGCCTGGAACCAATTTATGTGACAATCAAAACCTTTGGGCGTCACTATACTGTGTGGTCGGAAATTACCGTTACTAACTTTTAGGACTTGTAGAGGGTAGTGAGTACATAACATTTGGAACAGATACCCATGTCCGGATACGTATCGGTTCCGTTCTACGACTGTTTCAATTCCGATGTGTACGTCGTCGCCGCGGTGGAATAGCTGAGCGGTCTAAGGCGCCTCGCTGCGGAGCGCGCGGTTGCTCGCCGTCGGAGGTTCGAGTCGTCCCTGGGGCATGGGTGTATGCATTGTCCTTAGGTTTGTTTACCTTAGTTTAAGTAGTTTCAAAGCTACGGACTGATGACCACGCAATTTGGTCCGATAGATTTACAGAGATATGAACATTTTGTACCTCGTGAGCGTCTGCTTAGGAACAGAGAAACGTCTCAGAGTTCCCTGTCCTGGTATGCAGCAAGGTAGAATGCTCGAAATAGCCATGTCTTGACGGACGAAAACCCTCATGCCAACCATGTACTGGTATTTCAGTTGTTGTTGTTGTTGTGGTCTTCAGTCCGCAGACTGGTTTGATGCAGCTCTCCACGTTACCCTGACCTGTGCAAGTCTCTTCATCTGAGAATACGTTAGGCAACCTACATCCTTTTGAATCTGCTTACTATATTCGTCCCTCGGTCTACTTCTACGATTTTTACCCCGCACGCTTCCTTCTAATGCTAAGTTGACAATTCCTTGATGTCTCAGAATGTGTCCAACCAATCTACCCCGTCTATTTGTCAGGATATGCCAGCATCTCCTCAGTAGTTACGTGATCTATCAATCTAATTTTCATCATCTTTTTCTCTGAACTCCTTATCGTCCACGTTTCACTCCCATAACTTATGAACTACCTTATACTAAAGACGACACAGACATCCATGCCAACGGGGGGGATTCGAACCTCGCGCATCTGAGCATAGCGCCTCAATGCGCTTGGCCACTCCGCCGCGGCGTTTTGGAATTAACGTGCGGGCAGGTATCTGGACCGTCATATGATTGCGTAATACCTCCTTCCATCCAAGCTCACGGGTCCCGCTTACTTGGGTGCGTTTATGCTGCCACCTCGCTGCTCACTGCTCGTCGTCATGGAACAGCGATATATCATCAAACCCATAGAGTCTTACCGGCCCATTTAGTGTGCATTATCGCAGCACGCCCAGATCGCTGCTCGTTAGGATCCTTGCCAGGCGGTGATATCAAACTGGTCTGTGTTTTACGCTACGACCATCGCCACCCGGCCTGACACTTGCACTGTGGTTGCTTCAAGGTCACACTAGCAGAGCGGTGTTTGACTGGCGCCCGTGCCCATCGCGCACAATATTGTTTGTTACAGGTAGTTTCAGTAGAGGCAACAATTGGGATCTGAAGCAGATATCTGAAAAAGCGATCTGGATATTGTTTGCGCTGTTGGTAGTACTTTTGAAGTATCCGTAGTGAGGACGTTCAGCATGCAAAGGATGCACTCGAAACCTCCTTTTCCTGCTCCTTTCCAATAACATTTTTGTAGCGAAAAAATCACTGTCAGTGTCGTCAGACGATGTGGAGAACATGTTTGACGCTTCACGCCACTGCAGTTGTGCACTCAGCTGTAATGTAACAGCGGCAGGAGAATACACACGGTGAGCAGAGAGCAGCGGGGTGCCTGCAGCGTGAATGCGACAAGGCTGCCGGCGAACAGCGAGCTGCCAGCTGCGAGGTGGCAGCCTAAACGCAACCTTAGTCTTCCTACGAGACGTATTGGAACTATTCTTGGAAGATTTGCCATTGAACTTCCGTCAGAAAATGTCGTTTTATCATGATGGTGCACCATCTCACTTTTCACTGTCTCTCTGGAGACATCTAAACATACGATTTGATAGTCCAACCGCGTGGCCGCCACGATCGCAGGATTTAATCCCTATGAATTTCTTCTTGTGGGTCATATGAAGAGCCTAATTTATGAGACACCTGTAGAGACAGAGGAAGATCTGATGGCACGAGTTCTGGCCGCTGCACAAGACAATGAAGAGACACCAGGTGGGATGGAGAGAGTAACGAAAGTTGGTGGTCGTCGCATCGAGCCACTGTTGTTATGCATCAGTACGTTGCGGCTGGTGCCGTAAATTCTGGGTTCATGTGGTGTCGACTAATGTAATGCGTAAGTAATAACGGAACTAATCAGTATTCTTTTCAAATTGATTGCAACAACTGTACAGGGTCACGCCTAATTACATTCCTCAAGTAGAAGTGGATGAGATAATCGTCCAATTGAAACTGTCATGGAATGGAAACGATACTTTTCGGGACATGGGTTCCTATTCAAAATGTTATGTACTTACTACCCTGTACAAGTCTAGCGAATGTCTGACCACCCTGATTTACACTTGTAGCATACCCCGACATGCAATGTCAATGTCTGCAAATATAAAACTTTTACTGTCTGACATATGCAGCAAATGCAATTGTGATGTTTTAAATGTTACAAGAAACCAACAGAGGACCCACCAGCCACAGGAAAAATATAAAAGGTATGATATTGACATTAGAAACACCCCACGAACACTACGGGGGTGCAATATTCACAAAGCCGGGTCTCATGGTCCAATCAGCAGCAATGACGCGTATGGATGACATAGAAATTTTAACAATTGGGTTAAAGGCATGCACTGTGACCGTCCGTTACAAGCCACATGATGCAGATTTTACGTTCAGAGAACCAAATAATTTCCAAACGCAGCAAATGAAGTTTATAATTGGAAATTTCAAATTGCAATAGTCATAGCATGGAATGGGTTACCAAGAGGCAATGGGGAAAAAGTCTAAAGATGGGCTGAGAGTTCTGGACTTGAGCTTGTACACGATCCCAAATTAGCAGCATCTTTCAATCGTAGACGATGGAGAAGCGGAGCCGGCCGCGGTGGCCGAGGTGACTGAGGCGCTCCAGTCACGGTCAGCACGGCCACTACGGTAGGGGGTTCGAATCCCCCCTCGGGCATGGATATTTGTGCCGTCCTTAGGATAAGCTAGTTGATAAGTAGTTTGTAAGCTTAGGGACTGATGACCCCGTAGTTAAGTCCCAGAAGTTGTACAAACATTTGAACATTTGAAGATTTGGAGAAGCGGATACAACTCCATATTTGTAACAGATAGCCCAGCAATCGTTCATGTCGGTAGAAGACGCTCAACAAACGACTCAGCATAGACCCATTTCACTTAGTGTTCTGTAGTATGCCCAGTTACCATCCCTTTTAAAAGGAGGTTCAATTTCCAGAAGGCACTTGGAGACTCTTCACGGAAGAACTGGATAGTAAGGTTGACGAGATACTGCCAGCCGCTTGCTCCTACGACACGTTTATACAGCTTATCAGACATGTATCAAATAAATTCCTACGGGTTGCCGGAATGAATATATAGATGGCCTGGATGACAACATAGAAATATTGCTAGAAAAGTATGAGGAGCTGTACAATTCCGAACCATTCTATGAAGATACCTTAGAGGCGGCAGAGGACTTACTCCGAGCCTTAATGACTACAAGAAGAGAGTTGTTTGACTTAGTCACGTCACGTGATTTCAAACAGAGCAGCAGACAAACCTGTAGCCTTCTCAGGAAACTCAAAACGATCCAACTAGCTCTGAGACACTTCATACTAGTGTTACACCAAACCAATTTGCCCATCAGCTCCTATTCAACTGGAAAACCACCCACAGATACCCCGACCTTCTAGACCTTCTATAGTAAGAGAAGTAGTAAACTTACATGGTAAACTTACTTGAGGCACCCTTCGCGCTTGGGGAACTGCAGGCGGCTATAGACAAAATGAAAAGCAACAAGGCAGCCGGCGAAGATGATTTAAGGGTCGAACAAATTGAACACTTTGATCCAAAAGATCTTTGATGAACAACTGCATCAACACCACGCAAATTCTTAGAGTGTGGAAGTAAACAGGAAAGGTGCCAACAGATATCAAAAACTTTCGTCCAATAACCTTGCTGTGCCATCTGTTCAAGGCCCTCGAGAGAATGGTGCTTAATGGAATATCCAACCATGTAGACGAAGCTGGATTCAGGCCAGGCCAGGCCAGGCGAGGACGTTCATCTTCTGGGCAAATACTGAATTTACCCAGCATATTGAAGATGGGTATGAAAGAAATTAATCACAGTAGACTGGTGCATAAGGTTATCAGGCGACGAAGGACTTTGGACTTTCAAGATTTGTGCAGTGCATACTACAGAACAAGCGTTTTTATGTCACATCACAAGGAAAAAGTAGCAGATGGAGAATCCAAAAAATTGGTCTTGCTCAGCAGTCTGCTTTTGTATGTGTATCAAACAACTTCTTACATCTGTTCACATGTGCACATGGCACGGAAGAGATGCTAATCTGATGATGGGAAAGCCATCATTTTTGAGGGCACGCTTTACATTAAGAGTGACTTATAATAAAAATTTGAGACCTAACCAGCTTCACAGCAGTGCTACCTAAAAAAGTGCTTCGAATAAAAGACAAGGCACTCAGTCTGTCGGCAGCTGAACATGTCGATCCTGTGTGGGTGAATTCGGCTCACGTGAAACATATCGATGTGGCCGTAAATGACAGACCGCATATTGGGGTGCTTGAGACTCACGCCGACAGGAACGATCTACCCTTTCATAGGGATAGCTCCCGCGAGCATACGGCGGCAAATAGCTGCCGAGGTGGAGAGGAAGAAAGGATTGACAGACAATCGCCACCCCCTACATGGGCACCAACAACAGCCTAGGCGGCTTCGCTCAAGAAGGAGCTTACTTTGGTCGTGAGAGCCGTCACCGTCTAAGTGAGGAGGCTTCAGCTATGGAAGGAGGGAACACCTAACCCTATCTTGGCCCTGAAAGAACAACTTGCAGCTGGAAGCAACAAATCCTTTAAAACCTGCAAGGCTATCAATAGGCTTAGAACTCGGGTTCCAAACTGCAAGTTCAGATGGGGCTACCTCGACGAAGAACGTCTGTGCGATTGTCGAAATGTTCAGACGATCACTTATTGACGTGCCCAAACCTTAGCATATGCTGTTTCCCCCCAGAATTTACAGCTAGCTAATGACACGGCCATATCTGTGACTGATTATTGAGCAAAAAATATCTAAAAACGGTCTTTTTCTTTATACCATCGTTTAAGACTTCAAGACTTTCAAGACTTATTTCAACGCTGTCAGGATCCTTGAAGTTGATAATTTAGATGATCTCATGAGAATAATTAATGTAAATTGGCTGAAAGCAGCCAACTGATTAGCAGAACTCACAACAATAAGTTGAACAAATTAAGAGAGATTTATTCTCGTCCTGCCCGAACTGTCAATAACCGTTACGATGGCACATTTGAATTCGCAGATCGTCTGATAAATTTGACGGATATTAGTTTCAATGCTAGGCAAAGCGCTGTACTAGAAAAGGGCATGAAATACAGTGTACAGCCACGTATGCAGGAGAGGTTGATCACATCGTTAGTCGCAGATGTTAAAATCGCACTAGGCAGTTCTAATTGTTCAAAACAATCCAAACTCAAATTATCGTGTAAGGCTAGTGACATCATCCAGAAGGCGTTAACAAAATGTCCACCGTACTCTGATTCAATCATCTTAAAATCAATTACGAAAAAACTCAGAGATGAAAACGCAATAATCGTGCGGGCCGATAAAGGCAACACAGGAGTCGTAATACACAAAGCAGATTTTATTAATAAGACCTTGGCTTTCTTTGAAGAGAATGGCATAGAAATGATAGATTCTGACCCCACTCCAAACTACTCGAAAGAACTAAAAAATTACCTTGAATCGTGCCTCTACATCATCCCCTCTGAAGAACTCTTCAAACTAAAGGTTATGAATCCTAGAGCTCCTACATTAAGAGCCCAAATTAAGACCCACAAAATAAACTATCCTATACGACCTGTCATTAATGGAATCCGAAATCCGGGAGAACCTGCCTCTAAATTTCTGTTAAGTTTGTTGAAGAAGCTACTACTCCCTGAAGAAAGTTTTACTTTGCGCAATAGAAAACAATTAGTGGATTTATTGCATAACCAAATGTTTCCGGTTGGTTGCTACCTCTTGTCATTGGACATAAAAAATTTATATACCAATGTACCTCTTGATCAAACCATCGACATCATCCAGCAAAACCTCTCAATGAAAGAAAACCTTCTTCCAGACGAAATTGCTGAAACTGTGTCACTATTACGACTACTTACCAGATACAAACTACTTTTCTTTTAACAACTCCTTTTATAAACAAAACGACGGTTTAGCCATGGGTAGTTGTCTGTCAGGTTTCCTTGCCGATATATTTGTCAATTACATTGAATCTCAATACTTCCAACAAAAAACTCCAATAAGCAGAAAAATACTCTTTTAAAAGAGATATGTCGATGACATCCTGATTATTTTCAATGGCACCCTAGCTGATGTAACAGTTCTAGTTTATGAATTCAACAACTTACACCCGAAACTAACCTTTATACATGAAATAAAGAACTCCTCCAGTGTCTTACAGTTTTTGGACCTACAGTTAGAGTTAGCTGAAAACAAAGTGGTATTCCAAATCTACAGGAAACCGACCACAAGTGACTCAGTCATACATGCATCTTCATGCCATCCATGGCAATACAAAATGAGCTTTTTTAAATCAATGATTAACAGAATTTTTTAGATTCCCCTTTCTGAAACTTCCGTCAATAAAGAAATAAACAATCTGGAATACATCGCCGAATTGAATGGTTACAACCCGTCCTTGGTTCGCAAAATATACAATAAAAAACGTTCTAAAGATGTACTACAGCTTCACTCGGTAACACCTGACGATGAAGTTATACGAATCCCCATTCCTTTCATGGGATATTTTTCTAATGACATGGCTAAACTCTTTCGCGGCACAAATGTACAAGTCGTATTTAGAAGCCCTTTGAGCATACAGCAAGTTCTCCCACACAACGAAGAAACCAATAAGGACAGATACCTTTCCTCAGGAGTCTACTAACTACAATGTCCCGAATGCCCAGCTGAATATATATAGGACAGACAGGCCGGACCTTTAAAGTACGTTTTACTGAGCACCTTCTTACAAAAACAGCCCAACTCAAGAACATTCCCCTTTTGCAGACCACACTTAAGCATCCGATCATCAACAACCTACAATTGAGAACATGCAAATCTTACATATAGCGCAGAAGGCGCGTAAGCTAAATTTACTGGAAGAGTTTGAGATAGCGAAGCGCGCTTACTTTGGACACCCACACCTCCTAAACGATCAGTTGGCATGCAAAGATCAAACATTCCTAGATATTATGATGTCTCTGTTCAAATAAAATTCCTCTCATTTACAAATACCAACAAAAAGTATAAACTTCATTCCTGCTTAATAACCTCCCTTTCGTTAAATTTGTATTCAGATAGCTAGATTTCACCCGTCCCGTCTTATACATCGGCTTCCTATGTCACTCCCTACCCACATTCCCTTAGTCTGTACAAGTCGGCGGAGCAGCACACCACGCCCGCCCACCGCCCGTGAGCGCAATTGTAAGCATGGGCTTATCTTGTCTCATCAAAGACCACCGCTTCGATTAAGGTAATCTTAAAAATCGGTTTTATGTTTCTCACATCTTTAACGAGTATGTTCCAATTGTAATTCGTTGTTACCCGTACATTTGTAGGGCCACAAGGAAAACCAAAAAACATTCCAAGAAAATAGAAACACCGCAATAACAACTTACGGTGTCACAGCACGGAGAGCGCATTGTAAGCTTTGTTTACCATTTATACTGTCTTCTTAACACAAAATAAGCCCACGTACCATTATAACCGTTTGTAATTCTGCCTTGTAATTTTGTGTAAATTCTGTCACGCAGATAATCTGAAGATGCACAGCTAAAGGGCGAAACGCGTCCTTAAGTAATAAAAAAATTTGCAATCAAGACGGTTTGAAGGAATAAAAATTTTCATTGTCACCCGTAAACTGTACAATGAATGCTGATTTATTTCCTCAGGTACGATTGCATTTCTGGTTAAAAATAAAAGAGTCATATGGCGTGAATGGCAGGGAGATCCAAAAAGAGGGGTTCATCCGCGTAATTGGAAAAGTTTTTCCTATCGTCCGCGCCCGCAGGCAACTTTTCTTCGTGAAGTGTGAAAACTGTGTGCTGAAGTGTCTACATTAGGGGTAGGTGACTGTAATGGGTGCGTGGGTAGTGTAGTGACGTGTTCGTGTTAAAGGTGATGGGAAAAGAGACGGGGTGAAACCCGGTGTGTCGGCCACGGTGGCCGAGGGGATTGAGGCGCTACAGTCACGGTCTGCACGGCCACTACGGTCGGGGGTTCTAATCCCCCCTCGGGCATGGATATTTGTGCCGTCCGTAGTATAAGGTAGTTGATAAGTAGTTTGTAAGTTTAGGGACTGATGCCCCTGCAGTTAGGTCCCATAAGCTTAACAAACAACAACAACAACAAACCCGGTGCCGCACATAGCCTACTCCTATCGACAAGCACCAAAGAAGCCGCCGAGCTTAAGGTCTCCATCCGACGGACGGATCATCATCGGCAGTGTCCCATGCCCTCCCTCCGTGAAATACTGCGGAGAGGTTTGGAATTTAATCCAGGATGATCAGGGACTTTGCACCACTGTTCCTCCTCTCCATTCTGCCGTAAGGTGAAGAGAAAAAAAAAGTAAACAGCGGGTGGCATAGCCGGACGTTTACCCATCCAAAGACCGGCCACGCCCGCAGGTGCTGAACTTCGGTGAACTAGCGGGAACCGTGTATTCACCGTAGCTGCTTCCCTTGTAACATCCTTTACGTAGATCGTCAAACACACGTTACCAAAGGGTCATTTTTTTCGTATTTAAATGTGTGATTCTGAAGTGTTTTCGAGTGCGACTTTGGAATCTGTAATCAGAAATCGCCTACCTACTTTCAGTGATGCAAGGCTGTATTCGTGCACATGAAGTCATATTTATTGGGTACATATATGATAAATTTGGTGCCGACAGCGTTGGCCGAGGAGACTGTGGCGCGCCAGTCACGGTCTGCACGGCCACTACGGGCGGGGGTTCGAATCCCCCTCGGGCATGGATGTTTGTGCCGTCCTTAGTATTAGCTAGTTAATAAGTAGTTTGTAAGTTTAGGGACTGATGACCCCGTAGTTAAACCCCATAAGCTCTACAATATCTATAAATTTGGCAAAATCAAGTGTAGATTTTAATGGTATAAGATATGCTACGATTAATTAAATATGAAAAATATACGAGTTATAAATATACGTGTTCATAAATTGGCTGCCATGAAATTGCGTATGCCACAAGGATACAACGAATATGGATACTTTTTGACGATTTCAACTATAAAAGATTTATTTGGCCTCTACGGAGATGGAACGTAAAAGAGAAAATTTACAGAATAAGATACTGCTAGCCACTGAACACTTTATTATTGCCACCTATTCAAATAAAATTAGGGGTTTTAAATAGTTTGTAAACGATATTAGGCCAGTAAAACTAGTATTCTGCCTTACAAAAACTAGTGGAAATTTCGAAACTGTTTTAATCATTCAGGCAGTCCTCTGGTATGAACTGAGTTTGCCCCGAGTGAAGCTTTAGCTGGGATGAAAAGAAAACTACCTAAACTTCGGACTTTTTCTAATTTTTTTTTTCAATTTCCTCGAAAACTAAGCGTTTAATCGAAGAAGCTAAGGTTACAAAAAATAGAGTTATAGAGCATTAAATTCCGCATCGATTTCGTACCAAGAAGTTGCTATTTGATGAAATTTTACAGAGAAATTCTACCTCAAACATTAAAATTTTTCACACTTTCCGAGAAACACTAACATCGTCGGTATAAGACGTGCAGCATTTGTAAATTAGCTTGATTGATGCAAAATTTTATAACAGCCAAGTTATACAGCATCAAAGTTTTTTTTTTAAATGTCAACGAAATCGACTTAACATCTTTCTGATCAGTAAAAGTCGCCGTTATTCAATTACATCTAATGTGAATGACCAACTTCAGCTGTCTACTTTCCATTTTTCTAATATTCATACTTTTATTTACTTCATTTTCATTTATTTCATTTTACTGCTACACGAAACGACATTTATATCAATAAATTAATTTTGAAAATCATGAAGTTAGCAGGGATAATACTATAAAGGAGAAAAAAATTAGGTGATATGGGTATTAGTAAATCTTCATAATGTTTATTGTTGTTTTATTAAGAATAATGTAACTTCATTCAATTAACAATAAATTGAGATAGATGTGATTATATAAAGCACAAAGTACAGAGTTATACCGAGCGATCAAAAAGTCAGTTTAAATTTGAAAACTTAAGAAATCACGGAGTAATGTAGATAGAGAGGTAAAAATTGACACACATGCTTGGAATGATATGGGGTTTTATTAGAACAAAAAAAGTATTGCTAGACGCGTGAAAGACCTCTTGCGCCCGTCGTTTGATGATTATCGTGTGCTCAGCCGCCACGTTGGCCTCCCACGTCCCCAGACCTCAGTCCGTGCGATTATTGGCTTTGGGGATTACCTGAAATCGCAAGTGTATCGTGATCTACCGACATCTCTAGGGATCCTGAAAGAGAGCATCCGACACCAATGCCTCACCATTACTCCGGACATGCTTTACAGTGCTGTTCACAACATTATTCCTCGACTACAGCTATTTTTGAGAAATTATGGTGGACATAATGAGAATTTCCTGTAAAGAACGCCGTCTTTGCTCTGTCTTAATTTGTTTTGCTAAATATTGCTTTTCTGATCAGATTAAGCGCCACCTGTCGGACATGTTTTGAACTTTCCTTTTTTTATTTTATTTTTGTTGTTGTTCTAATAAATCCCCATGTCATTCCAAGCATGTGTGTTAATTTTTACCTCTCTATCTACATTATCCGTAATTTATTAAGTTTTCAAATTTGTACTGACTTTTTGATCACCAAGTGGATTAATGTTTCACTGGGTATAACTTATTGTTTTCTTAATTTTAGACTGTAACGCCTTTACTCTCTTGGAGGAGGAGAGTCCAAACGTCATTAACTGTAACTCTTCCACTTCTTCCGTATTAATGTCCTCGTTGGAATCTCTAATTTCTTCATCTGAAACGTCATCATCTAGGTCACTGTCTTCAATGTCAGTAACAGGGATGTCATTGGTAACATTGGCGCAGCATTGGGGACGTAGTACACTGAATGCCGTTTCTTTCCTGCAGGAACAACGTACATGGTTTTCGGCAGTTCCGCAGGTGGTGCCTCCTTAGTAGTGAGAACTGGCAAGAGACCGTCTTTTGAAGCCTTACATCCTCATGCCACTGGATTTGGAAGGTTGTGTACCCACGTTTGCACCTAAAACCACTTTCTCGGTGAATGCTGTAGAGTAGCTGCTTCTGTAGGAGTCAAAGAGGCCAGGATGAATGAAGTCTTTGACACATATTTTTCAAAATTTAGGTAGCGAAGCAGATTTAATGACATTGTTTCATCCGCGCAGTACAGGACGAAAATAAACTTCTGTCCAGCTTTATCAATCTCGTCAACAGTAGCACTGGAATTGCGGAATAGCTTCGCTGCTTTTTGTAACGTGGTTTTCGTCTCCAGTTCCTTCGGGAGTTTCACTTTTCCTTCGCAGAAAAACGACAAAGTCGTGTCGCAACCACTGAAGGCACGTAAGAACAAAATGTTCTCCTTTAATGTTGGAGACAACTTGAAATTTTGGGGACTTTAAATTATGTCTCCTTGTCTGCCTCTGCCTGGTTTCAGTAAAAAAATGTTGGGGGAAGGTGTGGCTAAAGATGTATCACTAGAAGGTCGATATCTTCGCCAAGGACAACAACACCGTCAGTGCTTCGATAGGTCGACAGATGTAGTTACTATTAGAGTATCGGAGTCTTCAGCAGCTTGCTTGGCATTGACGTGCTTACTTTCAGGTTGTTCAGTTAGTAAAGATTTGAGGCGCTGTTTATTTTGTTCGTTGGAGAGAAATAAAACTTTCCCGATGGTTACTGACATTGATTTATTGAATGTGACATTTGGTGCAGGTCTTTTAGTAGCTCTGCGTAGTCGCTCAGCTGATTTCATGTTTCTGTTGCTTGTAACATCAGAGTAGCCATAAAACACGATCGTTACCTTCCTGCCATACCAACACTTGATGTAATCTATGTACTTTCCTATTATGGAAGAAAACATTTAATTTGCTTCCCATGCTACTCTATGCAACATAAATCCTCCATCTACACGAACTCTGCCTTATTGAAATCAATTGGATCTTTGAATGGAACAAATAACTTCTCTTTTCCGCATACTTACGTCGTCAAACAAAGATAGAGGATATAGAGATAGCTCGTACTCATAGTTGTGCTAATGTTCTTCACTGGGCTTTTTGTGGAACGCTATTCTGCAAAAAATCGTTTCAGCGTTGATAGGAATGACTTTATCGTGCATTGTGATTTTATTTTTTTATTCAGTCGATCATATCGACTATAATAAAAATTGTGATTTTAGATGTCATACATTTAAGGGGTAGGGCTCTATACCTTCTTTCAAATTTCATATTGTCAAAGTTGTTGCCAATAACCTAAGTATATGTAACGTAAATGAATAATGACGTTATTTCCTGATCAAGAAGGTTTTTTGTCCGTTTCATTGACATTTCAAAAACGCAATTTCATAAAATTTTGTGTTAAACAAGCCAATTGCCAAATGCTGCACATGTCTTATACCAACGATATTACTGTTTTTCGCTAAGTGTTAAAATTGGCAATTTTTGTCGTAGAATTTCTCTGGTGAAATTTCATCAAATAGCTACGTTTTGATACTCAGTCGATGCAGAATTTAATGCTCTACATTTTCGATTAAACGCTTAGTTTTCGAGTAATTTGAAAAACTAGAAAATTCCGAAATTTAGGTGGTTTTCTATTTATTACAGCTCTACTCAGAAATCGGAGCAAATTCAGATTATTCATACCACAGTCCTACTTGTGTAATTAAAACAGTTTCCAGATTTGAACCAATGTTTGGAAGGCAACCCCCTTTTTGGAGCAAGTTTTACTGTCCTATACGAAACTTTCAAAAAATGGTTCAAGCACAAATCAAAAAAGTTTCCTCGTCTTTATTCAGAATGTGTAAGGAAAGTGTGTTTATGGGCTCCCAAAACTGAAAACTTGAAAACTCACTTATTAAAGACCATTTGCACAAAAGTAAAAAATGCCACTTAATTTACTCGTTATAGAGAGCGATCTTATCACATTAATAAAAAGGGAAATGCCAAGATCTCAAGTTTTATGTCTTATTTTTTTAAGACGACCAGTTTCGACAATCATTGGTGTCATCGTCAGATCTCTTACAGTTGGCATTACTCTGCTGATTACAACGCTTCACGATAAAATTTGGAAAGTGTTCTTGCTGATAGGTAGAAAACCTTGTGCTGGTGGATAGCCATATATGAAATGGATGACTTGTCACAATTAAATTAATGAAACAGCATCTTAAATGAATTCACAGCCATTAGAGTGAAATATTGTTTATTTCTACAATGAGTTTTCGGCCTTAGGCCGTTATCAAGTGATAAAACTGTTCAGAGGTTTTTTTTCTTATACATTGTCCTAACGATTTTATCGCCATGACAATGTCTTAGAAAAAAACACCTATTTGATAATGGCCTAAGGCCGAAACCTGGTTGTGGAAATAAACAATATGTCAGTAAAATGGCGGTGAATTCCTTTAAAAAAATTTACATGACTAATGCCAAAGATGCATACAAAATCAAAAGTAAAACATTTGTTGAAGGGATGTTGGTGGTACACATTCTGAGACATCAAGGAATCGTCAGATTAGCATTAGAAGGGGAAAAAACGTGAGGGAATACGAATACAGCAAGTACGTTCTAAAGGATGTGGGTTCTCGTTCTTATTCGGGAATAAGAGGCTTATACAGGACTGGGTAGTGTGGAGAGCTGCATCAAACCAGTCTGCGGGCTGAAGACCACGGCAACAACGACAACAATGTGCATTCTTTTTGAGAACATTATGGAAAACAGCTATCTTCTTTGCAATTGTTAATTCAAGTTACAATAACAAGTTAGTCTAGATCGCAATTGAAGGATCTTGCCTTAAAACCAAGAACCAGATAAAATAAAATATATGCCACAGTTATAAGGTACGCCAGTAATTACAATAATTAGGTTAAAATATATGACAATGAGAGGTGAAGTCATTAATTAAAATGACCTTGTGTGTTAAAATGAAAAGCAAAATTGGTGGATGAAACAAAAAACCATTCTACAGGAAATATCTATTTCTGAAATCTAACTGCTCATTCATGCAATCTAATGGTTTATTCTTATAATGTGTGTAGATTTCTACTTGTTCAAGTGCAATGAGTAGGTGGCCTTTGGGCACATTGTTTAAGATTTTCATATTTTCGGAAATTAGATTAGATTAGTACTAGTTGCACAGATCATGAATACGACACTTCGTAATAATGTAGAACGTGTCAGATTAATGAAAGGTGTATTCACAAATTATTACTTTGTACTAAATATTACGTTACACAATTTTTTATTATTATTTTTTATTTATTTAATTTTTTTCAGATTTACTAATTTTAATATAAAAATTCATCTATAGTGTAGAAGGAGTTTCCATTCACAATTTCTTTTAATTTAATTTCAAATGCTAGTTGGCTACCTGTCAGGCTTTTCATGCTGTTTGGTAGGTGACCAAAGATTTTTGTGGCAGCATAATTCACCAATTTCTGTGCCAAATCTAGATTTAACCTTGAGTAGTGAAGATCGTTCTTTCTCCTTCTTCTGAATTCGGTGAGATTGGTAATAACAAATTTTATAAGTGAATACATGTACTGTGAAGATCCCTAGCTCTTTAATAAGTATCTGCAGGATGATCTTGGATGGGCTCCAGCAATTATTCTGATTACACGCTTTTGTGGAAGGAATACTTTTTTACTCAATGGTGAATTACCCAAGAAAATGATGCCATACGAAAGCAGAGAATGAAAATAGGCATAGGAAGCTAATTTAGTGCGCCTCTGTTGCACAGTGGTAGAGTGCCAGACTAGAAATCCAAAGGTCGCGGGTTCGATCCCCGCAAGGTCCGAGGATTTTTATCTGTCACTTTCCACTTCTTTCACCTCTGGAGTATTGCTTATGTGAAAAATACCGAGTAGCACCGTGGTTCGGAACCCACGTTAAACTGTAGGTCCCCCTATAACTGGCCGGGTAAGTCAGTTTGAAGGTCGGAGGAAGGCAACGGCATACCACCTCCAAACAGGACCATTCCTAGTAAAGCACTGTGGTGTTCAAACCAATCTTCGGATTGTTGACTGTTTATTTTTAAGCTAATTTAATGAGATGTATATCACAAAAATTTTCCATAGAATGGAAAGTCATTAATATATATTAAGAACAGCAAAGGGCCCAACACCGAATATCGTGGCACCCCATTTTTGATTGTTCCCCAGTTTGAGGAATTAGCTGCTTTTTGCATGTTATGTGAATTACTTACGGGCTGCTTTTTGCATTTTATGTGAATTACTTACGTCAACTTTCTGCACTCTTCCTGTTAGGTATGGTTGAAACCATTTTACACTGTCCCATTCATAACACAATACTTTAATATATCTAGAAGAATTCCATGATTTACACATCAAAAGCCTTGGAGAGATCACAAAAAATCCCAACGGGAGTTTCCTGTTATTCACAGCATTTAACATTTCATTGGTGAAAGTATATATAGCATTTTCTGTTGAAAAGCCTTTCTGAAAACCAAACGGACATTTTTTTAGAGCTTTATTTTTACCTATGTGTGAAACTACTCTAGAATACATTACTTTTTCACGAATTTTGGATAAGGCTGTAAGATTGGGCGGAGGTTATTGACATCAG
This sequence comes from Locusta migratoria, assembly GCA_026315105.1. Classification (NCBI taxonomy): domain Eukaryota; kingdom Metazoa; phylum Arthropoda; class Insecta; order Orthoptera; family Acrididae; genus Locusta; species Locusta migratoria. The sequence continues at coordinate 389,535,114 of CM048744.1, forward strand.
ACGTATCCCCTTTTTTGTGCAGTGGTTTAACAAAATCATATTTCAGTCTAGACCCTTCTGAATTATTGTACTCAACAAGATGTTGGCCAAAAGTCGATTTTGTGCGTGCCTTACCAGTGGTATGTTCTTTAAACCGTGATAGAAAGCTACGGCTGGTTTGTCCTATATACGGTTTATCACAATCTATACATTGTATCTTGAAGACACCAGATTTTTGGTACCTGTCAGTCTCACCAATTGTACGTTTCAGTTTAGTCTTAAGCTGGTTATTTGTTGTAAATGCTATGGTTAGATCGGAATTTTTAAACAATCTAATTATCTTATCTGAAAGAAGCCCCATGTATGTTATTTTTGCATATCTCCTTTTTTTGCTACTGTGGTAGTATCATTGAGCTGTCGTAATTTGTGGTATGTCAAATCAACTTTGCTTTGTTTAATGTTGTTAGCTATGGCTATTTGTTTCAGAACATTAATTTCAGTTTGGATGGCTTCTGATTGAAGAGGTAGTTTCAATATTCTATGAATCATAGTACGGAAGACTGCTTTCTTGTAATTTAGTGGGTGGCATGAAGTAGCACTGATTATTATATCTGTAGCAGTTGGTTTCGTGTAAATCATAAAAACATGTTTACCATTTTGATACGTAATTTTGATAGCCAGGTAGTTTATGCCCTTGTTATCTTCATGTTCTACTGTAAGTGCACGTTTGGAATGCATGTTCAAATGTTTGTAAATGTATCGGACCAAACTGCGTGGTCATCAGTCCGTAGCTTACCAACTACTTAAACTAAGGTAAGTTAATCTAAGGATAACACACACACACCCATGCCCCAGGGAGGACTCGAACCTCCGACGGCGAGCAACCGCGGGAATGCATGTCATTCAATTTGTTAGTGAGTAAGTCAATCTCCTCTTTAGAGCCTTTATATAATATGAGTGGATCATCGTCGTATCTTTTATAATAACTAATTTTACTAGCTATTTTCTGGATTATTTATGAAAAATTGTAACACAATATAGTTTAGAAAGATATCAGCTGTAGTGCCTGCAAGAGAACGTCCCGTAGCAAGGCCATATTTCTGTAAGTATATCATATTATTAGAAGTAGTAGAAAGCCAGTGTAGTTTCAAGAAGCTCAATGAACTCTGTTATGCGACTGACTGACTTGTTATTGTTACGTGAATTAATAATATGAATTCTGACTAGCTCAACACAGTGGTTGTCTTTTACATCTTCAGTTGAGTACCATCTATATCAGATAAATGATATTCTCCAAATTAAAAACTTCTGATCACCAGACTGTGTCACGATATCTCCTCTAGGTTGCATACAGTAAATCACGTTACACTGTTTGGGCTGTTGTTGAGAGGTGTATTTCTGTTAGAAACTCCTTCCGTAGTGTCGCCATAACAAAGGAGAGACGAGTGCTCTCCGGTGGGTGTGGCGTCGCTGTGGTATTTTGCATTGTCGCGTCCTTCCTGCACTCCCTAAATCCGCGGGGATTATTGGCCTCGTCATTTATTCTGCAGCGGTTGGCCGCTTTTATGCCCGCGGGGGTTGCCCAGTTTTAGGCGTTTGTACATGTATAAATGTATATCGAAAGCCGCTGCGCGGGGTCACCAATAACCGGCGCGCGCAGTTTCTATGGCGCACCATTTAAAGCCCTTTGATTTACCGTGGCCGCCCTAACGGCCCGACATAAATTCTGCTCGCGGAGGGGGAGTGGAAGGTCTTTTCGAATTGTGGCTATTGATTTACGAATTCTGAGATTCCGCCAGAGCTATTGTGCGTTCCCCTCACAGCGAAACGGAGAAATTCTCGTGAAATACTGCCAATACGTTGCGGTAGAGTCAGATTGGGCGCTCCGGGGGTTACTCGCCGGTCGAAACGGAACTTAAGCTCCTCAAGTTATGAAGACGGCGCAGATTCAATGAATGATACTCCAAACGTTTTGTCTTGAACTACACAAACGTTCCGCCTTCCGGTGTTGACATTTTTTACTTCCTTTCAGACGTCTTTTCGTGTTAGGTTGCTACTATCCCTTCCCTTAAACTTCCAGTCACGAAATGTGCTTCTGATACGAGGTGTGCTGTTGAAAATTTCGGTATTAGCAGTAGAGGCAGTACTGGGAGTAACAGTACGAGTGGATCGATTATTTAAAAAAACTCTTGCTCTTACGCATATTTATCGGTGTATTCCTACTGACATCGAAAAAGTAAGCCGCGGTGAAAGAGCCTTGCGCACTGAGGCGCCGTTCTGAGGTGCGCGCTCCCGTCGTCGTCGGGGGTTCGATTCCTCCCTCGGGCATGGGTGTTTGTGTTCTCCTTAGGTTAGTTTACCTTAGTTTAAGTAGTTTGTAAGCTAGGCACTAATGGCCAGGCACTTGAGTCCCATTAATTTAAAAACATTTCGATAAAGTAATTACAAGTGTCGCAAAGCCGATCGTAAGAAGAGAAGAGATTGGTCTATGTTTTTAAGATCTATATTAATATATCTACTTACTGCATTTTTCAATTTTTTCCGTTTACTGACGTTTTGTTTCACACTGTTTTGTAAATCAATCGAAGTATAACTAAGTTGCAAATATATGTGGACAGTTTTGTTTACAATCAACTTTTGAGACAATAAGCAACGAACACAAAGACTGCTGTTCCCTAAGAAAAGTCCTGGATCCGCGCAGGAATATACAGCAGTTCTTCGTTTCTCGAATTGGATTGTTGATAAAGGTTCAAATGTTTGTAATTCTTACGAGACCAAACTACGTTAGTCATCAGTCCCTAGACTTACAAACTACTTAAACTACGTTAAACTAACCTAAGGACAACACACACATCCATGCCCGAGGGGGGATTTGAACCCCAGACGGCGGACGGCCGCGCGCACCGAAACACGGCGCTACAGTACGCGTGGCTAATCTGCCGCGGCTTGATAAAGGTTACTCTTACCCTAAATTGTAAATTGTTCAAGAATATCTTCACATAAACAACATCGTAGCAAAATGAAGAAGGTTTTTATTTATTTATTTATTTTTTATTTCATGTAGCAATTTTACATGAAAAGGCTTGGGTTTCCGTTACATTTGCATTGGCGGCAGATACTTAGGTGTCAGGGCATAAAACGGCAGTCTGAGGCGCCAACAAGTTGCAAATTATTGATGAAGGAGGGGAAGGATGAAGGATTAGTAATGAGAGGATTGACAATGGCTACATTACGGTAATGAATTTAAACAATGGCGGCAAGTGAAAATGTGAGTAGGGCCGGAAATCGAACCCGAGTCTACCGCTTCGGGCCAGTACTTACACAACTCGCACGCCTATGACTGTAGCGCCCCTACCGTCCTTGCCCTCTTTCACTCGCCATTAGGGATACTCGTGTGAGGTCTAACGCATGATCGCAACTGCAGTGAGGTTAGTAAAGATATCGCTGACTTACTATTAAAGTTTAAGAATAAAAAAAAAATGTAGCCCAGTATTTGACTTATTTCTGAAAATTCTCTTAAATAGTTGATTATTTCATCCAATACACAAACATGCTTAATTTAGTTGTGAACTGCCGTAAGAAAAAAGGGGGGAGGGTGATATGATGTAAAAGGCCACAGGAACGCTCCATTCCAGGCATGTGACGCGTGCGACGACAGCTGACACGTTGTCACTCCTGCTGCCGTAACATTCATTAACAGTTACGTACTGTTTGGACACTCATATCTCTAAAAGTGGTCTGAGAATACTGCACGTTAATTAACACACCGTACAAATACACCTACACCAGAAACTTGGTTATGTCAAGTTTCAAGCAATGCGAAATGCTGACAATATCGTTGAAACTCGCTGTCTGAGATCGAAATGAAACAGTGGCGACATCGGTCGTTTATTTCTATAATTAAAAATTGACAAAAATGACTCATAACTTTCACGAACACGTGTATAACAACAAGTTTTCTTGTGTGTTAAACTTCTGGAGAAAGTAGAGACATATTTGTTGTCGTTATAAAACAGCCGTTCTTTTTTTTTTTGCGAGGGGGGGGTTGCAACTCCATAAGCGTTTAGTCCGTTATTATAGCACATCGTCAGTGGATTCTACACTTGGAAACAACATTTTTGCTTACTGATGTAGCCTTGACGGATTTCAAACAATTCACTTTCTTTGATTTGTAATAATATAGGCTACTCTCGTTTCATGATCTCGCAATATTCAACGTGTTTGTCTTATCTGGTCACTGGCTGTTTGTACACAGCTTCGCAAGACTTTAGAGGCTTGAAGGTGTATCTCGTTTAGAAATTCGTTTGTTTACATCTTTTATTGCCAACTTCACTGACTGTATGGGGCGTCTGTGTGTACGAAAAAGAAGCAAACAGCAATCCGACACCTCCTCCATAGAATCAATACAATATCACTCAACAAAAACAGCTATGTAAAATAACTCGACGTAATGCTGATAGCTGCACACGATGTTTACAGGAACACCTTTAAGCATGTGAAATAGTAACAGTGAAACAGTGAGTGATATAATAAGGAAAGAAATAAAAAAAAAAAATAAAATAAAATAAAATAAAAAATTATGAGAATTATCGATGGCATTTATGACCGGGTAGTCCCATACGAGATTTTTCGGCCGCCGTAGTGCAAGTCTTTCTACTTCACGTCGCTTGGGCGACTTGCGTGCCAGTGATGATAAAATGAAGATGGATAGGACAACACACAACACGACTCTGTCGTCTGAGCTACGAGGCGGACAGAAATGCACGAATGCCGGCCGCGGTGGCCGAGGAGACTGAGGCGCTCCAGTCACGGTCTGCACGGCCACTACGGTCGGGGGTTCGAATCCCCCCTCGGGCATGGATATTTGTGCCGTCCTTAGTTGTAAGTAGTTCATAAGTAGTTTGTAAGTTTAGGGACTGATGACCTCGTAGTTAAGTCCCATAGACTCTACAAACATCTGAACATCTGAAATGCACGAATTGTGGCGAACCTGTGTGTATTCAGCCAGACTAGTTGGGACAAACACCTTGAAAAAATGCGATACAATTAAAGGAACTGTTTGATATCTGTTGAGGCTATATCAGTAAGTAAAGGTGGAATTTCCATCTGTAGAATCCACCGATGATGCCATACAAGAAAGAGTACAGTGCCTATAGAGAAAATAAAAAGATTGCAGCTAGAAAGCGGCTATATCGTTTCCGAAAACTTGTGTAATAACGCATCACGAGATAAATTATTGTCTTTCCTGGCGTTGAACTTCGTAATGAAAATGTGGACTTTGATTTCATTCAGGAGATAGATGAAACCGTCTGTTACTACATATGTGTAATTATTTACTGTTAGCAATTGTCATTAAAGCCGTATTCCGCTGAATGACATTTACTTGTTCCACATAATTTCAGTCTTGCTGTTTACGGCACTATTTGGACTAGCATCGTAGTTTAATGGTGATTATATTTATTATCATGTGGCATTTTAAGTTCGACACCCAGTTGTGTTAGTGTTCGGCCTGTTAGTTGAAAGTCTTAGGCGACGAAATATCGGTGACATGCATGTCTAAGGATAATTGTAATCGCCTTGGTGGCATGGAATAAGATTATGGTGAAGAATGATGAAGAGAAGTGTTATCAAATTCCTCTGTAATGACACGATAATCTATTCTACGATACAGTTTTAGTTCTCCTGAAAAACCTTAAGACTAAATCTTTTAAGTCGGTAATGCTAATATCACATCACTGTTATGAGCTCGCCGCCGTGGAGTAGGCGAGTGGTCTAAGGCGCTTCGGTGTGGAGTGCGCGGCTGCTCGCCGTCGGAGGGTCGAGTCATCCCTGGGGCGTGTATGTGTGTGTTGTCATTAGGTTAGTTTACCTTAGTGTAAGTCGTTTGTAAGCTACCGACTGATGACCACGCAGTTTGGTCCGATAGATTTACCAACATTTGAACATTTTATGAATTCAGTGTTCAAAATGTACAAATGTTTGTAAATCTGTGGGACTTAACTGCTATTTTATTAGTCCCTAGCTTACAAACTACTTTAACGTAAAGACAACAGATACACTTATGCCCGAGGGGGCAAAGAAACCCCGATGGCGAACAGCCACGAGCACTGCAGCAGGGCGTCTTAGTGCGCACGGCTATTTCGCCGTGGATTTCAGTGTTCACAAAAATAATGCAAAGAGGTAGAATATAAAATGGAAATTAAACATCATCTTCATACTGTTGAATGAAGCTGATAGAGCACAAGTATGATGCTAACGGTTTCGACAAATAAATGGACATTGAAGAAGTAGCAAGCACCGTACATCATGAAATACCTTACTGGAAAATGTTTGTATACAGATCGGTAAATTACCCTATAAGAGAACGAAATTAAATCGCCCTAATTTAGGCATAATAGTCTTAAAGCTTCAGTAAACTCCGACCTTCAGACCTCGTCAGGCACAACAGGACCGACTGGTCGCCGTCTCGTCTTCCACTTGAAGGGTTCGTGTTTGATTAGCTGCCGGCTTTCTCGCAACAGACGCCGTCTTTATATTTTGTAAGTGAAACCGACTTCGGATTAGAAGCGACGTATAGTATTTTGATTTTTGTCTGCGCGTTTCATTTTCAGTTTGTAAATTTATAGTGTGCTCTCGTGCATATTAGATTAAAATTAGCGTTTTAACATACAGTGTAGTCTTCCTTTCACAGTAGTTTTTGTTTTTACGGCGCTGATAATCAGGAATAGGGACTGTGACTGCTGTGTGCGGATGCAGTCTCAGCTGGTGACACTTCGCTCCCAGCTTCAAGCTGTGTTAACAGCTGGAGGCTGCGATCGATGGACGCCGGTAGTGGGGACCGAACGGACTCCCGTCGTCTCCACCGATCGGCCTGCGCCAGCGACATGCCTTGATACAGCCAGCAATGAGGCGGACACCCCACCCGTGGTTGCGTGGGAAGTTGCTCCAGTGCGTGGCAGGAGGCGCAAGACATTCCGGGGGACCGATCGTGAGGCCTCCCCCGTTGCGAACAGGTTTGAGGCGCTATCTGTTTAGCACAACTTTCCTGAGTCGGATGGTGTCTCTCATCCTGAGGTCACCTCTGAATGGGAAATCTCAGAGGGTGCAGATGGATCACAGGAGAAATGTAGAACAATCGGTAACTTATAACAGTTGTAAACTGTCGTAGCTGTGTCGGGAAAGTACCGGAACTCCAAGCGTTAATAGAAAGCACTGAAACACACATCATTGTAGGCGGTGAAAGTTGGCACAAGCCGGAAATAAGTTCAGCAGAAGTTTTTGCAAAAGACTTATCTGTGATTAGAAAGGATAGAACAAACAAAATAGGTGGAGGCGTAGGCTTTCGTGTTGAAATTGATAATTCCTGTGCTATTATGGGTAGAGGTTGTATCTGAAAATCGTAATAAGTTACTTCTTTTAGCGGCCTCCCGACTCTGACGATACCATAGAAGAAAGGTTCAAGGAAAACTTGAGTTTAATTACAAAAACGTACCCGATTCAGGTTATAATAATAGGCGGTGATTTTAATTTACCCTCAATCTGTTGGCGAATTATATTTTCAAAATAGGGGGTACGCATAAAACATCGTGAAATTGTACTCAACGCATTCTCTGAAAATTACTTCGAACAATTAGTTCATGAGGCAACCAGAATTGTAAATGGATGTCAAAACACACGTGATCTCTTAGCAGCAAATAATACTGAGCTCATAACGAGAACCAAAACGGATACAGTTATTAGTGAACAAAGAACTGTCGTAGCGAGATTGAATATTGAAAGTCCCAAAGTTAAAAAAAATAGACGAAAAGTATATTCATTCAAGAGAGCAGATAGAAATAATATAAATTGCTTCTTGAAAGGTAGCTTCCACCCGTTTTTAACGCTAAACGTAAGTCTAGACTACACGTGGCTCAAATTAAGAGAGGTGGTATCGACAGCAATTGACAGTTTTATACCAAATAAATTAATAAAAGAAGGAGGTGATTCCCCTTGGTACACAATACAGGTCAGGACACTGATGCAAAAGTAACCGAAAAGGCATGCGAAAAATACCCAGGATTGGTGGTCCTCCCAGAAGCTCGAAATTTAGCGAGGACTTCTATGCGAGATACCTACAATACTTATCACAACGAAACCCTTTCTCAAAATTTGACTGAAAACCCTAAGAGATTTTGGTCATATGTTAATATACTAGGGGCAAAATACAAACAATACCCTCACTACGTGATAGTAATGGGGATGCTGACGATGATAGCGCTACTAAAGCAGAGTTACTAAACATACCTTTTACAAACTCATTCACCAAAGAAGACGAAACCAATTTCGAATTAAAAACAGGGGCCAGGATGAGTAACGTAGAAGTAGATATCATTGGTGTAGTGAAGCAACTGAAATCACTTAACAAGCACAAGTATTCTGGTCCGGACTGTATACCCATTAGTTTTCTACCTGATAGTGCTGAAGCGATAGCTCCTTACTTAACAGACATATACAACCGCTCTTTCAAAGAAGGCGCTGTACCAAAAGATTGGAAAGTTGCACAGGTCACACCTATATTCAAGAAAGGCAGTATGAGTAACCCTCTAACCTACAGGCCTAGTTCATTTGCAACAGGTTTTTGGAACATATCCTGTATTCAAATATTATGAATTATCTCGAACAGAATGATCTATTGACCCAAGGTCAACACGTATTTAGAAAATATCGTTCATGCGAATCACAGCTAGCTCTACTCACACGAAGTGATGAGTGCTATTGACAAGGGTTCACAAATCGATTCCGTATTTCATGATTTCCAGAAGGCTTTTGATACCGTACCTCACAAAGGGCTTTAAATCAAATTGCGTGGTTATGGTATATCGCCCCCAAATTTGCGACTGGTTAGGGGATTTCCTGTCAGAGATGACAAAGTTTGTAATAATCTATGGTAAAGCATCGACTAAAATAGAGGTGATATCGGGCGTTCCACAGGGCTGTGTTATTGGTTCTCTGCTGCTCCTTATTTACATAAATGATTTAGCAGAATATCTAAGTAATTCTTTTGCGTTTTTTGCAGATGATGCCGTCATTTACCGTCTAGTAAAATCATCTGAAGTTCAACTGCAGAACGATATGAACAAGATATCACTGTGGTGTAAAAATTGGCACTTGACTCTAAAAATGAGAAGTGTGAAGTCGTCCACATGAGTACGAAAATAAATCCGTTAAACTTTGTTTACAAGATAAATCAATCAAATGTGAAAGCCATAAACTCCACAAAATACCTAGGAATTATTTTTACTTCAGACTTCAACTGTAAAAAACACATAGATAATGTTGCGTGGGAAAGGTGAACAAGAGACTGCGTTTTATTAGCAGAACCCTTAAATGATGCAACAGAACTACTAAAAAAACTACATACACTACGCTTGTCCGTCCTTATTTGGAGAATTGCTACCTAGCGTCGTTTTGTCGGAGGATATCGTAATGATTCCCATCGGAGATCCTGTATCATTTCCGTAACGTGACAATACAAAAAGAGCTGCCCTTCTTTAGACTCTTATCGCTGCGGCGTGGGCTATTTCCGAAACTCCAATCGCCAACATTCTCCTCCGAATGTGAAAATATATTATTGACTCCCAGTTACATAGGTAGAAATTATCATCAGAATAAAATACGAGAAATCAGAGCTGAATCGGAGCGATTCAGGTGTTCTTTTTTCCCACGCACTATTCGAGAATGGAATGGGAGATAGATAGTAAAAATAGGTGATTTGATGAACCCTCTGCCAGGCACTTAAATGTTATTTGCAGAGTATCCCATGTAGATGTAGGTGAAGTGTTCAAGGCAGACGGGGGGTTGGGGGGTGTTTGACCGCCGCGGGCCTCTCGTATTGGGGGGCCTACAAATACATCGAAAGCATGTACTTTTTATAGCTGCAAATGTATTTTAAGTTACAAAATATTACAGGTTAGATCGCAAGATGATTTTTTATTGGCAATCGGTTTCGGAGCTACAGTACCGTCATCAGGTGTTGGGCAACTTGTTGATGGACGGTAGCGGTGGCCGGAGCAGGCGTCAATTGAGCAGTTTTCCAGGATGGCCTACGGCTGTGTGTCTGAGGAAGGACTTTCTTTATATTCCATTGAGGTTCTAATATTCCTTATTTGCTTAAAAACAATACACGAACAAAAAATCCAAAGACATTACTCTTCAATGGATATGCACGTTCCTACATGAAAAGTAGACGACCTTGACAAGGTATGACGTCACCTACAGTGAAATCCCGGAATTCATCCACTTGTAATACTGGAGTGAATGCATTGCAACAATAACCAAAGATAATAATGTACACGACAAAGAAATCCACATTTAGGTTTTCCGTGATTTCCCTAAATCACTCCAGGCAAATGGCGGGTTGGTTCAAGGGGCATGGCCGCTTTTCCCGCCCATCCTTCCCTGAAAATCGAAGCATAAGCTCCAATAACCACGCTGTCGACGGGACGTTAAACTCTAAACTTCCTTCCTTCCTTACAAACTACTTTAACCAGAGAGAGGACTCGAACTTGCAACGGGAACGGCCGTGCAGCCATTTTAATGACTAAATCCCGGGGTCTATTCTCGGGTTGCACCGCATTTATCGGTTATGTATAAGGAACGGGAGTTATTTTACTACCAGCTTTATTTTTTATTAACATACTGAAAATTTTGCAACTACAAGTAATTAGCAGAAGTAAACAGATGATTACATTTAATCAATCGACTTATACGAGCAAAATGGTACGCCAAATTGACTTTATCAAAATAATTACACAGATCCTAACTAAATTTATGCTTCTCCTGAATGGACGGCTTAAGCTCTCGGCTTTTTAGCTTACTCTCGGTACACCAGGGACATGTATCTGCCAGACACACGGCGTGCTCGCTGGTCCACGTTTAATCCCGTACAATGCAGACTCTGTAGGCCCTCCGAAGTGACTGAGACCGTAGTTCACTAAAATAATCGCGCAATTAATTGCACCAATAAACCATAATAAATTTACTGCTTTAAACCTGTTCTGAAGGTTATTACGACTCCACGGACGCGATTTCGTCAATTAGCAGTAATTATATTTGACAGTCTAAATTGTGGCATTTATAAATTTGCCACGAACGCTGTTCTGCTACAGTCGCGCTGCAGTAACCTCGGAAAATTTTTTCGGTCTCCATTAAATAATGGCCGCACCTATTAAACAAACCGCTGCAAACGCGCAGCGCTTCCTGACTCGTTTTGCGGAATTTCGCGCGATATATTCACGCGTGTAATACCACGCAAATCCGCCGGAAGTGCGAGAATGCATTGTGCCCCACCATCTAGTTATTACTGTCACCTGCCGAACTCATTATTTACCAGAGAGCCGAGCTCACAGTGATTATTACGTGTTTGCGACGGAAACACAGCGTCGGCCATTGGCGACAGAGTACAATCGCAGAGCAACATTTCTTTTCTCCTCCGGATAATATCAGATACAAATCAGTATTTGCTGTTTGCTCTAACAACGTGATATTTTCTTTATTCTGGAACACAATCCACATGCGTAAGCTGAAAAAAAAAAGTTTTCACATTAGTCTGCGGTCAAATTTATAAATGATTTGCCTGACACCACACTTTAGTCAAGCTCTTGACTGATTCTAATACGTCGTTCTTGCAGTTATTGTTTCTACATTTAAGTGAACTTAATTTAGGAAGAAAGCAACGGGGGTTGTAGTTCAGTGAGCGTGTAAACTAAGGAACTTGACACCGACTTTCCACTTACTCTATTAACTCGTCTGTGAGATACACCGTGACCCGGTTATGAAAGCGTACTGGAGCAGCATCGTCTATTTACCTTCATCCACAGCAGTATCATTACGGTAATGGGCGGAAGAGTAACAAAAGAAATGAAGGATGAAACCCTTCCGTTGTAGCAACTTTATTTCAAAGTAGCTGAAAACTCGTTGTTACCTGATTATTTATTGATTCCACTCCTTTGGAATTTATCATCTGTCCATTCCTCCTCTCTGCTGTGTTCTCCACCAACTCCTCCCTCTCCTTTTCCTCTCTCCGCCTCTTCCTGCGCATCTACGACGAGTTACATCTCTCTACTTGCTTTCATAGCTATTTGCGAAAATGGAGACAAAGTTTATTGCTAGTACCCTCTTCCAGTACGTAGTAGTGCTAGTGCCCTCCACGATACGGTGGCTTTCGGAGTGCTAAAAATCTGTTTCGTGAAACATGCAGAAATTAGAAATATTTCAAATATTTATGCTGTTCCCGGGCATTGAACGCAATTCAGTGGTGAATTTGAAAATTTGTGTTCACCTGTGACTCGAATCCACCTTTCCCACTCTTCCCTCCCATAGATCGGTTCCTTGCGGAGTGGTATCCCGCTTGTTCTATACTGATCGTTGAGTTATCGGCTCAGGTTTATTATTATTACTAGTAATAAGGAAATCCGTTACTATTACCGAACTCACTGTCACCACACCGGCTCCATGAGGTTATTCGCATAGACTTCTCGTCCTGCACAAATTATCACTTTATCGGATACTGCAACTGTAGTGTCCCTTGTTCATCATTACCACTTGGTCGCCGCTTTATTTGAATTCCTTATAGAAATCTAACTGGTGTGTGCAGCAGCATTGACGTTGCCATCTATGTGTTTGTTGAACCAAGAAATTGGTTTGGGAGGGTATTGACCCAGTTTAGGTGGTACTTTCTGTGCGACTAGCTCAGTCGAGGATGGCTTTTATCAAGAGAAACAGGAATTCTTTTTTTGGGGGTTGGGCGGATGGGGTTGATCCTCTTAGCCCAGCCATTTGATCGTATTGGTTTGAGGAGTACTTACAATTATAGATCTTTAAAACAATTTATTTTATAGTCTCAGGCAACCGATGTTACAACACAGACGACTTGCTGACACAACTCGAAGATTCGAAAGACGATCCAAAAGGATTAAGAAATGGCAATGAAAAGACAAAACGCAACTGTTGGCTGAAAAAAAGAGAATAAATTGCTTTAAACATTAGTGCAGTAGCAGACTCTCATAAATCGACTGTGTCACCGGATCTATAATCAAAAACACATGTTCCAACTTTCGTTGTGTCCTATCAAACAGAGCCGAAGGTACTGTCTACCATCACCGGATGAAATCTTATGTAGATAATATTGTTCCTCTAGTTTTAAAGCGTGCAATTTTATCACTATCGTAATGAAAGTAACATCAACGTTAAATCAGTTGAAAGAAACTCTTTGCAACCCACCACACGAAATCTCAGGTAGGCAGTGGTTCATTTTGTCAAGTAGACAAACTTTTATCTAAACCCAAATAAAAATGAAGATTTTTATGAATTACAGTCAGAGGGAGACTTGTTTATAGATTACATGATGTATAAATGTTTGTAAATCTAAGAAACAAAACTGCAGAGGTAATCGGTTCCAGTCTTACAAACTACTAAAACTAACTCCCACGGCTATTCGTGCATTGCATTACAGATTTCAGCTATGGATTTTTAAAAGCAAAACGTTCAAAATTTCGGCCTCTACAATCTAACATTTGTAAAACTTCTTCATGACATACTCTGTGTCAGCAAGAGGCACTTGGAAGCTGACTGTCATGCAGGGAGTCCGGGTTCGATTGCCGGCAGGGGACTGCTCAGTCGGTGAGCATGAGACTATAACTCTCAGGGTTGTGGGTTCGAGCTCCACCTTTCTTATTATATCTCATTTTTAAAAGGAAACATGTTGGTAAATAGGTGCGATTGCTTACTGAACCAATTACTTTAAAGGTGAAATTTGGTCAGGGAAGAATGTAGTAACCACGCAAGTGAATAAAGATAGTTCTGCTTTCCCATCAGTACTTAAGTTTACAAAGTAGAGCAAATGTAGTGTCAGGGTTAGTGGTACCACAGATCAGAAATAGTGGAATATGTGTTAATGAAATTTGTCTTGTTTTAGTTAAATACGATTCCAGAGACTTAACTAGTAGGTCAGAATATAATCATCAGCAGCAATCCGTCTAGAAAGTTCTTACAAGGATATATTTTGCTACTTCTAACCAGGAGCTTTACTTGAATAAACGAACAAGAAATACTGCGGGGAACAATAACGATAGGACGCAGAAGCGGAAGATCCTAAAGCAAATAAAAGGATTACTTCTGACATCAATATTTACAACAGCAAACTTCACTCATTACTCAGACTCCAGGACGGGAAAGAGGAAGGCAGCTATTTGATACAGCAATTGAAGGACGCTTACAAGGATATCTTTTGCTACTTCTAACCAGGAGCTTTACTTGAATAAACGAACAAGAAATACTGCGGGGAACAATAACGATAGGACGCAGAAGCGGAAGATCCTAAAGCAACTAAAAGGATTACTTCTGAAATCAATATTTACAACAGCAAACTTCACTCATTACTCAGACTCCAGGACGGGAAAGAGGAAGGCAGCTATTTGATACAGCAATTGAAGGACACTGATTACTGGTACCTAAAACATTTTGTTATTATTTTCATAATAATAATATACAAGTCTTACAGTAAAACCTGTTTTAACCCTAGGCTAGCATCAGAGAAAACAAGACAGGTACACTATATCTCGTACGTTTCTTCTGGTAAAAACAGTAGAATGACGCAAAAAAATCCACAGATATTATATGTTATTGTTTTAGTTAAACAGTAGGATATGACGTATTGTTTTGGAGGTTAGGTGATACCAAACACTTCTGTTTCCCACCAAACAAAATATGAAGTGAAATTATAACCGAATGTCTAAATTTCTGGAAATTTATCAAAGTTTTCCCGTATTGTAAACTGTAAACTCCGACAGACCTCAAGGGGCTCACTGGGTACTGACCTGCCGCCGTGTCATCCTTTGCCCGAAGGCGTAATAGGAGGGGGACGTGGTCAGCTCCCCGCATCCCCGGCCATTATGTCAGTCTTCCTGACCGGAGCCGCTACTTCTCAATCGAGTAGCTACTCAGTTGGCCCCAAAATGGCTGAGTGCGCCCCGCTTGCTAACAGCACTCGGTAGAGTCAGACGGTAACCCATCCAAGTGCTAGCCAAGACCATAAGTGCCTCGGCGATCTAACGAGAGTCGGTGCATCCACTGTGGCACGGCCGTTGGTTTCCATTTATTGTGGGACATTAATAACAAGGATTATTTAATTACTAAATTTAAAGACACTCAATTTAACGAACTGCTTGACGAACTGAACACTGAAGGTATCAGGGAGGGGGGATATCGTTTTAAAACCTCCGCAATTGCGCCCATGTCTTATGGAATAAACTTGGAGGTAGAAGATTGGGGTATTAGAAACAGTTATTCAAGTGTTTTGAAGCTATCACCTGTTGCTAAATAACGCAGTTTAAAAGTTTTGTTCTTGGAGAGCTCTCCATCCTCATTCTCACGATATTCTGTTTCCTTATTTTATACTCTACCATTTCCAGTAACGTATAAGAATTGTATGACGTCATCCTCACTATATTTCTGTAGGCAGAAGGGTCTTCTCACGACAATTCTCTCAAAAGATTTGCAGAAGCACCAAATTTATCCCTCCTCGATACCCACATTCTTAGCCATTTTATTTTTTCCTACTTTTCCGGTTTACATTTGGTAGATTAAATATTATTTTTGACACTGTTGTGAGCGCCAGCATTTATTACTTCATTCGACATTTTGACTCGACTGGTGGTTACTTTATACGTTCCTGTATATGACACGGGTGGGGGGGGGGGGGGACCAGCACTTGAAAGCGACCCAAAACGCCAGAGATCTGTGTCCAAAGTAGCCCAACATTCAACTTTGGACGCTCGCGTTTCGGAACAGCGACTTTGCTCGCTGTCCGTGCTTACACGGAGCGAATTTAGTAGCTGCGTCCAAATACGCCAGCGACTGTCGACCAAATACGCTCCGTCTAATATACCCTTAATACTCGTTTAAAATTATTCCAACAGCATTGTCAGTAAGTTTTCTTTTGGGATATTGTTCCCTGAATGAAATTAAGCAGTTTTTCCAAGAGACGCTACATATTGTAACATCTTGCGTCAAATGGAAACTGTGCTTTGTGGTAACTGTACCTGTCAGTCCTCATGAACATACGGAAGTTACGCGGTTGGTGACTGCGTCTGTAGGTTAAAGAGCAGAACGCCAGTGATCGGAGAGCGCGCGCGCTATCAGCGTAAGCCACCGTAGCCAGCCAGCACTGCGCCTACGGCCGCGCGGCGTGCCCTGGGCTCGGGCAGCGACGCAGATCGTGCGGCCAGCGCCAGCGGTGCAGCCATTTGTCCGTGTTGGGCGTGATCGCGTTAGCCGCACGCGCGCCCACCGCAAATCAGACAACGCCACCTGCGGCACGCGTGACGGACGGCTGCGGCAGCCCGGCACGGCACGGCACGGACTCACCTTCAGCGCGGCCGCGCATACGTGCGCCGCGCCCAAGCGCCAGATAGCGCCGCCGGTCCCTCCCTAATCTAGCGACAGAAATAATCTTCACCGCGACACAGGTAAAACGTATCAAGTTCGTGTTTTGTAGGAAGGTGCTTTCGCACACAGAGGCGGAGCGATAGGAAAAGCCGAGCGCCAACGACACCAACAGTGGAGCCTGCGGGAGAAACATTCTTGTAACTCGCGGCAAGCCACGCGCCTACAGCCCTTTCTAAACGGTGAAAGGAGGTGTACAAGTAATAGTAGAGAACCCATATACTAAGGGAGTGGCCATACGTCAGACTTCTCCTGATTGGCTGAGAGCCCATGACGCCATGTTTTTACGATTTGGCGGGCTTTACAAGTGTGTGAATAGCTAAAGTCTTCGTTTCTGTGCTGTGGAGTGCCTTAAAAGCTTTTGACAGCAATTTCACTGTATACTTACGTACAGTAGGCACACTAGGCACAGTTACACGTCTTTTGTCGGTTCTATTTACCGAGCGAGGTGGCGCAGTGGTAAGACACTGGACTCGCATTATGGAGGATGGTGGTTCAAATCCAACTCCGGCCATATAGATTTAAGTTTCCGTGATTTCCCTAAATCACTCTAGGCAAATGCCTGGATGGTTCCTTTCAAAGGGCACGGCCGATTTCCTCCCACATCCTTCCCCGAACACCCGAGCGTAAGCTCTAATGACCACGCTGTCGACGGGACGTTATGTCCTAAGCTTCCTTCCTTATTTTCTTCGGTTTTATTTACGTAAATTAACGTGTTGCTCATTGGTCGTTGACGATAACCTTAGAACTTCGCGGCAATTTTTAAGATTATATGTTTCCTTGAAGTGATTTACTAAGTGTAATTAATTTTGAGTCTGTTTCCGCTGTTTTGCTAGAGGCATTATCGATATTTTTCCGATTATCTGCGATATTCTGTCCATAAAAGTATCTACATATTGACGTTTTTCCTATTTCCAAGTGTAGGAAAGATCGACAGCACACTTAAAATGCATTATATCGGGAAGTAAAGCGATAATATTGTACTAATTTCGACGATGGATATGTAGACAGATAATTCTGAAATAACATTTTCTTTGAGATACATAAGAGTATCTCTTCCTTATTAATCAACTTCCAACTGTCGAAATTACCAGAACACCGTAAAATATATCAACATTCGACAGTCAAAGAAACGGTTCTAGAAGTCTTATTTGGTTACAAATTTGTTAGTGCTTTGGTGTCATGGGTGGTTATTTCAGTCGTTAAGTGGCTGCATTTCTGCCTGGGTCTATGTAAGTGCACGTCAGGCGCGTAGTCTGGTAAAAACATGGCGGCCACCGGCCGGTTGGCCACACTCTCCCTATACAGGCTCTCTAGGTAATAGTCTACTGTATCGCTCCTAGCGTACTAGTCCCAAAATTCGTGCGGCAGTGTATTTAGACGATAAACGTAGACAGAGAGAAAGTAAACGCTACCAGAGAATATGACGTGAGTCTCATTTGCTGTTGCTTTACTGGAAATTCAATACCGGTAAACTTATCAACCGCGAAGGCGGCGTTTGCATTGACTCTCGTTGTTACAAGGCAGATACTACTTTTTTTATGTGGCCGTGGCTTCAGTGAAGAGACGAAAATACCGTCACGAATAAAGCATGGTAATGTAAGAATTAGAACCGGAGGCTACAAATGAATTCCGGAATTATATCTATTTTTTTCTTTCTGGCATTCTGTATCAATGTAAAAAAAACGGATGCTGCTACAACCTCAAACATTGTTAAAGAATATTCACACGTTTCTGCGATTATGTACCTTATTATGGTACAGGTTGTATCCTAAATCAGAAAGAGCTATACGCCTGTCCAAAGTGTAATAGCAGCTTTGTTGCAATGAATAACGTACCATAATAGTATTCGTGATTTCACATTAGCGCATCAGTAAATAATTATGAAATTTACGTAGGTTTAAAAACACCCACGAAAATATTTACTTGCTCAGAAATTTCATTGTGACGATGAAATATCCACAAAATTATGTCGATTCTCGCACGATCATACTAGTGACCCCTTCATAACAATAGGTGCAGATATAGACTCTGACGATAACTTATTGGTTATGAATTGTAGATTAAAACGTTAAGAGACTTGAAAAAGATAAAACATTAAAGAGATGTAATGTGGACAAGCTAAAGGAACTAGAGGTGAGTGAAAGCTTTAGAGGGATCACTAGGCAGGGATTGTCTGATACTTGGGAAAGTAATACAGTAGAAGAAGATTGGGTAGCTCTGAGAGATAGAGTAGTGAATGCCGAAGAGAATCTTATAGGCAGAACGACGAGGCCTAATTGAAATTCTTGGATAACACAGGGGATACTGAACTTAATTGATGAAAGGAGATAATATAAAAACGAATCAAGTGAAGCAGGAAAAAGGGAACACATACGTCTGATAAATGAGATTCACAGGAAGTGTAGACTGGCTAAGCAAAAGTGTCTTGAGGAGAAGTGCAAGACCGAAAAAGAATGTATAAGTAGGGGAAAGATAGGTACCGCAGGAAAATAAAAGAGACATTTGGAGACAAGAAAAGCAGCGGTAGTAATATTAAGAATCAGATGGTAAACCAGTACTAAGGAAAGAAGGGAAAGATGAAAGGTGGAAGGAATACATGAGGGCTGTACAAAGGAAATAATTCTAGAAATGGAAATCGAAGTAGAGGTAGACGGACGAGATAGGAGATACTATACTGCGAGGAGAATTTGAAACAGCACTAAAGGATTTGAATCGAAACAAGGACCCTGCAGTAGATGACGTTCTGTCTGAACTGCTATAATCGTAAGGAGAGTTAGTCATGAAAAAAATCATTTAACTGATATGCAAGATGTATGAGACAGGAGAAATACCCGCAGACTTGAAGAAGAATATAGTAATTCCAATTCCTAAGAATGCAAGAGCAGACAAATGAGCAAATTACAGAACTGTCAGTTTAATAAGTCACGGTTGCAAAATACTTGCATGAATTCCTTAGGGAAGATCAGTTTGGATTTAGGAGATAAGTAGAAAAAAGCGAGGCAATACTCATATTACGACTTAGAAGATGGGTTAAGCATTTGTGGATTTGGAGAAAGTTTTGACAATGTTGAGTAGAATTCACTATCAAATTCTGAAGGTAGCAGGGGTAAAATATAGGGAGCGAACAGTTATACTCAACTTGTACAAAAACCAGACAGCAATAGTTAAAGTCGAAGGACATGAAAGAGTCGCAGTGGTTGCGAAGGGAGTAAGATAGCGTTGTAGCCTTTACCCAATGTTGTTCAGTCTCTATAATGAGCAAGCTGTGAAGGAATGGAAGGAAAAATATATATAGAGAGAGAGGAAATTAAAGTGCATGGAGAAGGAAAAAGAAATAGACAAACAAACAAACTTGCGGTTCTCGGATGACGTAGTAATTCTGTCAGAGACAGCAAGGGATCTGGAAGAGCAGTTAGATGGAGTGGACAGAGTCTTGAAAGGAGGTTATAAGATGCTGAAGGAATTATATTAAGTAATGAGAAAATAAATGTAGGAGATGATATTTGTAATTTGGGTAGCAAGATAACTTATGGTAGCCGAAGTAAAGAAGATAGAAAATGCAGAGTGGTGGGAAGAAAAGCCAGTATTCAGTTAATAATGATTTTTGAGGTTTAGTAACATTCAAAAAAATGTTCAGTTGTTTGTAAAGCTATCGAACCAAACAGCGTGGTCATCAGTCCGTAGCTTACAAACTACTTAAACTAAGGTAAACTAACCTAAGGACAACACACACACACACACACACACACACACACACACATGCCCTAGGGAGGACACGAACCTCCAACGGCGAGCAACCGCGCGCACCGCAGCGAGGCTCCTTAGACCACTCAGCTACTCCACCGCGGCTTGTAACATGCCAGTAAACTAACCTGATCATGTTGCGGTTACAACAGATTTTTAAAAACTATATCGCAGAAAAATTTATTTTAGCTTGTTTTTTTGTGATTTGCAAACAAATATGAGATATACGTTTCAAAAACGAGTTGTAAAAGCAACATGTTATGGTCAGGTTTCACTGTTTTCTTAGCTTATTGGAATGTTACAAAACCTTAAAAAAACATTATTTAATGCAGGTGATGTAATGGAATAAATAACTTTTTTTAAGGTTTTGTAACATTCCAATATGCTAAGAAAACAGTGAAACCTAACCCCAACATGTTGCTTTTACAACTCGTTTTTGAAGCAGGTGATGTATTGGCCACCCCCATGAACCACAGTCATTGCCGTGGTGGGGTAGCTTGCGTGCCTCAACGATGCAGATAGCCGTACCGTAGGTGCAACCACAGCGGAGGGGTATCTGTGGAGAGGCCAGACAAACGTGGTTCCTGAAGAGGGGCAGCAGACTTTTCAGTAGTTACAGGGGCAACAGTCTGGATGATTGACTGAGCTGGCCTTGTAACATCAGCTAATGTGGCTTTTCCACACAGCTACTGCGAACGGCTGAAATCAAGGGAAAACTACAGCCGTTACTTTTCCAGAGGACATGCAGCTCTACTGTATGGAAATATAATGATGGCATCGTCTCGGGTAAAATATTCCTGAGGTAAAATAGTCTCCCATTCGGATCTTCGGGCGGGGACTACTCAGGAGGATGTTGTCATCAGGAAAAACAATACTGACATTCGGGGTGTGGAATGTTAGATCCCTTAATCGGGTAGGAAAATTAGAAAATTTAAAAAGGGAAATGGATAGGTTGAAGTTAGATATAATGGGGATTAGTGAAGTTCGGTGGCAGGATGAACAGTATTTCTGGTCAGGTGAGTACAGGATTGTAAATATAAAATCAGTTGGGGTTATCACAGGAGTGGAACTGATAATGAATAAGAAAATAGGAATGCGGGTAAACTACTATGAGCAGCACAGTGATCGCATTATCATTGTCAAGATAGATACGAAGCCAACACCGACAACAGTAGTACAGGTTTATATACCAACTAGCTCTGCCGATGATGAGGAGATCGAAGATATATATGAGGAGCTAAAGGAAATTATTCAGACAGTTCAGGGAGAGGAAAACTTAATTGTGATGGGAGACTGGAATTCGGTAGTAGGAAAAGGAAGAGAAGGAAAAATAATAGGGGGATATGGACTGGGCAGGAGGAATGGAAGAGGAAGTCGCCTGGTAGAATTTTGCATGGAACATGATTTAATCGTAACAAACACGTGGTTTAAGAATCACAAAAGAAGGTTTTATACGTGGAAGAGACCAGGAGACACCAAGGTATCAGATAGATTTTATAATGGTAAGACATAGGTACCGGAACCAGGTTATAAACTGCAGGACATACCCAGGGGCAGACATAGACTCTGACCATAATTTGTTAGTCATTAATTGTAGGCTGAAGCTGAAAAAACTGCAGAAAGGTAGGAAAATAAGGAGATGGGTCTTAGATAAATTGAAGGAAACTGAAGTTCTGGATAATTTCAGAGGGAGATTTAGGCAACAATTGACAGAAACAGGGGGAAATAAAACAGTAGAAGAGGAATGGGTAGCATTGAGAGATGAAATAGTCAAGGCAGCAGAGGACAAAATAGGAAGAAAGACAAGACTTACAAAAAATCCTTGGATATCACAGGAAATACTAAATTTAATTGATGAAAGTAGAAAATATAAAAATACAGTTAATGAAACAGGCAAAATGGAGTACAGACGACTAAGAAATGAGATTGACAGGAAGTGCAAAATGGCTAAGCAGGAGTGGCTAGAAGCCAAATGCAAATCTGTAGAAGAATGTATAGCAAGGGGAAAAGTAGATACCGCCTACAGGAAAATAAAAGACACATTTGGGGACAAGAAAAGCAACTCTATGAATATCAAGGACACTGATGGAAAACCAGTTCTCAGCAAAGAAGGGAAAACTGAAAGGTGGAAAGAGTACATAGAGCAGCTCTATAAAGGAAATGAACTTAGAGACGCTGTTGTAGGAAGGGAAGAGGAAGTAGATCAAGATGAAATAGGAGATACTATACTGAGAGATGAATTTGACAGAGCCTTAAAAGACCTAGGTCGGAACAAGGCCCCAGGAGTAGATGACATACCCCCAGAGCTACTAAAGTCTCTGGGAGAGCCAGCCATGAAAGACTATTTTGAACTGGTGTGTAGGATGTATGAGACAGTCGAAATGCCCTCAGACTTTAAGAAAAATGTAATAATCCCCGTTCCAAAGAAATCAGGCGCAGACAGGTGTGAAAATTACAGAACCATCAGTTTGATAAGTCATGGTTGCAAAATTTTAACACGAATTATCTACAGGAGAGTAGAAAAGCTGGTAGAAGCTGTCCTCGGGGAAGATCAGTTTGGATTCAGGAGGAACATAGGAACCCAGGAGGCAATACTCACTTTACGAATTAACTTAGAAGATAGATTAAGGAAAGGCAAATCTACATTTTTAGCTTTTGTAGATTTGGAGAAAGCATTTGACAATGTTGACTGGAATACACTCTTTCAAATTGTGAAGTCAGCAGGGGTAAAATACAGGGAAAGGAGAGTTATTTACAACTTGTACAAAAGCCAGACCGCAGTTATTAGACTCGAAGGGCATGAAAGGGAAGCATCAGTTGGGAACTGAGTAAGACAGGGCTGTAGCCTTTCTCCGATGTTATTCAATTTGTACAATGAAGGTGGTAGATGAGTTTTGTTACTTGGGGAGTAAAATAACATGCGATGGTCGCAGTACAGAGGATATAAATTGCAGAATGCCAATGGGAAGAAAATCATTTTTGAAAAAGAGAAATTTGCTAACATCGAATATTAATTTAAGGGTAATGAAGTCTTTTCTGAAGGCATTTGTGTGTAGTGTTGTCTTGTACGGGTGTGAAACATGGACGATAAGCAGTGCGGACAGGAAGATAATAGAGGCTCTTGAAATGTGGTGCTACAGAAGAATGCTGAAGATTAGGTGGGTAGATCGCATAACTAATGAAGAGGTACTGAACAGAATTGGTGAGAAAAGGTATTTTTGGCATACCCTGACTAAAAGAAGGGATCGCTTGGTAGGACACATTCGTAGACATCGGGGAATCGTAAATTTAGCATTGGAGGGAAGTATGTGGGGGTAAACATCGCAGAGGGAGACCAAGATACGCGTATAGTAAACAGATTCAAGTGGATGTGGGTTGCCGTTCTTATGAGGAGATGAAAAGGCTTGCTCAGGATAGAGTAGGGTGGAGAGCTGCATCAAACCAGTCTCCGGACTGAAGGCCATAACAACAACAACGATGTATTGGATCGCAATATAAATTCATCTAAAAACATGACACAGCCCCAAAAACCACCAAATCTAGGTTTAAAGTGTGTATCATAGCTTTTATAATATCTATAAATGTATAATTAATAAAAGTTAGCTTCAAAATGTGTCTGATATGATGTTAAAACATTTGGTGTGTCATTAAGAGATGCAACAATAGAAATAAAACACCGATGACGGAGAAACTTCACCGAAACGTGTTTGCGTGAATAAAAACCAAAAGTTTTTAATGCTTAACAGCATCTGTAAAACGTCGTTGGAGTGGAAGCAGTTTGTCGGTATTTCCGTGAATGTCTGAGTTTTCTTTACGTAACAGTAGATTTGTCTACTCTACACCTGTCCATGAACACCTCCTCCCACCACGATAGAGTTACTAGACAAACGGTGGATTCAGTTCCATTTCTGACTCCATCATTTGACGCCAGTCTTCATGACTGGACCACAGCGCTGTGGCGGCCGTATGCCGGCGGTGAGCCTCACAGCAGACCGCAGACCGCCTCGGCCTGAGTACACCCCTGCACGCCAGCCGTCCGCGGCTTACCGCTCGCATGCAAATGCGCCCCTTATCTGCCACTTGTTCTCCCCGCAAACAGTTGAACGGCGCCATCACCCCCCGTCGGCGCGCCCTTAACAATTTACGGTCCGCCGCGAGCTCCGCCGTCTGCTATCTCCGGTTCCGACCGCTCGCCGGGCAGCGCTCTTGAAACGCCAGCTGCGGTGCCGCACTGTACCACCGTATCTACACAAATTTGGCGGGAAATCTAAATGACGGACTGGAGGCTAATACTCGCGTTCTCCCGTGACAGTAACGTTCCTTAATGGGTCATTTTTCTAGCGTAGTCTTATCCCTCAGGGTATCACTCATTTGTAAACTAGTGCTAGCTCAAAATTCGTACACACATTCTGCAGAATGTCATTTTGACCACAGCTAATTCATTTATTACCTTATAGCTACCGATTCTGGTTAATACACACTTATCGAACGCCAGCAGAGCTTAGCCACTTGATTAACGTGACATGTTACAATCTTGAAACAATTGAAAATAAATATTCGGATTCAAACTTCACTTTCTAGATACGTTTTTCCATTGACTGCCCATTACAAACTGGGAAAACATACCTAGCGAGTGAAGTATAATGCCAAATATTTATTGTCAGTTATTTCAAGATTCTAACATGGCACGTTGATCAACTGGCTAAGCTGTGCTGGCACTTGATAATGGTGTATTAACCGAAACCGGTAGCTTTGAGCTAATAAATTAAACAGCTGTGGTCAACATGAGATTCTACAAATATTTGAAATCTGTTAACCCCCAACTTTTTATTTTTCTAAACACATTTAATGTAATTAGTCAAAGCATTTCTAAAAAACCCTTGGCTAAGCTCGCTGTACAAAAAGGCACATTAATTCACTCACACAAAAATATATACATAAAATAAAAAACAAACCCATCCACACAACCAAATATGTAAAAAATAACAGTTAATACACAAACTCTCTGTCTCTCTCTTACTCACCCCCTTTCACACCCACCTCTCTCACTCCTTCCCTCTCTCGCTCTATTTCTCTCTTCCTCTCCCTCCCCCCCTCTCTCTCTCTCACTCTCTTCCCCAACCACCCAAACAAGCACGCACGCACACACACACACACACACACACACACACACACGCACACACACACACGCGCCCACACACACACACACACACATACACGCGCCAGCAGAACCAATAGTATATTGGTAAACACACAATCATGTTGTGGAGTCAGAATACAAAGTGGCAAGTAACAAATCAAGCAGACATACAGACCAATATTACAAGACCAATGATGTTCCACTGCGAATAATGTTGTAGTATATCGAGAAGACGCAACACTGGAAAAGTGTTGCAATATCCACAAGGATATGTACCAAATTGATGCATGAGGCAGGGAATGACAATTGATCCTCAAAATAAATGTAAGGTGTTGTGTTTACATTGAAAGCAAGATCGTTTATCATATGTAAACGAAGGATTCTGTGGCCGTTGTCATTGTTGATAAAATTCCTTTCAGCAAGCGCGAAACCGTCATAGATGTGACCGGCGATTTTCAATGTAAGACGCAGCAGCTAGAAGCGTTCTGTATCGCCGTACGTGATTCCCGAAACGTTTCGAGAGCGTACGAATCTTGAAGAGTCAACGTCAATACGGTGCAGATCCTGATGTACTTCGCAATACTTTTCCATTTTTCAGTGTTTCAACTTCTCGATATACTGCAGCACCATCCACAAAAAAAGGCATGTTGGTCTGTGTGTAGCCTGTGTGGCCTTGACTTGTTACTTGCAATTTTGTATTTCTAACTCCCTAACTGGCTTCTTTGTTTAACGTGTTCGGTTGAGCTGGCATGCGTGTGTGTGCGTATGTGTGTGTGTGTGTGAGAGAGAGAGAGAGAGAGAGAGAGAGAGACCGGGGAGGGGGGGGGGAGTAATGTGAGAGACACACAGAGGCAGTGTGTGTATGTCTCGCTAGAAGACTACAAAGAAAAAATTACGGACATTAGAGGCCTCACGGAGGCATACTGGCAATTTTTCTTCTGCCAACCACACATGACTGGAATGGGAGGAGTAGCTGCAATGATAAACAAAGAACACACAACGTGAGGTAGCTTGCAGAGTATGGATGTCGACGCAGATAAATTAATAACACGCTACGGTGGTAGCAGACGCTTCATTTACCATCAAACCAAAAGGCAAACGCATCAAGCAAACGACGACAAGCGAGATGTTACACGTTCGTCATGAAACGACACCCTTGACACACAGTAACGAGTGTTACGCACATAAAAGAAAGCAATGTTTGTAGGTCTACTATATCCATGACACATCAATAAACAGGTATAAAATTACTTTTTTACTCTTTCGTGGCACGGAGAGTAGAAGTAACAGTAACACAGGTTTTGTAATGGTTACAAATAAAAGAATAGCTATCTATAATTAGAAGAAAAAGTATATATGGTAATTTTCAAATATCGTTATCTTAAAATTCTGAACCGTTGATTGGTATAGTTCTCTTACTGTTCGATTTAGGTTGATGTACAGAGATGGAACATAAAGGCAAAAATATTAATTGTGTTTCTTTTACAGAAACCACAGAGGAAATTACACATTAGTTCCTCCTCTCAATCGTTGCTTACGAAGGCAACATGGCAGGTACGAATCAAACGACCCGGGTTTAGGTAAAGAACTGAAATCGCTTGAGAAAAGAAAAAAGCACTCGAACTTAAGGAATAGTACTTTCATTCTAGACTGTAGGGGCTGCTCGTTTACCGTAAGTCTCTATAGCAAAGAAGCGTTTTTAGGTCATTACCGTTTTCAAAAATGGTCGTCGAACAGCTGCGCAAGATCTCTGACGTTGCACCTGGGTCTTGGAAAAAGTTTCGTTTATGTTCGTGTATAATGACATTTGTGGATACTGAGACTTTGCTATGTAAGGTTCAAAATTGATTCCCAAAGAAACGTTAGTTTGAAACCTAGCTCTTTCTTCTTGTCCACAACACCTAGAAAACTGTAAATACATGTTTCCAGATAGATTCTTCGACTTCCGAAAAGCGTTCAGTACGGTTCTACACATTTGCCGAATGAGGATATACGAGCGTACGGAATATCGGACTGTGTGACTGATGGGTGTCCACCAAGTAGAATACAGCATGTCTTATGCAAAGACGAAAAGTTCATCGCGAAAGAAATTTCTGACATGCCTCAATGGAACATTCACAACCACTGCTTTTCACAATATACAGGGTGAATCACCTAACACCGGTACCACAAATATTACGGAAACGGAAAGTGCGATTGATGTGCGGTTTTCATAGAATGGATTGGTAGTCAAGGACTCTTATTGTTTGCCAATAAACAGATTGTAAAAATACATAGAAAGTGTATTTTTTATGCCGACATACAGTTTTTTTAATGGAACCTGGTTGTTTCTATCATGAATTGGAATTTTTGACACCAGCTGTGTGCAAAGAAATTTGAATGAAATTTTTATCACGTTTAGTTTGGCAGCTACAACCGTTCAAAGTTTCGGGGGCGGATGCTGCGAAAGCGTAGCAAACTAGCCAAGTGGCTATCCCCTGGGGCACGGCCCACTGTCTCATGACCACCAGTCTTGAATGGTTGTAGCTGCCAAACTAAACGCGATAAAAAGTCATTCAAATTTCTTTCTACACAGCTGGTGTTAAAAAGTTCCAGTGCTTGGTAAAAGCTATTGTTCCATTTGAAAAATTGCATGTTTGCATACAAAATACATTTTCTAGATATTTTTATAATCTGATTATTGGCTAATAATAAGAGTCCTTGACTATAAATCCATTCTGTGAAAACCGAACAACAATCGTACTTTCCGTTTCCGCAATATTTGCGGTGCAATTGTTAGGTGATTCACTCTGTATAGTGACACAAAGCGTTTGGGTCACACTGAAACTGATGAGTTTGTAACCGATTATATTGAGATAGCGAATGTGTATTTATTGTGGCGTGGACATACGAAGCTTACCCCAGCCATTATCAGGGTGGCTCATAGTCACTGAAGATACGACATCGCGTAACCCAAGAGGAAGGCGTGACATTCACGGAAACACCGACAAACTGCTTCCACTCCATCAATGTTTTACAGGTGATGTTAAACATTAAAAACGTTTGAGATGGTGCACGTTCCTTTGCACTTTCCTTTGCCCACAAATAATTTTGCACGGTTTTTGATTTGCGTATTGCACATGGTCTTTCTCACAAGTGGCTTCTAATGAAATTAAGTGCTTATGGCATATCTCACCAATTATGCGATTGGATTCACGATTTCCTATCAGAAAGGACACAGTTCGTAGTAATTGACGGTGAATCATCGAGTAAAACGGAAGTGATGTCTGACGTTTCCCAGGGATGCGTTATAGGTCCTACTCTTCCTTGTGTTTATAAGCAATTTAGGAGACAATCTGAATAGCTCCCTTAGACTGTTCGCTGATGATGCTGTCGTTTATTGGTCAGTTAAGTCAACAGATTATCAAAAGCAATTTCAAAGCGATGTAGACAAAATGATATACATGTTGCAAAATTTGACAAGTAACACGGAATAATGAGAAGTGTGAAGTAATACATATGACCACTAAAAGAAATCCGCTGAACTTAATTACACGATAAATCAGTCAAACATTAAAGGTCGTAAATTCTACCAAATACTTAGGAATTACAATTACGAACAATTTAGACTGGAGAGAACACATAGAAAATATTGTGTGCAAGGCGAACCAAAGGTTACGTTTCATTTGCAAAACGCTTAGAAGATGCAACAGCTCCACCAAAGAGATTGCCTACATCACACTTGAGCGTCCTCTCCTGGAGTACTGTTGCCCAGTGTGGGACTGTCACCGCCGGCCGCGGTGGCCGAGGGGACTGAGGTGCTCCAGTCACGGTCTGCACGGCCACTACGGTCGGGGGTTCGAATCCCCCCTCGGGCATTGATATTTATGCCGTCTTTAGCATAAGGTAGTTGATAAGTAGTTTGTAAGTTTAGGGACTGATGACCCAGTAGTTAAGTCCCATAAGCTTAACAAACATTTGAAAATTTGATTTGCGACTGTCACCAGGTGGGACTGACGCAACACATTGAGAATGTACAGAGAAGGTCAGCTCGTTTTGTTTTATCACGTTACAGGGTGGAAAGCGCCACGGAAATGTTCACGATTTGAGGTGTAAATCATTAAGAGAAAGACGTTATTCGTTGCGGCGAGGTCTATTAGCGAATTTCCATCACCGACTTTCACTTCTGAATGTGAAAACATTTTGCTAGCACCCCCATACGTAGGCAGACATGACCATCCCGAAAATAAGAGAAATCCGATTGCAAAGGAACGATTTAGGTGTTCTTTCTTCCTACGCGCTTTTAGAGAATGGAACGGAAGAGAAGGTTATGAAAGTGGTTAATGAACCCTGTGCCAGGCATTTAACTGTGATTTGCAGAGTATTTATGTAGATGTAGCTGTAGAATAGTCTCCCCCACAATTGATATGCCGCCTCCAGCGCCGTTTCCACTTCCGGCAGCAGTCTTGGCACGCCGATTGCTAGATGGTGTTAGGAAATTTTCTTTTATCTCGTGGATCGTTGCAAATTGTTAGTGCTTTCAATTCGGCTTTCATCTTCAGAAAGTAAGTTGCAGGCACCAGATATGGCGAGTATGAAGGATGACAGAGCACAGTAAATATTTTCTTATTTTTCGTTTTTGTATGTTTTGTTTTAGGTATTCTTTTTTGTAATAGTCAATAGGGATGCATCAAAGAGCCGTGAATTGTCACAACAAATTCGTTTCTCTTTTGCATTTTATCTCTCAGGCTTCCCAACACGTTCCGATTGTAACATCGATTAACAGTTTGCAAATGTTGAAAGTTTGTGTAACTTGGGGACCGAACTGAGAACGTAATAGGTCCCTAGAGTTACACATTCCTTAAACCAACTTATGCTAAGGATATACACATTCGCGCATGCTCGAGGGAGAATTCGAAACTCCGGTGGCAGCGGATGCGCAATCCCCGCGCGACAGAAATGTTCCTGTGTCAGAAAATGGTAATGAACTAATCTTTCAAATGCCAAGGAAACTATCGCCATGGCTTTGACCTGATGATTAATAAACCCGGTGAACCATTACAAACACCTAGTATAGCTTTCGCATTCATCACCATATGCTACCTTCATCATTTTGGGTGTATATGTAAAGGTTAACTTGAGTTTTACGTAAAATTTTATGCAGACGCTTTGCTCCTCTAACTCTGCTATCTCGGAATACGCAAAATGCGTGATACAACGCGACATTGAATACATCAACTGGGCAATAACAGATATAGAGGAATGAAACGTGCTGTACTTTCACATTCAGAAAAGGTGTGTGGAGGGACTCCCACCGCCTTTCGCTCTAACACTCCATTGGCACTAAATTTAGACTGAAACTTCCTGGAAGATTAAAATTGTGTGCCGAAACCGGGACTCGAACCTGGGACCTTTGCCTTTCGCGAGCAAGCGCAATACCGACTGTGCTATCCCGACAAGACTCACGATGCCGCCTCACAACTTTACTTCCGCCAGTACCTCGCCTCCTACTTTCCAAACTTCACCGAAGCTCTCCTACGAATGAAACTTTCTCTCTGCAGCGAGTCCTGGTTCAGGCACACAATTTTAATCTGCCTGGAAGTTTCATATCAGCCCACACTCCGCTGCAGATTGAAAGTTTCATTCGTAGGAGAGCTTCTGAGAGAATCTGTCAGAACCAGATAGTTAGCTTACCGCAGATAACGGAGAAGTGTTATGAATGGAACAGGAAATCTTATCCGCTGCAGAGTGAAATTTCATTCTGGAAACATTCCTTAAGGCTGCAGCTAAGCCATGTCTCCACCATATCCTTTCTTCCAGGAGTGCTAGCCTTGCATGGTTCGCAGGAAAGCTTCTGTGAAGTTTGGAAAGTAGGAGGCGAGGTACTGGCGGAAGTAAAGTTGTGAGGCGGCATCGTGAGTCGTGTCGGGATAGCACAGTCGGTAGTGCGCTTGCCCGCGAAAGGCAAAGGTCCCAGGTTCGAGTCCCGGTTCCGGCACACAATTTTAATCTGCCTGGAAGTTTCATATCAGCGCACACTCCGCTGCAGAGTGAAAGTTTCATTCTGGAAACATCCCTTAGGCTGTGGCTAAGCCATGTCTCCTCCACATTCATTCTTCCAGGAGTGCTAGTCTTGCATGGTTCGCAGAAGAGCTTCTGTGAAGTTTGGAAAGTAGGAGGCGAGATAGTGGCGGAAGTAAAGTTGTGAGGCGGCATCGTAAGTCGTGTCGGGATAGCACAGTCGGTACTGCGCTTGCCCGCGAAAGGCAAAGGTCCCAGGTTCGAGTCCCGGTTCCGGTACACAATTTTAATCTGCCAGGAAGTTTCATATCAGCGCACACTCCGCTGTGGCTAAGCCATGCCTCCGCCGTATCCTTTCTTCCAGGAGTGCGCCGGCCGCGGTGGCCGAGGAGACTGAGGCGCGGTAGTCACGGTCTGCACGGCCACTACGGTCGGGGGTTCGAATCCCACCTCGGGCTGAATTTGAACTTCCAGGAGAGCTAGTCTTGCATGGTTCGCAGGAGAGCTTCTGTGAAGTTTGGAAAGTAGGAGGCGAGGTACTGGCGGAAGTAAAGTTGTGAGGCGGGCATCGTGAGTCGTGTCGGGATAGCACAGTCGGTAGTGCGCTTGCCCGCGACAGGCAAACGTCCCAGGATCGAGTCCCGGTTCCGGCACATAATTTTAATCTGCCTGGAAGTTTCATATCAGCGCACACTACGCTGCAGAGTGAAAGTTTCATTCTAAATTAAGACTGTTTCGGAACATTTGAATAGCTCTAGTTTGCCCTTCAGACAATAAATATGCATTTCCAACCATTTGTTTCCGATCTAAATATTCGTTTAATTTGTTCCAACAGGTTTCACACAACATTTGTGTGTAAATGAGCTAGTAGGTGACGTCGGAAGTACAATGAGGCATTTCGCGAATGATGCTGCAGAATGCAGAGAAGTGGAAACGCTGAATATTTTTGCGAAATAGAGATCTAAGTGCGGCATGCCGACGCTATTCAGCTACTTATGAAAACAGTGACAGAAAGATCCTTTACTGTACGATCGCACAACTGGATAACTATCACTGGATCAATTCCATAAAGTACCTGGGAGTTTGTAATGGGAGAGAACTAAAGTGGAACACTCACATTATATTAGTCGTGTTTGAGACACATGCCGGACCATGATTAATTGGAAGAAACATAGGAAGTAGCTAACAAAAACCTCGTTCTACCAATACTTCAATATTTTTCATCAGTGATTAACGTACAGCCGGCCGCGGTGGCCGAGGGGACTAAGGCGCTCCAGTCACGGTCTGCACGGCCACTACGGTCGGGGGTTCGAATCCCCCTCGGGCATGGATATTTGTGCCGTCCTAGTTCGTAAGTAGTTTGTAAGTTTAGGGACTCATGACCCCGTAGTTAAGTCCCATAGACTATACAAACGTTTGAATTTTGATTAACGTACAAATGTTCAAATGTTTGTAAAGCTTTTGGGACTTAGCTGCGTTGTCATCAATCCCTAAACTTACAAACTACTTATGAACTAGCTTATACTAAGGACGGCCACAAACAACCATTCCCGAAAGGGGGGGGGGGATTCTAACCCCCGACGTGGAACGGCCACGCGCTTCGTAGCATAGCGCCTCAATGTGTTTGGCCACTCCGCCGCGGCTAAGATTAATGGAGCACATAGAAAATATGCTAAGAATACCAACACGCTTCGTTACGCGTTCATTTACTAAGCGAGGAAAGGTTACGAATGTGACGGGCAAACTCCATTCACGGCATTTGCAACAGCCTTCCGCGGTGGCCGAGGGGACTGAGGCGCTGCAGTCACGGTCGGGAGTTTGAATCCCCCCTCGGGCATGGATATTTGTGCCGTCCTTAGGATTAGCTAGTTGATAAGTAGTTAGTAAGTTTAGGTACTGATGACCCCGTAGTTAAGTCCCATAAGCTTTACAAACATTTGAATATTTAAATTCAATTCAAAATTCATTTGCAACACAGGCGTTCTACGAAAGCCGTGGTGGAGTGGCCGAGCGTTCTAAGGTGCCTCGGTTCAGAGCGCGTGGTTGATCGCCGTCAGAAGTTCGAGTCCTCCCTAGGTCATGGGTGTTTGTGTTGTCCTTAGATTAGTTTAACTTAGTTTAAGTAGTTTGTAAGCCTAGGGACCAATAACCAAAAATGTCTTATACATTTACAAACGTTTGATCATGTAGTTCTACGTCATTCTAGAGACTTCGGTCAAAGTTTCAGACATCTATATTACTAGAAGAATCAAACCCATCTAAAATATAAAATGTACAAAAATGCAAGGCTTGCGACGAATTCCTTCCACCATAAAAAGTTGGGGTTTCTCATGGGTCACCGAGTCGGTTATATTAGTTAGTGATCATGGAACTAACAATTCAACACCTCGTCATAATTTTTTATCTAATTAGTTACCTACCAACGTCTTTAGTGACTATATCAAAATTATACATCTTTTTTTCTATAATGAATATAATGACTTCGCAATCGCACCATAATAGAATGACACCAGAAAACATATATTGAACGGACAATGACATCTACGTATGATTTATATCCCACTATGTAACCAAACGTAATCACGTAGGAATGAAATACCTCACATTTGCATAAAGTATTTTAAATATTAGTTTACGTTGCAATGCGATTGCCAAGTCATAATATTATAGAAATAAAGATGCATAATTTTGATGTAGTTACTACATATGTTGGTAGATAACTAATTAGATAAGAAATTATGACGGTGTTGAATAGTGGGTTCCATGATCAATAATATAACGACTTTTTATGGCGGAAGGAATTCGTCGCGAGTCTTACATTTTTGTACATTCTGTTTTGATAGGATATCATTTGCCTTTGTTGGTAGTCCTTTCCTGTAAATTTTTTTGTACATAAGTCACGGATTTTCTTAAAACCCATTACCTGTATCTTTGGTTTGGCGTGGTTTCGTTTAGTTTGATGCAACAATATTTGGGAAGTCTGGAAAGTCGATTATATTGTTATTGTTCACTCCTTTCATCATGTGCAGTACTCCAACCTGCGGTGGACAACTATAGAAATATCAAGAAGTTAGTGTTGTATTTCGCATCATTTTGTTAACTTCATAATACACAAATGTTACCGATAAGGTACATTTTCCTGTATAAGTGAAAGCAGTAGTTATTCTTTTGCCTCGTATTTATTGAATAATCAGTTTATTTCATACAGCAGTAATTCAAAATTACTTATTTTGGTGCATAAAAAGAAGCCTTGCTTTATAGAGCACACGGTTGTACGATATGAAAATGATTACATATAACTGAATAAATCTTTCTCCCAAAATTAGTACAATTAAAACTTTTGAGAGTTACAGAGTAAAAGTAATTTATTTCTTGAGGAAAAAATCAAGCCTGAGAGCGTTAATAATAACTACGAAGTAAAAGAATCTATAATATTCATCGTTCTGTGCTCCAGCTGGAAGTGTTTTTGGACATGATGATAATTTTGTGTGTGACTTCTGGACGTTAGACCACATCTGGGATCGTGTTCGGCCTGCCTGGTGGATGTATTTTGATGACGCCACTACTAAGGCGACTTGCGCGTCGATCATGTTGATGATGCCGACACAACACCCAGTTCCCGAGTTGAGAAAATCTGCGACCAGACCGGGAATCGAAGCTGGGCACCCTCCATGGCAATCTACTACGCTGAACACTGGACTGCGCCGCGGCGGATTAGCCGTGCGTACTGGGGCACCGTGCTTTGGTGCGCACGGCCGTTCGCCGTCGGGGGTTCGAGTCCCCCTAGTGCATGGGTGTTTGTGTTGTCCTTAGGTTAGTTCACATTAGTTTATGTAGTTTGTAAGCTACGGACAAATAACCACACAGATGAGTCCGATAGATTTACAAACATTTGAACCACTGGACTGTGGTGGCGGACGATTTTGGAAAACAAGCGGGTTTTGGCAGAATTAGTAATGAACTATTAGTATAAAGCACGCTGCTTTAGTTCCGTATTTCATTCCCCACATTTTTCTGAGATACAACTTAATAACTTATTTCAGGAAAGTATATTTATTTTTGTAGTGAGTCCTCCTCTTTTCCTTCTCTGGTATCATTTGTTGTACATAAGTAACGGATGTTCTTAAAGGCCACTCCCTGTCCATTTTTTAAATTTTTCTCAGAGGCTTTGATGCAACGGTTTTCAGCATACATATTGTCGGCACGTTATCGCTCGCACTAACACCGATATTACACTAATTTTCTTCTTTGATAAAGACTCTTCAGTACCCTGGCGCTCGCACTAACACCAGTATTGCACTAATATCCTCTACACATTCGTCCAATATTCTTTAATAAAGAAACTTAACGTGGCGCCGAGGCCGATACAAAGACAACAGACATGCCGAGCTGAGTTTACACTTTCAAGTTATTTCAGCAATTTACTTGCTGGTAGAAACTTTTCGAACTACTTGCGAGTGTAACTACATCACAAAGTCGACTTGCGACCATAGCATATATTGCAAAAGTGACTTGCTGCAAGTATCCGACTTTCTGTGTGAACAGTTAACAAGAAGCTTCTGCAAGTTATCTGCAGCTTTTAGGATTCATTTCTATTTTCTGCAAGTTGAAATCGCAAGCTATTGTAAGTGTGTCTTCTATATCAGCACATATCCTACTTTTATTGAATGCCAGATTAATTTCGTACAACCATTCCACGTAATACATCTTACGCAATTAGAGTAATGGAGAGCCGGCCGCGGTGGCCGAGGTGACTGAGGCATTCCAGTCACGGTCGGCACGGCCACTACGGTCGGGGGTTCGAATCCCCCCTCGGGCATGGATATTTGTGCCGTCCTAGTTCGTAAGTAGTTGATAAGTAGTTTGTAAGTTTAGGGACTGATGACCCCGTAGTTAAGTCCCATAAGCTTTACAAACATTTGATTTAGTAATGGAGAATAAATGAGTATGACGAAAGCAAGATACCACTCGCTGAATGAAGCTGTGGACCACTTCCCTGTGTACAGTGATTTTAAATGCAGATAAAGGAAACATGTGTACATGTATAACAAAATTAATTAATTTATTTCAATAAATATCATAAAAAATTGAGAGAACAATGGTAAAAAATAAGAAGTGGCTCTTAAAAATGTAGCGTAACAAACATTCCTTAGCTAAAATAACTATGTGAAATGTGTTCTGTTTTGATGATATGTACAATTGATGCTAATAAACAACCAAGATAATGTATAACTAAAGTTCTCGAAACTGCAGTCTGGCAAAAAATTATTGTAGGTTCCGTATTGTGGCTAAAGTATCCTCTCAAACCAATATTCATATTTTTTGTGTTCTTCGTAATAATTGAAAGAGCTACAATATAAATGACCCACCTACTCGTCAATTCACTTGCTGTACATGTGAACGGTGTCTGCGAGTTACTTGCTTACTTTCTGCAAGTGTTGAGTAATTACAGCTGCAAGTGAACCGCAATAACTTTTGCAAGCGACTTGCTACTGTAAACCCATCTATAGACTTATAGTTAATATATGTCTGTGGCAAATCGACGATATGAGTATCGATATTTCCCTACTGAAGATTCAACTCGATGATCTAAAAAAAAAAAAAAAAAGAAAAAAAAAGAAAAAAAAAAAAAAAAAAAAAGAAAAAAAAAAAAAAAGCCGGCCGCGGTGGCCGAGTAGACTGAGGCGCTCCAGTCACGGTCTGCACGGCCACTACGGTCGGGGGTTCGAATCCCCCCTCGGACATGGATATTTGTGCCGTCCTTAGTATAAGGTAGTTGATAAGTAGTTTGTAAGTTTAGGGACTGAGGACCCCGTAGTTAAGTCCCATAAGCTTAACAAACATTTGAACATTTGATTTAAAAAAAATTGTATAGCCTAAGATGCCATGCCACAAACGACGTAGGTGAATATTTATTTGTGTTCTGTTTTGTATACTATATCTTTGTGTAGTGCACGATAGAATTTTACTTACGGCAGTGGTGGTGTAGTGTGCTGAAATTGGCAGCGACGACGAATGAGACACTTCGGAAAACCAGTCACGTAGAATAAGAGGCATAGTATTTCGCGTTGATCCTCCAGTAAAAAATTAATTTTGTTCCAGCTCTGCAATTGACAGGTTCTTCTATGTACCCCTCATAAAGCGAACATTTCACAGCCAACATCTGCACACTACGCCAAAACCTTAAGTGAAATTTAGGCTTTACATCAAAACTCTAAATGTGGCGTAATTATATCTATTTATCCCTATTTCGTCACTGTTATATCCGTACACAAATAATTGTTGATACGTTGTTTAAAGTATTTAAAGTGACAGTTTAGCAATGGGTGTCATTGATTTTGCCGAGGATTTTTTGTTTTGGCATACAAAACATTTTATTCTCGGACATCAATGTTTTACGTTCGATGTTCATCGGACATCGATATCTTGGAATTTATGTGAACATTGATGTTACCATCGATGTTTTTCTAATATCGAACATCCCTAGGGCAGCAGTTGGTAGCACTTCGCCGGCCGCGGTGGCCGAGAGGATTGAGGCGCTCCAGTCACGGTCCGCACGGCCACTACGGTCGGGGGTTCGAATCCCCCCTCGGGAATGGATATTTGTGCCGTCCTTAGTTGTAAGTAGTTCATAAGTAGTTTGTAAGTTTAGGGACTGATGACCCCGTAGTTAAGTCCCATAGACTCTACAAACATTTGAACATTTTTGGTAGCACTTCAGTTTTTGACCTTCACTTTCTATTAAAGAATTTAAATCGTCAAATATCTATTTCGTTTTATCTCTCTTATTCGCTATGTACATTCGTAATTATTGTATTTTGCACATCCACAGCAAACCATCCTTCGAATTATGTAAGTTTCATTGGCCTCCTTATAAAATTATCGCAGAAAATCGGTACTTTAATTTTCAACTTAGCGTACAATGGCGTCTCCACATCTCTGCCGTGTTCTGGTTTGACATCAGCATCTATCGTTTTTGCTCCCGGTCTAATGTTTTTGCCCCGCGTCATGTGACGAAATTTTCGACAGTACGAGCAAGAGATTTCTCATTTATAGCTGAAATCAAGGTAGAATGTAGGTGTAATTGGTACTGTTTCCATTTGCAGCAATTTAAGCTATATTGTAACAGTTATTCTTCATTCTCTAATCAGGCGCCAGATGTCATTTCTGACGACTCTTCACTTACAGTTACTAGAAAGGAGGCGGTTATATTAAAATGAGGAAAAAAAGAAGAAAATACGCCACTAGGAATTGAACCCGCGACCTCCTAGACGTGAACCCAACGCCTTACTACAAAACCATTACAAATCCAATCCTCCCAATCCCAAAATAGCAGATACTCTTTCGTCAAGCGAAAATGTGTTCGTGAACGGAATTAATATTTACATATGTTTCAATTTTTCATTCCATTACAGGCTGAACATTATCTAAATACAAAATTTGACGTTTTTGTGTCTGCTAGAAGCACCTTGCAATTTTGATGATCGGTGAGTCAGTGAGTGACAGAATTAGCGATTTTCGGCTGCTAATATCTCGTAAACTATAAGGTGTAGAATAGTATAATTTGAAAATATAGCTAGTTATAGTAGATAGTCTAGGTAACCGAAAATTCAGACTTCTAGCGTTATGCAGAACTGAGATACAGGGGTTTCGAAAGTGCCTTCTACTGCTTCCAGAAAAGGATGGTACGACCGTGCGCTCGACTTGGCGGGGGCACTGCCTTGCCCCCAGATCAATATACTGAAACTTCTTGGCACATAAAAATTCTGCACCGCAATCGGGATCCGAACCTGGGACCTTTTCCTTGCGTGGACAAGCACCGTAGCGTCTGAGCAATCCCAGCACCCTTCACGGTCCGATTGGAAACATCTCTCAGCTTGTGGCTAAGCCATGTCTACCACATACCCTTCCCTCCAGGAGTGTTGGTTCTGAAATGTTCGCAGGAGAACTTTCGTGTAGTTTGGAAAGTAGGAGGCGAGGTACTGGCAGACGTAAAGTTGTGAGGACGAACGCTGAAGCATGCCGGAATAGCTCAGAGGATGGAGCCCTTGCCCGCGAAATGTAAAAGTCCAAAGGTCACAGGTTCGAATCCTGCTTCCGGCATACATTTTTAATCTGCCTGGAAGTTTCATATCAGCAAACACTCCGCTACAGAGTGAAAGTTTCACTGGAATGAATACATTGCTTCCATCTACTTTGTATCTGAAAAAGATGATGAAAAAATGCAATATTAGGAGGCTCATCGCCAGTCGTTTATCTCACGAACTATACGGGCCTGAAATATGAAGACGTATAAATAACATTGCTGCACTAAATACCCTCTACACACACCACGCTATGACCTGCGAAGTACACATGTAGATAAATGTAGGAGTTTTTGTAGAGTCCGGCAAAATGACCATTTACATCTTTAATTAGGCTGGACAAACTTTCCATGCACGGAACTGGAAACAAATCGCATTCAATTCGGGGTAAGATCGTCTTGATATAATTCACGTCTTACGTCGCACCTGTGCGTTGATAGACTGTAATATTGGTTTTAGTTCACTTTTCACAGGGTCACCGTCACATTCCCTGAGTGCAGGCGTGTTTTATCTTGCTGGGACCTGTCGTAGCGTGCTGCGCGATAAGAAACAGGGGGTTCGGACGCACAATGTCTGTGGCTTATCGCCGTGTAGCCAATGCCTGTCGAAGCAAGGCAACAGGTGACGTGGGCTCATGACTCCCAACACTATGATGCCAGAGATTACGCATATCTGTCTCTGCGAGGCAGCAACAGAATGTGCCCTCTGCTGCTGGCGCCGCCATATCGGATCGCAATGGAGCAGCGAGACTTATTGTTGAACGTGATGCGACCTCATTCGCCGTCTGTGCACGCCTTCCTGGCATGGCACCACTTCAACTGCGATGTTGGAGTTCTGGTGTGAATGGCAATTGTCGCATGATGTGGTAGGAACCTAATCTGGTATATTTAAGTCATAGAGACACATCAAACCATGTTTCTCCATTGGGGTGACGTAATTTTGGCCGAAGCGAACTTGTACGTCGAGACTGGATGCCCTCACGAACTAATTGACTACATCGTTGGGTCATTGTAACATCTGAATAATTCACATTGCTGGAAGTTGCACGAGACGACCATCCCGCTTGACGTAAACCAACAATTTGGCCTCTGTACAATGCATTCCACTGGTGGACTGGCTATATTACGAGTTTGCGCGTCATCGCGGGTATTACATACTGTATGTAAACGTCTTTCTTCGCTGTCCAAGTCAGAAAATAAACAGGTACCAAACTCAAAACTAGAGGGGACGATATAAAGAATGTAATTTATAAAGTGCTCACCAGAGTCCAGAGTCACGTAAACTTAATCATACACTAATACATCAAGGGTATGTGTGTATATCAATTCTTCTTGGTGCATAACTTTTTATATACGGTGTATATTTTTTGTATATAAAAAATCCCGTGTCACGATGGTTTTACACGATGAACTCCGAAACTATCTTAATGAAATTTTGTACACTGGGTGAGGTTTGGTCCAACTTTGATGTCAATACGTTTTTATTGGAAATAAAATGTTTTTATATAGAGTGCGTAAGTATCAAATTATGAATTGTAATAGTAGACTGGGACGACTCCACTCAAAGTCTTGGTTGGACAGCACAAGGTCATGGATTCTAAACCCGCTGTTATTGCGAATACTTCATTTACAGATTTAACCGAGCCTTCACCTTTCAACGACGTGAAGAGTCGCCAGAAACAACTCTAGGTTCGCATTCCACCTTACACTGGAGGTTCACTTTTCTCTGTTGGACATCTGTGGTAGATAAGGGCCATGCAAGTCGCCGAAGTGGCGACATTTTGAAACTCTTGCACTCTTGCACGCCACGTTGACGATACGTTGCTATTGATGGAGGACAAACTGAAATTACTGAAATAGTTAATAAATTTAACAGCCCACATGAGAAAATCCAATTTATCGTTGAACAAGAGAAGAATGGCACACTTGACTTTAACATTACGAAGCAGGATGGTAGACACTTATATAAAGTATACAGGAAAC
Organism: Locusta migratoria; assembly: GCA_026315105.1. Classification (NCBI taxonomy): domain Eukaryota; kingdom Metazoa; phylum Arthropoda; class Insecta; order Orthoptera; family Acrididae; genus Locusta; species Locusta migratoria. The sequence goes on from CM048744.1 coordinate 389,576,528, forward strand.
CTACAACAACCGACATTCTAATACGTAACTGCTCTTGTCACCCTAATGGCCAAAATCGTTCTGCCCTACGCTGTTTAGTCGATAGAGCCTTCAAAGTGCCAATGAACGAGAAAGACAGAACCACTGAATTTAACATTAAAAGACAGCTTACAAGGGTGAATGGTTACCAGGAAAACGTAGTGAATAGCTTAATACGAAAGAAACAGCGCGCGAAATCAAAAATTGCACGGAAAAATCAAGAGAGTAATGGTTCCGTATTTTGGTAATCGATCTCAGAAACTGGCCAACGTACTAAAACCTTTTAAAGTAGAAGCTGCTTTTAAAACTAATAATACGTTACGTCATAAATTACTGAATAAATCAAGAGACTGATAAATATGAAAATGCAGGGGTTTATAAGATACAGTGTAATAGTTGCAATGCCAACTACATTGGTCAGAATGGTAGATCGTTTAGAGTTAGGTACAAGGAAAATATGGACGCCTTCCGACTAAATAATTTTGACAAGTCCGCTTTAGCTACACATATCCGCGAAACTGGCCACCCATTAAAGCGGATTGAAGATGACCTTAAGATTTTGCATAGACAGGATAAGGGAAGAAAGTTAGATCTGCTAGAACAGCTGGAGATTATAATACATGACGCTAAAAGCGACATTTCATTAAATGAACAAGTTCAAGGTAATACATACAGCTTTTTTAAGAACGCTGTGGACCTATTATAACAAAAGTTTATTTTAAATTTCTACCTTTGTCATACTGTACCCTATGGCTTGTGGATGATCTTTGGAATTTAGAGGTCTTTGTTTTCATGTGCATATGTGGGCCCCAGTCGTGTTGTTGACTAGGCGCTCTTCCGTTGTGTTATGCGCAGCCAGTGCTGGGGTCCAGTTTGAATTCTGACGAAGCACAGTATGCTGAGAACACGGTTACAAAGGGAAGTAACCACGTTTTCTTTTATTGCGTTATATATATATTTTTTTCATGTTTTAAGATTCTTGTACAGATTATCTGATGATCAGGGCTTGACCCTCGAAACGCGTCATATTTTAGTGTTTTTACATGATATTGTGGTTGAGGCTACTTGACAAAATAATTAAGTAATACAACCACGACCTCCCATCCATTATGGATATAATTAAGAAAGTTGCAACATTGGTGCATACTAACCGCAACCAATCTGTCTCTCAGCGGCAGTAGGGATCAGTTATGAGCCACGAAATTCTGTCGACCTCAACTTGCATTATCCAGTAAAGTGTGCCACGAATCATGTCGAAAGACCAACGTGATGCTCGCATGGTGATTTGGTAACCTCATCAGTGGTTCGGAGGAATGAGCCGACGTGTCTCAACAGACACCAGTAATGCATTAGCGTTTGCCACATACAGGGACGTGTGGGAGCCTACTCTGCAGGCGTCAGGTATTAGAAGGGTCACCTTTGACCTTTAACGCTCGGTACCGCACTAAACCATGCTTATAATATCAATCAATCATAATCAGAAAATTGGAGTGCGTTATTTCAATGTGAAACCCCGCGTTTGTCTGCTAGCGCCACTAGATGATGGCATAGTGTAGCAGCAGCTGTACTAACGAGTGCTTTACTTGCGTCATTGGTATAGCTACAGTACAAACTGTCTCGGAATGTTCGCAAGCGAGATACTGTGTAAAATGTGTACAGTACAGAGATATAATGAAGAGAATTAACCCTACTTATGTGGTCCAGATATTAGGGACCATGTTGCGACGTGATGAATATGGAAATGACATCTGAGACGAAGACATGAGGTACTTGGATGTAGTGTATAACATAATAATTCAGAAATTTAGTGGAAGCGACATAGAAATACACATTAAGCTGGTGACACACACCTAATCTGAAAGAGGAACCTGAAACTGAAGGTGAATCTTCAAGCAGTACACGAGATTTATGTCCAGACCAAGAGAAACAGTCAAGTCACAGTGAGTAGGTACCCTCGCCACCCAAAACGATTAGGTCCAGTGTATTGAATGATATTGATGACAGTGTACTAGAGAATATTTTTTGAGGACTATTACAATCGTGGCTTCAGTTCCTATAGCAAACTAATGAAGCACTATAAGTAAACCAAATTGCACATTAATTCTAAATGATGTGTCTAGGAAACGGGGAACAGGTGCTCGTTTTAAAGGATACAGACTGTCTACATCTACATCTACATATATACTCTGCAGGTCACATTTATATGCCTGGCAGATGGTTTAAAACCACTTTCATAACCTTTCTCTACCGTTCCACTCTCTAACAGCGCGCGGGAAGAAAGAACACCTAAATCGTTCCGTTTTAGATCTGATTTCTCTTATTTTATTGGGATGGTCATGTCTCCCTATGTATGTAGGTTGGTGCTTGCAAAATGTTTTCACATTCAGAAGTAAAAGTCGGTGATTGAATTTTCGTAAGTTGATCTCTCCGCAAAGTATTTCTTTTTATGATTTTCACCTCAAATCCAGCAACATTTCTGTGACGCTTTCCCCCCTGTAACGTGTTAAAAGAAAACGAGTTGCCATTCTCTGAACCTTCTCAATGTCTTCCGTCAATCCCACCTGGTGATGGTCCCAAACTGGACAACAGTACTCCAGGAGAGGATGCCCAAGTGTGATGTATGCAGTCTCTTTGGTGGAGCTCTTCCATCTTCGAAGCGATCAGCCAATGAAACGTACCTTTTGGGTCGCCTTCCCCATAATATTTTCTATGTATCTCTCCAGTCAAAGTTCTTCGTAATTGTAACTCCTAGGTATTTGGTAGAATTTACGACCTTAAAGTTTGACTGATTTATCGCGTAATTGAAGTTCAGCGGATTTCTTTTAGTGGTCATGTGTGTTACTTCACACTTTTCATTATTTATTGTCAACTGCCAGTTTTCGCACCAGGTAGAAATTTTGTCTAAGTCGCTTTGCAGTTGCGTTTTAATCCCGTGTGGGCTTCACTAACCGATAGACGACAGCATCATCCGCGAACAGTCTAAAGGAGCTATTCAAATTGCCGCTCAATCATTTATAAAGGAAGAGTAGGGCATCTATAACGCTTCCCTGGAGAACGCCAGATATCATTTCTGTTTTCCTCGATGACTTACGATCAATTACTACGAAACGTGTCGTTTCTGAAAGGAAATCTTGAATCCAATCGCACAATTGTGGCGATATTCCATAGGCACGCAATTTCATTAGAAGCCGCTTGTGAGGTACAGTGTCAAAAGCCTTTCGTAAATCCAAGAATATGGAATCGCTTTTGACATCCCTTGTCAATGGAACTTGTCACTTCATGTGAATAAAGGGCATGCTGTGTTTCGCAATTAATCCAAGTGGTTAATAGGTCGTCCTATTTGAGGTAAGTCGTAATGTTCGAACAAGGTATATGTTCCAAAGTCCTACTACAAATCGACTTAAATGAGATTGGCCTGTAATTTTAGGGATCACTCATATTGCATTTCTGGAATGAATTGGGCAACCTTCCAGTCTTTGGGTACGGATCTTTCGCTGAGTGATCGGCTGTATATGATAAGTATGGAGAGCTGCATCAACATAATCTGAGAGGAATCTAGCTGGTATACAATCTGGCCCGGAAGATTTGTTTCTGTTTAGTGACTTAAGTTGTTTTACTACTCCAGGAACATCTAAATTGCGCATGCTGGCAGCTGTTCTTGGTTTGAATTCTGGAATGTTCACTTTGTCTTCTTTGATGAAAGAATTTCGGAAACCTGTGTTTACCAATTCTGCTTTAGCCGTACTGTCATCTGAAGTATCGCGTAGTGAAGGTATGGTTTGTGTTCTGCCGCTAGTGTACTTCACATATGACCAGAATTTCTTTGGATTTTCTGCCAGATTACGAGACAGGATTTCGTTTTCGAAACTATTATAAGCTTCTCGCATTGATGTCTGCACTAGATTGCGAGTCATAGGTGATTGTTTTAATTAAAATGTCGCTAATCTGACTGAAAACCTTATCAAACAGTTTCAGCAAAGACCAAATATATAATAAAAGTTCTGACCCTGGTACTTTATTCATTGACCGGAAACAGTTTAAAATCTGGTAAGACACAAGCTGACCCATTAATGACTAAAACCATTTGAACAATAAGAAAAAAGATTTTTTGTGTAAGCTACTGTTTTCAAATTAGGACTCAATTTAACAATAAATCCTGTCGTAGCTCATTTGACAGTTAACACTGATTTATGGCCTACCTGTGCGCAAGTAAACTGCATATGTGAATATGTGACACTGCTCTCAAAACTACTGCCAGAGCTGCAACTGCCATGAAGTGAAATCTAACTACAGAATTCGTCGGTGGACAATGCGATATCACTAACTATACAAATGTCACAAGGTCTCATTCTCTGTAATTAAAAAAAACTGCAATTGACTTACGTAGGAATGATAAACGTTTGAAATTTGAATTTAAAAACCTATATTTTCGTCGTAAAATAAATTTCAATCGACTCATTTGACAATAAACTTCTTGCAAGACTGCATCACAACAAAGCTTTCCATAAAATTCCAATATCTCTCATCATTGTGAAAACGATACTTTTCTTCCGTCGATACCTAAAGAAATAATGAAATACAAAATACACATATCCTCATTTTTACACCATTCGTTATCAACACATATTCCAAGCGATAATGTTAAATGCCAGGACTACTATTTCGTTTATAAGGAAAAAAAATGTACTCAAAGGAGAGTGGCACTTCATACTGAATGTCTGTGAAGAGACGGCGAACAACTACGCCGATCGCCTAATAATCCAATCACGATTTTCCTTACCTAGATTCTTTTCAAAAAGCTTTCTCTGCATGATGCTCACACTGCAGACTTAACTCCTTGACTGCCTACATACCACGCTGCCACTGGTCACTTCGACGGTGACGGGTCTACGACTCCACCCGCTGAAACGTGGTGCAGCACACGCCAAGGAGTGTACTCGCTGAGCCAAACGTATCAATTACAGACATTCAACATCTCAGATGTGACTACAACTGCATCTTTTAATACTTTTTTCTCCCTATATATTTGTAATACCTTTGTAATTCATATTTTGTAAAACCTGTGTAATAACATCTTTGTGTTTTTTAGATATCAACTCTTTGACCAGAAATTATGTATCCAAATGTAAACCAAGTGTATTTATGTGACGTGATGGTGATAAATTCTACTCAAAAATGGAAAAATTTTAGTAATGAAAGTAAGGAGGTTAACAAAGGAAAGTGTGTTCGCAAAAGTGTGTAAAAAGTGCGTCATATGCACAATCACGATTTGGATACAAAATTACAATTAAGTAAACAGTATTATTGTCCATGTCAACTCGCCACCTGCAGTTGTTTTCGCTATTATTAATACCAAATAATTTGATTTCAAACATTGAACGCCAACATCTTACAGATATAAAATTCTGAATGTTTAAGTACCGGAAGATATATATTATTTCTCATTGGTGTTTTTTGTGGGTACGCCATATCTTCCGTATTACTTACCCAAAATCAATAATTGAGGTGTCTTTTTCAAGGTTTAGTTCTCCACTAATGACGAAAAATTCACAGATAGTTTAAAGTTCTTTCCGCAAAAACACGTTATTTTGAAAAAAAAAAATATGTTCTGTTCGTACCAACTAAGTTCATAACCGCCTAATTATCGTAATTGGGACATGTATTTACGGTTGCTCCCATCAGTCACCGTGCCATGGATAATTATGATAATTAGAAATCTTAAGGCTAATCAGGGATTAATTAATAGTGCACTTAGGCGAGTACATTATCACTACGATAAAACAGTGCTAATACCCCATATTAAACTCACACTTTCGGAGCCAACCATGCCCTACCAAATGAAAAGACAATTTCCAATAAAAGTAGCATCCGATCTGACCATAAATAAATCACAAGGTCAGACGCTTCAAGGGCAGGATTATAATTACCAGAACCTGGTTTTCGCATCCGTCTCTAATGACCACGGGTCGTTAACCTCCAAGCTTCCTTCCTTCCCGTTTTTCGCATGGACAGTTATACTTGGCTTCTTCAGGAGTTCGCTCATTCAGTGGTATTTATGTTTGCGCTAAAGACACTTTATAACTACTAAAATTTATTTCAAAGAAGTTTTGTAATATATGCAAGTTTCCAAAAAATAAAATGAACATGAAAAAGTCAATATCTGATTTTTTTATATGTTTCACAATTAATCATATTGTATTTATTTCTATGAATTTTCTTACAATGAGACTAATATTTGTTACTACTATACAAAGTTCATTATATTTTTACGTATATACTTGCACCTACCTTTTCTCCATTATTGTCTTACCTATCTGTGACTGATCAGGATAGTGTGCGAATTATTCGCACGGGTCAATTAGTCTTATATATTCAAAGAATCTACGAAAACTGAACTCAGTGGGCCAGAACAAACTATACGGCCGATTTCCTTCATTTTCATTTTAAACGAAAGGTATTCATTCGCAGATTTGTTATAAAGTATCAGAATTAACCCAGACTCTTTATTTTTAGTCGAACCCGGTATCCTTCTGTCCTTGCACTGAATAATTTAATCGGTTTGTTTTGCAAATTCTTCGCTTCTAATTAAGGTACGCAGTTCTGTTTAACCTAACAACACTGGGTGGATCTCGGTTCTTCATTTGCGCTGTTAAACACGTGTATTGATTGATTCTGAAGAAAGCTATGCGTGAACAATCAACTTTACTTCCATTTTTCCCAACTATTTTGTCATTCCATTAACGGTGCGAAGTATTCGCACGGTTCCTCTAGTAAATAAATATTACGATGTTTAATGTGACTGGTAGCGATCTGACTAATATTCAAATGTTTGTATAGCTTATCGGACTTAACTACGGGGTCATTAGTACCTAAACTTACGAACAATTTATGAACTAGCTTATCCTAAGGACGGGACAAATATCAATGACCGAGGGGGGGATTCGAACCCCCGACCGTAGTAGCCATGCAGACCGTGACTGGAGCGCCTCAGTCCTCTCGGCCACCGCGGCCGGCTGACTGTTTAATCGTGTAACTCAAGTTTAAAGGATTTCATTTTTTGGTGATATGGATGACCTCACTCTTGTCATTGTTAAGGGTAAATTGCCAATTTTTGCACCATTTAGCTATCATTTTGCAGTTGCTTTTGATCTTCTGGTGACTTTACTAACCGATAAATAAAAGAATTATCTTCGATCTATCTAAGAGAGAGACTCAGATTGTTTCCTAAATCGTTTATAAAAATAAGGAACTGTAGGGGCCCCATAACAATTCCCTGGGGAACGCCGGATATCACTTTTGTTCTACTCGATGACTTACCATCAATTAAAAAGTACTGTGTCCTTTCTGACAGGTAATCATGAATCGAGTCTCACAACTGTGGCGATATTCCATAAGCACGCAATTAGATTAGTAGACGCTTGTGAGGTACACTATCAAGTCTTTCGAAAATCTAGAAATACGAAATCTATTTGACATTCCTTGTGTATAGCACTCGTCACAACATGTAAGTAAAGATCTATGTTTCGGAAGAACGATACTTTCTAAATCTGTATTGACTGCGGGACAATAGGTCGTTCTCTTACAGGTGGGTCATAAGATTTTAGGAAAGTATTATGTTCTAACATCCTGCTGCAAACCGACGTCAATGATACAGGCCTGTAAATTTGTAGATTACTCCTATTGTCTTTCTTGAATATCTGAGTACCTGCGTAACTTTCCTCTCTTTGGGTACGCAACATTCGCTAAGCGAGCGGTTGTACAAGGGACGTCCAGAAAGTAAGTTCCGTTTCTATTTCTATCCGCGGCAGCGCTACGATCGCAGTTCTAAGCATGTGCGGCAGTTACTCTGACTCAAGGAGAAGATATGTACACCATTTTCAGTTCCCTACTGCCGACGTGTGCTTTGTAGTGCTTCTTTATAACGTCAGTCGTAAATCAAAGTACCGCCGATTATGAAATCAGATCCGTGATTCGTTTTCTAAATGCAAAGAAAGTTAAACCAAAGGAAACACATCGGCAAATCTACGAGGCTTACGGACAAAATGCTATGAGTGATTCAGTGGTTAGAAGGAGGGTCACGATAATGCCCGACCTCACGCGGCGAATGTGACCAAACAACTCTTACGGGAATTTCACTGGGGCGTGTTTGATCAATCTTCGTACAGCCCGGACCTCGCTTCTAGCGACTTTCGTCTCTTCTTACACCTAAAATCTGTCCTTGGTGGTCAACACTTCAACGATGATGACGAGCTGGAAGAACATTTACCACTTGGTTGAATGCACTGGCGGCAACCTTCTATGAAGAAGGTATACCAAAACTTGTGGCACGTTATGACAAGCGACTACAAAATTTCGAAAGCAATGTAGAAAAGTAGTTTCAGAATTGCAGATTTTAGTGCAATCAAAATTTTTTTCTATATGTGTACACGTTTGTTTTATGTAACCAAACAGAACTTACTTTGTGGAAAAAATTTCAAATGTTTGTAGATCTATCGGACCAAACTGCGTGGTCATCAGTCCGTAGTTTACAAACTACTTAAACTAAGGTAAACTAACCTAAGGACAAACACACACACCAATGCCCCTAGGAGGACTCGAACATCCACGGCGAGCAACCGCGCGCTCCGCAGCGTACTTTGTGGACATACCTCGTATTTGATAGTTAGGTATGGGTTATTGGATCAGCATACTCTGAAAGGAACTTCATTGATATACAGTCAGGACCAGGAGACTTACTTTTCTTAAGTGATTCAAGTTGTTTAAATACTGTACTTCTAAATTACTCGCGGTGGAAGCTGTTCTTAATAGGAATTCTGGAGTATCTGCTTCGTCTTCTCTAGTGATGGAATTTCGGAAAGCCGCGTTAAGCAAGTCAGCTTTAGTAGAATTGTCATCAGTAGCATCACTTATATCGTGTAATGAAGGTATTGTTTGTGCTTTTCCGCTAGTGTACTATACATACGACTAGAATTTCTTGGGATTCTCTACCAAATTACGTGACAGGGTTTAGTTGTAACTATTGTAACTATCTCTAATTGAAATTCGAGCTAAATTTCTAGTTTCAGTAAAAGATTGCCAGTGTGATTGGTGACTGGTAGCGGTTTTTATTCTCAGCCCTATGCAAATAAGTGTTTTGGCTTACTGTTCCCGGGCGCAGGACGGAATCCTCCCAACGGCAGGTACGCGAACAGGGGACAGGACTGAATCCTCCCGAACTATTCTAGCACAGTGGCACCTCCTGCAGGTACCAGCCTCCACCCTCACCAACCAGTGTTCAGCGTTCATTCATAAAGTCATCCGGTATGGTCAGTGTTGATCACATAACAAGTGTTGAAGTTTGGCATTATAAATCTCGTCTCCATGCGTAATTTCTCTACTGCTCCTACCGTTTCTTCCAGAGTTGCAACATCATTCGTGCAGACGAATTTGATCAGTTTTTGTTGTTGTTGTTGTCTTATGGAATGTTTACGTTGCCCAGATACCACTAGCAATAAACAAATTTTTGTGAAAAATACGCGAATACAACTGTCATTCTCCATTGTTGTAATGTTTTCGTTGTACTTGTTTATAACGGCCTCATGCTGTCCTTATCGCTTTCACGTTTCGGTGTTGATTAATGGATTTTTTTTGTCGTGTTACCTTTTTCGACTTATTACCTCCAAATTTGAAGATAGTCTTTTTATAATTTTATAATTAAAAGTTTAATTTTGCAAGAAATTTAATAAATGAAATTAAGCTTCTAGTGGGAATCGAACCCGAGTCGCAAAAATAGCAGTCTGTTCGCTTACCTACTATGCGACAGCACCACATTTAACAGTATTGCTAGTAATACATACAATATCCGCGAAAGTCTTTCAGGAATATTTCCTATTATCCGATTTCGTATTAAGGTAAGTTTTATTAGAAACTGCAGATGTTCATAACTTGCTTCTATTCACGTTAAGTCAAGCCAGTTCAATGAGACTCATGTCCCGCCATCCTGTTGAAAGCAGAATTTCTTCTTCTTTAGGAAAAAAAATTTTCCTGCCTTGTCCTCTGTTTATAATTCGACGCTGTATCAAATAAACTGCTGAAAATGTTGCACAGATCTTTAGATTGTAAGAACCAAAGTGATATTACTGTACGTTTACTCTGACTCTAAAGTTAACTGGGGCTTAATTCTCACTCTTACTTTACTGTATAATGTACGAACATATACTGGAAAATATGCTAGACAGCTAGCTTCTACATCTACACATCTACATCTACATGCATACTCCGCCATTCACCGTAATGTGCGTGGCGGAGGGTACACTGTAACACTACTAGGCTTTTCCTTTCCTATTCCACTCCCAAATTGAACGAGGAAAAAAAGAATGGCTATATGCCTCCGTACGAGCCCTAATTTCTCTTATCTTGTCTTTGTGATATTTACGCGAAATGTAAGTAGGCGGCAGCAAGATCGTACTACACTCAGCTTCAAATTCCGGCCCTCAAAATTTACTTAACAGAAATTCACGAAAAGAACGTCGTCTTTCTTCCAGCGATCCCCAATTGAGTTGCCGGAGCATTTCCGTAACACTCGCGCATTGGTCGAACCTACCGGTAACAAATCTAGCTGCTCGTCTCTGAACCGCCTCTATGTCTTCCTTTAAACTGATCTGCTGCGGGTCCCAAACACTTGAGCAATACTCAAGACGTGGTCGCACAAGCGTTTTATACGCGGTCTCCTTTACAGGTGAAGTACATCTTCCCAAAATTCTCCCAATAAACCGAAGTCGGCTGTTCGCCTTACTCACAACTGTCCTTACATGCTCGTTCCATTTCATATCGCTCTGCAGTGTTACGCCTAGATATTTCAACGACGCGACAGCATCAAGAAGCTCACTACTAATGCTGTATTCGAACATTATGGGATTGTTTTTTCTACTCATGCGCATGCATCACCTTACTTTTTCTACATTGAGAGCTAGCTGCCATTTTTCGCACCAACTAGAAATTTTGTCTAAGTCATCCTGTATGCTATTACAGTCAGTTAAAGACGACACCCTCCCATACACCACAGCATCATCATCAAACAGCCGCAAATTACAAATTACTCTGTCCATCAGTCATTTATATAGATAGAAAATAATAGCGGTCCTATCACACTCCCCTGGGGCACGCCTGACGATACACTCGTCTCTGATGAACGTCGAGAACAACGTACTGCGTTCTATTACTTAGGAAGTCTTCCAGCCAGTCACAAATCTGTGAACCTATTCCATAAGCTCGTATCTTCGTTAGCAGTCTGCAGTGTGGCACCGCGTCGAACGCCTTTTTGAAGTCGAGGAAAACACAATCCGCCTGTTGTCCTTCGTTCATGGCTCGCAAGATGTCTTGTGAGAAAAGGGCAAGCTGAGTTTCACATGAACGATGTTTCCTAAACCCGTGCTGATTCATGGAAAGAAGCTTTTCTGTTTCAAGGAAATTTACTATATTCGAACTGAGAATATGCTCCAAAATTCTACATGAAACTGATGTCAACGATATTGGCCTGTAATTGTATGGGTCAGTTCTTTTTCCTTTCTTATACACGGGAGTCACCTGCGCTTTTTTCCAATCACTAGGAACATTGCGCTGAATTAAAGATTCGCTATAAATGCAAGCTAAGTAGGGGGCCAACGCCGCAGAATAGTCTTTGTAAAACCAAACTGGTATTACATCCGGACCAGCAGACTTTGTCGTATTTAGCTCTCTCAACTGCTTCTCTACACCGGATTTACCTATTGCTATGTCCCCAATTTCGGAATTAGTACTTGCCTGGAATATTCATAAAGTCTGGCCACACTCGCTGGTCTCGGGCTGCCACCAACTACCTGCTTAAACAGGTTATGGGATGATTCAGTCCCGTCCTTTTCCACACCCTTGCAGGCTCGGGAGGATTCAGTCCTATTTTTTTGACCGCGGGAGGAATGGATCCTGCGCCCCTGTTCCCTGCTCTCGAGAGTCATGAAAACTAGTGTACGGCAGAGTGTGTACAGGACGCAAGAATAAGAGCCGTGCAGTTGCTGGTTGAGACACGCGTGGAGTACGAGTAAAGAGAACCGCCGCTGAAAGGTGGAGCAGCAGTACGCTATCCAGCGGGACACACGGCCAGACGGGAGCGGGGAGAGAGCCAGCGCGCACTCAGCGGAGCAAAACCATCTCCGCTGCTCCTTAAAAAAAAAAAGCCGCGAGCCGCCCCTGGCCACGCGGAATCGGAAGGAGGCGCGGGGAAGGTCCGGAAATTACATGAGGGGGACGGCGGTACCTGCCGTCTGCCTGCTGCCGGCTGCTGCTGCAGCTGTGGCTGTGGCGAGGGAAATTAAGACGCGAGGCCCGCCTGCATCCTCGCAACCGGAAGGCGACGTGCCCAACTTCTGCGCGGGGATGAGGAGCGCGCAAAAGAAAGGAATAAAGAGGCGAAAATACTGCGCCGAGGGACGTTCCAGGGGCCGCGCGCGCTGCAGGGGCGTAAGAGTTCTTGTTTCGCTGTGCTCGCCCAACACGCTTGTTATTAAGAGTTTACAGCTCTCGTGGACAAGAACTTGCGCACAAGAAATTCAGCCCTGTACAGTGGACATTAGCCTACTGCATTAAAAAAGAATGTGTACGCTGTAATGAGTTTTACCCCAAGAATTAGCATAATTGCTTAAGTAAAGATCAGACTACCACTGTAGGTTCGTATGCATTGAGGCTATAACTTTGTCCGCGTCAGGTGGTTCAAACTCCATGAGCTTTCGGCCAAGTACTCTTTTTTTTTTTTTTTTTTTTTTTTTTTTTTTTTTTTTTTTTTTTTTTTTTATGGCATTTGGTTACAGTGACAATACAGCCATGTACAAGACATAAAACAATACATATTTAAAAGCACGAGTGACATACAACAACGAAATACGAAACAACGAAAGTGCAAACAGCATAGGACCATATGAGAGGTGAAAAAACAAATAAAAATCAAAATATAATATAAAATTACTTATGCAGTTTCACGCTGTGCATGTTCAAGTTAGACACACTAGCTCTAATATCATAGCTGTATGCCGGTGTCTTTGAGGTAGTCCTTCAGTAAACCGTACTTGTCGAATCCATGAAGGAGGACAGTGACACTTGTGGGGAGGGGGTAACCCCTCGCAACCAGCGTGCGGTAAAATACATTTTGTGTGGCCGTGTACTTGGTGCATGCCAGTATGATGTGGTTGAGATCCGCAACTTCCGTTGCATCTTTGTCGCAATGCCGAGAAGCGATGATTTTCAAACGGTGTAGGTGGGCAGGGTAACATCCATGTCCTAGTCTCATCCGAATGATGGACGTTACATGACGTCTACTAAGCGTCATCGATGAGAACCATGGTCGTGAGGAGACATTTGATTGTACAGCTGCCAGGTGTCCTCCCTTAAACGCTTGAGAGAGATGCCATTCGTGGTCCCAAGTGCGATAGGCAGCTTTTCGAATCGTCGTTCGGAAGTCTGTATATGGAATCGGCGTAGGGCAGTGTTGTCCTTCCGTAATACTTCTCTTGGCAAGGCGGTCTACTGTTTCGTTATGGGGTATACCTTGATGTCCTTTAAACCAAAGTAAGTGGATGTCTATGCCCACTGTCTGTGCATTTGTTATGGCCTCCAAGACGTCCAATATATATCTATTCGTTTGTTTGTCAAACGTCGGATGTTGTAATTTTTTCAGCACGCTTTGAGAGTCAGTGAGGATAGATAGATAGATAGAGATAGAGTCAAATGTCTGTGTGCCGTAATAAATGGCCTCCCTGATGGCCAGTAACTCTGCCGTGTAAATATATGACGCAGGCGGAAGCGCAAACATTTGGTAGGTGCCATTGGAGGGGCAAAAGAAGGCGTATCCCACCCCTGCTTCAGTTTTAGAGCCGTCAGTATAGATGTGAGCATGCTGTGGCCAGTTGCGGAGAAGAAATTGTTCCACGTCGAGAGTGATGTTGGTCCCCGTTGTGTAGTCGGATATCCAGTGTGTCACCGGGACTGGGTTGAAAAACAGATGATACGAATAACGGAAGCAAGGAGTTTGGTGTCCTGTATGATGAGTGGAAAGAGATGTCTCCATTTCTCATAGCTGCGAACCAGTAAAGGAACTCGGGTCATGCCTCTTCTGTGATGCATTTGTGTAAGGCCCGTTTTGAGAAAGGCACTATCACATATTGACGCTTGACTGAGGAGGAAAATATCGGACAGCATCTGTCGACGTATAGTTAATGGCATTTCAGACGCTTCCACGAGCAAGGCGTTGGTGGTTGTTGACTTCATAGCTCCGAGAAGAAGACGAAGCATTCTGTACTGGAGGACATCAAGTTTGCGCAGGGTCGATTGCGCTGCAGTAGCGTAGACGATACTGCCATAGCCGGCCGCGGTGGCCGAGGAGACTGAGGCGCTCCAGTCACGGTCTGCACGGCCACTACGGTCGGGGGTTCGAATCCCCCCTCGGGCATGGATATTTGTGCCGTCTTTAGTGTAAGGTAGTTGATAAGTAGTTTGTAAGTTTAGGGACTGATGACCCCGTAGTTAAGTCCCATAAGCTTAACAAACATTTGAACATTTTTTTTTTTATTTTTTTTTTTTTTTTTTTTTTGATACTGCCATAATCCAAAACGGAGCGGATCAAGACCTTATATAGAGTAAGGAGTACCGTCGGATCGGCTCCCCACCAAACTCTGGCAAGCATACGCAGGATATTTGCAGTAGTGTCCACTTTGTCCAGAAAGTATTCAATATGGCGCGTCCACGTCAGTTTGCTGTCGAAGTAAACACCAAGGAACTTAGCATATGACCGAACAGGCAGTTTCTATGGACCGAGCTGAAGGTCTGGAGAGAAATAATTCTCTCGTTTCCTCGTGAATATCACCACAGTAGATTATTCGGGCGACAGCGTGAGCCCGTGTTCTAACTCCCATTCAGCCAGTTTTTCACATGCAGTAGTAAGCCATATGTGTGTCACCCAAAAGCACGACGAGTGGGCGTATATACAAACGTCGTCCGCGTACTGAAGCACTTTGACAGTAGGATGAAATATAGAGTCTAAGTCGGCAACATACAAGACGTATAGCAAGGGGCTTAATATCGCACCTTGCGGGAGTCCACGGGAAACGATCGTGGGCCATGTAACACATTGTCCTGGTCACGGATATAAACAGTGGCAACAAAGTAATCTGTATATAATTCTTAACACCTTCAGCGGGAGATGCAAAAGTTGTAATTTATTTATAAGTTTATGTATCAAATCAAATGTTCAAATGTTTGTTAAGCTTACGGGACTTAACTACGGGGCTATCAGTCCCTAAACTTACAAACTACTTATGAACTACTTACGAACAAGGACGGCACAAATATCCATGCCCGAGGGAGGATTCGAACCCCCGACCGTAGTGGCCGTGCTGACCGTGACTGGAGCGCCTCAGTCACCTCGGCCACCGCGGCCGGCTATGTATCAAAACATTGTCATAAGCCCTCGAAAAATCAAGAAAAAGGGCCGTCAAATACCCATTTGTCAGGAACGTTTTTTTCGATGGCAAGAGATGTTATATTATCGTAAGTGCTCTTCCCCTTGCGAAAACCGTATTGTGTCCGTGGGAACAGGTCGTGATGCTCTAACCACCATTGTAACCGGACCTTGAGGAGATGTTCAAAGGTCTTGCACACACATGACGACAATGCAATGGGGCGATACGACGTTGCCTGACCATGGTCTTTTCCAGGTTTCAATATAGGAACCAATACCTGAGTGGTCCAGTCGGTTGGAACAGACCCCTCTCTCAAGATGTCATTAAAGATATTCAAAAGAATAAGTTTTGCATCATCAGACAAATTGCGTATCATGGAGTAATGTATCTGGTCATGCCCGGGCGACGCATCGGTCGAGGGCGGCAGCGCACTGTTGAGTTCAGCGAGGGAGAACGGTGAGGTGAGATCATCTTGAAGATCTTCAACGTCGACGTTTGTCGTGGGATCAATGGGTTCTGGCATGGCTGTAAGAGGTGCTACAATGTTGGCAAACTCGTCTATCCAGGTCTGTAACCGCTTGGGAGGCGTTGGTTTTCGTTTGAGTTACCTTTTGACCAAATCCTTCCGACAGGAGTATGCAGGGATAACTGTTCACAAAATTTCTTCCAATGTTCTTTCTTTCAAGTCTTGAGAAAGCGTTTGATAGTCGCATCCATACGTTTGTAGGCGAGGTTTTCCCCATGTGGTTTGCCGTTTAAGACGGCTACATGCCAGTCTCCTTCGCGCCACTCGACGCGAGCACTCTAGATTCCACCAGGCAACCGGCAGACGTCTACTGCCAGTTACCACCCTCGTCTGTGGGATTGACTGCGAGGCTGCTACGTTGATGTAATTCCTATAATGAGCGTACCTTGTTTGCGATGACAACTCGGTGGGGAACGACGAAAGTTGTGTATCCATGATGGCACCATACTGAGACCAATCTGCCCTCCTGACATTCCATTTGCGAGACGGCCGACAGACCGTGTTCGGTGACGAGGTTGGTAAAGATTGCAGAATAGCATAATGGTTGGAACCCATCGGATAGGAAAGTACAGACCATGTAAAGAATGAAGAAACAGACGCTGAACACAAAGTCAAATCGACGGTTGATGGTCTCTGTCCGGGTAATGGAAGTAACGTAGGGGATCCATTATTGAGGATGATGAGATTGAACTCGTCGATAATATCAAGAATGCCACCACCCAGCTTATCGTTATATGCACACCCCCACAATCTGTTGTGTGCATTAAAATCCCCGCAGAACAGAAATGGAGGTTCCAACTGTCGTACCAGAGCGTACCACTCTTCAATGGTATTGTATGACCGTGGTCGGCTGTAGAGGGCCACAATAGTTATTCGACCAATTGGAGATGAGAGGTTGACTGCTATCGCTTGAAAGATTTCAATATCTTCATGAGAAATCAGAACAGGGGTGTGATACAGCATATTATTGATGAAGATGGCGACTCCTCCTCGACCATCATCTCTATCTTGGCGGTAAACGTGGTATCCTTGGAAGCGTACGATGGTATCTGGTTGAAACCATGTCTCAGAAATGGCGGCCACTGCTATCTTCCGCATCCAAAGTTCACGTTGAAGTACACCCTTGTTGGCAATCACAGATCGCGCATGGCACTGCAGTATCTTAAATTCCGCCATTGTTGTTAGAAGTAAGGAGAGTCGTTAATAGTTGGCGAATAGGCTGTATCTGTAAAGTTCCAGGTGGCATTGTTTTCGCGTCTTCTATGATATGAAGGATAAACCACATAATTTTCTCTATGATGTATTCACTATTGTTACGTGGTGGCACTGCTTGTTGTCCGTACTGAGGAGGATACGGGTTGGGTGGTAAAGTAGCCTGTGGTAGATGTTGGGAGATAGAATATTCGTGACTAACGTCTGAAAATCCCTGACGCCAGGCGGGTCTGGAGGTTTGTTTTTTCCCCGTGCCGCTCATGACGGAGCTGACACCCGATCTGTCTGCTATGGAAACATCATTCCGTTGATACCTGTCTTCCTTAGGGGGTGAACGCAACTGGGGCGCCACTGGCGGCATTGGTAGCCCCGTAGAACGCTCTTGTACGGCGACTTGCGGTTGCTGTAAATGCCTTGGAGATAGGGGCGGGAAGTCCTCAGAACTCTGAGGGCTAGGAGGCTTCCGGGCGGCCGCTGAATATGTGGGGTGCGGGCCACTGAGTGCCCTTCTTGACGTGGCGTACGCCCTTGCACGATGTAGCTCTTGCTGGTGGAGAAAAATGGGGCATTACCTCTCAGTGACAGGGTGCTGTCCAGAGCAATTTAAACAGGTCGGAATCGTCGCCGGGCAAGAATCAGCTTGGTGCTGTCCGCCGCATCTGCTGCAACGAGTATGGCTTCGACACTGTTTCGCCCGATGATGGAAACGCCATCAATTTGTGCACTGAATGACTGGGGCAACGTACGGTACCACTGGGCAGCGCGCCCCCAGAATTGCAACATGAGAGGGTAATGTCTGAGAGCGAAACACCACCATGCAGACTGGAATGGGTACTGTGAGCTCAGGATTAGAAGGATGTTTCTTCGTGTCATGGCATCTATTATCTCTTTGTCCGTTAGGCTGGTCTCTACGTCATGGATAATGCCATACGTATGGAGTAAAAAGTTAGGGATGTTAACATCGAACTTATTATCTTTGAAAGAAGGGACATTTAGTAAGTTATTAGCAGCTGCAGCAGTTTTCAGTTCTATCTTAACTCTGTTCTTGCCTGAGGAACTAATGTCAACAATATCGTGCCTGAAGTGAGAGCTGTAGGAATACAATAACTTGCCCACTGACATGGGGTGGAGTTTGTCAATGTTTTTATCTAAGCTCTCCGCGAAGACAATGTAGGGACCTGCATCTGTCCGACTGTATCGGTTATTGATACTCGGTCGAGTAACGGCGGCAGGAGAAGCAGATGTTTGTACCTGCGTGCGTTCTGTGTTTGCCTATCCGGTGCCGTCGGCAGAAGACGCGTGAGAAACCGGTACCTGGCTCATTTCACAGTCCGTGACTGAAGGAGAATCGACACACAGTCGTTTACTATGAGGGCCACTTTCTTGCTGCTGTTGTGCAGCTGTATCGCCACTAGGTAAAATGCTGGAGGGGTCGCAGGAATAGGTGAGGCGCTGACTAACCTGTTGTGACTCATGTTGTTGATGTTGTTGCTGGAGGAATTGCTGGTGTTGCTGTTGTTACAGCTGCAGTAGATGAAGTTGTTGCTGCTGGGCCAGTTGCTGCTGGAATTGTAGGTGTTGGTGGTGTAGAAGCCGCGGTTCTTGTTGCTGCTGTGGCCCTTGTTGTTGTGCATATTGTAGGTCCTGTGTTGGTAGTTGACTCTGCTGTACGTCAGCAGGGTTGTGGACATCACCGGCAGCGGGAGAGCCGTCTCTGCAGGTTGATTACATATTTCCATGGCGGACTGGATGACCTGACCCGTATTAGGTGGGTCGGCCATTTCGAAGATACACTGAGTAGTACTGCTACCACGAACGTGTGGTTAAGACAAAACACACGATTCCGGCGCGCACTACTCTGCACATAAACGTTTCTCACCGAAAAAGCAGATACGAGTATACAAGCGCACGGAAGAATTAAGTACGTCGCACCACACTCGTCCGCGAAACGTAAACAAAGCGCGACCGCTCAAAGCGCAGCAGTAGACGCGTCCGGACTCAAGGGAGGCGGAAGTAGACTCAAGCACTCCTTGGCCATTGTCAAGTGGTATTGACTGCCTAGTGGCTGCAAGTGCTGGCTTATATACACTAGCTGCCGTCTGTGACGTCACTGGTGCGTCGCTTGCTTTGAATCGGTGTTCGATGCGCCCGTTTTAACTGCGCGATCGCTGGATCCCACGCCGCGCTGAGCAGCAGGCCACCGTCTCGGTTAAGATTGTTATCAGAGGTTTTAATTTCGATGGCTTCTTTAATAATACTGTCCCAGGAGACGTTCGTGCGAGCCACGACGGCAGTTTCATCGAATTTGATGCGATGACTGTTTACTAAAGCATTCTCAGCTGAAGCATATTTGTCTTGATACCGTAAACTATAAAACCTATCGTGTTCCTTCGTTCGTTGTTCAACAGTTCGTACTGTTTGTCCGACATAAGACTGGCCACACTCGCAAGGTAGGTTGTAGACCCCAGGTCTCAGTAATTGCCGGATGTTCGTCGGGGACCTGGACGGATTTTATCCTGTGCGTCTTCAAGAGGCGTCTTCTTTTGCCAGATACAGAACCACAGAACAACAACAACAACAAAAGTTTCTTTCCTTCTTCCTCGTCAGTGGTCTTATTGTGTTTCCTTCCTGAGATCGCATCACTTATTTCACAATCATTGTAGCCATTATTCCTGAAGACCTTGCGTAGATGTTTCAACTCATGGGGCAGGTGGGGCAGGTTATCTGCGTCTGATATTGTTTTTGCACGATGTGCCAAAGTTTGCAATACAGTGCGCTTCTGTGCCGGGTGATGATGGCTTGTGGCGCGCAAGTACAGATCAGTGTGGGAAGAGGCAGTCAATACCTCTTGACAATGGCCAAGGAGTGCTTGGCCGAAAGCTCGTGGAGTTTTAACCATCTTACGCGGAATGAAACCCGAGAACTTCTTATTCAAAGTTATCGCCGCGAGACAATGCATTCCTACAATTTGAAATATATTTACACTTTGCTTATGTTTATACTGTCTTAATAATGATTTCTAAATCAACTTGGTTGTAGAAAAAAAAAGTAGCATCAACATTACGTATCAGTTTGTTTTTGTTGATAGATTTTATCACTAACATTTACTGATGTCTTTTGTTACTTACCTATTTGCAATGTTCTGCTTACCTCAAAGTCATAATTTTGTTGTAAATTGTTCAATCAAAATTAAAAAAAATCGGCATTGCTGTAGTCGTAATTTCCTTATGCACCTAATTTCTGTTTTGGTTGTTACGAAAACCTGTAAGATGAATTTGTAATAATTTTATGTATTTCCCTGTTTGTGGTGGATTCATTTACGTTTGACAAAAACGAATTTAATACATTATTATATAACATACTAGATTGTTCTGGAAAACACTGTGATGTATAAATACGTGTGAATTGGCGCGCACTGGTAGTCTGTGTTTGAGCCTACATCTCTTCTAATAAATCTTCTTCTAATAAATTAGATTATCGAATGTGATGTAAACTATTTGTAGATGCCATTGACCTACAAGAACCCGCCAAATGATAAATATGTGAATTTAATCAGTAGATTACAGTGCAATAAAGCGGCTGGGGTGGATGAAATTAAGCCGGAACTCGTCAAATACAGTGGAATATCAGGTCTCAAATGGTTGCACAGGATAATTGAGAAGGCATGGGAATCGGGAAAGGTTCCGTCTGAAATGTTCAAATGTTTGCTAAGCTTAAGGGACTTAACTACGGGGTCATCAGTCCCTAAACTTACAAACTACTTATGAACTAACTAAGGACGGCACAAATATCCATGCCCGCGGGGGGATTCGAACCCCTGACCGTAGTGGCCGTGCAGGCCGTGACTGAAGCGCCTCAGTCCCCTCGGCCACCGCGGTAATCACGCCAATTTTCAAACTCTAATCTCTTTAATTAGTGTTATAGGCAAAATATTCTCAGGTATTGTTGAAAGAAGAGTGCGAGTATTAATTGAGGACAAGTCAGATGAAATTCAGTGTAGGTTTAAGGGTTTAGGCCTCTTAGAGGCTGTCAGGACCAGATCTTTCGCTTACGCAGGTAATGGAAAAGTGCTATGAGTGGAACAGGGAATTGTATCTGTTTCATAGATCTAGAAAAGGCTTATGATCGTGTTCCTAGGAGGAAGCTACTGTCAGTTCTACAAGATTATGATATAGGAGGCAAACTTCTGCAGGCAATTAAAGGGCTTTACGTAGACTGTCCGGCAGCAGTTAGGGTAGATAGCAAATTAAGCTCATGGTTCAGGGTAGTTTCAGGGGTAAGACAAGGCTGTAGCCTGTCACCACTGTTAGATCATATGTTGAAAGCAGTAGACTGTCAGGGCGGGATTAAAATAGGTCAAAACAAAATAAGCAGTCTCGCATATGCGGATGACTTAGTTGTAATGGCCGATTCGATTGAAAGGTTGCAAACTAATATTTCAGAGCTCGATCAGAGGTGCAAGGATTATGATATGAAGATCACCATCTCCAAAACGAAAGTAATGTCGGTGTGAAAGAGATATAAACAGATTGAGTGTCAAATAGGAAGAATAAAGTTAGAACAGGTAGACAGTTTCAAGTACCTGGTTTGTATTTTCTCACAGGATGGCAACATAGTGAAGGAACAGTTTGCGAGGTGCAGCAAAGCTAGTGCAGTGAGCGCTCAGCTAAGATCTACTCTCTTCTGCAAGAAGGAAGTCAGTACTAAGACTAAGTTAGCAGTGCAACGCTCTATCTTTCCACCAACTTTGTTGTATGGGAGTGGAAGTTGGGCGGATATAGGTTACCTTATTCATAAGGTAGAGGTTACAGATATGAAAGTAGCAAGAATGATTGCAGGCAATAATAAATGGGAACAATGGCAGGAGGGTGTCCATAATGAGGAAATCGAAGAAAAACTGGGAATGAACACCATAGATGAAGCAGTTAGAGCGAACAGACTGAGATGGTGGGGTCATGTTACAAGTAAGGAAGAAGCAAGATTACCTAAGAGACTCATGAGCTCGGCAGCGGAGGGTAAGAGGAGTCGAGGTAGATCAAGAAAAAAGTACTTAGATTCGGTGCAGAATGATTTTGAAGTAAAAGGCATAACATCAGACGAGGCATCAATGTTAGTATTGAATAGGGGATCATGGAGAAATTTTATTAGAGGTACTATGCTCCAGACTGAACGCTGAAAGGCATAATCTCTAATGATGATGATGATGATGATGACAAATGTAAGATATTGACATCTCTGCTGAAAATTTCGGCAGGCAAGTTATCAACTTGGACAAGAAATAAAAGGTGATTTAAACACATTACAACACATTTATTTGTGTTATATGGGACTGGTATAAAAATGTGTTTGTTGTTTTTTTGGTGAGATTTGTTTGTTTGTTTTGTTTGTATAGATGATGGGACTTAACTGCGGGGTCATCAGTCACTAAACTTACAAACTACTTACGAACTAGCTAATCCTAAGGACGGCGGCCGGCTTGGTGAGATTGCTTACTCTAAGTCGGTATCTGTAAATCCTTACGGTCTTACACAACAACGTGCTTAGTTGGAAGGTTAAGAAAAAAAATAATGAGCACAGTAATTACAGTAAAATTTTGAAAAAGAGATAAATAATTTTTAAATTATACCACTATCTTATTCATACCTTATCGTGGTAGCTAACGTAGCTGTGAGATTAAATTCGTGACAGAATCAGCTACCAGAGATTGTCGTCCGTTTATAACCACCCAGGGGCCACGTGAAACTTGGATTATAGCTTCCGGACGCGAACAATTGCCTCCCCCCCCCCCGACCCGTGCATGAAACAGCAAATAAGTCTGCAGTCCAACTATATGGACAAAAGAACATTTGGCTACACGATCCCTCGAAGGGCCTTCAAGGAACGGACGTTCCCAGGAGTAAATGACCTTTGATCAACAGATTCCTGCTCTGGTGTTGATCATTGCAACCACTGGAAATTCTAACGATGGCAGGCAGTTGATAAAACCTGTGACGTTCACTTTCAGGAGGGATGACCGAACTCCATTTTTTTCAGTTACGAAACCCTACAATGGTTAAAGGAGTGGGCTCTGTGATGGAGATACGATTGTCTTATTAGTTAGACACTTGCATATTTTACGTAAGTATTATAATTAATTTCATGTATATGCTTAAAATTTTTTAATCGAGGGGGTGATCTACATTAGTTGTTAGAAATTTATAAGCCAAATTCACTTTTTGAATACTTTATTTTATTTTAGAATACCGGTTTCGTAATTCTTAGTTGTCATCTTTACTTCTGCAACTGTTAATTAGTATTTATACTATGACTGTTATACGATTGTTACATGCAATGTAAGTGACGAAATATGGCGAATAATTTTAAATCTGACACACTTAGGTTGTATTTACTTAATACAGTACATTTAAAATATGTATGTGACTTTTATAACTTGGACATCAAGCACTGTCACATAAGGTAGTACTTGTATAAAATTTAGTGTTGCAGATCTGAAGATGGCAATTAAGAATGTCGAAACCGGTCATCTCAAATAAAATAAAATATTCAACAAGCGATGTTGGCACATATATTCCTAACATCTGAGTTTAATTCTATCCTGAGAATTAGATATGCTTTCTTCATAGCACATACGTCTTAATGACACTTTTCAGAACCTTGAAATACTGTTTGTAATGGGCTACTACAACTTGATTCTGACTGCTTTTAACATTTAGATGTAATTCCCGCTTTGTTCTATACGATGTTCTTATTCTTCTTTTCAGCCAACCAGGCTGCCTATTACAGCTAGTACTTTGTTTTGAGCATTCTAGCGGACAATGGGTTTCAAGGATGATAAGAAATGTGTTAAGAAAAGCATTATAATTATCGTTTATATTAACGGCACTATTTACACCGTGCCCATTTTGCTATTTAATCAGGCTAGAAAAGGCATCTATTATAACAAGAATAGCATTTCTAAATAGTTTATAATTTTATACATGTCTGTATCCAACACCCTTTTATAGGTAAAATTTGTGCATCATGGTCTGAAATGGATGTTTCGCCGTCCTAACCTACAGATCATACGGTGATTGCAATTATCACATTAATGAAGATACGATGTTGCGCTCGTCACCAGTACAGATTTCAAGTAAGAAGTCGCCAGAAATAAGAATCTCCTTTGTTTCTGTGTGAAATTAGACCGCAGCAGACAGTCTGCTGTTTGTTGTGGCTGCTCTTGAAAGCAGCTCGTTCCAGTGGGCAGCCCTGTGCACACAAGATAAAGCCGGCAACCGACACGCAAGTGAGGGAATCGTGTCTAGAAGCGCTGCAGTCGCTGTCATTCTCCGCTGTATTCCAACTGTCGTGTATTGCAGGGAATGAAATGACCGAAGTTCAAGGGAAGCTTACCGCAAACACAATATGAGGAGTACCGGCTGCGCTTCGAATGTGTAGTGAATTGTTTGTCCAGTGGCTGCGAACCGTGATCCGTGCGTCATATCGCTGCTGCACTCGGTAGTAATTCAATTAAGGCTGCTGACAATTTGCAGGACAGCAAACCACGCCGGGCGACGTACTACTGTCCGACTGGGGCATCGTCAGAACAAGTCAAAGCAGAAGTTATGCACGTATTAGAAAGACGCTTATTACAAGAGTAAAAATAAGACCTGTTTTCTTCCTTGCAATGCTTTTAACAGTTGCTCACACATATGTAAGACCTTAATAGAGGAGACCGCGGCAAGTTGGCCATATTTTATGTTTTTTTTTTTAATTTTTATTTTTGATAATATTAATTGATTTGACTTATTTAAATATATTAAATTATTGTTAAGTATTAGATATGTCTTATTTGAACCTGGATGGCAGTTATTAAACTTGAAAATATTAGTTAAAGTATTAGAAAAAATTAATTACTTGACATTTGTCATATGGGCCAATCTGCCTCTACCTCGGGGAAAGTTGGCCCATAGGCTGGGCCACGTTGGCCCACGTAGTCTTTTGGTAAGTATAACTGAGATATCAAAATGAAACTAACAGTTATCAAGAAACATACTTTAATGTACATAATATCAAGTTGAATATTGAGTTAAATGCTGAAAATTGATGACTATGACAACAAGACAGGTTCAACTTATTACGATTTATAGTGTCTTAATACAAAACAGCAAACTCTAATCGACTTCCAGCTCCAAAGGATCAGCACAATTTGAACACTCATAAAATAATCCAAGGATTTCATTTTTTACGTATCTCTGATCTGCCCAACGCTTACAAAATTCCTTATCCTCCCGTTGACTGTTTCAAAATGGCACTGTGACTATTCCTCATCGTCATCATTATCATCATCTTTCCTTTTTGTAAAAGGGCTTTCCTAGCCTCTAAGTTTTCTTCCGTATTTCTTTTCAATGCTTTGATCCAATGGGAAGCGTTGAAATTCAATTTCTGTTTCCCGAGTTTCAATTACCTGTTAAACTGACATGCGGTCTGTCTGTACTTTCGCTAACAGTTATCACAGATCTTTTCTTTCATTTCTAAAACTGCTCTTAGCATCGTATCTTCAAAAATTATTCTCGTTTCATTCTTTTATAATTTCTGATCATTTTATGATACTGCAAATAAAACAAAGTTTTAAAACAGAAAACAAAAAAATGAACTGTTGGCGTTTACACATAGCTTTTTATATCGTGAATATGACGATCTTTTGACCTCTGAAACGTATCAAAATATGTTTAACTTCGACAATATGTCAGTAATTTAATAAATTCGAAGAATTATAAACGTTATCATTTCATCAAGTTTAAAAAGGTACAGCTCCTATAGGACGTGACAGGTTGTCTCGGCTGGCCATCGTGAACCGTTCTCTCTGGGCAATTGAGTCTGTATGCCATATAGAAATAATCCTTAAAGTACGACATTTTATTATAGTACTCACCCCATTGCACCTAAAGCAAGCAGAAGTTAAGTAACACACATTATCCGACGAGTAGAATTTTACTGAAACACGCACAAAAACAATTAAGAACTACAGCTAGTCCAAAACTTCACCGCCTGTGATATTGGCCCTGTATAGGGAGAGGGTCAGTGCTACCTTCTTTGATTCCTATGACGATCTAGCGTCTATTGTATCAACTAATTTGACTGGGCCATCCTGCCGCATGGCCAACGTGCTCCGGTTTCCCCTACTTCTATCGGGATGCTGTTCATGGAAGACTTCCTATTCACTTCATCAATATTTTCACAGCATCGAACTTTCTTATCATGAAATCGTAGTTACACGTCTGTGCTTGGAACGGAAGTTAATCCTTGGCATACTGTCACTTCTGTGGCACAGTTTTAAATCGGTAGACGATAAATAAGTTATATAGCATAGTACTGACTTATATCAAAGACACGAAAGAAACAAAGATAGTTCACTAGAGTTTTATTACACAAACTGAAAAGCCTTTTGCGCGTCTTCGACGCTCATGGTTCAACAGTTACTAGAAAGATACTAGCGCGGAAGCACGCCGCAGTTGTGGCAGGGAGCGGCTCATACGTAGGTAAACAAAGCTTGGCGCGGTTAAATTCGATTTTACCATTGACTTCGTTGCCCCCTAACATTGAGCGACAGTTACCGTATCTCTTTTGAAGGTTTTATTTTCAATAATTTGACGCTCTGCTACCTCAGTGATAAGTAATTTTATTCGTTAAACTATGAAATTCAGCGGTAAGTATTAGTTCAATCTTCATTTCGCTCCACGCCAAAACATGAATGTGGTCATGTGGTCTGCAGTTTTATCAGTCTGCATCTCGCCTATTTTTAATATTTCTAGTTCTGTTTTTGTGAACAAGTTTGTAAATTTCCCGTCTGGAACGTCTGATGATGACCAGAAGAGGCGAAAGCCGTCATGTATAAATAAGTGAAACGTCGATTTTGTGCAACCAAGATTGTCTTTGAGCAAAATACCTATTACGGTTGGTGTGCCAGCACCACAACAATTTCAAAATGTTAAAATGTTTGTAAATCTATCGGACCAAACTGCGTGGTCATCAGTCCGTAGCTTACAAACTACTTAAACGTAGGTAAACTAACCTAAGGACAACCACACACGCCCCAGGGAGGACTCGAACCTCCACGGCGAGTAATCGCGCGCTCCGCAGCAAGACGCCTTAGACCGCTCGGCTACTCCACCGCGGCACAATAATTTCAAACTGAAATTAGTAAATCTCTATATCCTGCACAAGTGAACTGAATATTAGTCTAATGTGAAACGGTATGTCTCTGACATAAGCTTCCAAATGCACTGCTATCAGTGATAGCAAGGTTGGTGAAACAACGTATTGCATCACTTGTGTACTGATAGATTATCAGCACCATCATATGTGTCCATCTACTAAGCCAATCTACTAAGTATAACACACTCCAAAAATTTTTAAATACGTCTTTTCTTCATGATCCACTTGTGAGGAAACGGTGACATTATGTTGCCCCGAAATATGTTCAGTATGTTCAATAGCATAATATAATCTCTACATATTGTGGTCGCACTTTTCGTAGGGAAAATAGGTAACGTCGACCATTCAAAGGCGTAAGCAGCCAATAAGATCCGTTTACGTGATCTTATAACGTGTTTTCCCATACGCTGAAGAACGCCTTTGTACGTGGCCATTGGGGTGCGTCACGTCGGTATCGTACTCGGTCCACACGTACAATACATGGGTTGAAACTGGCCGTCGTCCTTTTGAACAATTTTACTCGTTGCATTATTCTTATGCGGAGGTCAATGTACGAAGTCTGTTCAAAATTTTCTAGAACTTTGCTTTGTCCACCGCAGCAGTGTAGGCTGGAGCCAAGAGCGGCAGAATGCTTCTTTTCGAAATGCCTTCGCTGCAGAAGACGAAACAACTACTCCAGAACTACTGGAGAACAGCTGCCAGCATGCGTAGTTTTGCAATAGATACTCCGCCAACTTACATCATTTAACAAAAGTAAGTCTAACCGTGCCGATTGTATACCATTTAGGTTCCTTTCAGAGTATCCTGATGCAATAGATTCTCACCTAGCTATCATATACAACAGCCCGTTCAGCGAAGGTTCCGTACCAAGAGATTGGAAAGTTGCACAGGTCACTCCAATACCCAAGAAAAGCAATATGAGTGACCCGCAGAATTACAGGCCTATATTATTGACGTCTGTTTTCAGTAGGATTTTAGAACATATCTTTTCATCAATGTTATGTAGTACTTTGAAGAGAACGATCTATTGAACGAAAGTCAATATTGATTCAGAAAGTATCTTTCTTTACTCTTTCGTCATTTCCTGTCAGAATGGACACAGTACGATGTAATTGACGCTAACTCATCGAGTGGAACAAAAGTGTTATCTGGCGTTCCCAAGGAAAGTGTTATAGGGCCCCTACTGTTCTTTATCTTTTTACAAATGACTTAGGAATCACGGACTGCACGGCCACTACGGTCGGGGGATCGAATCCCCCCTCGGGCATGGATATTTGTGCCGTCCTAGTTCGTAAGTAGTTCATAAGTAGTTTGTAAGTTTAGGGACTGATGACCCCGTAGTTAAGTCCCACTGACAAAAAAAAAAAAAAAAAAAAAAAAAAAAAAAAAAAAAAAAAAAAAACAACTTAGGAAACAATCTGACTAGCTCTCTTAGACTCTTCGCGGTGTCATTTATCGGTTAATAAAATCACCAAAACATCGAAAGAAACTTATAAATGATTTAGATATCTTCATGGTTTAAGAATTGGCAACTGACAATAAGAAGTGTGAGTTCATCCATATGACCACTAAAAGAAATCCGTTATACTTCATTTGCTCGATGAATCAATCTAGTATAAAGACCGTCAATTCAACAAAAAACCTAGGAATAATTACGAGAGACGTAACAAACTACTGTAAGGAAGGCGAATCAAAGACTACGTTTCATTGGCAGAACATTTAGAAGATGCAACAATTCTACTAAAGAAACTGCCTACACTGTACTCATAATCTAGAAAGACGGCGCTTCAGACCCGCCTCCGCCACTTCTACATCTACATAAATAGAAATCACACTGTGATGCTTGTCAGAGGATTCTCTAGTTACTCGCGGAGGGAGAAACTTTTGAAACAAATCTCGTCGCAACGAATAACAACTTTCATTTAATGATTTACGCCCCAAACACGTTCAAATTTTCCCTGTCACTCTCTCCCATATAGGGCGATAATGCTAATCGAGTTGTCCTTCTTTGAAATTTCATTATATCCTCCGTCAGTCTCACTTGCGGGAATCCCACAAAGCGCAGCAATACTCCAAAATACGACGCGCAAGTATAGAGCAGGAAGTTTCATTAGTAGAGCTGGTACTTTTTCTTTCTGCAAATAAAACGTAGCCTTTAATTCGTATTCCCTGCAATACTTTCTAATGTGTTCTGTCTAACTTAAGTTGGTCGACAAATTGGGGGTCAAATTTTTAAACTGTAAATAAGTGTAATAAAGGAAATTCATTTACGTTTACCGAATTTGCATTGTTGTGTAAGGCATACCTCACCCCCACATTATTAATGGTATGTGACTGTGCTTTTATTAGCTGAGAAATATATACATAACTATTTTAACGCAATCATAACTAAACTGTTAGGTTGTAAAAGAAATCAAAAAAGTGACACTTCGATCGCCAAGTTTACACACATACTAATTAAGGAAAAAGTGGTATAATGCGGACGATAGTGCATAAAACATAAAGCCACAATTTCATTGACAAAATATTGTAATTAGTGTGATTGTGAGATAAGGTATCGGATTGTAGAGGTTGGTATGGCCGGCGAAACTTGAATAGCCTGCTGGCGTCAAATGTGAAAATCCGTTATCGGTTAGACATCAAAATCAATCATTTACTCTCAGTGGCTCTCTCTCTCTCTCTCTCTCTCTCTCTCTCTCTGTCTGTATCACACACACACACACACACACACACACACACACACACAAATTACTATATGTAGGTAACACTCACAACTCACATTAAAAATTGTGAAGAGATATATACTTTTCAATACTGTTTTAGGTGAAAAATCAGCGTAACTTCAATTTCACTAAAAAAGTCAGGCAACGAGAAAACAGTGTAATACACCGACAGAAAAAGTTCTGTTAAACAGCATACACAAACCGAGCAGCAACATCTGCCGCGGTGGAGTAGCCGAGCGGTCTAAAGCACCTCGCTGCGGAGCGCGCGGTTGCTCGCCGTGGAGGTTCGAGTCCTCCCTGGGGCATGGGTGTGTGTGTTTGTCCGTAGGTTAGTTTACCTAGGTTTAAGTAGTTTGTAGGCTATGGACTAATGACCACGCAGTTTGGTCCCATAGGTTTACAGACATGTGAACATTTGAACAGCAACATCTGCACACAAGAAAGAAAAAATCTGATGGATGCAGGACATATAAATAAGAAACATAAATACTGATAATGTTCAACTTTACCTGTACAAAAGTATTATAAATACTGTTTCTAATTTATGTGTAAAACTAAATGTACAAACCTGTGTAGCCATATTTACAGACAGCACAGAAGATGCATCATACATGAAGAGCTAAAACTGTCTGGTATGAAACTGGCTTAACTGCAAACGACCTGAGCCAGGTGGCAAGACTTTGTAGAATGCTGTGGGACCTTTAACGTCAACACTGTAGTGTAAGGTGGATTAACACATGTATTTAAAAATATTAATAATTATTTTTTCCAAGTATACGGCTATGTCCAAAATATAAACACAAATGGAAGCTTAGCAAGGCTGCGTTCACTTTGCCACAAAACATATTGCTAGATATTTTTGAGAAACATGTTGTTACTTTGTGATGTCAGCGCTCTTATGGTAATTTAATAAATAAAAACAGTCTAGAGCGCAATATTGGTCATATATTACCAACCGGTCCCAAACTAATGTTGGGTCATCTTCAGGGTCTCTGTAATACACATGGTTACATTCATTGGATTTCTAAAAGGGAACTACATTACTAATTATATTAACCTGTAATATATTAAAACGGACTTTAATGATGTCGTACACAAGATGGCGTGGAGCGGCGTAGTCCTCAGTTGTTGTCACTGCTGCAGGGAGCAAAACCGGCGACAATTTTTTGACACAGTTTGTATTAGATATATATGATCTAAGTGATTCACAGTCACAAATGAATAATAATTTTAACTGCCTTCTTTTGTAGTTCGGTACATCATTCGCAGACACAGTACAGTGGACTTAAAACTTTCATTACTCGGTCTGTTTGTCACGAGCTTCTTGGTAACAATTTTACAATCGGCACCTAGCGGCGTCTGTCATTCTATTACTGCTGTTAGGAGGTCGGTGGCTTTGTGTACAGGTTGACAAATAGTGAACTTTCTTTCCGAAATATAGAAAGTTGTTTGCATGTGTTTGATGTAATTTTATTTAAATAACGTAAGCTATTTCTCTTGTGCCAGTAATACTGACATGTGCCAGCTGTGGAGTATCTTTGGGGTATCCGTAGGAGGTTGTTGCTTAGTAACGTACCTGAATGGCATGACACCATTAATAAATTTAAACTTGGAACATAAATCTTTAGCTAAGGTAGACTATTCAAAATCTGTAGATGTTTGCATTGACGAGGGACTGAATTGGAAGAACACATTGAAGATCTGCTGAAACGTTTGAGTTCAGCTACTTACAGTTTGGTCTGTACAGTTTATGTGGATAGGTTTCGAAGTGAAAACAACACAACAGGTGATATATTTTAGGCCTACAAATGTATGCATGAGGATTTAGGAAGCCGAATGAAAGACACGGCACCGATACAAACACTGAAAATGAAAATAAAAATGTAAGACATTAATTAAAAATTTTGTTTAGCGTTTACCTCAAATATTTCCGGAACCGTTTGAGGTATCGTAGTTCAGCTTCCACGCAGATGAATTTACATTGACGGACGTTTAATACCTTTGTATATGTGGCAATTTCATCTTGTGACGGAATGGCAATTTCTTTACCTTTGACAATTGACACGGATCTCTTCTACTGCAAGCACTTTTCTGTCATGTTCTAGCAAAAGGTAGTATGCATGAGAGCAACAAGCAATTTTTGGTAAAAATGAAATCTTAAATGCATATCTTAAGAGCTGTGAGTATGTCTTTATGGTTAACTGCATAAACTATAGTATGTCTAGGCTACTCTTTGAATAAAGGCATTGAAATAGAACTTGCCATTATAGAGTTGTTGATACATTAAATAACCAATTAAAAAAAATTACACGCAACGAACAAGTTACAATAAGTTCTTATTTCCGAAATGTTTCTACACAAAGTGCTCTGGGATAATAGGCTTTTATTCATATGATCTGAACTTTTTTCTTATTTTTTAAAATTTTATCCGTCAGGCTATTGTCTTGTGAATAACCCACTGGCTTCTATAAACAAAGTATAAAAAATAAGGTAAAAAGCAAACGCTCCTTGTTAGTCTAATGGTAGCGTGGTAAAGATGTTATAGTTATTTATTTTTCCGAAACCTGAAGACAGATTTCGGAGTGATTTGGTGTTCGTAGTTATTACAGCCGTCTACAACACATATACTCTCTCTTCTGTAAAATAAGACGACGGATCAAGAAAGTCTTCTAAGCCTCATAGTGCAAATCGCCTGCTCTCTGCCGTTTTGTTTACAGCACACGCTGCTAGGAGGTGTCGGGAGCGCTTTCGCACGTTTTAGGGAAGAGTTTCTGCTATTAGCTATTTGCTGACATCAACAGTCCTCTCTCTCTAATGACTTACGTGGGTGACAAGATGGTCTTCGGGATACATTTTCGATCCCTGTATACTGTCACCACATCCGAGAAGCAACAGAACGGCCCACATTAAACCAATGGGCCACAACGGTTTGATACTGTCCGTCTTCTATTCTGCCTATGTGTACGCAGCCATTGTCGATGTGGGACTACTCAGCAATGCTTTCTCCGGACGCCATCGGTGGCATGATTGTAAACTGATCCGGATAGCATAATCCAAGCAGAACACGATTGACAGGCTGTATGATTATATCATGAATTTGACACAGATATAAAAAAATGGAATTGTTGGTTTAATTTAGGACACCAGTGTATATATTTCTTTTTACGGAAACAAAGGCGTCCAGAACAGAAAACCTTCAGCGTTAAACCGTTGTCATAAATGGGGAATCCAAATTTGGATTGTTTATAAATGGTATATAGTGCATCGAAGTTCCATCTCTAACCTTTTCGCGCCTCGAAACAGTCAAACGCAACCACCCACTGAACAAATGTTTGTAGCTTGAATTCAGCCTCTGCGTTTTTTTATTTCGCTCTGCGTGCCAGTAGAGGTTCGTAATTACGCGCCCGTCACTCTCTGCTTCTCTCCTCTTGCCAACGGCTGTCAGTGCCGCGTGACGGACAGCTTGTAATACCAGTAAAAGAGAAGTAGGTTACGAAAGCAAAATGACACTTCGCTCCTCAAAACAACGCAAACTTATTCGTTGGTAGAGAACAACACGTTGGAAGCAATGGATGTAACGTCGGCATGTGAGTAGTAATTTATTTTATTTTATTGCCCCCACTCCCTCCAGTGTGTCAATATACAAGCGATACGATTTCGTACAAAATTACTTTTGGTTCTAAGTGTGAATCACAAGGATTAAGAACATCTTCAAATTTCCATTCAATAAGTAATACGTCACGTTTTTGGTGGATAACAGGTGATTAACACACAGTTAAGTCACTGGCCGAAACCTTGTATACAAGAACAAATTCCTCAGCCCGCATGGACAACCATATGTGAAGAAAGTATTGGAAGATGATTCCTGTGTTAGCAGGCCTACGGAATGATCAATGTTGAAACCTCAACATAATGTCAGTAAATCATTCGCTGTATATTCTACAACGCAGATCAAATTGTATATTTATTTACAAGTGAATCAATACAAAGTATAAAATTCATGTATTTATGTGTGAATGTATGTTCGTCTGTATGTGTCTATGTTTCACATTACTTTGAAACTAATGGACCGATTTCCATCATGGGGAATAAAAACCACCTACTACACACAGATAAGGACAATTGGTATTATTAACAATGAAATCCGCGAAAAATTTCCACATAACTAGAAAATATTTCACGTCTCCTCCTACATATTACTGGAACGATTCAAGCAAACGTGCTAATAATAAGCTATAAGTTTGGGGTTCAATATTTAGGGAGAAAGGCCATCCACCAGACATAGTTCAGGAGATATGACATCGTAGTAATGAAAAGTTCCCTATGGTGAAATACGCGAATAACGAGAGTTATTTACTTGAGAGTGAGAGCGCCGGCCGACTTTTAACGAAACCAACACATACTTTCAAACATTATGAACCTTTTTCTCGCTGTTAACACCGGTAATATTCTGATCGTTCAGTAAAACTGTGTCGTTCCACATGAAGCCACAATTAATTATTTCATACTGCAAATTGTATTTGCGAGTCATTTTACAGACAGTGTACACACATACACTGAAAGTATCTCCATAATAACATCGTCATACGAAACATAGTCAAATAGGTATGATAAAAGGTAAAGTAGTCAACAATGCGAAGATTGGTTTGAACACCACAGTGCTTTACTAGGCATGGTCCTGTTTGGTGGTGGGATGCCCTTGCCTTCCTCCGATCTGACTTACCCTGTCAGTTATAGGGGGACCTACAGTGGCTTCGGAACCACGGTGTTATTCGATATTTTTCACATCAGCAACACTACCAGAGGGGAAAAAAGTGGAAGGTGAAAGATGAAAATCCTATGACCGGGCGTGGATCGAACCCGCGATCTTTGAATTTGTAGTCTGGAATTTTATCACTGTGCTACCAAGCTGATGTATGATATCAGACTGAATTAAAATCAGAACATAAATTATTTTAAATGTTGTACATATTTTTCGAGTTAAAGTTTATTCCTGGTTTCCTGCCTAAATATTGTTTAGTAGGTTTTCCAAGTAAATATGTTATTGAAATTGTTAATTTACTGAAATTTTCTAATATCTTTAGCTTTACTGTTTCTAACGAACTTTATTCATTGTCCCCTCCTTTATATTTGTTTCTTATTATTTAGTATTTACCTTTTTGATTGTGCTACTAGAGTGAAATATGTCATTTTAATACCGGCTGTAAGTGTAGACAAATAACTCGAACAGTGTGACAAAATAATGTACCCTGTATGAAAAGCAAAATACAATAATAATAATAATGAATAAAAAGAGAAAAAATGCACTTAAACTATGACGACGGCCTTATCAGCAAAAAACTAGTTTACAAAATAAGAACAGACTTGTAGTAGACAAACCAAAGTTGTGTTTTTAATTAGATATTATTATTTGTACCAAGAACCCACGGAAGGTTGCTTCAAGAAAAAACGCCCATCACGCGTGAGGTTACGAATCGTGATATATATTTTACAGACAGTACACACACACAGGACTGAGTATACCTTCAAAATTTTATTACCACATACAGTTCAGGAGATACGACTTCAAAAATAGAACACATGAAAGTCAGCCCCATCATGTATTAGATCTTTACTATAAGCTGTAGTGACATTTCGCAGTTTCCTGATATTTCACTCTACGTGCCTAGAAATCTATGTTATTGTTGAATACCCGTACTTGGTTCAAGAGACATGATATAAAGATTGAGCTAAATCAAAAAGAAGGTAGCATGGATAGAGATAAGAGTGAATGCTGATGGACAGTGAGGGAGGAAGGACTAATGTAGGAAAGGAATAAATACACAACCGTGCAACACCGATAACTAACACTATGTAATTAAAAGTACAAATTAGAAATATTCATACATCTTGATAGTTACACGGCATTAGTGACATTCAGTGACAAAGTTGGAAAGTATTGCTGGGCCACGATTCGGACCTGGATAGCCGGTTTTATGTTGTTGAGTTTGTGGCCCAGAATTTATTTATTTTTTCCTTACAGAAGGTGGATAGCGCTCTGACCGAACGCGATGAGCTACCGCGACGGAAACTGAGCTCTCCAGACACGTTTCCTCTTCTGCCAAAATTCTCTGCGTATACCAAGTCCTCTTGCTCACAACTTTAACTATATTACTGCAAGGATTCTGGCGTGTTTGTTCATCCGCAGGAATTAAAAACAGTTGCCCTGCAGCCGTAAAATGCAAGAATCATATAAATGGAAGCATGTGAGTTTGCACAGAGAGAAAATTGTCTATGTCTATCTGTCAGGCTTTTTCGTTCGACTCATTAGTAATGGCCGCGTGGTTATGGCCACGTCGTCTGAGGCCCGATGTTACGGACTGTATGATGGCTCTGGAGGTTCGAGTCCTGCCTCGGGCACGGTTGTGTGTGTTGTCCTTAGCATTAGTTTGTAAGTCTAGGAACCAATGATCTTACCAGTTAGTTCCCTTTGGTTTACAAACATTTTTACATTTGATTGGTAATGCCATTACCAGTGATCCACCGTGGGTCGACTGGAGATCTACCACATTCAGTGCCAATGTGGCATTTGTTACGTGGAGTAAAGTATCAGGTCAGTTTAGGAGAGATGTAAGGGACATCTGCGACGCAGCTGACAAAACAACCAAGCAAATCAACTATCACCGACTATTGCTCCAAATGAAACCGCCGCACTATGAAAGAATTTTCCATGCAAACATACATTTTAAAAATTACTGATGTGCAAGTATGTTCTACAAACTAAAAAATACCTAATGCTAGAGTAACAGCAATACCAACTCTCACTGTGTGTTGCAATAGCATGATCATCTTAAACTACGGCCAAGAAAATATGTATTTAAAAGCCAGTTTTTGTTCATTCTTGCTGACGTTTAAAAACAATATACTTTTTAAAAGAGGTTTTGTTTGTTTAATACTGTCCTGGTCCTCAAAAATACTTTCACTGTGAAAGTCGAATGTACTATTAAAACATAATTTTAGCATACGTTGTAACTGAAGAAAGTGAAATAATTGTAATTTCCTTTAGAAACAATCTTTATTCCAGAATTTTAAAATATGCAACCCTTGTAGATGAAGGTGAGTGTAAGGTGAGCACCCTTCCCCCGTTCACCCCTGCTATCATGGTGCATATAACGTTAATTTTAGAGCACAATTGTGGAGTCTATAGAAATAAATATGTAGAAAACAATATTAAAAAGTTTGTAAATCTATAGTGCCAAACTATATTCAATATCTTATCCTAGACTTACAAACTACAAGGTGTGGTTTTTTTTATTTTTTATTTTTTATTTTTTTTTTTTTTTTAAATTATAAGTAAGTGCCGCTTTGCCACACCACGGCCGCAGCACTGCGGTCGGCGTTCTGCGCATGCGCACTGGGTACCTACATCTGTTGGCTACGTACTGACTCCAATACAGTCTGATGCTTTGTTGAACAGAATGAAACTTCACTCTGCAGTGGAGTGTGCGCTGATATGAAACTTCCTGGCAGATTAAAATTGTGTGCCGGAACCGGGACTCGAACCTGGAACCTTTGCCGTTCGCGGGCAAGCGCACTACCGACTGTGCTATCCCGACACGACTCACGTTGCCGCCTCACAACTTTACTTCCGCCAGTACCTCGCCTCCTACTTTCCTAACTTCACAGAAGCTCTCCTGCGAACCATGCAAGACTAGCACTCCTGGAAGAAAGGATATGGTGGAGACATGGCTTAGCCACAGCCTAAGGTAGTGCGCTTGCCCGCAAAAGGCAAAGGTCCCAGGTTCGAGTCCCGGTTCCGGCACACAATTTTAATCTGCCAGGAAGTTTCATATGATGCTTTGTTGTTTACATTGTGTACTGAGTGTTTAAGGTGCCTCCGATAATCGTGAGTCCCGCCGACTGTGAAGTACGGCTGTTATAAGATTTCTTAGTGCTATAGGCCTAAAAGCGATCGATATTCAACGTGAGATCTGTGCAATTAACGGAGAAAACATTATGAGTGATGGAACGGTAAGAAAGTGGGTGAGAGCATTTAAAGATGGCCGCACAAATGTGCATGATGAACAATGGAGTGGGCGTCCTTCGGTCGTTAATGAAAGTTTGGTGCAGGAAATGGACAATAAGGTGAGAGAAAACAGACGCTTTAGATTTCCTGCTTACGATTTCCACCTGGGTGGTCAGAGTCTTCAAGAGGATGACGAAGTCAAAACAGTTGTGATGCAATGGTTAACAAGTCAGGCGGCAGACTTATATGAGGAGGGTATTCAAAAAATGGTGCAACGTTATGACAAGTGCCTCAATATTGACGGAAATTATGTAGAAAAGTAAATTAAGAGACAGGTATTCCTGTAAAAATAAAATTGAGCTATCTTAGCACGTCTCCTTTTAATTTCAAAACGGTTCTTACTTTAAAAAACACGCCTCGTCCTTAAAAACTAACGTAAGGAAAACATACACAGACCCAGGACTCTAACCTCCTCCGGGTGCAGTCTCGCGGTCCCTGATAGGCGCCTAGAACCGCTCTGCTATGCCTGGACGGCGATGTAATAAAATGTGTTCGGAAGGAGGTTTCATATTAAATAATGATTGGCGTCTAGTACTCATTTCATTAACATTCTTCCTTTCAGTACATCAGCATTAAATACTCTGAGAGCATTTACTTTTCACGGAGTATCAGAGCAAGGTCTGAAAGGCGACGGTGCTTTAAAGAGAATACTGCAAGTCGGTACTCGAACTCTACGATAAATAGCGGTGTTCAGAAAGAAATCTGGTACGCCGTAGAAAGGGTTGCTGGGTCGGTGATCGAAATATTGTGCAGTAAATGGACATAACTGAACACCTGGAACCCCACTACTAAAAATTATACTCACTGTCTTGCATTTAAAGTGCTTATTACTGGAATTTACGTCACAGGAGTAAAAAGCCTTAGCGTAATATTTAGAAAGAGCCTTCTTAATGCCTTGACAAATATAGTTTGATCATTGCTACTATTAAATAGGTTGATCCAAGTATCGTGGCAGAACCGGCGTGTAATGACATAGATAATAGCGTGTAATCCGTGGCATTCACAGCGCGTTTTTCAGGCGACACCGCTGGTAGTGCCATCTGTTGGTTCGGGTTGTATACTATACTTACCTTGACGTCTATAATTCCGTATTTCATTTCGCTGCCTACCAAAATTTCTTTGAAATGTTTAAATTTATTACGTCTTTCAAGATATTACGTTACATGATAAATTTATGTAAATTTCAGGGTTGAAAGACAAAGCATTCCTACCTGCCGTGATTTGTGCAGAACGTCAGTGCTTCTTGATCTTAGGCAAAATGTAAGGAAAAATTTCCGTAGGAGATTTAAAAAATCTACATTTTACAAAACTTGTACGGAACTGCTTTCGATCTATGAAAACAAACTGAATGATAAATAACCCTCATTTCAGACCGCCGATAGACGGACAAACAATGGTCTTCATAATCTGTACAGTTCATCTGGATAGGATTCGAACTGGAAATAACACAACGGATGACAAGTTTTAGGACTATACACGTATGCTGTTTCCATGAGGATTTAGGAAGCGGAATGGACGACACGGCACTGATCCAAATACTGAAAATGACAATTAAAAATATGAAATTAATTAAACATTTTGTTTAGCGTTATTTTTCATAAAATATAACTTATGGTTAACTTATGTTATCAATCTCATTTGGATTAAATAATCCCCATTCTTTCTGCAGAGGGCCTCACAAGTCTTGGGGAATGGTTGTTGGGTGCTGACGTAATGAAACCCGTCTCAGTAGTGCATTATAGACATGCTCTAAGAGTTTCAGCTTGCGAGAGCTAGCAGGCAACAGCAGACGTGGAATATCTCGTTACCAAAACAACATTTAACAGACATGGTGTTTGAAGAATATTGTCCATTGGTACGAAGACCGGGAACAGAACACCTTTCAGAAACCGCACGTAAAGTCCCAACATGCCTCATGATAGCTTAAAGCAGTGAAACCTTTGATATTGACCCATACAATTCTACGATGATGTGTTAGAGTACTCAGAACATTAGCGGGACTTCGATATCACTTTCTATAATGTTTGGGTCGGAAAATCGCGTTTCACGAACTCTCCGGATGCGAATCCGTTGAGATCATTTTTAAGAGCAAATCATCTTCGAAAAGAAGAATGGCCTACTGTTTGATCTGCATGCGTCATACTGACGACTCGAGTTGTACATTTCCATGATGACGCGTCAGTGCCATCAATTGGTTCGAGTTGTGTACTATACTTACCTTGCCATCTCTGATTCCGTATTTCATTTCACTGCGTACCAAATTTCTTTGAAATGTTTAAATTTATTACGCCTTCCAAGATATTACGTTACATGATTGTTCAGGGTTGAAACAAAAAGCATTCCTCTCTGCCGTGATCTGTGCAAAACGTCAGCGCTTCTTGACGTTAGGCGAAATGTAAGACAAAAATTTCCGAAGGACGTTAAAAATGTTACATTTTACGAAACTTGTATTGAAATAAAAAGGAACGCGACTGGAGAAAAATGATCGCAGTGTATTGCAGTTGGATAGACGGACAAATAATGGCCTTCATAATCTGTACGGTTTATGCGGAAAAGATTCGAACTGAAAATAACACAACACATGACAAGTTTTAGGCTTATGCAAGTATGCACTTTCCATGAGGATTTAGGAAGCCGAATGGAAGGTACGCTACCGATCCAAATACTGAAAATGACAATAAAAATAGAAGACATTAATTAAAAATTTTGTTTAACGTTTACCTCAAATATTTCAGGATCCGTTTGAGGTATCTTAGTTCAGCTTCAACGCAGATGAATTCACATTGACGGACGTTAATACCTTTAGATGTGTGGAAATTTCATCCTGTGACAGAATGGCAATTTCTTTACCTTTAACAATCTACGCTGATCTCTTCTACTTCAAGCACTTTTCTGTCATGTTCTGGCAAAAGGAACTATGCATGAGAGCAATAAGGAATTTTTGGTCAACATGAAATCTTAAATGCATATCTTAAGATCTATTAATAGCTCTTGATGTCTCTTAAGTTACGCATTTTAGAGTTCTTGTTTACTAGACTCTTTTCTTCAAAAAATGTTCAAATGTTTGTTAAGCTTATGGGACTTAACTATGGGTTCATCAGTCCCTAAACTTACAAACTACTTATGAACTACTATGACAACGCAGCTAAGTCCCAAAAGCTTTACAAACATTTGAACATTTGTACGTTAATCAAAATTCAAACGTTTGTATAGTCTATGGGACTTAACTACGGGGTCATCAGTCCCTAAACTTACAAACTACTTACGAACTAGGACGTCACAAATATCCATGCCCGAGGGGGGATTCGAACCCCCGACCGTAGTGGCCGTGCTGACCGTGACTGGAGCACCTCAGTCACCTCGGCCACCGCGGCCGGCACTCTTTTCTTGTTTTGGTCCATAATCTCCCAGCCCAATATACTTATGGCAAATAGCGTGCAGCAGAAGATATTTGTTTGACAGTGTCAAAGAAAGGCACAGTGTCATTTTCGGACATGCGTGTAACCATTTCCCTTATAGTTTTTCAAAATAAATTTCCGGCTGGTCCGTATATTGTTGAAATTCATGTTGGGTCTCCAGCAGGATAAAATCGTAATCTCGAAGGAATATATCTGCAGTCGGTCTGCCCGTCATCATCAGGTGAGAAAAGCTATCCCGCTTTCTCAGTGACTGATAGCATAATATTGATATGCAGGGAAGTGGCGAAAGTGCATAAGCCAAGTAAAATGTCCATGCATATGCTCATAGCTACTGCCACCTGGCGCAAGGGAGGTCGAAGCGATTCCAGTGGTGGATGCTGTCGACGCCGATAAATCACTAA
The DNA here is from genome assembly GCA_026315105.1 of Locusta migratoria. Taxonomy (NCBI): domain Eukaryota; kingdom Metazoa; phylum Arthropoda; class Insecta; order Orthoptera; family Acrididae; genus Locusta; species Locusta migratoria. Next base: position 389,618,550 of record CM048744.1, read on the forward strand.
AGATTGCTAAACACGACAGTCAAATTCATATGCCGATGTTTCTATATATCTGACTACATAGGATTCCATATTCTGCTCTGCGGGATGCACTATCTCCGTAAATAATATTGTCTGTTAGCTTTATTTCAGCAGATTCTTTTAATACACAATCCCACTAACACGAAGCATTTTAAAACGTACCTCGTCGTATAGCGCCGTGTTTCGCTCTGAAAACCAGTGTTCAGCAGCTACCGCTCTACAATAATCGTGTATGGCGATGATGTTCAACACATCTGTCATTTGTCTAGCATTGCGCTTCAGTGTCTGTACACCGAGACTATCCTCAGAAGCGGCATAGCTTATGACGTCTAACGTTCCGTCTCCATAATTAAGTTCTACCACTTGACTGATACAAAGCCATTTCAAACCTCAGTGATTTCATCCGTGATATCATTACAGTCTCTCTCTTTTTGGCATTACCTAAGTAAGCTTTGTAGAAGGATGTTGAACCCATCTGCAGCGGCGGATACGAATCTTTCATCGATAATGTGAGCACATAACATTATTTACGAGCTCAGCACTATGCTTTGCTTGCTACATTTTTCTCTTGTAATTGCTCGTGTTTAACATTGATCGAGATGTATCATAAATTAGTTTAAGAAACTTTAACAAACACTAGTGTGCAAATCATGCGAGTGAGGAGTAAGTTGGTATACGCCACGTACTCGTATGCCAACATGCCTTTCATCTAAGATGCCAGGTTGTTCCAAGAACATACGAGGCGCGTCCAGAAAGTAAGTTCCGTTTGGTAATAAAATGAAATTGTACACAGATAGAGAAGAAATTTTTATTGCACAAAATTCTACAACTCTTAAACTACTTTTCCACATAACTGCCGAAATTTTGTAGGCACTTGTCATAGCGTGCCACAAGTTTTTGCATGCATCATTCACAGAAGGTTGCCGCCTGTGTATTCAACCGTGTGGTAACAGCTCTTTATCATCGTTGAAGTATTGACCAGCAAGGACAGATTTTAGGTGTAAGAAGAGATGAAAGTCGCTAGGAGAGAGGTCCGAGATGTATGGAGGGCGATCAAATAGGTCCCATTGAAATTTCCGTAAGAATTGTTTGGTCACATTAGGTGTGAAAAAAAAATCTTGTGACAGTAATCCTCTTTTTACATCTAAAATCTGTCTTTGGTGGACAACACTTCAACGATGATGACGAGCTGAAAGAACATGTTACCATATGGTTGAATACACAGGCGGCAACAGTCTATGAAAAAGGCACACAAAACCTTGTGCCATGCTATGACAATCGCCTACAAAATTTCGGAAGCTATGTAGAAGAGTAGTTTAACAGTTGTAGATTTTTGTACAATCAATATTTTTTCTGTATCTGTACCCGTTCGTTTTATACAACGAAACGGAACTTACTTTCTGGACGCGCCTCGTATTATACATCAGATGGCTGCCTCATTGTTACACAAAAAGCTTTAAGAAATAGTTCAGTACTTGAATACAATTCTATTGAGTGCTCTATCTCATGCACATATTGTAGAACTACGCGGAATAAGAACACCATAGAGTGAAAAAAATACTTACCAGCCTGAGAAACAAGAAAATGAAATTCTTTTTCTCTGAGAGTTATCAGCAGACTGAAACAACAGTATGGTTGTCTGTTAGTTATGATACAAGCGCTCAGTCCTTAAATCAGCAGGAACGAGAAACTGTTTGCAACATTAGCCCTTATGCGACTAGCCCTGATCTCCCCTACTTAAAGAAGACTGTCTGTAACGGTATAACTATTTGAGTGTTGTGGACATCAACAGGCAAGGGTGGATCGAGGAGTGGGGGGGGGGGGGGGTGGGTAGAAGCACAAAGGTAAGTGCCCCCTCCAGGCAGCCTGACAAAAGAAAGAGAGATGGAAGTGAGGGAGACAATCTCAGCATAAGAATAATTACCTTTTACTTACAGGCAGCATGTAATTGTGTGTTTAAAAATAGAGAATCCTAGTGATCAATATAATGTAAATTGACTTTTTTGTGTTATGGTTCCATTTAATTGCTTCTTGTTCCTTTTTTGTCAGTAATTTACGATAAAACTAAATAAGACAAAACCTTTTTTTTAATTATTTCATGAGTGTTTGGGAGCTATTGTGTATGTTTTAATCACACGTAAATAAAGTTAAAGGATTTAACTATGTGAAAAAATCGTTAATTTCTAGGGCTGCGTTCAAGCTGGCGCAATCAGGTATTTCCGATAAACACTTCATTTCTTTGGACTCTATGAAATAGTACAGCCACCCAATGTAAATGTATTATTTGAAGCTACATGTTTCGATTTTCCAGTTACTGGAGAAAATTAAAAATTTCGGCTGCATTTTTCCGCACATCAGATATAAGGGAGTCTTATGGTAGTAGAATTCTCCTAGATACACAGGTAAGTGTAAATTTGTTGGTTGGGGAAGCTTTCTTAAAAACGTATCACTCTTTACGTAGGAACTGTACAATACATGAAGAAGAAATTTATTCAGTACAACGCAATATAGATAATCTGATTTTAGGTTTTTAGGAAATATTAAACCTAGCGCGATATACTAACTGGCTGTTTGATTTTTACCCGTAATTGGGCGACCTTTTAAGATACATTGGTTTTCAATTTCTGCATTTTTGTTCAGTGAATTGTTTAATAATTATACAGCGAATATTTTGTGTCTAGTGGCAGCGTAATGTTGGCAGCATTCCGAAATAAATGAAAGTCCTTTAATCAGTGCAGATGTATTTTGCTCCTGACAGCACCAGATAAGATCGTCTTGTGCGACAGCCTACTTTTAAAAGTACTGTAACTATTTTGGTACAATAATATTACCATGACATAGCTAAAGACAGATCAGCATAAATAAATTTTTCTTTAGAGAGAGAGAGAGAGAGAGAGAGAGAGAGAGAGAGAGAGAGAGAGAAAAGCAACAACACGGAAGAGTAGCGAGAAGGAAGCCCTTCAACCCATATTATGTGGGCAACTGTTTCTTCCTTTATGATAATAAAGGATGAAAGAAGTGTGTCCACAGCTGAACATAGGGCATTCAGGTCTAGATTTAATTCGAGTTGTAGCTCTTTCTCAGTTTGGCCAAATGGACATATGGGAATACCTGTACAGAGGAAGCCATACTAAATTGCCATAGGTTTCTTTACATACATTCAAATTTGGTTTAATTGTTCTACAAGTTTAAATAAGACTGACGACTCGAAAACTGAATAGTCGTACAATACGATCGAAAAGTAACAGTTTTGTACTTTGATACCTACAGGATTATGATAGTAAATGAGCCAAATGAATTACAAAAACCTAGGACAAATACAAATTTTTGTGAATCTATCGGACTCAACTGCTCGGTTATTAGTCCGTAGCTTACAATCTGCTTAAACTAAGGTAAAGTAACCTAAGGACAAAACAAACACCCATGCCCGAGGGGCGAACGGCCGCGCACATCGCAGCATGCCTAATCCACCGCGGCAACCCAAGACACATGGATTAATTGTCATTTTGATCTTTTTGTTAAATGTAGTGTTCCTCACTTCATATTCTCTGTTTTTGTGATAAATTTTGCATCTTTTCAATTAATTTATCTTTTGAATTAATTTAATATTTTTGTAATCATACGCACTTGAAAATGACGCCATAGTGCTCAGAAACTAATAGTGCATTATTAGTTAGATAGAAATATATTAAAAGGTTTCTTCCAAGAAGCGACTGGACTTTTTGGAACACATTTTGTAAGTTTCCTATATCAGTTACATGTGATAATGACTGTAATAAAATTTATTTCTAGTATGCAAAATTTTGTATCTGATACTGTCCGAGGCCTGATTTATTCTACATCTACATCTCAATCTACATAGATTACAAATCACATTTAAGTGCCTGGCAGAGGGTTCATTAATCACTTTCACAACTTTTCACTAGCGTTCCATTCTCTAATAGCGCGCGGAAATAAAGAACACGTTCCGTTTTCCATCTGATTTCACTTATTTTATTGGGATGCTCATGTCTCCCTAAGTAGGTGAGTGCTAGAAAAATATTTTCACATTCAGAAGTAAAAGTCGGGGATTGAAACTTCGCAAACAGATCACGCCGCAATGAATAACGTCTTTCTTTTGATGATTTCCACACCAATTACTGCAACATTTCCGTGGGGTAGACGTGCACAGCACTGAACATTGTCCAGTATCTGGCAGCGCGTATTTCTCAAATAACTCCAATAGACAACAGATAGATGCATTCTTGTGCCTAGAGGTCACAATACGGTTGTCTCAAATTTCGCGTCACACCTGTCTGAGCAGTGAGTGGGAGATGTGTTTGTGCTCGAGGGGCTGCTTCCTGTCATAAAGTTTCACACTATATTACACGAGACTAGGTGAGTAGAATGTTTTCAACTACTTTTTCTGCTAACGCCAGTTTCATTTTGAATAGACAGAGATAAATGGATTTCATAATAATAAATTTATTTTCATGCCCCATCTCATTCCCCCGTTTCAGGACAGATATCACTTGCTCAGTACCGGAAACGTAGACTACAGCATTAGTACAACTTTAAAGCGCACAAATACCATTTTTCCATTTCCAGGCATATTCCTTCCTTTAAAGAAAGGCGCCTTTACAGATTCAGATTTCCTAGCTACAGCTCATTTCTCCAAAGAAAGTCAGACGGTTATTTCAAAACCGACGGTATAAGCACCTTAGGCCTACAGGATTCTTCAGAAGAACCATGGGCTGTAATAGCGACTTCTGCGTCAATGGCTGAACCAATACTGTCGTGCTCTCAGGTGCCACCTTGCTCTGTATTGCGGCAGCAACTCTTTCCAAGGCAGATTCTTCCCTTGCATCACCACCAAGAACTTCTGGGTACTTCGATAGACATGGAAGCTGCATTTCTTCCTTATTCCAAACAGTCAAAGAAAAAACGTCCACATTTTTGTAAATCTATGGGACGTAACTGCTTGGTTAATAGTCGCTAGGCTTACAAAGCTGAGGACAAGACACACACACACACACACACACACACACACACACACACACACACACACACATACAGCTTCAGTGCACACGGCTATTCCGCCGCGGCATACAGTAAACAAAAAAAAATCAATCTCCAGTGTCAGAGAAGAGGAAGAAAATTGTCAATAGGAAGAGAAGAACTTAAAAAAGTGAAATATTACCTGACAGCCCCTGTAAAGATACGCTTCATAAGAAATTAAATGAATCTGAAGAGAAGCTTGTACAAGCAGCATTAAGAGCAAAAGATGCAAAAACAGGCTCAGAAATGTGATCAGGAAAAGAACCGATAAAAAAGGTGAAAGCAAATCGAAAACTTCACTTCCAAACAAATATTTCACATAACAGGTCCTAAATTTGACTCTAATGAAGAAAACAGCACTACAAAGGGACACAAGCAATGAAAACTGGGTTCAATGCACATCATGCAAGGGTTGAGTTCATATGGCATGTACAGACCAAGAAAATCTCCATTATTATGATTATTACAACTGCCATGCTTGAAATATATCTATTCATCGTTTCTATTTTCCGTTTGTTTAAACTTATAAATTATCAAAAGTATAATTCGTTAGCCAGGAAAGAGTAATTACAGCTATAATTTAAGACTTAGTAAAGTGTCCGATACTGGGCAATGGTTTTTCAACTCGGTCATGGTTGAACTTTTCTTGATTTATTCAGGTGATGTGCTGAACTATTGTATTTTGAAAAAAAAAATACTACTATTATCCGATGTAAGTAATTCAACTTTACAACTGCCGTGCTTCCATTTCCTGCATGTGTATACAAAAGTTGTTATGCAAGTAAATAAATAAATAATCAATAAATAAATAAATAAATAAATAAAATTCTGAGGTGTTCGGTACTGTGCAAAATTCCCCTATGTTTTACAGGTACTGTGAAAGTTTCCTCTACTTTTTTTTAAACATTTTTCACCCGAATATGTCCGTAATATTCAGTTTTCTCTGCTGTCCGCAGCGGAGGAAACCAGCAATACTGCATTTTCTGTGTGGTTTTGGAGTACTTTACAGCGTAGCGAGATAGTACCGTTGATAAAAGCGTTGGCGCAACAGTAAGGTGTATTACAATGCGCAAATTTTTTACGACGTCTGACACAGAATAAAGCAGTTCATTTTAATTTGGAGCATAATGAAACATTTATGGTGCAGTGCAGTGACGGTAATCCCAGTAAATGCTGGTTCCCCGTGTCGGCGGTTCTACGAGGCACATCGCGACCTCGGGCTGTGCGCCCATAAAATATTTAATACCGCGACAGGAGTACCCGACGGCGCGGCGGGGCGACGGAAAAAGTCACAGTGCCCTCGGCGCTTAGCAACCGCGGCATTTCTACAGCAAGCTAAAACTATGATGGTCGCACCTGTGAACTGTCGTTCTTGTGTTAAAAATGCCGGGACCTCTGGATAATACGCCATAAAAGATGTGTGACAAAATACAATTTCACGTGCTTTGTGGAATTTCACTGGGCCTGCAGGTGGCGGTTTGTTTTGGCACTGTAAAATGTCAAAGAAATGTTAATACTTTTGAATATTTGAAAACTGACTGAGAAAGTACAGGTGTTCCAGATGTCCAGTTCATAGCATCAGTAACGATGTCGTCATAACTTTACATAGGCGTTCGTTGAAGTACTTCCTTGAAGTTAACATAGTTCGCCGCCTGCCTAAAGCACAAAACCGGTTATCACTACAAATTAATCGAATTGTAACAACGGCTACTTATTTCTATGATTTGGAGGTCTAGGTCAGCCGGCCGCGGTGGCCGAGGGGACTGAGGCGCTCCAGTCACGGTCTGCACGGCCACTACGGTCGGGGGTTCGAATCCCCCCTCGGGCATGGATATTGGTGCCGTCCTTAGTATAAGGTAGTTGATAAGTAGTTTGTAAGTTTAGGGACTGATGACCCCGTAGTTAAGTCCCATAAGCTTAACAAACATTTGAGAATTTGGTCTAGGTCATCTGTATTCTCCAAGAGTCAATTCTATGTTATTTCCTTTCCCCCGCAGATCCGTAATAGGAACAAACGAGTATCAGTCAACACCAGTTTGGCCCGCTACGAGGTCGGAAGCCATCGCCAGCCGCATTCTATCTGGCCACTCGGTGCTGTGTGCAACTTGTGTTTGGTTTCGCCTAACGCCAAAATTGAAAACAAGAAAAAAATAATTAAACAACCATGACAACAGGTTTTCTTCATTTTCTGGGTATGAGGTCCGCCTGATTTGCTAAACACTGATTTATTGCACACCCAAACCTAGTCTCAGCACCTCTGTGCCATCATCAGTGGTTTTTCCATTTATTTAGTGCTGTGAAAACAAATACATTGATATTACTATTATACTAGCGTAAATTTAGGCCTAAAAAGTCGTCAGTCTTATTTTGGTTTTTACCTTATTTTACATTATGTGGTCATGTGGGGCCCTTTCTACATGGTTATGTAATGGTAGCGTTGTCATCTGCAACCAAAATTATCTCTCTGAACCTTGTGAGGATTTTAAAACACGCTACGTATAGTGTTAAAACATAAAATTTTGATCGGCTGCCTACTGTCTATTACGTACAGTTTCTTTAGGCGTGTGCTTTCTCTTCCGCGTTCTTGTAGATAGCACACATGCACATGTAATAATCATAATCTGCGGATTTTTTTTTCGTCACAATCACTTCTCACTTTAGAAATTCGTCTTTGTATACTGTGTTGATATGCGTATGTTTTGGTTGACTTTCAGTTATTCTCCAGTTGAATGGCGGTGGATTTGAATAGTGTTTGTTTTGTCTCTGTGTCTGTGTGTTGTGTTGTGTGTGTGTGTGTGTGTGTGTGTGTGTGTGTGTGTGTGTGTGTGTGTCATATTTTCCGTACAGCTCATTTAATGGATTAAATAATGTATTTTTGCATAGTGTGATGTATTCGTTCATGACTGACTTTCCTTCATAGTTGTTTTTTTTTCTTCTCTTTTTTTTTTCTTTTTACGTGACGATAAATAGCTCAGAATATATTTACGTGAGTTTATTATCTTTTGCTCTCTATAAATTCAGTTTTGGTTCGTACAGCATAGAAATAAGTCATATATGGTAATCCCGTTTCAGAGTTGTTAATTTCTCATAGCTGTAAAGGTCTTGTACATATACGGCGGAGCGGCGAGCGCATTGAGGAGCTATGCGATCCCACCCTCAGGCGTGGATGTTTGTGGTGTCTTTAGTATAAGGTAGTTCATAAGTAGATTGTAGGTTTAGGGACTGATGACCCCGCAGTTAAGTACCATAAACTTCACAAACATTTGAACATATATGTAGTACGCACCACGTCATACATGTTTATTGACTTCAGATAATCAGATAATCAAAAGGGCGAAAGGAGTCAGTGAAATAAAAAAAAAATTGCGACTGATTTTTGAGATAAATTCATAACCAGTTGTACCAGCCACCAGTATGGAGTGGAACCAGTTATATAAATAATTAAAATTATGAGCTCTTGCACATGATCATTAAAAAGAAAACGAGCCAAATAACTCGTTTACAAAGACTGTAAATTGAACTAAATACCCAGGAATATCCGATCAGTTTGTTTGGTAAAGAAAAGTAAATCATGTTGTAATGAAAGAGGCAAAGAATGCATTTTATTGGCATAACAGAAGATGCAATAGAATAACAAAAGTGACGACACCTATCCCTCTACTTTTGCAGTATTGCTGCGCAGTTTGGGACACTTAACTTGTAAGATTTTTTTCCTTCAGCTTCGCGGACGTTTCGTTCATGTTCATTCTGGATTGTTCGTTCACTATTTGGCCCAGTTTTATATTACATAGAGCGGGGAGCCCTCTGATCGAGCGCTCTGAGCAATCGTGCCCGTCATGATTGATGGACGACATCGAAACTTTACAAATAAGAACAGCTCGTTTTCTGCTGTCGGTATACAATGGCAAAAGTGTCTCGAAAATTACGGCAATCGGGGAAATATTGCGGCGAGATTTACGTATGAAATTTCGATCACCTACTATGTCTTGTGAATGCGAAAATATATTCATTGCTTTTTTGATAATTGTTTCTAGGACACCGCGATCTCTTTTACTATAAAAGTTTCGATTAAAATAGTCATGATAAAGTAAGATTAATTTTATTTGCATGATGATCAGTTTCACTCTCACTGAGATCTTCTTCAGATCTTTACTGCTCCACGACATTTACACCGTCATCAAGAGACAGACCTGAAGAAGATCTCAGCGAGACTGAAACCGGTCTTCCTGTAAATAAAATTAATCTTACGCGATTACGGCTATTTTTGTCGAAGTTTTCTATATGAATGTATACATTATTTTATCTCCCACTTGCAAGAAATTACCATCACAATAAAATGTGACAAATCACTGCTCTAACGGAGAGATTTAGGTGTTTATTTTTCCCGAACGCTTTCCGAAACTGGAACGGCAGATCAATAGTTCAGAAGTGGTTCGATGACTTTTTCACTTATATACATGAACTGCTGAAACCCTATACAGCTGTAGATGCTGATAACTCAAACTGGCCTCTGCCGCCTTCGAAGTGATCTTCTCATTATTAAAATAGGATGCAGAGTAAATACGCTTCATGAACCTCCTTCCATTCTTAGATTATTCGTATTCAGAAGACATTAAGCAAATAATGTGTGCCGAAGTGTATCTGATGATGGGCAACGCCCAAAATCGGTAATAAAATTATCAATTAACCCTATTTGCAACCCTTCAGCATTGTGCTAGAAAAATAATTATACATTAAAAACATCGTTCCTCACCTCATGAACGATTTTAAATCGTCTTTGAAAATATTGTAGTATATGAAGAGAGTAAGTCTAACAAAAGTTATTAATTGCAGAAAGACAACCACTAAAGCGATAGAGAAACAGTTAAGCAAACCTAAATCTACAAAGGGATGGAAATAAATAAGTATGAATAAAAGTGATCATTTTGGAAATTGATTGGTGTATTCAGAACTTAATTGACAAAGACGAAAACCAGGTACTTAGGGAAATTAACTTAAGAGGTAATGCACACGAAAATATGAAAACTTTGGGATTGTCCATCGATGAACGAGAATATGTAATTTGAAGACAACAACATGTAGCAGAAATCAAATAAATGTTACAATAATGACAGATGACAAGGTAGCAATCACGGAGATATTGATATACAGAGGCAAAAAAAATTTAAACAACGACGAACGCATACTAGAAAATACATTCAGATGTTAGCGAAGATTGCAGGTTGCGCTGTATGCAGTATTTCACCACGATTATGTCAGAAGCGTTCGACGAGATCAAAGATCTGTTCAGCTGTAAGAGTATTACGTCCAGCTCAGTGACGTCACCAATTACTGATGCTTGTATGGTCCATGACTAAAGTGGCGTAAGTTATTGGTGTTTCAAGAGCGATCTGGCGATGCGGAGAAAAGTGTATGTTGAACGACTGCGATAATAGGTCAATGACGAGGGCGCCTCAGAAGTGGAATAGTGAATGACGTGCTCGTGATCCCTGAGTAGCATCAAAACAGCACGAAAGGAGATCCAGTATTAGGCAATGGTAGAGTGAGCTGGAATTCGAAAATCACTCATCAATGATGCAAATACACGCAAGAGGAATTCAGGGTGCGTACATGCCTAAAGACGGTAAGATTCTGATGCAAAAATAGGCGTAAAAATTAATTTAATAGTGGATTCCTTAAATCAACTGATTTACTATCAGCCTTTCTCATAAATCCATAACAGTGAGGGATGAAATACATCTGTATGTTAAGATGTGCTAATGTCTTTCGAAATAATAAATATTCCCATTGCGATATAACACTTCTGTCCTATTACGCCCTCGCGGGCCAGTGTCGGTTTGACACAGGGGGGTTAAACTCATATAGGGATTTCCGGTAACAAGATGTTGGTTCGCTGCCAGGCCACATGGAGCGCTGCGATTTTTCATCTCGCTTTCCTATTGGATGATTTACGCTTTACACTCCTCCATATTTGTTTTGATTCGTAGATGGTGTTCTGTTCTGAGGTTCTATAGCAACGTCTTCCTAATTGCTATCTTCTGTGTGCATTTTGTGAGTTTCATAAATTTCATTTATTTGAACTGTACAGAAGTTCCATTTCATATGACTGAAGATGCATAAATAGTAAACAACAAAAATAAAAATAAATGGATCTTTGTAGACATTACAGTAGGCCTACATTCTTGTTTGCAGGACAGTGTATATCGCTGTAAAATTATTTATTTGTATAACATACTATTCCTCTTTTGGTCACATGAGTGGATATAATTGTGCCTTAGCATATGTGAAAACTGAAAAATCATTTACATATAAGCATGCAATATCACATGATTTTTTAGTCTGATATGCGCAAAATCACATTTATTTCCATATGATACCGCCACACGGTGAAAATCGCAGTACCCAGTTTTAGAAACAACCAATTTTACGGTCAAAAAGATTACGAGGACATCATTTACGAAGTTTGGCCGACTGTAAACAACAGCCACAAGCAATTAATGTTAGTTTTTGATTTAAATATCTCGTTTATATTACTTTGCAAGGTCTCAAAAAGCTTTCTATGAGGTCCACCCTCAAAGAATAAATGAAAAATATTGTCATCTAACCCCAATATAACGTTTTCTCATTCGTGTATTTAGAAGTAAATATAGTATTTTCGCGCCACATTTTTCGGATTGAAAGTTCACTGCCAGGCCGCTAGTAGCGCTGCTGTCGTTCTGTGTTTCCATGTGATAACATGGTCTTTGCACTTCTGTTATTTTGGTGTTCTGTGGTTTGACAGTCCCAAACGACTCTTCCTCCTCCTGCCTGAGCCGGTGCCTACAGACGTTGCACCACTTGGGCGATTCGCCGGCTTATTGACGATTTGGCGTGAGGAATTTCAGCGAATCTGAGTTGGCATTTTGAAGCTCAAGTCCACCGTCGGATTTGTGCTTGCCCTTTAGCGTTGCGTTTGCAATGTAGTTGGTTCTGATGTGTGTTTTGTTTACGGTGGCGTCATGCTCTTTTCCCGTTCTGGTTGCTGTTCCTCAGGCGCTGTCGTATATACTAACGGTTCAGCAATTATCCATCCGTCCGAGTTACCTGTACCCGAACGGTTGCAGTTAACAAGTTTTATTTCTCTATATCATTTCTATTTCCTTTTGCTGCATTTCGCCATTTAGCGTCGCTTTTGAATGGGCTGATTCATGTTGCGAGGTTTCTGTAGAGTAAACTGTGCAAACTTCTACCAAACTTCTCGGCCATCTGGCCGAGTTTGGAACTTGCTTGCACCTTGCCAGTGTGCTATCTTGTTCATGTTCTGCAGGACATGTACAAACAATCCAGCCCTGAGATAATGGTATATTGTAACCTATCTGTTTAAATTTGAATGCCATGTTACCTTTTAAACGCTCGTTTATCATAAATGATCAAGTCAGCTCAAGAACCAAATGCTACCTGTCATCTTTTAGCGGTTGTAGCTTCGATCATGTGTCTGAGTGTTATGTGAATTCTACTTATTTAATTAATTGTAAGGTCGTGGTTACAGTGCCAGATTGCACCCGTTTGAGAGTACGACAAGTAAGTGAAATTATTTGCTGTTAAATCGCAATCTCTCATCACTTGTAATTTGGAGACTTTATTGCTCGCCTGTTATATACCTTATAGTATTAGCCTCTGGTATATCAGCTGAATTGTGATTCCAGAAGGAAAGAAATTACATTCCTCAGTGTTAGAATTGAAGTATACTTCATTTATTCACCTGATATCCATTTTAACTGTCTACAACCACGCACAGCCGTATCTCTCCAAAATCTCCAAAGAAAACTCAGTGTTAAGATGTCTGAAATTGTTCAAATGTTTGTAAATCTATCGGACCAAACTGCGTGGTCATCAGTCCGTAGCTTACAAACTACTTAAACCTAGGTAAACTAACCTAAGGACAAACACACACACCTACGTCCCAAGAGAACTCGAAGCTCCACGGCGAGCAACCGCGCGCTCCGCAGCGAGACGCTTTAGACCGCCCGGCTACTCCACCGCGGCTCTGAAAATGCCATGTTGGAAATCGACGAATGAGAAATCCATATTACGGTAAGGCATATACACGAAAATAAATCTGTAGGTCCATATGGACTGACGACAGTTTTACGAAATTTTTAAGTTAAAATTGAGAAATTTTTGTTACTCATTATATACACTGGAGTCACCGGAACGTACAAAATTGACACAGGTTTCGAAACCGGGTTTTAAAGTGTAAGACATATCCATGGGCAGATATTTACTGTTATCATAACTTATTTGTTATGAACAATAGATTAAAATTACAGATAATAAAAAGATAGAAAAGTAAGGGGATGGAACCTGGATAAATTGATGGAACGAGAAGTTGTTGAACGTTTCACAGAGGAAATTAGGCAAGTAAGTAACAGTAGAGGAAGAATGCGTAGCTCTGAGAAGCACAGTATTTAAGGCCGCAGAGGATCATATCGGTAAACAGACAAGACCTAGTAGAAATCCTTGGACAATACAGGAGATAAAGTTAAAACATAAAAATGCAGCTATTGATGCAGGCAAAAGGGAGTACAGACAGAGATGGCAGTCCATCTCTCATCGAGGGCGTTTTTTCGGGAGGTCCTGCACTGCAGACGGTGTTAGGACTTCACTTCATGCTCCCCTTGGGTACGGATGTGGAGATTTGCTTGTTTAAGCCGATTCTTGAACAATAACTTGTACAAATTTCAGAGTACGCTCTGAGATTTGAACTGGTACTGATAGTTTTACTTCGGTGAGAATAAGATAGCCAGCCAACCGTAACTGGTTGCACCGAAGCACTAATTACGACATACTCAGCTTTCTGGAGTCTTTTAGGCCTTCAGTACTTGTGCGTACCTGTCTATGCTAACTGAAGTGGCCCAGAATTGGCAGAACTGCTTGAGATCGTAGGCACTGTGTACTACCGAGAGCGCAGTGGCTGTTATTAGGCAGTACAGCTTCCGAATAACGAAGCGAGATTTTATTTCGTGGTTGCGTACTTTTCAGCTTGTAACTGCCAGGTGGCCATGTTGCAGCGGCGCAGCGAGATCGTACTGCAGATCGTCGATTGGGTAATGAATGGTTTGCGCACGCCAGGAGCAAGTGGCAGTTGTATGAGGTTCGCCAGCCCAGCGGGAAAGTGTTGTTTATAAATCTACTCTGCTCAGAATATTTCGTTATGACAACGAACATGCACGTAATTTCCCATTCTGTTATGAAGTTTATCGTTTTCCAATACAGGATATTTTGACTTGCCAGTCAGTATTAAATTCATGTTAACGCTGATAAGCTTAATAAAGCAATGCCATAGGTTTATTTTTCATTTTATGTTGAATGGGTATGAATATTGATGTTCATTTATAATTGAGAATTTTGAGTTATTGCTGTGAAATAATACGAATATTATGTCGTTTATAAAAAAAACTTATAGCTAAGAAACTTTGTTTTTCTTAACGTATTCATTTATTGTTATTTCCCGTTTTAATTCATATTTCTTTTCGATGGGGAAGTCAACATTAATGGGAATTGTTGTTGTTTTACCTGTGGGACTGGAGATGATAGGTTTCTATACAGGGCCAAACAAGTTATTGATCATTAACAAAAGTATGCAGTCAGCTTAATTCAATAACTAGTAATTAAACAACATTAATGATTCAGATAATTATTGGGGGTCAGTCGCAACTGTCTGTAATTCCTTGTTCTAAATACCCGCCAAACTTTTCATTTAACGTCCCCTGCCTCGATTCCCGTCATATACAAAATTCTCAACCTCCTACAATCCTACAAGACGGCTGAAGAATGACGTTTGCATGAAGTGCAGAATGTCTAAGCAAGACTGGCTACAGAACAAATTCAAGTCCTATATGAAAATACGAGAGACTTTTGGAGGCAAGAATAGCAGCTGCGTGAATATGAAGATTTCAAATGGAAATTTAGTACCAAGGGTCGAAGGGCAAGCACAAAGTTGGAAGGAATATATTGAAGGGCTATACAAGTTAAATCAACTAGAAGGCACTGTCGTAGAAAGGAAAGAGCAAGTAGATGAAATGAGATGGGAGATACAGCCTCTATAGTAGATGATATTCCCTCTGTACTGATGAGGTCGTTACGAAAGCCAGTCATGAAGAAGCTGTTCCACTTCCTGTTCAAAATATATGAAACAGGAGAAATACGGTCTGACTTCAAGAAGGGCAAGAGTGAAAATTACGGCACTGTGAGTTTAACGCTTTGACTGTTGTGGATGTGTATAGACGAGGCTCCACCCGCTTCCCCTGGGGGACTGGCTGAGACTTTCCGTCTGTGCTGTTGACGTTTTCAGACGCACCTAGCCCCGCTGTCTGTGTGCTATGGACGTGTCCAGTGGGACATCTGTATCTCCGCACCGTTTCAGTAGCTGTTCGGAGTTTCGACCGCATATTTAGAACGTGCGTTTGCGCTTACTGCTGCGGTCCTTAGCTGTTAATTTCTGTTTCGCATTTTGTCTTTTTGTGAGTGTTAGTTTCGCATTATTCTACGCGATTTTTCCTGGACTTTGCCTAACATTTTCTGGCTGAATATGGCTCTTAATGTTATTTTCTTTATTGTTCTTAAGTGAACGCGTTTAGTTTTAGTGGATGGCGAAATTTCATTTATTTTAACAGAATATTGCCCCATGCATAGTGGCTCAAGTCGCCGGAAATTAACGCTCAATCGGCGAAACTTCGCCAATGAAGTCAAACCAGTATTTATATCTCATAAGTATTACTTAGACGATTGCAAAACTTCACCAACGTACAGAGATTACATATGCGAATGTCTATATAAAATTGCTTCGAAATCCGTGATGGTCGAGCGGGAAAATGTTCTGAAAATAGTGACCGTGAAATGGTTCGGAAAAGAGCAAGATTTAGTGATACATCTCACTGGAATGAAAACGATTTCTAGCCGTTGAAACACGACTTTGATCATTCGAGTATAGGACACAGATGTCAGCTAGATGTTCGTCATAATTGTAGTCCCTCAGACATATGATTCCGAACTTAAGAGTTTGTAGGGCACCGACTTTTTATGGCGACTTTGCTTAACTGGCTGAATTTATAGCACAAAATTATTTTATTATTCTGAAGAGAGAGCGTGTATTTGTAGATGGTGGTCAAATTTCATTTTAACAAAATATTGCCCCAGATATAACAGCAAAAAGTTGCCATAAATTCTCGCTCAATCTGCGCAACTTTGCGGATGAAGTCAAATCTGTGTTGTATCTCATCAACTATTACTTCTACGACTGCCAAACTTCACCAACGTCCGTAGAGGACGTGTGCAAATATCCATATAAAGTTTCTTCGAAATCCGTGATGGTCTAGCGGCAAAATCTTTCGGAATCTGGCCATTTGGCGTGGTATTGCCAATAAGCAGTCCCAATGCTCGTAATGTCTATATAGTAACACATCTGCTGATCGAAAGCCACGGAAAAAGTGTCCAGATACACTGTTTGTCTAGGATAAAACTCAGAAGGCACGACAGGCCGAGGCTGCAGGAATTTTCAGCACAGGACAAGGTCGGCCTAGCAGCTGTCTCAGCCGCCTGCAGCAGGCCGTAGGGTCACCTGTCAGCTCAGGTAGCAGGATTAGACGGCCGCAAGGGCGCGCGCGAACAGACAGACCGGATGCTCGGCGGTAGCAGCTCAAGGGTTAATAAATCATCGTTGTGAAATAATAAGAATAATTATTTACAGATTGCGGTATCTCTCTTGAGGAGAAAAGAGAAACAAAACAGACACTGTCTGAACTACGCAACTGATTTATTGAAAAGATGAGAAATGATCATGATAACACAATCCTCCAACAACTATTACCAAAAACTTGTTCTTCGATGTGCAGGCACAAGCCTGTAACAGAACGAAAACCGTATGAGAACCGCCCATGAAGCCGGACGACATATTCCGTTGAGGAAAGCCCTCTGGGCGCGGCGTCGCTGGCAGGAACTCTTCCCTGGAGTCGTCGGTCGCGAGCCCTTGGCTGTGGTTCTCGGTCAGCGGATAACTGCCATCGTGTTGCGATGCGCCGCCCTAAATAATCGGAGCGCAGTGATATGTGGCAGTTTCTGGCTGGCCGCACGTGACTAACATTGGCGGTGCTTGTCACGTCCTCTGGTGACTAGGGAACCGCCGCCGCCGGACGCCCCGCTTGTATGCATCCGTGCACTGCTTTCTTGCTTTGCGAGTTGTCGACTCGCCAGGCGAATCACCGGTATATGGCACAAATTCAAATTCAAGCTTAACTACGGGGTTATCCGTCCCTAAGCTTACAAACTACTTATCAACTAGCTTATCCTAAGGACGGCACAAACCATGCCCCAGCGGGGATTCGAACCCCCGACCGCAGTGGCCTATATGGCACAGATTAAGGCTGCGAACCACAGAACACCAAAAATAACAGAATTGCAAAGACCATGTTATCACACGGAAACACAGAACGACAGCAGCGCTACTAGTGGCCTGGCAGTGAACTTTCAATCCGAAAAATGTGGCGCGAAAATCCATGTGTTTACTTCTAAGTATACGAATGAGAAAACGTTATACTGGTGTTAGATGACAATATTTTTCATTTATTCTTTGAGGGTGGACCTCATAGAAAGCTTTTTGAGACCTTGCAAAGTAATATATACGAGAAATTTAAATCAAAAACTAACATTAATTGCTTGTGGCTGTTGTTTACAGTCGGCCAAACTTCAAATGTTTGTAGAGTCTATGGGACTTAACTACGGGGTCATCAGTCCCTAAACTTACAAACTACTTATGAACTACTTACAACTAAGGACGGCACAAATATCCATGCCCGAGGGGGGATTCGAACCCCCGACCGCAGTGGCCGTGCGGATCGTGACTGGAGCGCCTCAATCCCCTCGGCCACCGCGGCCGGCCGGCCAAACTTCGTAAATGATGTCGTGGTAATCTTTTTGACCGTAAAATTGTTTCTTTCTAAAACTTGGTACTGCGATTTTCACCGTGTGGCGTTGTCCCATGGAAATAAATGTGATTTTGCGCATGTCAGACTAAAAATCATCTGATATTGCACACATCTATGTAAATGATTTTTCAGTTTTCACATACTCTAAGGCACAATTATATTCACTCATGTGACCAAAAATGGGATAGTAGGTTGTACAAATAAATAATTTTACAGCTATATGCACTGTCCTGCAAACAAGAATGTATTCCTACTGTAATGTCTACAAAAACCAATTTATTTTTATTTCTGTTGATTACTATTTATGCATCTTCAGTCATATGAAATGGATCTTCTGTACAGTTCAAATAAATGAAATTTACGAAACTCAAAACATGCACACAGAAGATCGCAATTAGGAAGACGTTGCTATAGAAACCCAGCACAGAACACCACCTACGAATCAAAACAAATATGGAGGACTGTAAAGCGTAAATCATCCAATAGGAAAGCGAGATGAAAAATCTCAACGCTCTCAGCGCTCTATGTGGCCTGGCAGCGAACCAACATCGTGTTACCGGAAATCCCTATATGAGTTTCACCCCCCTGCTGCGAACTACGTGAGCGACAAAAGGAAGTGACAACGCGCGAGATGCAGTTGCGCGACACTGCTGCTACAAGCGGAGACATTCGGCGACATAGCCGGGAGTTCTACGGGAGCGCAACAACTTTTCGTTGCAAGATGGCCGCTAGAACCGATCAGCTGCTTTTAATATTTGGCACCCGTAAACCGTAGAATAACGATAGCTGCAGAGTAAGGAAATGAAGTTTTATTTACTTTAATAAATAAGACGTAAAAAGAGTGCTGTGCATTACATTTACAAAGCGAGAAATGGTCGTGAACTATTTCATTCGTAGCTTCAAATACGAAAATAGACTATTAAGATCACGAGCCAAATTCTTTGAAAATACGACGAGTACAAATACTTTCCACCATGTCCTCAATGAGTTTTTGTGACTACAAACTAGTAACAACTCAATAATTACGAAATAGGTCTTATTGGAAGAATCCAGAAAATAATTTAATTCTGTACGGCTTTTCAATTAGTCGGCTTAGCGTAGAGGTAGAGACTTTGGCTACCGGACTATAATTTTTAGCGGTCGCTAGTTCGCTTCCCGTTGCATCTTATATTTTAATTCCTGCAACTGCAACCCTTTCACCTGTTATTTCCGCAAAGCTTTAAGCATTACCTTTACAAAGCACCGCAAAATAGTTTTCAAAGTTTTTCCCCTAGATCATCTCTATTGCAAACTGACGTATCCCATTGTATATCTAACGAACACATTACGTTCCTACTGAAACATTATATCCTGACATTTTACCCAGAAACGTAGCTCACACTAATCTCGTTTGACATCCTAGAGTTATCTCTCTCTCTCTGGACTAACTTTGTCGTTAATGCAAATGCACAAAGCACACTAATGCGTGTAATTGTTCAAATTAATTTCATCGCGGTGTAAATGAAACTATCACTCAGAATAGAAATTCACAACACTGATGTATTACAAACAAATTAAAAATTTACTTTCAGTCGTCCATAAAAGTCAAAAGAAAATTTACGAGCTAGTTATCAAAAGCAAAATTGTTACATGAGCAACTTAAATTTTATTTTCTGTTATTTCACAAACAGTTGCAGTTTCATAAACGTCAGGGACTATTAACTCGCAGAATTCTTGCGACATCCTCTATAACCTCTACAAGCAGTCGACTCTCAACGAAACTCGACACTTTATAGCGCGTGCGACAGCGACAAGACTCAAACAGGCTTGAATGCAGCGACATGCAGCGCCACAGTCGGAGCTCAGGCAGGACATTCTCATAGCGAGAAGCTGTTGCGCACTGTCGCTAGAATTTAGAGCCCACGCAGGCCGCGGCCTAATGAAAAAACATAGAATTCGGCCACAGGGAAGATCAGTTGGGATTTGAGAGAAATTTAGGAACACACGAGGTATTACGCGTATTACATCTTAGAAGAAAGGTTGAAAGGTAAACTTATGTTTTAGCATTTGTAAATTTGGAGAATGCGAAACCTTAACTTTTCCCGACGTAATGAATGTTCAAACAACTTAGGGTACGCTGCCGGGTGACGTCGTCGACAACCGCCGATATTAAGGCGGCTGTTGAAATTAAACTAGCAAGCGACCTTATAAACAGAGCTGTCGGTTTTTGTTTGAATTCTGGTGGTATCCGGCACTGTCTCTCGTCAAAAAAAAAAAAAAAAAAAAAAAAAAAAAAAAAAAAAAAAAAAAAAAAAAAAAAAAAAAAAAAAAAAATAATAATAAAAAAAAAAATAAATAAATAAATAAAAAAATAAAAATAAAAAAAATTTGGGACAAAATTATTGCTGCCTCACCTGTTGATTAACAGTCACTATCGGTATTTTTTATGTTTGGTCATCTTTGGTTGGGTTGACTCTGCAGTGACTTGTACTGTGTGTGTTATCTTCCTTGTTTATCCTTTGCTTACCGAGGTATTAAATACGCTTGCACATTGCTCCCTTAAGTGCACTTGTGCCTTGAGAATGGCAGGGTGTCCTCCTGCCGAAATATCGGCGGTTGTCGACGTCGTCACCCGGCAGCATACCCGTAAGTTTTTTGAAAATTGGAGAATGCTTTTGACAATGTTGACTGCAATACACTCTTTCAAATTTTGAAGGTAGGAGGGGGAAAATTTAGGGAGCGAAGAGTTATATTCAACTTTTACAGAAACCAGACAGCAATTACAGTCGAAGGGCATAGAAGGACGCAGAGGATGGGAAGAAACTAAGGCCTCGTTGTAACGTGTTCCAGGGCTTTGAAGGAATGGAAAGTGGGATTTAAAGACAGAATTAAAGTTGAAGAAGAAGAAGTAAAATCATTGTGGGTTGCCGATGACATTGTAATACTGTCAGGGACAGCATATAACCAGGAAGAGCAGTTGAACGCAATGGACCCTGTCTTGAAAGATGACCATTAACAACAAAACAAGGATAATGGTATGTAGTCTAAGAAATTCAGACGATGCTAAAGGAATCTGATCAACTAATCTTACATCTTATAAAATAGGCTGTATGTGTGTATGTAGTATGTTTGTATGTATGTATGCTCCACATCTTCTCCTAAACCACTGGACCTATTTCAACCAAACTTGGTACACATGTTCCTTAATATCAAGCAACAATCGATGTCGGGGTAAGAATCATCTATGACACATACGTAATGAGATATGACGTCATGGGCAACGAGATAAGCGAAAAACTGCTGCATCAAACGACAATGCTTGACATTTTCTCCTAAACCACTACACCGATTTCAACCAAATTTAGTACACATATTTCGTACGTGAGGTAACAACCGCTGTAGGAGTACAAACCACGTACGACACATGGTTCAGGAGATATAACGTCACGAACAATAGGAATCGCAAAAAACAGCTACATAATGCGACGAGTCTTTATAATTACATTATATGAGAATGACACTACTTGGCGAATTGCACCAAACTTTAAACATTATTTCAAACCGTTATTAAACTTTTTCTCGTAGACAACCACTTCAAAATAATGAAAGGAAAAACGTTTTTTCGCTTACTACTTTTCCGCTGTTCATGGAGCAAAACTATGGCATTCGGTATAACGTTGCAATATATAACATCTACACTACCAATTATACTCGCAGGAAATTTTGCACACCAGATACACACTTAAAGGTAGAGGTACGATACGTAGTTCATGAGATATGATGACGTAAAGAGTAACGTTCATGGGAAACCGCCCCATGAAGCATCACGATATAATCTATTTCTTCTTTACTACTAACCATATTCGCAACAGATTTTACCGACATACAGCACATATACAAATCAATATATGCCTGCATAATTTTACAATTGTACAACATATCTATACTAACAATATATCTGTAAATGTAGACCTGTCGCTGTTCGCTGCAACTACAGGACGAATTTTCATGGGCTTTTCACAGGAAACATGAGCTAAAATTGGTTCAGGAGCTACGTATGATTTCATCAAAATACAGTCACGAAGTGTTTTCATAGACCATCGTGCCTGTCTGCTCATCCATTAGAAACTACTTCTCCAAAACTACTTCACGAATTCGCACGTGGTTTCCACAGGTAACTTCAGCGAACCTTGGGGCAACATATAGACTTAGTTTCATAAAAATCGGACCACGGAAAGAAAAACATCACAATTTAACGTTTATCTATCTTTCTCTTTCATCTCCAAAACTAAGACGAATTTTCAGAGGTTCTTCACAGGAAACTTGAGGGCATCTTTCGGTTACAGAAACGCTTCATTTCACAAAATCGTATCAATAAAAGTAGGATATCACAACTTAAAAAATTTCTCTGAAAGCAATCGCATGTGTCTATTTGTAGAGAGTAATTTCCAAAAGTACTAAATGAACATTCATGGGGGTATCATAGATAAATAGAGAATATCCTGGGGAAAAGCATAGTCTTCATTTAATCAAAATCAGATCAGGAAAGTAAAATCGTAATTTTAAATTTTTAGGTGTATTTCAGGCTTGGAAAGAACAGCACAGTGCAGCAAAGAAGTAACAGATAGTGCTACGGGTGTTCGTGTGAAGTTCGGGGCAGCGATCGGATTTATACAACACAGCCTAGATGACGAGTCTGACAACCGGCCTTGCTGCGTCACCCCGAGAGGCGGCGGACGCAAGCTGACTGGCCAGCTGAATCCATATATTTACATTTTGATATCACAACTGCTATGGAAGTCTCACGCTTGAAGCAACAATATCGCATCTAACGGAAAGATCCAACCGTAAGAATTTCTGCTTCATTAAGGAAATATTAAATTTCAGCTTTCCATGCCTCATCCTATTCTCCAGAGATATAAATGATCATAAAACAAATGTTTTAATTGGCGAATATAACTGAAGTATAACGTAACCTACATCATATTCATGAAGATATGCTTATTTCTAACACGTTTCGCAAACGTATTAAAAGGGAAAAACTACTGACACTTTTTCATGCGGTTTTTACAGGAAATTTGAGCTAAAATTGGGGCGACATGTAGCCATGATTTCATCAAAATCAGATCACGGAGAAGTGATACATTGCAATCTTAAGTGTTTTCAATAACTGTTCATCTATTATAAAAAACCTACTCTCCTAAACTACTTTACGGATTTGTATGGAGCAACTTCGTTTCATAAAAGTGGAATCAGGAAATTGTATTATGCTTGAAGTATTTAATACTTCACGACATTTCTTTGCTTATTTTGGCACGTTTCACTTTTTGTATCGAAAACTTTATGAAGAAACATCGTTTCAGACAATGACTTTTACTTACATTTGTCATCTTGGCAAGGACAACTTTGTTTATTGACAGAGCGATCGAACAAGGTTTCTATTTTTACTGACTGACGTCCGGAACCCTAAAGAGCCATTATACACACATGCCCTCCTTCAACCACTGTTGATAACCACGGGCATATAAGTTAGTAAGACAATAAATGTATTTATGAAGTCTTCACGGGTTATCAGCCGAGTTGCTTCGTCGTCGTCTCATAGCAACGTTTCGATGGAGTGCGTCTCCATCATCTTCAGGCGAAGTTTCGGGGTATTGTCGGGTGCGCGCTTATATCACTGCTGGACCATTCCCTGCTTGCCGCCGCCGACCAATCAGGCGCGCGCGGAATCGGCGGATGCGCCTAGAGTGGCCGGTGGAGGGGGGGGGGGACGCTGGTGCGGGGTTTGTGTCCCGACGTCCGCCGCCGTCTGCTCCGGGCGCGGACCTCGGTGGCCTGCAGCGTTCCTCACTGATTTTTCTAATTGCGGGCTCCCAGGCTGTGCTAAGGTGGTAGACACTGTCCCGGTTTATTAGGTTGTCATACAACCGTATTTCAATGTATTCTTTGATTATTGAGTCCCAAAACCCGTTTGCACTGCAAATTTTCTTTGCGTCCTCAAAATCAAACGTGTGCTTCTCGTCAATACTATGTTCCGCCACAGCAGATTTGTTTGTTTGACATATATACCGCCATCTACTAATCAATTTTCACACTAATTATTTTTCTTCTGCAATATGTTTTCCCATGTTCTTCGATAATATTATTGTCACTGAACTAAGTATTACCAGATATCTTAGCAATCATCCTGCTACATATTCCCTCGAATATAGTGAAAAAGTAACACGTCAAGCAGTATACAGTACGCCGCATTTATGTGAAACACTAAACTGGCAGAAAAGGATTTACCATGGATGCTTACAGCGTGAAACGTTGGTCGTATCTGTTTGACTATGGGATCTAAATGTATGGACTTAACACTTAACTACTATGGACAGTGACAGGCTCACAATTACTATGGAAGGGTCTCTCACTCATTTTTATTTCTTATATATCAGACCAGTGGTTTGCGAAATGTATAGTTTCACGACTTCCTGCTGTTAATTACACTTCTTGCAACTTGACTATATTGAAACTTGACTTTTTTAACAACACAGAATTTATAAAATCGCAACAAATAAAACACTGTAAAATGTTCTGTATATTTTTATGAGTTACGAAAATAACGTCAATTAGTTAGCTCTCTACTCAACCACGGACACACATTCGAAACATAATTAGATGGAGAAATCCCATTTCAGTTCCGATAAATTGTACGCAAAGTCATCCTTCAGATAAAGATTCATATTTTCAATATTATGCGACTACTACATTTTGTAAGTCAGTGAAGGTATAAGCTTCGTCAAATTTTACTTCTGCAATATTTTGACACAAAAATTCGTTGCGGTCTGAGAGACGGACGATAGTAGTTGAGAGTTAAGGGAAATGATTATTCTGTTCAGTTCTCTCCAGTCGCTTACTACGCAGGTGTCCAACAGGTAACGATATACGGGTCGATCGATTATGAATACAGGACACCAATCCCATGAAGTAGAACAGACATTATAACGTGCCAGTGAGCCATCCTCTGATGAAATTAAGCTGTACATACTATCACGTTGAGCACTGAAAATGGGCCGGAATTCGAATGGTGGGTCATTAATAGAGCACAACACTTTACACTTGGAACAGGTTTATTGCTAATACAAGCGTACGCTCAGAACAGACTGCCTCCTGTTTGGAGTGGGAAGGAAGGAAGGAAGCTTGGAGTTAACGTCCCGTCGACAGCGTGGTCATTAGAGACGGAGCTTACATACGGACTGTTTGGGTGAGGATATGGAAGGATATCGGCCGTGCCCTTTCAAGGGAACCATCCCGGAATTTGCCTGGAGTAATTTAGGGAAATCACGGAAAAACTAAATCTGGATGGCCGGAGGTGGATTTGAACCAACATCCTTCCGAATTCGAGTCCAGTATGTTACCACTGCGCCATCTCGTTCGGTGCCTGTTTGGAGTACTACGCTATTGATACACATAAAAAGTTTTCTGGAACATTAATCGTAAGAAACACATATAACATTCTATAAATGATAGATACTTTTTTTTCCATTGCCGGGATTTGAATCTGGGACCGCCAGCACAGTAATCTGCGACGCTAACCACTACACCACGCGTTCCGCCGGAAGACTAGCCGTATATATAGCGCATCTTGCTTGATATTATGTCGACTATAGTGAAAACCATATCAAGCACAGTACAGTACGCCGCATGTATGTAACTAACTGGCGGAAAAGGATTTACTGTGCATGCTTATAGTGTCCCACAGTGTGAAACGTTGGTCGCATCTGTATGGCTATCGGATCTACATGTATGATCTTCAGCGAAATGATTATTCATCTTGCCTCTCAGTTCAGTTCTCCCCACGCGTTTACCCAATAGGTAACGATATACGAGTCGATCGATTATGAATACAGTACACCAATCACATGAAGTAGGATAGACGTTACAACGTGAGAGTCGGCTCTACTGTGATGAAATTTAGCTGTGCATATTGAGTGCCCGACTAGGTTCATTATACCTATCGTCCCCCTCTCTGCCCTTCCAGCGCCAGCCCTGAAGCACCTGCAGGAGCGTTCGCGAAATGTCCTCGTACACCTGCGGCTGAGGATTGCGCGGATTAGACTTGGTAATAAGGGTGGCGTTCACGCAGCGACAGACCGCTGGGGTCGATCACTGCTCGTCCCCGTCGCCCGCTCCACCCCCCCCCCCAATCCTCCCCCTCCCGCAGGGTGCGCGGCGCGCGCAAATAATTACGAAATAATTCGCGTTTCAATTTGGAGCGGACTGGGCGGCAGAGCCGTAATCACTGTGGTTTAATCTTGGCGCCGGCGGCGCTTTCATTGCATTAGCCTCGTAGCGAGTTCTGGCGCTAAACGCGCCGTGTTTGCCCACCGCTCTAAGTGGAAATTGAATACTTTAATTAGCTAGGCTGCCGACTGAACTTGCCGCGTCACTGTTGCCAGGTGGGTCAATAGGAGGAGTACCTGAGCTCCGCAGGGAAGGTGTCCGCCCTGTACGATCGTCTAATGAAAGGGTAGGTTGCGACCGTCCCGTCCCACACTTCTCACAATTTAGTCGTTTGACTCATTTTATGCAGCCTGCCACAGGAACCTTTCCTGCGCTAACGACAATCTCATTCGGATGTTTGTTGAACAGCTGAAAAATGGTCATTGGGAAAGTGCGGAAAGAACTACCTCACTCTCCATTCCTCCTTCCTCACAAAAATTGCTTGCAAACATATACGCACTCTAAATCCTTTTACCCAATCTCTCATTGTAGTGGAGTCTTCATACACAGCATTTTCCTTTCAGTCACTATATACACATGTCCAGCGAGCACTGGATAACATAGGCCTTATAATGACAGTATAATGAAGTCGGCATAGAGCGTGACAACCAGCTAACACAGCGGCCGCAGAGCATGCATCGTCCTAGTGCCGAGCACGAGTCCATATTTCGACACGCAGAAGTTGTCTCCGGCCAATGAGAACTCGATAGCTGTCAGCCAATGAGACGCTACGTGCTTCTTGAACCGTGCGGTTCGATTTTCGTGTTCCGCTCCGTGTAATTGCGATTATCGTTGCCATTTCCGGCGATATATCTCTGTTTCCCCGAGTGGGAAGTGGAGTGATTTTCGGGGCGGAGGCGTGTGGCGGTTGGAGACGTAGCACGCACCAGAGGACAGTACCTTCCGTGGGTCGGGCGAGTCTGCATGCTCGCGTAGTGTGGATTTCGGCGACGGTTACACCTGTTGGCGGTTCTGCGCCCCAAGGTTTTCTAGCAAGGGAATGTGGAAGTCAAGTTTGGTATCGGAGTGTGACACTTACCAGCGGATGTTTGAGTGCTGTACTGTAATATATCTTCTGTTTTAGAAGTGTTGTGTATTATTTAAGTCGCCAAGTGTCTCGCAAATAATTTGTACGTCGTGGATGGAGATGCATGTTGTTATTGCCGTGTGATATTGTGTGGCTGGCATAGAACCGTGACGCCTCACCTGAATACGGCACTAGTTGGTTGGTGATGAACTTGGTAACAAACTGATTACAAGTTGGTAAGCTTATGCTCGGTGGGCTTGAGGTAATATCATTTTCAGTAAGTTGTCACAAGATCTGTAAGGTTATTTGGTGATAATAGCGCTCTCGAACATTTGTGTCTGTGATACTATTTTATATTTTATGTGCACCGATTTTTTGACCGCTTCTTTTGATATTTATTCATTGCTGGCACTCTGCGCTACCTTTCCGTGGTCCTTAAGTGCAGGCGACTATTTGACGCGGGGTTCTAATTCCTATGTTGGCGCATTTTCTTCCACAGTTGGAATAACAATAATCTGTTGTACCGTAATATTTCAAAAATTTTGTGTTGTGTATTTGATTACTTTTAACGTGTTGTTGATTTATGAACATTTTAGTAATTGTTTCCTTTATATTTGTATGTTCCAGTTGTGCATTGAGGTTAAAGATTTGTAGTATGGCGGCCGGACCCAGCGGTCAGGGCCCGGTTAGGTTTCCACTCCAGTGGTGTGCGGGTTCCTGCACTTAGTGTTGAAACCTAGTATCTGTAATTGGTTTCACGATAGCTTTCTCCTTACAGGCTCTTGCCAACTGCGGTTCGTCGTCAAGTTAAGTTAAATTCTTGTCCTGTAAATACTGGTTTTCTTAAGTTGCATTTGTAAGTTCATTTCCTTGTTTTTGTTTTTAAAATGGGTGCTCGCGAGCATTTTCCTTGTTTTTAAGTGTCAATCATGACTTTGTTTTAAATTGTTCCTGTAATATATATATATATATATATATATATATATATATATATATATATATATATATATATATATATAATTTAAGTTTTGCTAATGTTCTTTCTAAGTAAAAAAAAAAAAAAAAAGGTTTGTAAAGGTTGATCTGTCTGTTAGCAAAATCTATTTTGCTTGATTCTCTATTGTCGAGATTTGTTTATAGAATAAGGAGCCATTCAGGAGTCCTTTATATAAATTGTTCTTTAAACTGGCAAATGTTGTTACTTGGGGCTTGGGCCTTCCGTCAATACCACCTTCTCACTTCTTAACCGGAGATTCTGGTGCTACGCGCCCTACCTTCTTGTTTAACCTAACTTTCACCTTAAAAAAGTGATCTGTAGCGTAGCCTTAAGAAAGGTTTTAGTACGTAAGGGCGCGTAGCGCCCGAATCTCCGCTTACGAAACACGCATCTCATTGGCTGACAACACACGTAGAATCTCATTGTCAGACAGCTGGCGAGTTCTCATTGGCCGGAGACAATTTCTGCGTGTCGAAATAAGGACTCGTGTGGCGAGCACCACCCGGTCATATCTGCGAGCACAGGATGCTTCAGTGAATAGAATGATACGTGTAAAGGGCCGCATCACAAATCTCGGTACAGTTGAGTGTTAAAAGTAATTGGTCTCTACGTAGCCTATAGTGTAGTTTATTACTCATCAGGCATTTATTTCAGTTTTTTTATTGATTTAGCAAGTAATTTATCATGATTTTGTGTCTTTCTGTTGTGAGTATTTTAGTGTATTATTGTGTTATTTATGGAATTCGTCACGTCATTTTTCAATAACATTATTGTTGCTCTACTTGATTGTATCATCGATTTGTTGTCCTTTATAAAAAAATAATAAAAAAATGACATGTACCGTAGAAAGGAAGAAATAAAAATGGCGTGTAGCGTTCCAAATCCAATAAACAACTGCAAATGGTAATTTACTTTTCATATATTTAAGGCGCTCCATTTTTACACTCTTTTTGCCGTAAATAATTACAGTTTTGAGCTAGGGATAGCATATCACACTACTATACAAATTAGAAGCACATTTTCCCTCTTACTGTCTCCTTAACCTTTTATAACTCGAGGAGTACCAAATATGTCGTCATGCGGTTTCTTTTAATTTCTACTTTAAAATACTCCGAGAGACGTCGGCTATATTTAATGTCAAAAGGAACATGTGAAATATCTAAAATAAGAATAACGTAGAATCGTTTACCGCTTCTGTACTTTAGTCATCTTTGGAGCCTAAACTGTAAGATCTAGGCCAGTGTACATAGTATAGAATTGCAGAACTCACTAAGATCTAAGAAATAAATAAATAAAATACGCGAGACAATGTGTCTAACTTTTACGAGTGAACCATATTAACATTTTTCTCTTCTAAAGCCCTGGCGCCAGTTGACTTCAGAATACAAATATATAGTGGGAGATCTGTACAAGTTAGACATATGATCCCGCAACCTTTTATTTCTTAAATCGTCTTCAATTATATACTACGTACTTCGGCGCATCTCATAGTTTACGCTGCAGAGGTCAGGAATGAGCGCAAGTGGTAAACCATTCTACGTTATTATTTTTATTTCAGTTATTCCAAATTTTTGAATTCACATTTAGTATAGTCTACGTTGATCCCAGAATTGTAACGAAGAAATGGAAACAAGCCGCATCACGAGTTAAAGTACATTAAAGATTGCCCGCACATAGCAGGGGCGGGTCAGCTATTTAGTAATAAAAAATACTTTTTATTTAAAGTGGTAATTGTTTAACACCGAAAACTATACCCAGATTTAGAAAATGTTTATCGAAATTGGTCACAAAGTACAAGGTGAGTAGCCAAAAGAATCTGTGCTCCCTATCCGGCAAGCTTGCTTAAAGTAACGAGCTCTGTTCTGTCCAAATTTGTGAGGAAACTAGGGAGCGCTATAAAAAAGTTGTTTGAATAAAAAGAAAAGTCCATTTCACTATCTACAACTTTCCTAACTTCTTATCACGCCTATCTATTACTTAATCTATTACAAAAAATTCCCTGACCACAAAAAATTATAATAATAATAAATAAATAAATAAAAAAGGGGTGGGGGGGGCAAAGGGCAAGTGACTAACATTTTCAAGTCGTAATTTCAATTTCATGTAAGAGTAACAGTTTCAATTAACATTTTTATACAAAGACAAGAAGTATTGTACTTGTTAAGAACACTGTTTCATTCCTTTAGTATTCACTTGTCTGCGTGGAATATTTGGTCATTATTTCCCTATCGTAAGAGATGCAAATGTTCAAATGTTTCTCAAGCTTAAGGGACTTAACTGTGGGGTCATCACTCCCTAGACTTACAAAATACTTATGAACTACCTTATACTAAAGACGACACAAACAGCAATGCCCGAGGGGGGATTCTAACCCCAGAACCCCCAACGGGGAACGGCCTCACGCATCGTAACATAGCACTTCAATGCGCTCTGCCGCTCCGCCGCGGCTAAGAGATACAAATGACAATGTAATTTAGGCGAGCGCCATTGGAAGAACTACGCATTTATCGGCTCAATTCCGTTTCTACATTCATCCAAGATGGCTTCCGCGCCTTCACTGCCTGTACGCTCATGTAGACGGTCTCGCCTTTCTATGTTGTTCTGTGCTCGCTGCGCATGTCTCTTTCACTGTCTCCTATCTTTGCCATTGGTATTTCCACTTCTCCCCCCCTCTCTCTCCCATTGACTTCATTTGTTTTTCTTCATCAGCACTGTTGCACTCTCTGCCACTCTATTTCTGTCATTGTCTTTCTATCACTCTTTTCGTCTGACATTGCCACTGTCTCGTTACTTCTCAGAGTCTGTTGACTTTCTCTTCAGTCGTCATTCTTTCTACACATGTCCGCGTGTGTGGTTTGTTCAGACTTTAACACACAGACTTCAACACATTTGTATAGAGGAGAGAGTGGACAAAATGTTTCATATGCACTCCTGGAAAATGAAAAGAAAGCACGCATTCGTCGTCCAAAATTTTATTAACACATTCCTGAGGATGTATACCACACATAGTCATAAATACTAGAGTACAGATACTAGAGCCTGCGCAATGTACCATTTTGCTGAATGCAAGCAAGAGTCGATCGTATAGGTCACGAATGTAGTGTTGCGAAACGTCCGCCTTGCGGTTTCCACCTGGTGCCTCAGTTGGGTAAGATTTCGTGCCGATCGTCCAAACCGCGCAAAATGACGTTTCACGCGGTTCCAAACATGCTCATTGGTGGACAGATCTGGAGATCTTTCTGACTAGTGTAGTTCACGTACACTGCAAAAGCACTTTGGTTGGTACGAGATCCATATGGACGTGTAGTACCCGGTTGGAAAAGCATATCGCCTTTTCGCTACATGAACGGTAACATGACGAGTTAGATGATAGTTTCAGCATAGTAAACTGTTCAATATTACCTCGACGACAATTAGAAGAGTACTGTAAGTGTAGAATATGAGGCTCTGGTAACTGTATTGATATGCGTTTGTCTTTGTCTGTGTGATCGTGTGTTCTTTACATCCTCAAGAACGTGTTGATAAAATTTACCTCTTCTGGATTGACGAATTCATTGCATTCTTTCTTCTTTTTCCAGGAGTGGATATCGAAAATTATTCTAAACTTTGGGGCAGCCTCTCTCTTAAAAGCGTAGCTTCCCTAAGATTGTATCAAAATACATTTATAAACTGCTGCTATCTCCATATCTTGTCATGAACTGTTTACAATATAAGGCTTGAGTCCATTGTGGCACTGCTCAACGATTTTTCAATTTGTAGAAAACTTTTTTCATTAATCAGTCGTAAATATTTTGTTTATACAGATCAATATTACGACAACTGTCTGAACAATGTCAATGCTTAAAATAAACAGTTAAAACATGTAAAACATTTCGACCTCATACAAGATGAAAGGGCTGATATTGGTAGTTTAGATCTACCGAATCCGCCTATATTTTGAAGAGATTTTTCGGACACCTGTGCTTTCTGTAAATGTTAAAAGACAAATTAGTGTTTGTTAAAGTTTGCAGTTGTGGCTATCGATGAACTCCAAATCTTAAGTATGCTCTGCAGTCATTTCTCTTTTCCATATACAGTCTATTAACTCTTACTCTGCCACTGATCTTGCTTTGTCTCCTTTCTACAGTAAATTACAGCTGTTCTCTTCCAGCAAGAAAATGCGCGAAACTGTTCGCAATCCGAAGTTTTTGGTGAAGAAGGCAGAGAATAATGAGGCAACTGCTGCCCTACTTTTCTGACAGAGCATTTTACGCGGAAACGTAATTTTCCTCCGGTAGGAATGTTTCATTCCTATAGCATGAAGCGAGGTGACTCAGTGGGTAACACACTGGAACAGCATTCTAGAAAACAGTGGCACAGGCCCGCCCCCGATCTTTTGCTTTAGGCCTTTCGTGATTTCCATAAATCGCTCACGGGAATTTTCGGAATGATTCCTTTCAAAATGTTCAGCCAATTACCTGCCCCATCGTTGACGAAAACCATCTGAGCTTGTGGTGCGTCTCTAATGAACACGATGTCTGTGGGACGTTAAGTCCTTACTTCCTTTTCTACAGAAGTGTTTACTGTTCTTAAAAGACAAATTGTGCAGATCAGTAAACATTTCACAATTTATAAGATGTATCAAAGATAATGGTGGAAACTTACACGGTTGAAAGTACACGATGATAGAAGCAAAAAATTCCCAGGAAGCGAGCCGTTTGCGACGTAATTAAGAATGTATGGTTCATAGCTCTCACTGACGTCATTGTGAACAACGTCCAATTAGTACACATTAATTTTAAATTTAGACATTACTATTAAGACTTTAGCTCACATTTCACTGACTTTATTGTAAACATAAACATCTACATACTACTCCGCAACTCACTGTAAGATGCGTGGCGGAGGGTACACTGTATCACTACTACGAATTTCCTGCCGCGGCGGAGCGGCCGAGCGCATTGAGGCGCTATGCTAATTGCGGAAACGGAAAGTGCGATTGAAGTGCGGTTTGCACAGAATGGATTGGTAATCTGAGGCTCGTATTTTTAGCCAACAAAGCGACTGTAAGATTACAGGATTCTACTGCAAGTCGTTTACGAGATATCGTCTTTTGAAACGGTCCCACCGACATTTGCTTGTTCCAGTCAACCGACGTAGTTGTTACGTTTGATGATGTTATGTTTGCTTACAGTGTGGTTGTGTGCTCCCTGAAAGGCCTCCGACTCGCTAGGCAGTTAGCGTGTAAAAGTCCAAGCGAAAGGTCGTGAGTTTACGATGGGTTTTTCCAATGCAGAAAATGCCGGCATCCTCACTGTGTATGGAGATTGTAGGAGAATGCCGTTCGTTCTTGTACGGTATATGCGGCAAGATATCCCAATAGACGTCACCCATCTCGGCAATTATTCATCAACCACATAACCAGTTACGTGAAAGTGGTAGTGTAACAGCGAGGCAACGTAACAGAAGGAAACAAGTGACGACAGACGAGGGGGAAATTGATGTTCTTGCTGTTGTTGCAGATGATCCGCATGTCAGCTCCCGCGCAGTGGCACGAGGAAGTGGTATGAGTCAGGCAAGTGTACTACACATTCTACATTGACAGAGTTTCCATTCCTATCTCATCTCTCTCTATCTAGAGTTGCATGGAAAATACGATTTTGAGAATCGTGTTAGGTTCTGTAGATTGGCTTTACGACAGGATACTCCAGCTGTATCAAATATCTTGTCTAGTGATGAAGACATATTTACCAATCATGGCCAGGTAAACCGCAGAAACATGCACTATTGGTCTGCTGACAATCCCTCTCGGCTTCAGCAGGTGGACCGTCAGCGTCCATGGAATGTAAACGTGTAGTGTGGGATAGTGAACCAGCAGCTCATAGGCCTGTATTTCATAGACGTATTTCTAAACTTTTAGTTTCATTGTTCCATTTAAAAAACTGTATGTTTGCATAAATAATACACTTTCTAAGTCATATTACTATCTTTTTGTTGGCTAAAAATACGAGCCCCTGATTACCTATCCTTTCTGAAAAAAACGTTGTAAACCTCAATTTATTGCGACCCTTCAATTATGAGAAATAACGAAAATAAAATCAAATTTTCATCAAGGGAAAGTATCAAACTGTAAGATGTGGAAAAAATCTATTTCTTTTTTTCTATTAGGTTTCTTAAATCAGGTCGTCAGTTTCATAGCGGCCGGAACTTTGTATCTCACAAAAAAAAGAAAAATAAATAAATAAATAAATAAAATGGTACTTTTGCTCTGTAAACATCATGGTTTTACATGTTTATCAAGATCACTGATAAAGATTTTTGAAAACAAAAATTTCTGCCAAAATGTACACAGAATATATTTTTTTAAATACGAGTTATCTGTTACAGTTGCATTTTAGATATTTGACGTCCACTGATCAAAAAGAAATAACGACTTTTTCTTGTAATCTTATGCAATTGTTCCAATGTTTGTAAAGCTGTGGGGTGAAACTGTTGTGGTCAGGGATCCCTAGACTTACAAAACTAATTAAACCGACTTATGCTAATGACAACATACACACACACACACACACACACACACACACACACACACCACACACACACACACACACACCAATGACAAAGAGTGAAACCAACGAGAAGCAGCAAGGCGCCAAAGAGTGCACGGCCATTCACACCCGGGAATTATCTGGTGCATGATTAAAATAAATTTGAACATCTAGTTCTCCACAGCGGATATCGAAGAAATATAAAAAGTCGTTTCTCAGAGTATCATCTTACAAACAGAAAACTTTATCTCATCATCTGACGAAGATGTGATAAACTTTTCTACGTTTTGCGGTAAATACAAAGAGTACAAGTGATCATATCCACAATTATAAGGTCTCTTACACAGAAATCGTGATTTTCAAAGCGAACCGCCCGCGAATATATCATCATGTGCTATAAAGCCTACGAGACTGGTTTGATGCAGCACTCCACCCTACTCTATCCTGAGCAAATCTTTTCATCTCCTAATAAAACATCGATTTGAATGTGCTTACTGTATTCGTCTCTTACTCTCCCGCTGCGATTTTTACCCCACAAACTTTTCTCCAATGTTAAAATCAGGATTACGTGATGTCCAAGAATATGTCCTACCAATCGCGCCTTCCTTTAGTCAAAATACGCCATTAATTCAAAATGTTTAAATGTTTGTAGAGCTTATGGGACTTATCTAAGGGGTCATCACTCCCTAAACTTACAAACTACTTATGAACTAGCTAATACTACGGACGGCACAAATATCGATGCCCCAGGGGGGATTCGAACCCCCGACGGATGTGGCCGTGCAGATCGTAACTGGTGCGCCGCAGACCGCTTGGCCACCGCGGCCGGCCGCCATTAATTCCTTTTCTTTCCAACTCTGTTCCGTACCTACTCAGTAATTACGCGACCTACCCTCCTAATCGTCAATATTATTTGGTAGCACATCATTTAATAAGTGAACTATTTACCGTCTGTTTTATTGCCGTACAGAGCAAAAATGTTCAAATGTTTGTAAAGTCATGGACCTAACTGCAGAGGTCATCGGTCCCTAAACTAACAAACTAATTAAATTAACTCATCCTAAAAACAACACACATTGACTCTCTCTTTCTCTCTCTCTCTCTCTCTCACACACACACACACACACACACACACTCACACACAGAGACATGCTCGAGGGATGATTCGAACCTCCGACGGCGAAAGGCCGCGCGCACCGCAGCAAGGCACCTTAGCGTACACGGCTATTGTGCAGCGACCCGTACTGAGCAACACTTCAAGCAAATACCTTCAGCAAAGATTTCCTCACAATATTCGATGTTCACTAATTTCTCTTCTTTAAAAGCGCTTTCTTCCATTCCAAACTTGCCTTTTAAATACACTGTATTGTGACCATTTTACGTAGCAAAACTCAACTGCCACTTTTATTGTTTCGTTGCTTTATCTAATTCCTTCAGCATCGCCAGATTTTTTTGAGACTACGTTACATCACCCTAGTTTTCCTCTTCTTAACATTCATCTTATACTCTCCTTTCAAAACACCAAGACACTATCCATTCCGTTCAATTTCTCATCCCGGTTCTTAGGCATCACTGACATAAATAGAACATTATCAGCAAATCGCAATGTTTTCATTTCTTCATTCTGAATTTTAATTCCTTCTCCTAATTTCTGCTTTCTTTCTTTCACGTCTTGCTCATTGTATAGATTGAATATCATTTGGGAAGGATGCAGGCTCTGTATTACTCCCTTACCAACCAACACTTCACTTTTATGCCCTTAGAATCTTATAATTGCGGTCTGGTTTTGTACAAGTTGTAAATAACCTTAGTTTCCTACATTTTACCCTTTCTCACTCCAGAACTTGTAAGAGTGTATTCCAGTTAACACTGTCAATCAAATCTATATCAGACTGAAATGAAGGTTGGCATTTCCTTAACCTATCCTACAGCATAGGTCGTAAGGTGAATATTGCTTCCAGTGGCCCCACATCTGTCCTAAATCCAAACTAAACTTCCTCGAGGTCGGCTTCTTCTGCAGATAATTCGTAATTTTGCAACCATAACTTATTAAATTGGCTGCTTTGTAATTTTCACACATGTCTGCATCTGCATTCTTTGGGATAGAGATTATTAGGATACGAATTCTAAGCGTTTAAATATTTCGTCCTTTTCAGGGCATTGAAATGAATCCAGTGACGAAGATGATAATTTGTGCAAGGATTTCCCGATTTGGGCCACTAAGGATATCAAGGCACGCTTTCCTTCAAATTCTCACCTTGTAGCACACTACGATTTTAGTGACCCCTGCCGATTTGATTCCCCTTGCTCGCAGCGTATACTGGGTTCCCGGAAGGGTTCGAGCATATTAATGCGTCCGCATTGAAATTGTCAATGGCCTGTTGGGGAAAATATACAATTATTTATATGGTGTCTGTTCTTTTGAGGATCGCACGACATGAATCCCAGAGATCATCACAAAATGATGCACTGAGAACACTTTAACAATTAATGACGGCTATAAAAGTAATTCACTAACTATTGCCTCCAAGAATAACTCCGAAAGTATGACAGGAGCTGAAACGTTTGTGTAACGAAATATATATGGGACAACGGGGGCCAGAATATGACGTTGGTCTTTTGTTGCTAGGTGGGGTCGCTTCAGAGATATGAAGGTCACCTTTTTTTTGGTACTTCTTTTCTGATAGTGTCTATAGGGACGACTAAAACGATGTGTAACAGTATGGTGCTTGAAGGCCAATGAAGGTCTGAAAGGTCCATTTACAAATGTTTTTATAGTTTATGGGACTTACTACGGGGTCATCAGTCCCTAAACTTACAAACTGCTTATGAACTAGCTAACACTAAGGACAGCACAAATATCCATGACCGAGTGAGGGATTCGAACCCCCGACCGTAGTGGCCGTGCAGACCGTGACTAGCTCGCAGCAGTCCCCTTGGCCACCGCGGCCGGCGGTCCATTTACATAAGTTGTTCGAAGTGATGACTAATAGTACCACTGCAGTGCTGAAATCGTCTTATCATGGATTGAGTGGTATTATCACTCCGGGACTTATCGAAGTACATGCTTTGACAATTCTCTGACGTATATCGGGCAAACAGTAAATGTTCGCCGAATACGGCGTATCAATCTAACGTGTCGTTGACATGTAAACACCATTCAACTGTTGAGCAACAGAACACTAATACGATTGGTGTAACTAGTACCGTCGAAGCAAGCGAATGTGAATGATGGATTTTTTTTTTTTTTTTTTTTTTTTTTTTTTTTTTTTTTTTTTTTTTTTTTTAAGAGAAAGAAGTCTATCTGCTTCTTATTTACGGACAATGCCAGCGAAATTCAGGTAAAGAGATATGGTCAACAAGTCGTATATTTAAATATCTGTATTATAAACTGAGAAGAACTGGACCTTTAACGGATCGGAAACATATTCGGCAAAAAAAAAAAAAAAAAAAAAAAAAAAAAAAAATTAAACATAAATAAATAAATAAATGAAAATAAAAAAATGGTAAAGAGGAAGCGGAAGTTGGTAGTGTTGCCACTGTGGTTCAAAATTATAGTGTTAGTTCGCGTCAAATCTGAAAATAATCAGGCATGAGGCATAGTAATGTTGTTCATGTTCCACATCGCCATAAATATCATCCTTATCAGACCCCAACAATAAGTAACTGGTACGGATTGCATTCATTTTATGGAATTCTGCCGATGGGCTAAAC
Source organism: Locusta migratoria (assembly GCA_026315105.1). Classification (NCBI taxonomy): domain Eukaryota; kingdom Metazoa; phylum Arthropoda; class Insecta; order Orthoptera; family Acrididae; genus Locusta; species Locusta migratoria. The sequence continues at coordinate 389,657,076 of CM048744.1, forward strand.
GTCAGAGGGATGACACATTTATTAATTTCATTTTATTTGCTGTAGGGGCTACATTCAAGAACCATTGAAATGATAATTTGCATGACTTGCATTATCGGGCTACTGAAAATCCATGTTGACTGTGGCAAATTGCACACTAATGACCGTCGCCGATGTGGGATTATCGAGGACAGATTTATTTCATCAAAGGATATCGTAACGGTATGATGAACACCACATTCCTGCAAGAAACATTAGGTCTTTTATTGGAAGAAATACATTTAAGAACAAGGAACAGGATGTGGTAACAACACGATGGGTGTCCGGTACCTTAATTTCACGGATGGCTAGAAATGAGTTGCAAAGATGATTCCAAAATGACTGAATTGGACACGGGGATGTGCCGTGGCTGGCTCGTTCCCAAGACGTGACGCCTCTCGATTTTTCTTGTGGGGAATCGTGAAAGACATTGCTTATATAGAAGTTCCAACTACAGGCCGTTCCACAGTGTACGGATCTCTTTGTGCGACATGTCGACCAAGCTAGCCACGTACCAATTCACACGGCGACAGTTGCCAGTTGGGATGCTTTACCGGCAACATTTTATGCCAGTATGCAGAAAGATGTCAACTCCGAGGTCATTCTGGATTTTCGTGTGGCCTACCTTGGTTTCTAATTTAAAAAATGCACCATTATTTTATGAAATCACTGGACATTCCCGTTCCCTGTTTTGGGTATTCACTGCCTGTAAACACAATGAGCACTGAACGTTAATACTGAATTTTATATGTTATTGTTGCATTGTTTCCGCTATTATTAACAGGAGCTAATTTTTTCTTCTGATTATTTCAATTCATTGAAATATTAGTTTCTTCAAAATGTAATAATAATAAAAAATAATAAAATAAAATAAAATAAAATAATAAAAAAATACCAATATCATTAGCAATTATTGAACAGTTATGGTGACCGGACACTACATGTATTAATATTGCAGGTTTTAATAAAAGATTATTGGCTTGTGATAACGCTTCCGCAATTTCATCCCATGCTTTTTCCTTCAACATAAAATCTATGTAGACTTCTAATATAGAGCCCCAAATCACTTCATGAATACGTACTTCTTCAGTTAATTGCTCCATTTTAAACCCTGAAAAGCACAATCTCATACCAACTAGTTGCAAATGATCCACAGTAAACACCACACCTCAGACAACAAAGATGAAATGCTGTGTAGTGCACAAGGGTGGGCTTGCACGAGGTCTAACCTTCGCTATGCGCATGCGTGGACTGAAAACGTGTCCACCCTTTTAAGAAGATAGCTCAAGGAGCAAACGGGAGCCATGCGCGTCCAGCGTTGCTGGCGTAGCACGTGACCGTGGCCTGCAGTGTGAACAGTCTCATCTGATAAAAATGGAAGATATATTTCTGAATGTAGCTAGCGTACTTGCAGACACGCGCGCCACGTGCATTGTGGACTGGCCTTACACCTGAAGATATTCGAGACAGTTGTCAGACCATGTGCTTCGATTAGAGGCGAAGTGGTACGAAAGACCACTCAGTCCTCGATAAGGAGATTGCAACGTTACATTGATACCAATGGTCACCTCCTGTAAACGGTCGTCCATTTGACCTTCGTTGACATTCAAAGACATTACTGTTACACATAATTGGATAAGCGTCTATAGCCGCTATCAGGAAATACACTACTGATGAAATGTTGGCAGCCCTGCGCTAGGCCAGACGCGGCAGCTTCGTCCTCTCGGGAAAGGTAAGTAATTTAGATTGTAATAAGACGTAGTTTTACACCGATAAGTAATTAAATATATTTATTAGAGTCCTGTCCTAGCTTACAGTTAAAGGTTTCACTTTCCCTTGCGTAGTTTTTCATTAATCGCGAAAAGTCCATACAGCAGAGTTACAGCCGTAGGTTTCGTTTACGTTCTTGCACAGCAAATCTAAATAAACTGGTTTATTAGTTCTTTTGCCTTTATTACAAGTTAAGTACATCTTATCCCTTCATTGCTTCTCACTTATTATTCACGTAGAGTTGATTAAGATTTTATTTGCTGTCCCAGAAACTTCGCATTTCCTTTGTTTACATTCGGAGACTAGGCCTAATTTTCAGAGTACACAGATTTAGCGTTAACACGTAGTAGAAGTTGCTCTTACGTCACTGTACGACTAAGTATTTACATATATTCGTGCCCTATTCAACTTTAGTGCTTCTTTATATCTGTATCTAATTTAATTCTTTCCGTTTTCATCTAGCTTAATACAGGAAACAACCATGAGTGCTAAGTATTTGAGCTGCCGTAGGAAAGTTAGTTCAGGGGTTCTATGCAGCTGTTGTGACAGTTGGTTTCACTGGGGAGAATGTAGTGGCGTGGGTATTGGGGAAGCAAAGGAGACTCTTCCTTTCTTGTGCAGGGTTTGTTCAAGGGACAAGAAAATAGAGGAACAAGAGGGGAAAATCAGAGCCCTTCAGGCTGAATTAGATAGTGTTAGAGAAGAACTGTCAAGGTTAAGGGGGGGAGGAGGGTAACCAGAGGTGGGAAGTGGTAGCAGGGAACAGTGGCCTCAGTAAGAGTACAGTGTGTGACAGTTTCATCATTGGCACAAACAATAGGTTTGCCTTGCTGCCACAGTCTAACGAGGAAGAGCCTCCAGTAGATATAGGTGTAATTAAGGAGCAACAGAATTTCATTAGGAAACCAAAGGTTTCAAAAAAAGTAGATAGTAGGAGGAAAATTCTGTTGCTAGGTAGCAGCCACGGGAGAGGTGTGGGCCAAATTTTGCAGGAAAAATTAGGTGACACAAACTTTTTTAAGCCCAGTGCAAGTCTGAGCCAGGTGGTAGAGGATTTAGATTCATTGTGCAAAGGGTTTACTAAGGAGGATCATGTTGTGATAGTGGGTAGTGTGGGAAACAGTATTGATAGGGATCAGGGCTACAGTATTGAGTGTGACCTGGTGAAAATAGCATCTGCAGCAAACCATACGAATGTTCGGCCTTCATGCGGTATGATCAGCCTCGGTTGAACAGCTCTGTAAGGAGGGTCAACATGGAGTTAGATCAGCTGCGCAGGGCGGCCACTCAGTCGGACATTGGTTTGGTCGCTGTTGATGCTATTGATAGGTGGGACTTTACTAGGCATGGCCTGCACCTCAATAGTAAAGGGAAGGGAAAACTGGCTGGGTTGATATGAAAATCTATAAGGGGGGACACTGCAACTCTTGGGAGTACCTCTTTTTTAGGATAAGTTCAGTGTCCAATGAGAAGCCCAGACAGGTAGGTAATAAAGCTGTAAAAATATCACAAGATTCTAACAATAGTAAATTAAAAAATAATGTTTGTATTTTTCATCAAAATATTGGGGGTTTAAAGAATAAAGTAGATGAGCTCCTGATTTGTTTAGAAACTATAGAAGCTGACAATGTAATATATATACTATGCCTGTCTGAGCATCGCATTATCACTGATATGAATAAAGTTAATATTAGTGGGTATAAACTAGCAGTACATGTAAGTAGAGAAAAGAAGGTGTGGGGAGGAGTTGCCATTTATGTCAAAAATTGTCACACTGTAAAAAATTTAGAAACAAAAAAATTTTGTATAGGGCAACACATAGAAGCATGTGCCTGTGAGCTTAAACTGAAGGGTGCTTCTTTTATAATTGTCACAGTGTATAGGCCTCCCTCAGGAAACTTTCATTTATTCCTGGAATACTTGGATGCCTTGTTGTGCTATCTGTCAGATAGGGGGAAGCAAATTATTATCTGTGGGGATTTCAATGTTGATTCACTGCAAGAGTGTAATAAGAAGAATGACCTGGAAGTCTTACTCGGTTCTTTCAATTTGACATCTGTTATTGATTTTCTTACTCGCGTAGTAAAGAACAGCAGCACACTGATAGACAATTTTTTTATAGACCAAGATAGGTTTAACAACATTAGTGCATCTCCTGTTGAGAATGATCTTTCTGATCATGGTGCACAGCTAGTTACATTATATGATATAGCTCCTTTCTGTAATTTGAATCAGTCCTCCAAAGTTGTTCGTACAATTAATGAATCGACAATTAGATATTTCACGGAAAGTCTTCAGCAGTTAGATTGGGATGAAGTCTACAAGGAACCTGATGCTAATTTAAAATACAATTTATTTCATGATACTTTTGTAAGGGTATTTGATAACTGTTTCCCCAAGAAATTAGTCAAATTTAATTGTAAGGAACCAAGCAAAAAACCATGGCTCACCAAAGGTATAAAAATATCTTGTAACCGGAAAAGGGAACTGTATCTGACAGCAAGAGAGAGTAGTGACCCAGAAATACTCAACTATTATAAAAACTACTGTTCTGTATTAAGGAAAGTTATTAAAAATCCAAAAGCATGTGCATCATGTCTGAGATTAGTACATCAAATAATAAAATTAAAACAATCTGGAATATTATAACAAGGGAGACAGGGCAACCTAGAACACAGGAAGACAGCATTACCATCAAAGTGAATGAAAAAATTACAAACAAAAAAATTATTTTTTAAATGTTGTGGAGAATATAGGATCCAAATGTTCATTAGAAGAAGCTAGGCAGTTAATGGAACAGGGCATACCTAGACAGTATGATATAATGGAAATCCCACCCACCTCTCCAACTGAAATTAAGAAATTAATAAACTCTCTCAAGTGTAAAAGCTCTCATGGCATTGATGGCATATCCAGCAGGGTATTAAAAGCTTGTTCCCAAGAAATATGTAGGATTCTTAGCCACATTTGTAATAGCTCACTGGAGCAGGGTATTTTCCCTGATAGACTGAAATATGCTATTGTCAAACCACTTCATAAAAAAGGTGATACATTGGATGTCAACAACTACGCCCAATCTCACTTCTGACTGCTCTATCAAAAATTCTTGAAAAAGTAAAGTATTCCAGAGTAACTTCATATATTAATAAAAATAAAGTTCTAACAAATTGTCAGTTTGGTTTCCAGAAAGGTTTTTCAACAGAAAATGCAATACACATTTTCACTGATGAAATATTAAATGCTCTGGATAACCGTAAATCACCCGTTGGGATTTTTTGTGATCTATCAAAGGCCTTTGATTGTGTTAACCATGGAATTCTTCTAGATAAGCTTAAGTACTGTGGTATGAGTGGGAAAGTGCACAAATGGTTTAAATCATACCTAACTGGAAGAGTTCAGAAAGTTGATATAAGTAATTCACATAATATACAAAAAACAGCCGACTCCTCAAACTGGGGAACTATCAAGCTTGGGGTGCCACAGGGTTTAATATATATTAATGATTTGCCTTTCTATATTCATGAAAATGTCAAGCTAGTTCTCTTTGCTGATGATACAAGTATCACTATCACACCCGAATCACAGGAATTAACTGATGAAATTGTCAATGAAGTATTTCAGAGAATTGTTAGGTGGTTCTCTGTAAATGGACTCTCTTTAAATTTTGAAAAAACACAGTATATTCAGTTTCACACAATAAATGGCATCACACCACAAATTAATACTGACTTCAACCAGAAATCAATAGCTAAGGCAGAATATTCAAAATTTTTAGGTTTATGCATTGATGAGGGGTTGGATTGGAAGAAACACATTGAACATCTGCTGAAACGTTTGAGCTCAGCTACTTATGCTATTAGGGTGATTGCAAACTTTGGTGATGTACAACTCAGTAAACTAGCATACTATGCCTATTTTCATTCTCTGCTTTCTTATGGCATCATATTCTGGGGCAATTCATCATTTAGTAAGAAAGTATTCATTGACCAAAAGCGGGTCATCAGAATAATTGCTGGAGCCCACCCAAGATCATCCTGCAGACATTTGTTTAAGGATCTAGGAATCTTTACAGTAGCTTCACAATATATATATTCACTTATGAAATTTGTTATTAACAATCCAACTGAATTCAAATGTAACAGCAGTGTGCATAGCTACAACACTAGGAGAAAGGGTGACATACACTATTCAAGGTTAAATTTAGCTCTGTCACAGAAAGGGGTTAATTATTCTGCCACAAAAGTCTTTGCTCACTTACCTAGTAGTATCAAAATTCTGACAGATAGCCAACTAGCATTTAAAAATAAATTAAGAGAATTTCTGAATGGCAATTCCTTCTACACATTAGATGAATTTCTAGATAAAAGTTAGAATTTTAGGAAAAACTTTAAAAAAAATAAAAAAGTAATTAAAAAATAAAAAAATAAAAAAACAATTAAAATACTGAGTGTCATGTAATATTATGTATAGACACACTTCATTTAACTGACACGTTCCACATCATTACGAAGTGTCGTATTCATGATCTATGGAACAAGTATTAATCTAATCTAATCTAATCTAAAATTGAACACCAAAAAAGAAATGCAGATGATAAACGGGTATTCATTGGACAGATATTATACTAGAACTGACAGGGGATTATATTTTCACGCAGTTTGGGTGCATCGATCCTGACAAATCAGTACCCAGAAGAACCACCTCTGGCCGTAATAACGGCCTCCATACGCCTGGTTCAAAATGTTCAAATGTTTGTATAGTCTATGGGACTTAACTACGGGGTCATCAGTCCCTAAACTTACAAACTACTTATGAACTACTTACGAACTAGGACGGCACAAATATCCATGCCCGAGGGGGGATTCGAACCCCCGAACGTAGCGGCCGTGCAGACCGTGACTGGAGCGCCTCAGTCCCCTCGGCCACCGCGGCCGGCCATACGCCTGGGCATTCAGTCAAACAGAGCTTGGATGGCGTCTATGCAGCTTCAACACGATACCATAGTTCATCAAGAGTAGTGACTGGTGTATTGTGACGAGCGAGTTGCTGGGTCACCATTGACCAGACATTTTCAATTGGTGAAACATCTGGAGATTGTACTATCCAGGGAGGCAGACGATCATTTTCCGTATCTAGTAAAGCCGTTACAAGTCCTGCAACATGCGGTAGCGCATTATCCAGCTGAAATGTAGGGTTTCGCAGGGATCGAATAAAGGTTAGAGCCACGGGACATAACACATCTGAAATGTAACGGCCACTGTTCAACGTGCCGTCGATGCGAACAAGAGGTGACCGAGACGTGTAACCAAAGGCATCCTATACCATCACGCCGGATGATACGCCAGTATGGCGATGACGAATACACGCTTCCAGTGTCCGATCACCGCGATGTCGCCAAACACGGATGGGACCATTATGATGCTGTAAACAGAACCTGGATTCATCCGAAAACATGACGCTTTGACATCCGTGCACCGAGGTTCGTAGTTGCGTACTCCATCACAGGCATTCCTGTCTCTGATTCAGCGTCAAGGGTAACCGTAGCCATGGTCTCCTAGCTGATAGTCCAAGCTGCTGCAAACGTCGTCGAACTTTTCGTGCAGACGGTTGTTGTCTTGCAAACATCTGTCGACTCTGTGGTCGAGACGTGGCTGCACGATCCGTCACAGCCATGCGGATAAAATGCCTGGCATCTCACCTGCTAGTGATACGAGGCCGTTGGGATCCAACGCGGCGTTCCGTGTTGCCCTTCTGAACCCACCGATTACATTATCTGCTAACAGTCATTGGATCAAATTTTTGTAAACCTATCGGACCTAACTGCGTGGTCATCAGTCCGTAGCTTACAAAGTACTTAAACCTAGGAAAACTAACCTAAGGACAACACACACAGCCATGCCCCAGGCAGGAACATTTGATCTAATGACTGCAAGCAACCTCCACGGCAAGCAACCGCGCGCTCCGCAGCGAGACGCCGTAGACCGCTCGACTGCTACACAGCGTCAGTTATTGGATCGCGACCAACGCGAGAAGCAATGTCGCGATCGATAAATCGCATTAGCGATAGGCTGCAATCCGACCTTATCAAAGTCGGAAACGGGATGGTACGCATTTCTCCTCCTTACACGAGATATCACAACAACGTTTCACCAGGCAATGCCGGTCAACTGCTGTTTGTGTATGAGAAATCGGTTGGAAACTTTCCTCATGTCAGCAAGTTGTAGGTGTCGCCACCGGCGCCAACCTTGTGTGAATGTTCAGAAAAGCTAGCCATTTGCATATGACAGCATCTTCTTCCTGTCGGTTAAATTTCGGGTCTGTAGCATGTCATTTTCGTGGTGTAGCAATTTTAATAGGCATGAGTGTAAGCACCAAACTGTAGCATCTGATGAAAAAATAAATAAATAAATCAGTGTTGACCATACCTCTGAAGCGACCGCACCGAGCAACAAGAAACCGACATCATATCCTTGCCCCCGCCGTCCCATTCAACTTTTATCCCACAAACGTATCAGCTCATATCATACTTACGGTGTTATCCTTGGTGGCAATAGTTACTGACTCACCCTGTAGAGGCAGCATGTCTCAATATTGCTGCAGAACTAACGACGTTGCGACAACGGTACGTGCTGCACTTCGCCGACAAAAGGAGATATTCCATGTTAATCTCTCATGACATTTGTTCGTCATTGTATATTGCTCCGAACAAATATTCCACGATAGCTGACGGCGATTCCACTGCCAGCGCTATATCGTCTACTCAAGGAATATTGCCTCTTTTCATCTGGAGACAATGGAGTGACTTCTTGTCAGATCACCGCGAAATAAATCTGGTCTGGCGAGCCCTTTATTTGGTCCAGATAAAAGCGCGATACTATTATGCAGTTACAGCAGTTCCCGGCGGCGCCAGCCCGCACCGCGCGAGATGGGAGTGCTGCCACCGCTATACGGTCGCTGACAGGCCGGCATTAATTCCGGTGGCAACATTTATCATCGGCGGCCGTCAGGACGGGCCTATTTAGATCGCTATCTGGCGGCCAGCGCCGGCGCCTATCGCCGAATCTCTGCGGCCAAATGGACGCTGACGTGATATTTCAATACGCTGCTGTAAATCTGGTGCATCGGCACGTGGGAAATAGGATGGCCGACAGCGAAGGGACTGCTGACCATGTGGGCTCCGGGTTCACAGGCACGTTTCTCCATTACGCAAAGTACTTTGGAAGGGAAAGTCTCAGCCAATCAGGAGTGTAGTATCGAGAGACTCATCAAAGTAATCACTGATAAATTCGTTTATGTGCGCAGTAGAGTTTGATTTTCGGTTTTGTGTTTCTGTGTGAGCTCCAAGTTTCTTGTATGCAGTGACCAGAAGCAAATATGAAATGTAAATTTCATTCACCAAAACGATGACTTTTAGAGGCCTCTAACCGTGTTATTCACAATTTATAAAAATAAAACGCACCAGTTACTTGTTTTTAATGCTCAGTATTTCGCGTTTCCAGAATTTATTCCCATCTTCCGATGCTTTTCATTACACAATTTGTGATGCTTCCATTTGTAGTGATCTGTTTCTCCTGCCATGTGGCTTTGACCACAGACAAATATATACAGACGGAAAACCTCTGTAAGGGCCCGGTCCTACGCTCATGGATGCGGGGAGGGAGGTTTTCCAGCAGTTCCGTAAGATGTCCCATGATGGCGTTGCGGTCAGAAGCAGCTCTTCAAACTGGCCAGAGCAGGCGGCAAATAGCAGCTGACCCTACCACCACCTCCCCTTAAACGCCAGCAAGCTGGACACAGCCGTGGCCTCGTGGCAGGCGGCACGAGCTCTCCCCTCAGTCTCCCCTCCATGCTACCCTCTGACGTGCGAGAGGCACCCTAAGCCAGTGATCTGCCTGACACCTGTTAGCATCTTACGGAACTACGAGGGGAGCGTAGGACAGTGGTTTAGGGGTGGCTGCTCCTCTGTATATGGTACTCTGTGCTTTGACATGATACTGCAATCTGAGCCGGCCGCGGTGGCCGAGGGGACTGAGGCGCTCCAGTCACGGTCTGCACGGCCACTAAGGTCGGGGGTTCGAATCCCCCCTCGGGCATGGATATTTGTGCCGTCCTTAGTATTAGCTCAAATCTTCAAATGTTTGTATAGTCTATGGAACTATGGGGTCATCAGTCCCTAAACTTACAAACTACTTATGAACTACTTACGAAGTAGGACGGCACAAATATCCATGCCCGAGGGGGGATTCGAAACCCCGACCGTAGTGGCCGTGTAGACTGTGACTGGTGCGCCTCAGTCTCCTCGGCCACCGCGGCCGGCTAGTATTAGCTAGTTCATAAGTAGTTTGTAAGTTAAGTGACTGATGACCCCGTAATTAAGTCCCATAAGCTGTACAAACATTTGAACATTTGCAATCTGAGAATAGTTTGAATAATATACGAGGTGCGTCCAGAAAGTAAGACCCGTTTGGTAATAAAATGAAATTGTACACTGATACAGAAGAAATTTTTATTGTACAAAATTCTACAACTCTGAAACTACTTTTCCACATAACTGCCGAAATTTTGCAGGCATTTGTCATAGCGTGGCACCAGGTTTTGTATACCTTCTTCATAGAAATCTGTGTCTTCAACCAGTTGGAAACAGTTTCTTTCAGCTCGTCGTCATTGGTGAAGTGAAGACTTGAGATGTAAGAACAGATGAAAGTCGCTATACCAGTTCTTCTGTAACCAAAGGAGGACGCCCACTTCGTTCTTCATCGTGCACATCACTACGCCCGCCATTGAAATGTCGGACCCATCTTCTCACCAGCGAATCACTCATTGCATTCCGTCTGTAAACATCGCAAATTTGCCGATAAATTTCACTTGGTTTCACTTTCCTCGCATTCAGAAACCGAATCACCGACCTGATTTCATAGGCATCGTGATTTTCAATCAACGCCGACATTTCAAACAAGCACAACAAAGCATACGTAACTGACAGCGATCTCCAAATGGCGCACGTTCTTCTCCTTGATGCACATCGTCTACAGTGCATGTACGGAACTGCAATCGCAGCGCTGCAGCGGAGATAAATTGAAACGGAACTTTCTTTCTGGACGCGCCTCGTATATTATGATGTAATCATATATATTATTTCTCATCGGTGTTTCTTATGGGTACGCCATATCTCCGGCATTACGTACCGAAAATTAATGATTGAGGTATCATTTTCAAGGTTTCGTAGTCCACTAATGAAGAAAAGTACACGTATAGTTTAAAGTTATTGTTTTCACATAAAAAAGTACTGTTCTTACAACCTATGTTGATACCCGGCGAACAATCGTAAATGGGACATGTATTTACGGTTGCTCCTATCAGCCACCGCGCCAGTGTCAAGTTAATTTGCTCAGCAGATATGAAAGCACTGTAGAAGGTGCCACATATTGACAATCTGTTTAACTAACATGAACTCCAGCTCTTGCAGTTGTTCGGATTCTTTTTGCAAGCCAAGTACCTTCTCTCATGCAAGCATAGTTTGAATTGCTATCGTACCTATTTGTGGCTGATCAGGATAGAGTGTAAATTATTTGCACGGATCAACTAGTTTCTACAATATTTAAAAAATGCTATTTTTAAGCTTCTACTTACAGGTATTTTGCCTTCTTCCTGGTACAGATTGTCACACATGTAGAGAATATCACTACACTGTTCTTGTAAACAAACATGTTACATAGTTGTTAATATAGCACAGATTTATAATGAGTTTGTATATTGCGAGGGTGAAGGTCGGGGTGAGAGTTTAAAATAGGGAAAGTTTAAGATTTTAAAACTCACAACCACCAACTGCGAACCAAATTCCTAAATATGCAAAAACACTGGATCTGTGATTGCTACTGTTTGACTCGTTTTCTAGGGGATGATATCACACGTTCGCCGCTGAAAAGATGCAGAGCCTGCTAAATGACGATTACTACCGGAAGATCAGCGTTGACCCCACAAAGAAGGTGGAAAACAAGACGAGGGCGCCTCTCAAGGATGCGGTTTTACCGGAGGGTGTCGCCAAGAAACTGCTACCTCAAGGTCCGGTACCGCCAAGACTTTATGGACTCCCTAAGTTTCACAAAGATGGGGTGCCATAACGTCCCATTGTCAGTAACATCAGAGCACCTACATATTTGTTGGCCAAATACTTGACGGGAATATTAAGTCCTTATGTGGGTAAATGCCCTCATCACATCCGTAATTCCGTGGATTTTGTGAAACGCCTTAACAACTTCAGGCTGGATGAGTCAGATATCATGGTGAGTTTAATCATCATGCCCCTTCGAGAGTCACTAGATTTGATTGGTCGGAAATTTGACGAGCAGACCACCGAACTTTTTAGGCATGTCTTGACCTCCACGTATTGTCTTTTCAATGGCGAATACTACGAACAAACGGAGGGAGACGCCATGGGTAGCCCACTCTCCCCTGTGGTCGCAAATTTGTACATGGAGAATTTCGAGGAGGAAGCCCTGGCATCATCTGAATGCAAACCCACATGCTTTTTTCCATTATGTGGACGACACTTTCGTCATCTGGCCACATGGTATGGATAAACTCCTTGACTTCCTTACACATCTGAACTCCATACACCCCAACATCAAATTCACTAAGGAGACTGAAACGGAGGGTAAATTGCCGTTCCTTGACGTCTTGGTCAAGAGAAGAGCTGATGGCACCCTGGGTCATAGTGTATATCGGAAGACAACGCACACTGATCTGTATTTACACGCACCACCCTTCACAGAGGAATTGGGTACTTAAAACTCTAGTACATAGGGCGCGCACTATCTCCGACGCAGAGAGTATACCCCAGGAATTGGAACACCTGAGAACTGTATTTCGAAAAAATGGGTACTCAGAGTGGCAGATTCAGCGTGCTCTCCGCCCAACCACTACAACACAACCTGTGGAAGCGGATGAAAACGCAAGGGAGGATGTAGGCACTGCGTTCGTTCCATATACCGGCGCACTCTCAGGGAAGATCGCCCGCATTTTGAGAAAACACCAGGTTGGAACTGTTTTTTGTCCGCCGAATAAAATTCGTGCACTGGTGGGGAGCGCTAAAGATGATCTCGGTTTGAGGAAGGCGGGCGTGTACCAGATTCCGTATCAGTGTGGAAAGTCATATATTGGACAGACGATGCGTACCGTCGAGGATCGATGCGTTGAACACCAGAGGCACACACGATTGATGTATCCGAGCAAGTCGGCGGTCGCTGAACATTGTTTGTCGGAGAATCACGCCATGGAGTATGAACACACTAGGATTCTGGTACAGACGTCGAGATACTGGGACTGCGTCGTTAGAGAGGCCATTGAAATTCGCACAAGTGACAACCTCATAAACCGTGACTCTGGCTATAATCTTAGCAAAGCTTGGGAACCAGCGATTGGGTTAATTAAGAGTTAATCTAGCAAACGTAATCGGTTCCATTGCGCGGCCGCGGCGCGGGGCGCGGACCGCTGAGGGGTCGCTCCGCGGGCCGTGGGTATTTAAATGGCCCGCTACCGGGCTAGAACCCAGTTCCCTTCGAGTAGCCGTAGTGTGCGGATCTCCGTGCCGGCGCGTTTCCAGGAGCTCAGTCCGTCAGTTCACCTGATGATGGCGACATGTATGATCGCCGAAATATTGTGCCCGTTGGACACTATAGATCGGCAGTACTCCCGTGGATATTTTGATCATCTTCACCTATGTTTTTAAATGGGTGTCCAGTGTTTGTTATACGTATTGCTATTGCTCATTTTGTGAACTGGTTTATGTGTGTAAGATATGATGTGTTCAACAAACTCTTACTAGCTTCTTGTAAATCTGTGCTATATCAACATCTGGGTAACATGTTTGTTTACTGCTGTTCTCTAATGTGTGAGATTCTGTACAACGAAGAAGGCACAATACCTGTAACGTCTCATTGATCTTATTTAGATTTTATGTTGTACCTGGTACCTCTTATCTGTACTTGGATTCGGCGAAAACGTAAGTTGTTGAGTGCTGTCTTACATAGCCTCAGTGAAAACTGATACTCAAATTTTAATTAATAATTGACATGTCAGTTACATCAAAAATGTTTCAAATATTTGTAGAGCTTATGGGACTTACAAACTACTTATGAACTAGCTACAACTATGGACGGCACAAATATCCACGCCCGAGGGGGGATTCGAACCCCCGACCGTAGTGGCCGTGCAGACCGTGACTGGAGCGCCTCAGTCCCCTCGGCCACCGCGGCCGGCGTCAGTTACATACCCAGCTATAAATACTAGTACAATCATTTTATTGTGTATTGATGCATAGTTAGGTTTTTATTGTGTATTTCTATTTTCTTTCATTTATGTCCACCGGTTAAAGCATGTGAGCTACAATCTGTGTGTGTATTTCATTGTGTATTGTTTGGTTTTTGGGTTCTTTGTAGGGTAGCAGTAGTTTATTAATCGTATATGTACAGCTTAGAGTAAGTTTTAGAGCTGTAAGAGGGTTGGTACAGGTTATTTGGAAGCACTTCCCCTAATTACAGTGCTCTCTCTCAGGAGTTTCGTTTGGTATTAGGTTAGAAGGGTCTGCTTGTGTCTCGTTTTGGAATGTAATGTAGATATTTTGTGGTGCGTCTGACTTACCTACAATTTCTCATTTTTAACCCGTTTTCTTTGGGATGCTCCATAGAGAGTTATCACAGACCCTAGCATGCTTTTTGTAGTTCCTTTTTGTTATTCCCTAGGGAGGGACCGTGAAGAATTTAGTACTTTCCACCTTCATTTGGAATAGCCTAATATAAGAATTCGTTGCGTATCTATAGCTCTCGTTAAGCTTTAAATTATCAAATTGCCAAGTAAGTGAATGTCAGAAATTGAAATCGTATCTATTGCCTTGCGTACCGGAAACGTATTTTAGGTGTGTTCACGTCTAAAGGTTAATTTCCAGTAGGATGGATCACGATATTAGCAGTGGAAATCAAAACACCATAGAAACGAATTCTGAACAAAACGTTATTTGTGGGCATCGTTATTTCATTTAGTCTTGTGTAACAGTACTTCATGTTTGTTTCCAGAAGGTAACACATAATTTGAAGCAATTCCCTAATTTCTAATTTCTTCATTTTGTATAGGTACGACGAGAGAAAGGCGACACGGACATAGATGGAGGAGGAGATAGATGGAAAGAAAGGGAGTGATGAACAGAGGCCGGTGATAGCGGGGGGATGAAGAAATGAAGAAGTAGATAGTGGGGAAGCAGGAGATAGGCATAGTGGATGGGAGATATAGGGAAAGAATGTAGAAAACGCTTTTTACTAAGGTGAATTATATAAGGCTGAGGAGGGTGAATACGTCCTTAACGGCTTTGTGAGATTAATTTTAAAACACACACACAGTATATATATATATATATATATATATATATATATATATATATATATATATATATATATATATATATATATATTTGAAGTAAATTTTATTAGTCATTGTTACATTAAACGGTGTAAATTTTGAAAATTTACCTCAGAATAAAAAAAAATGAATTTACAGCCTGAATTCCCCGTGTTCAGGCGTGGACATACTTGTTCATAGTTCATTATCATAAAGGATGAAACACTTGCCACCAGCTGACCACGAACTTAGAAATACTTGCACTATAAGACTGACCACTCGACTACTCTCCTAGGTTTCGGATCGGAGAAGTTACACCGTTAATCTGCTTCAAAAATTTGTACTATTATATCAGATCACAAGTCTCACAGCAACCGGAGTGAGCCCAGGCTTAACATGACGGGCGTGATAACATATCACAGTAATTAAAGTGTCTTCCCTTTTAAAGTATCCACAACAACGGTCGTGTCGGGTCCAAAATGACTTAGGGCAAACTATACTGAACAAAAAGTCTTCAAAAGAAATTACAATTCAGTTCAGGCCGCAAGGGCCAGGCGACACTAAAATGGTCGTTATCCACTTACGTTGCTTATAAATACTGAATAACAAATGTCAGAGTTACATTGCTTCTCGAGCGTAGCCCTGGATCGGATAAAACCTAAAGGGACCTTGGGTACATAAGAGCGATTGACAAGTGAGACAGCCACACATAACTAGCTGGAAGTAATTAAGGAGGCGAATGGTAGCCAGATCCCATATGACAGACGTCAAACTATCAAAATGCTCGTGTCTAGAATTGACAACATAAATATAGTCGTTACCATAACCATCGTCTGAAACTATTGAAGATAACCCACGTATGCACCGGTAAATAATGAAGGGTCACCCAGTCTAACGCATTTCCACAAACAAGGCACCGACCGCTCAATGTTGACAGAGGCACAAAACTTCCCACACAAATGACTTACGAGGAGATACTTAACTTGGCAGAGGTCTCATGAATGCTGCGAAAGAGTTGGACTAGGATTCCGTTCTCATGACGTCCGAACGATACGTTGCAGGCGTGGCGTGGTTGCCTGACAGACGCAACAGCAGAACGGCCTGACCCCGACGACGGTCCAAACAACAACACGGGTTGCTCGGCCGGAAGAGAAGCGGAACACATGACTAGAGAACTAAATGCGCGTCGCTTGGTACACCCCCCTCGGAGAAGCAGAGGAACGACTAAATTGGCGCCAGTGCACAGGCGAATAAGACGAGAAGACACGGCTCAATCTCCTCGCCTCAAAACGGAACGGGGCCCACCGATTATTGGCAAGGGGACTGATCATACTTAATCTGGCTAAGAAACGCTATAGGTTTTCCCAGAACGATTATCCTTAACCAGGAGGTTAATAGGTTCCAAAAGCCGCACAATAGTACATGGACCAATAAAGGGAGGCGTAAACTTCCCTAGTTTACCAATCCGTGCTTCTCTAGCAGGGTAGTTACGCACGTAGACCTAATCACCGATATTCCCCTTAAAGGTACGCCGCTTACTGTTGTAGCGGGTGGCCTGTCGATTACGGGCTGCAATAATGTTCCTCCGGGCCTATCTCTGAGAATGTGAATAGTGACAGTAGCGGGAGGGACTGTATAGGCCAACATTAAGGAAGCTGCAGTAGCCTTCAAGGCTTCATGATTCGCGGTGTTGAAGGCGAAACTGATCCAGGGCAAACGTACAACCTACTTACGGAGAGATTTAAGGTTACGATTAACCCTTTCCGCAAAAGAACCCTGTGGGTAATAAGGCGTAGTATTTATATGCCTTATACCGTGCTGAAAATAAAAGGGATCCGACACAAATACGGGGGCATTATCACTCACTAAATGTATAGGTGTCCCAAAAAGACTAATTATGTTGACTAAATGAGAGACGGTGGTTGCGGCAGTTACATTACGACTGGGTAAAAGCCAATTGAACCTAGAAAAGGCGTCGATAAGGACTAGAATATACCGGTTACCTCTCTTAGTGCGAGGTAAAGGGCCAACGTAATCAATATAGACCTTATCCATCGGGTAAATTTCCCTCTTGGAAGACAATACCCCATGGTGAGAGGTGTTATTAGCTTTAGCAGTACGACATAATTGACAAGCAGACACCATTTTCCTAACGTCACGATCAACGTAAGGCCAGATAAGATGTTCTTTGATTTTCTGTAAGGTTTTATAGTTGCCAAGATGTCCGCCGACCACAGAATCATGAAAATAATAAAAAACGGCTTGTACAAGACTGCCGGACAAACAAGTCTTCAATTGCTCGTCAAGGCCCACTCTTCTAAAAAGGATACCCATGTTAATGGTGTACCGTCAATACGTTCCCCTTTCAATATCCGCCTCTTGATCGGCCCCCAAACAGAATCCTGATCCTGCTGAGCCGCCAAGTCTCCAAAGAGACGAGGAATCTCACCCAAGACAACATTACTATCAGCTTCCGGAAGAAGTAACTGTGCATCTCCACTGGATGAGGGCTCGGCGAACATACGACTGAGGACGTCAGCCAAAACATTATCGCTTCTTTTTATGTGCCTAACTTTAAACTGGAAAGCGGAAATGCGAATCGCCCATCTGGCAAGGCGTCCAGTTTTGCGTGGCGTAGCCAAAACCCAACTCAAGGCTTGATTGTCGGTTTCTAAGTCAAACTCTATGCTCCAAGTAGAAACGGAACTTTTCGAGAGTGAATAACACGGCCAGGGCCTCACATTCATAAACCGAATACTTGCGTTCGGCATCATTCAACCGCCGTGAAGCATACGCTAAAGGTTGTCTCCCTCCTTCAAACTCCTGGAGTAAAACGGCGGAAATTCCAGCATTCGATGCAACGGTCTGGACAATGAAGTGTTTACCAAAGTCGGGTACCCCAAGTACCGGCAGATTAGATATAGCATGCTTAATAGCTTGGAAAGCTGTTTCCAGAGGCTCACCTCACCTAAAACACACTCCCTTACGTCGTAATTCGTTTAGGGCAGCTGCTAATCCGGCAAAATCGGGGACGAAGCGTCTAAATAGTTCGCCATTCCAATAAATTTGGCGATCCCTTTCTTGTCTGTAGGTGGAAGAAGAGCACGCAAGGCCTAGGTGCACTCTTGGTCGATACTTATGCTCCGGTCCGATACCAGAAGCCCCAAGAAGGAAACCTGCTGCTGAGCCAGGATAACCTTAGCTGGTTTAACAGTGAGGCCGGCTGCCTCTGACCTACGAAACACCTGTTGGATATGACTAAGGTGCTGTTCGAAGGACTTACTGTAGATCATCAAATCATCAAGATAGTTGTAAACGCAGGTCCCCAATATACTATCCAACAAACGAGTAAGCGCTGCTGCCCCAGTTGCCAAACCAAAAGGAACCCAATTGTACAAGTTCCAAACTGTACAGAAAGCAGTGACATGTTTACATTCTTCCGCCAGTGGTATCTAGTAATACGCCTGATTTAAATCCAAAACAGTGAACCAGTTCACTCCAGCGATCCAGGTAAACTAATTATGAATCTCAGGAAGTGGGACTGACTCCAAGATAACCTTCTTATTTAGCCGCCGATAATCAATAACGGGCTTAAAATCACGCCCTTGATCCTTAGGTACGAGGAATATAGGGGAGGCATAAGCAGAAGTAGATGGCCAGATAACTCCCTGCACGAGCATCATCTATTTTATAAGGATCTTTGTCTTGGGTGGTGACAAACGATAGGGCGGCTGGCTAACCGGAAAATGGTCGGTGAGGCGAATGTGAATTCGAGGATGTTAGTCTTGTCCAACTTATCACACAGAAGAGTACGAAACTTTTCCAAGGTAGCAATGAGCTTAGAAGCCTCCTGAAAAGCTAGATGACTGAAAACAAAGTCGGCAACACTGGACCCCAGCGTACTACTACCCCGACTTGCGCTCCCTCTAGAGCACTCACACAAACCAAATTTCTGCTGAGAATTTATCGACCGATATACTACCACCAGCCCACCCCCGCAGAGACAACAACTACCCGTTGGCAACGCGAAATCTCCGCATGCAGGAGGGAATCGGCTTGAGTTTGGCAAGGTGGCCGAACTCCTCAAACCAATCTAAACTGATTAACGACACGCTACTTCCAAAACCAAGTAGGCCACACAAGGGCTCTCCACCCACTCGTGAACATATATATGGCAAGAACGACAAGCCTGCAGCGACCCGAGCGCACAAACGGGACCGAAAACTCTATTCCGGGGCCGCCACCTAACCTGGCGTCGTTTATTCGACCTCGGGGATCGAGCAAGGGGACATTGCCGCACCAAATGACCGGAATCACCGTACCTAAAACAACTCCGTGGGTGGTCCCTGCTGGACTCCACTACTCTACGTTCAAACGTTTGCTCGCGGTGGCTGTGTAAACTCGGTTCACTAGAACGATCATGCTGATGTTCAGACAAGCTTAATACTGAAATCGAAACCACTGCCTCGCGAAGCTGCTGCCAGGTGGATGGGCGATCCTGAAACACAAAATGTGATTTGTCTGCTGCCTGCAATCCTTTCAACACAACAGAGACTATTCAGACAAACCAACGTCCAAGGCGAGAGACACAGATCTAACTCTATCAACATACTGCGGCAACAATTTATTATCTCCTCGCATCCGCCAAATGTGCTGACACTCAAGTTGTTTACGCATGACAACAGATAATCTTTCATTGATAACAGCCCTCCTCAATTGATGAATGGAGAAACCATCCCTAATACCCTGAGAAAGCAGTGCTAGTGGATATAACAAAATAAACGAATGGGACACAGCAAACGTATCGGAATGCTCCTCAAGGGTAACCAATAACCAAAGAACACGCTTGATTTGAGCAAGATTATCAACGGCAACGTCGGCTATATCCTTAAATAACTAAACAATGGTATTAGGCACTTGGCATACTCTTCAGCACTACAACGATTGTCAACACTAGCCAGCTGTTCCAAGGATAGTTCAGATGGTTGCTTTGCGGCTTTCTTCTCATCCAATTCTAGACAGTTAAACATTTGCAATTCGTTAGCCCGCTGGACTAATTCTTTCAACAACCGTTTACTAGTAGTATCAAGTTGCAAATCTTCCATATCAGACAGGCGATTAAGAAGATGTACTAATTGAGCGCAGACTGTACCAAACTGTTTACTGGTAGGATGGCTACCATCCATCACGGCGATATTATCCTCCATACTATCAAGGGATTTCGCTAAATAATTAATGGCTGGAGCTGCTTCACCTATTACATCCGGCGATAGATAAATCGGTAAGTCGACGGCGCCACGCAATCATGCTATCATATCGAGCACACTTCCTTCTACATTCTGCCGCCTTACAGCCAACTCGTAAATCAAATGTTCCCACTTAAGGTGATCCACTCTAGGACAATCTAGAATTGAAATAAACAAACCAAAATAGTAACTGCAATGCACTAAAACTAATCGTAAACAAGAATTCCAAGCAGCCATTAATGAACGCGTATGCGATCAAAACCACGCAATGGTATACCAGTTGAGACCACAAAACGATCTAAGTTGATACCAGGACGGAATAACAGGGAGAAAAGAAGTTCGCATAAGCCAATTACTGCTTACAGGAAATTTGTTAAATAAACCAAAATTGATGTAATTTCGGGACGCACAAATTAATCCCTTATAGATTTGAACATCAAAACAATCTAAGGGGTCGTAAGCTTACTAATAGTATCCCCAACACACGTTTGAATTAACTTTGCCACAATGGAATACATATAACAATGAAAGGGGATTTAGCACCTAGGCATTGCTTAAAAATCTCTTTACCAAATAACTACGTCTAGAGTGCCTCTAGGGCAAGATTTCAAAATAGTGATTTCGTTTAGAAAGACTAAATTATAACAAGGCTTTAAATAAGTATCACGCATGACTACATGCCACGAGATACCACGGTACCATAACACATATTTAATAAAAGTTTCTACATGAGCATCAGGGAAGATAAGCCACACTCAACAAAACTTTAAAAGACTTCAAATGGGGCGTGATAACATATCACAGTAATTAAAGTGTCTTCCCTTTTAAAGTATCCACAACAACGGTCGTGTCGGGTCCAAAATGACTTAGGGCAAACTATACTGAACAAAAAGTCTTCAAAAGAAATTACAATTCAGTTCAGGCCGCAAGGGCCAGGCGACACTAAAATGGTCGTTTATCCACTAACGTTGCTTATAAATACTGAATAATAAATGTCAGAGTTACATTGCTTCTCGAGCGTAGCCCTGGAACGGATAATCCGTAAAGGGACCTTGTGTACGTAAAAGCGAATGACAAGTGAGACAGCCATACATAACTACATGGAAGTAATTAAGGTGGCGAATGGTAGCCAGATCCTATCCGACAGACGTCAAACTATCAAAATGCTCGCGTTTAAGTTTGACAAGGTAAATACAGTCGTTACCATAACCATCGTCTGAAACTGCTGAAGATAACCCACGTATGTACCGGTAAATAATGAAGGGTCATCCAGTCTAATGCATTTCCACAAACAAGGCACCGAAAGCTCAATGTTGACAGATGCACAAAACTTTCCACACAAATGACTTCCGAGGAGATACTTGGCAGACGTCCCATGAATGGTGCGAAAGAGTTGGACTGGGAATCCGTTCTCATGATGTCTGAACGACACGTTGCAGGCGTGGCGTGGTTGCCTCAGACAGACGCCACAGCAGAACGGCCCGACCGCGACGACGGCCCAAACACAACAACCCGCGCCGCTCGGCCAGGAGAGACGCGGAACACACGACCAGAGAACGCCCCCATTGGAGAAGTAGAGGAAGAACTAATATGGCGCCAGTGCGCAGCCGAATAAGACGAGCCGACACAGCTCAAACTCCTCGCCTCAAATGGAAACGATGCCCGCAAATTAACCGTAAATGGATCACAACAACGAGAAGATACGGCTCAGACTGTGCATTAAAGGCGTGTAACGCTCAATTATTCACGAAATTACGTTTAAATCATGCCTATGATGGTCACTTCAGGCTGGCCACTCTTTGACTGGTGATCCTAATTTACGTGTCAGCATTACATTTTTAGATCTTGCAAATTATTAACAGAACGTATCTCTCATGTCAATCATTGATCGCCGGTCGCGGTGGCCGAGGTGCCTGAGGCGCTCCAGTCACGGTCAGCACGGCCACTACGGTCGGGGGTTCGAATCCCCCCTCGGGCATGATATTTGTGCCGTCCTAGTTCATAAGTAGTTCATAAGTAGTTTGTAAGTTTAGGGACTGATGACCCCGTAGTTAAGTCCCATAAGCTTAATGAAAAAAAAAATCATTGATCTTCTATTAAAAACTGAAGGATGTTGGGAAAATCAGGGTGTCAAGAGTAGAACTGAAATCAATATAACATACGAGGGTTGCAACTTAAATAGTGGCAACTATTTATTCACAACCGATACAAAAGCGTTACACTTTCTCCCCTGTTACTCTCCATCAAAGTAGTCACCAGCATTGTGTAGAAACCGTTCCCAGTGATGTGGAAAGCGTAGTATACTTAGAGCTTGTTCTGTTTGTGGTGTCGCACAAGTCTAAGGTGCGCGCCACCTACTTTCGCCGCGCGCCGCCATGCACGCACGGCGCGGCGTTCTTACGACGTCAGCCACGAGCGCCCTCTGCTACAACTCCGCTCGTGGCCACCACTGAACGACATCGTTCACTTGGGACTGAGATAGGAACCAGTTTACACTTCGGAATCAGATAGGCACCGGTGAACACTTGACTATCGGGCAGGCACTAGGCAGGCCTCTAGCTCAACTATGTATCAGCATTCTGCAGTACTGAGCTATGTAAAAGTTAAGTATTACTAAGTCTCTAAGAAAAATATATCTCGCTCTAATTTACTCTAGTGTTTCTAGTTTCTGCTGTCCCACAGGCTGGTCACCTCCTACCTGCACAAGCGTGCATCCTTTATTCCTGTGTCGGTCGCTTTCTACTCGGCCACCGACACCTCCTACATCCGACGGATACCGAGACACAAAAGCGGCGACGAGGCTGGGACAGAAAACTATTGATGGTGCGAATGGAGTGGTCTACTGCCTGTCGAATCGCTGGAAAATTTCTGATGCGTTTTGTAAATCTGGCAAGCGGCAGTAGAAGGACGTGGACCGTGGCTAGCGAGGTTGGGTCTGCAACTATGATCATTGTTTAGTTAACATATACTTTGATTAAAGCTTTTATATGATTTTTATGATACAATACTTTTTTAACGTTGTCATAATAAACTATTCCGCTAGACAATATTGTTCCGACTATGTACTATACCTGTTGGCTCTCCTTTGATGAACTTCCTCTTCGCTGTGGTCCGCCGGCATATCTAGGCAAGGCCCCTTCTTCTTATTGGCCGGCGCGCGAAGAAGGCAAAGAGGTACCGAGACTGCGGGCGCCCACGGCGCCTGAAGTAGGCCTACCATAGAGCGACTTACAGCATCTTCTTATAGTTGCTCGGTGACTTGTGTAGACAGCTGGCGTTATGGTCACAACTACAGGTAACTACAGGTAAAGCTTCAAGGATGAGAAGCCGTGGTCCTCACGACGTTTCGACTCCAACTCCGGAAGACACCTTCCAGGGTCTTTCGGATACTGCCACTGCGGTTAGAGGGGAGGAAGTAACCGTTTCACTTCGGCGACTGGAGGGACCATGCAAGAAGAAAGGTCAACAACTGTGTACGCTCTCTTTCTTGTCACGCTGCCGAGATACTGCGACAGTGCCAAAATTTCTGAAGGCGAGGAGAATGTTCCATTCAGTGCAAGATAAACGTATTTACAGTCGAATGAAAGTAGCAATGCTACGTGAGCGCGTTCACCAGACACAGCGAGCACTGTCGACCACTATAAGTAAGCTGTTATACCTTTTTTTGTATATCAGTAGCGTAATGCAGTGTTATGACTGGAATAATAGAGCTGGGCCAAAATAACAATAACTGATAGAAATATCCGGTTATTTATGAATAACCGTGATTGTAATAACCGCTCATTAAATACTGGCAGTTATCGTAATAACTATGCGTACTGCGTAGCGCCATCTGTTCACAAAAGTTGGTACTAATGAAACGATTCGACCACAGTATCGACCAGATGTCCTGTCCAAATACTGGTTAGTTCTATATTCCATGGAATTAACCGCATAAGAATCATGGGTAATAACTGTTTAACGATTATCCATCTGTTGGTGAAAGTGTGTACTACGTTCTCGTGGGAATCTTGTATCTAATAACATGGAGTGACCAATGCGAATTCGAGGTACTATGATAACGGTAGACGCTTTAGGGAGTATTGAGTGTCGTGAATAGTAGAAATATCAGTGGCAGTTAATTTTCACTGGCAGTATCGTTATGAGTATTTGGCAAGAGGCAATATCTCTTTAGTATTTGGTTATTAACTGTAGCAGGTCATGATATTCCCAGAGAGGATACATATTTCGTTCGTAAAGTGCCGACTTTTAGAATTATGAAGAAATCCTCCAAAAATAATAAAAAAATAAAATCTAGTTTTGTAACCAATGCTGGTCAGTGAAAAGGTTCATAATATTGTATGACAGGATTAATAAATTTTCTAAATAAAAGAATAAATATGCTCTAATCGTTATAATTAATGTTTTATGCTATTACGAGAAAGAAAGTGCCCTGCTGCCAATACATTGTAAACAAACGTACGTTAGTTATTGTCATTTATTCGTTAAGGATTGAGGGGATGGCAGAAAAACGGAAATCTTACATTTTTGATGGGACTCACACTCAGAGGAGCGTGTAACGAACGCTTAAATCTTTGTTAAAAGGCGCATTTTCGTGAAAATCTACATGTACCGGTTCATCATGTTTATTTCGAGGCGACTGCAACTTGCGGGGGGGGGGGGGGGCGCTGTATTCCCCAAGTTACGAGAATATTGCTGTCTAATACAGGGCTTCCTGGCAAATTCAAAAATATTTATTGTTTTTAATTAAGTCTTCTACCATATTTCACAAATATTTTAAATTTTAACTTAACAAAAAATTTAAACATTAATAGTAGGATGACTACAATGAATGTCTTGTTAAGTATTTGCAAATTAAGGGCCATAATTACACATCAGCATCTCTTTAAAAAGTACGGTATTTATGAGAAGTCTGCAATTATTAGGTACTCTATTATACATTTGTATAGCAAGAGAAAACTGAATCAGTTGTAACTTTGTATGAACTAAATTTCAGACTGCAAGTTTCATAAAGAACAATTGTGCACTAAACTGAATTTTTTTGTAGCAGAATGAAAGACACACTTTAATTTTCATCCCATATCCATAGTCAACTTAATATTTGCTTATGTTGATGTGAAACCCATGTATCTGCAGGTCAAGCCAGACCTGCAGAAAAACTGCTGATGGAGGTGACCCCACCAGTCACATGCAGTATGGAAGACAAGCAACATGTTCCATCCACCTCAAGGCAGGAAGTTGTACAAAGTGCCATTACAGAATTTGTCCCCAAAACGATTGGAATTAATGAAAAGAAGAAGTTAGATGGGCACCTCCTAAAATTAAATAAAAAGATAAACACAAATATTTGATGCCTGTGTTATTTGGTGATTCCAGTGAACTGATCCCATCCTTGTCCAGACACAGTTTGTGCCCCATCTAATAGCCTTTAACCATATTTTTTTTCCTTTATTTGTAACACTGGTGTGTTTGAAATGCTCAATTTGATTTGGGAAAGGAGTCAAGGTTCAACCCATCTGATGATCCCACATTATAAACACAGTTTGGATATTGATACATTTTTAAGTGCCTTAATTCCTCACAGACAGTAAGTCTTCACTTGTTGCCTAGTCACATGTGTCTGTATTGAGGTGATATCGCTGTCTAATTAAAGCATGAGAAAGAATGGCAGTGCTGGTTTACATAGAACAGGATCACACAGTTCATTATTTGTATTAGTGCATGTTTGGGATGTTAAACATCATTCAGTAAATTAAATAATAGTAAATATAAAGGAAAAACACTCAATCCTGCTCAAAAAGTGCTTACTGTGATATTTCTGTGAGAAAACATACACAGCACAGTTAACGAGTATGAATGTTATAATTTTGGACATTTTTCTCATGTTTAAATATTGCAGGTGGTGTAAAATATTAAAGCAAATCTGAACCATCTGCAAGTACTAGTATACCCTATACCTCAACCTTAGTGGCTTCATTAATATTAAGTGCCAATGCTGCATCACAGACAGCTCTGATAAAAAACACCTACCATATATCTTATTCATGTCAGCTTCAGAGTACAAATTACTTGGGTGATTCGGTGAGACTTTTCTCTTAGGCATTATTGTGAGAATTGTGACAGTGACTAGCTTTCTCATATAGTATTCTTCAGTTGCACATGGTAGTTTTTGATTTAATTATTTAGCATGAGACTTTGAAAAAACTTTCTACAGCACATTAAACACATCAGTTTGCACAAAAATTATACAAAAGAATATTTACATTTAGGAGACAAATGTCAAGTTAAGCACTTCCTGGAGGAATGTTTTTAATGAAAACCTTTGTTGTAATAACTGGGTCACACATAGTTCTTGGTGGTACTTTATAAATTAATAGTAACTGTGCTGATACATAAAGAATTTCATCATACAGGGTGACACAGAAGAATTTTCTGCCAGGTGAGATTTTCTTTGAAACTTACACTGTCATTTACAGTGGCTATCATGTGTTGGTTGTTTTATTTGTTCACACAAGTCAATACTGAATAAAATAAATAAAGAAATATGTAGCACCTGACAGGTGGAACCTAATTCTGTCTGCAATACTGTTGAACATAAGAGAGAGTGCTTTCAAGACCTTTAAAGTGTATTTAAAGTGCATTTAAACTCGTAGGCATATAGAATAACAGAATAAATTTTCATATTGAGAGTTAAATAAATATTACTATTCCTGCTTTGTTGTTGACTGGATCTTATATGTAACCTTGTCCTGTCAGTAATTTCCCTTGTAAAATGAACATTTTGTTACCAACATGGCACACCATACCCTAAGTAAAATTTAACTGAATACCCTGTCAATAGCTGAAGATCTCAAGCATTTTCCAAAGCTCAAATAAAACATGCTTAAATTTTCTCAAATGAGATTTCTCTTACAATATACGGGAATATATATGTATATTTTGGTGTTGACTGGAAGACACTTCCACAACACCATTACGTTTCTGATTTTATATATAGTATACCTTTAAATGCCACATGTAGGAGAGACATGTCAAATTTGGCACTGCACGGAGAAGCATTTTAATGAAAACCTATATTTGTTGCTATAATAACTGGGCCACACACAGTTCTTGGTGGTATTTTATGAATTAATAGCAATTGGGTTGATACAGAAAGGATTTTCATCATATAGGGTGACACAAAGGAATTTTCTGCCAAGTGCACTAATTTGCCAGGTTAGATTTTCTTTATGAAAATTACACTGTCATTTACTGTGGCTATCCATGCTGTGTTGGTTTTATTTGTTCACACAAGTCCTTACTGAATAAAACAAAGAAAGAAAGCAAGAAACATGTAGCACCTGACAGGTGGAACCTAATTCTGTCTGCAATACTTTTGAACATAAGAGAGAGCACTTTAAAGACATTGATAAGTGTATGCAACAACAGTCATCCTCACACCCAAAAATGAAGAACTGTCATGGTAAAGATTTTCTTACGGTCTCTCTAGTGTAACATTCTGATGTTAGCAATGACCTTCGAATGCTCTTTTAAAACTCAACTGTAGGCCTACAGAATAACAATAAATTTTCAAATTGAGAGTTAAATAAATACTGTTCTTACTTTGTTGTTGATTGGATCTTATATGTAACCTTGCCCTGTCAGTAATTTCCCTTGTAAAGTGAACATTTTGTTACCAACATAGCACACCATACCCTAAGTAAAATTTTACTGAATACCCCGTCAATAGCCGAAGATATCAAGCATTTTCCAAAGCTCACATAAAACTTGGCTTAGTTTTCTGAAATGGGATTTCTCTTACAATATATGGAAATATGTACGTCTAGTTTTGTGTTGAAGACACTTATTACAACACCATTAAGTTTCTGATTTCGCATGTAGTAGGCCTATACTTGTAAATGCACATTTGTAACAGTTTACTTTTGATAGTACTGGAGCAATGTTTGGTCTACACCCTCAATTACGACCGATAACCTGTTTACAGTAGATTAAATATTTTAAAATACCGATAATTTCAGATATCAGTTACCTGTACATGTACTGGGCAGTATTGACTTGTTCAGTGTGGTCCATTCTGGAGCTAATATATTCACTTTCACTGCATACAGAAATTCGGCCTGTTCACATTATTAAAGCAAACTGTTACACCCTAGTAGCAAGCTGTATTCCCAAATAAATTTTATGAACTTTTTCGTCAAATCCGACGGGTGGTATCCCAATCTTCAATTGGAGAAATTTACTTCGTAGTTATAATCATATTTACAAACCAGGATGCTGTCATGAACTAAAGAAAATTTTCCGCAAATCAAGCAGTTTTTCAAATTTAATATAGAACTTTATTAGGAATAAACAAAACTATCACAATACGTTTACTTTTATGTTGCATTTAAAGACGCTCCACAAAACACTTACTGAAGCAACGTTATGTTTATAATTTTAACTGCAATATTCACTTCACACACGTTTAAGCACATATTTAATAATCCACTTTCACTTCATACGCTGTTCATAGTAGCTACGAAAATTACGGCTACATTTCCAGGGCACAGATTTCATGTAATAGCATATTAATACACTGGACATTTAGTTATGTGTGTTTATTGCACGATTCGGACGATAACTTTTGCCATTACACAGCAATCGCAATTTGAATCACACCAGATATACTACATACTGATAGATCGTTATTAGTACTGAGTAGAAATAACCATAACTGTCGGGTACTGGTATTTCTACGTAATATCAATAACTGACCGTTCTCAGTAGTCAGTAGTGGCTACTGAGTACTGACTACTCAGTACTAATAACGATAACTGTAGAGTATCGCTACCTAGTAGAATTCACGGAATACTCATAATGATAACTACCCGATAACTGCTCAGTAGCGCTACCTGGTAGCAGTATGAGTAAGCTGTAGCAACGCCATCTGGAAGTTATTGGAAAAATACCGTGCAGTTTTTTATAACCGTTAAAATTAACTGATAGAAAAGAATAACGATACCCATTATAACTAATGTCGGAGAATAACCGTTTTGCCCAGCTCTATGGAATAAGGAGGATGAAATTAACATTCAGGACCAAGGTGATCAGTGCAGAAGCGTCAACTAATGGCAGAAGAAGAAGATTGATGTTTTACTAAAAGGCAAATGTGAAATGACAATGGCTTATAAATCTCAAAAGGCTGTTAATTTGACTGGGAGAGAACTGAGGAAAGAAGAAACTGCAGAACGACATGTTAACCATAGCTAGCCATAGCTGATCAACATGTCGATCTGCAATTATCTGAAAGCTGTTATGCCCCATCTATTCACCTTTCTAAGGAAAGAAGAAATTTCAGTTCTCTCGAAAGGTGGTAAGTTTGCAGTGACACCAACACAATTTAAGGTTCCCAAGGAGATCATTATAGCGAATGTTGAGGCAGAAATCCGTCTATTACCTTCGCCACCGGAGTCAAACTTGTGTGTATGCTCTCAAAAGCTAATCGTTTCCATATTCACAGCAGCTTTTTCCTGTCGTTTAAATTTCGCGTCCGTAGCACGTCATCTTCGAGGTGTAGGCATTTTAATGGCCAGGAGTGTACTTCGGAACTCGCCACTGCTCGCCGTCTGAGATTCGAGACCTCCCTGGGACATGGGTGTGTGTGTGTGTGTGTGTGTGTGTGTGTGTTAGTTGATGTAGTTTGTTAGTGTGTGTATGTTAGTAGTTTGTACGTATATGGAGTGATAACCATAGCAATTTGGTCCAATAGGTTTACAATCATTGCAACATTTTCAGGGAAAATTACGGATAAGTACATAAAAAATGTTCAAATGTTTGTATAGATTATGGGACTTAACTACGGGGTCATCAGTCCCTAAACTTACAAACTCCTTATGAACTAACTAAGACTAAGGACGGCACAAATATCCATGCCGTAGGGGGGATTGGAACCCCCGACAGTAGCGGCCGTGCAGACCGTGACTGGAGCGCCTCAGTCCCCTCGGCCACCGCGGCCGGCGATAAGTACATAACCTATTACCTTACGCTCCATAAAGTTTAAATAGCAAGTCTAATTAAAACAAAAACAATTAATAAATAAATTCGAGAGTAAAATATTTAGGGGTAGACAGAGACTAGAAGTCATCGAGAAAATTCTGTGGCTTCGACAGAAATTCCTCATGTCAGTTGGTAAGAGCTGATGGGAAGGTTAGAGTGTGGTCCAGAAAACATAAGCCTGTAGACACAAGTTGTCAAAAAGACACCGAGAGAGCTGCTTGTGGCTCCCTGATGGTGATGGCTGCTTTTACACGAAACTGATTCCTTTGATCCAATTAAACTGATGAGTGACTGAATGCGTTATAATGATCTTCATGTTGAGCACTGAGAACCATTCATGACTCCATATTCCGGAATAGAATATTTATGAATAATTAAGGCGTCATGTAACCAAACCACACTATTTTTTGATGATTTGAAGAAAATTCCGGAAAATTTTACTAATAATCGTCGACAAAATTCTGTACCGGCAACACTTTTGCAGTTATGGACTATTATAGAGGCAGCAATGCCCAATATCCTTTACGTAACTTATAATGACTTGATGGATAAATGCGATGTTGTACTTCTACGGACAAAAGGAGGTGTGGCACGATTTAAGTAGGCGTGGCATTTACTTTTTTCGCATTTCATAACTTGTCTCTTTACTAGAATCAGTGTAGTTAAATGATGCCCTGAATACACTGATGAGATCAGTAAGCATATAACTAAAACACTATGTCTAACCTGGCAAATTATGCACGTGAAAATCATGATTAATATTATATTGTATCACAAGATCACGAGTGTCCGGCAGTCTGACCGTCCACATTGTTTATTTGGCGTTGGCCTTTATACTTTTAAGGACTAATTTCTCTCGTTCGCTCTGTGATGGAACCCACCGACTTATGAAAAACGATGAGACATTAAAATTACGAACTCGAGTGGCTCGTATACAGAACTGGGCAGTCAGTCTGACCAATAACTGACTGCAACTGAATCTTCTAAATAAGGAGACAATAGCTGAATTTCAGGTTATTATTAGTCGTGTTTGAATCATTATTCCTGTGGCTGCCAACCTCTCATCTCTTAGTGGTAACCGCAAGCAAAATCTTCAATGACGTCTTTGATTGATGATCTGTCTTCCCCTTAGTATTTACAGCTTCCTAAAGTATAATGTATGTTTAAGCTACATAATAAATATTTACGAGAGAGTACCAACTTAAGTTCTCAAGCTTACATTTATGTTTCATAATTTCAACTACCTTATACTAAAGGCGGCACAAACAACCAGGCCCGAGGGGGGATTCGAACCCCCAACCGCAGCGGTCGTGCAGACCGTGACTGACGCCCCGCAGACCGCTCGACCACTGCGGCCGGCCATTTCATAATTTACCTCAATTGAAAGAAAGCAGAGGACTGTAAAAGATGTTGCACTTTGGCCGACTTAACCGATTTAATAAATATTTATTTTTGAACCAAGTAGTTTGAAGGTCTTAGACCATTAGTTTCAGGGTTGTTACCTAATATCTTAATACGTTTCCCATCATTCATAGTGTCATTCTTTTTCACAAATTTCTCTCGTCACCGATCCTAATAGAAGGTATCTCATTTTATTAGTCCATGTCAAGTTCAATATCATTACATACAACGACATCTCAAACTCCTCAGTATTCTCAGATATTGATACCAAGCTTTTGTTTTGTTTTTCTAAGCTCTGCCTTTCGTGTGTACGGTGCTAGAACAAATTCTGTCCAAGCTGTAGGAGATATAGTCGCCATTGACATAAGACTATCAGATGGACCGGATAGTCTTCTGTGGACAAGTAATGAGGACTGGCTTTACAACAAATATTTATCAATAATACTGAAAGGAAGGCGAATAGGTCGCAGTATTGCAGAACATACATCAGACACAGGATGAGAAAAATTTATGTCGCTTTTCGGATTTTATCCATCAACAGACATGGATCTGTTAGTGAGCGTCAGCTACACGTAGATAAATTAAAGTCATTAGGTTCAGTAGGAAACACCAGCCCCTGAGTGATAGTTGCTGACTGGTTGTTGACGTCCAATCAGATACAATATTTTGCCTACCAATCACCAGGGTAACAAAAGTAGGAGCCTACTGATACTCTACAGCCAACCAGTCACCATCTTAGATATGTGACGTCAGTATCAGGTAACCGGAAAAAATTCACAGTATTTAAGGGTATACATTCAGCAGCTTACAAAAGTTAACCGACCTGAAGAGGACCACTACACAGTGGTCTAAACATGGGCACTTCCTTTGCTAAGTGTTTAAAAAAATGACGCGGCCTAATACCCAGAATTATTTATTCAAAATGACACTGGCCATGGAAGCACCCTGTAACGATACACAATTTTGTTGTTGTTGTTGTTGGTGGTGGTTTTTTTTATATCTATCATTAGCGATGGTTATCGTCTCCAGTTCCCTCTGACTCGCAATGCAACTAATTTAATTTCGTTCCTCATTTTTTACTTCCGAACAAGCGAGAAGACGGAACCGTGATAGTAGTTCTACTATCTCTCTTGTCTGTATTCAATGTGTCAAGACGTCTTTCATACCTGTATCCACTCATGTAAGTAAGAATAATGCAAGCTGTTGCTGATAATATATTATTTAAATTTAAATGCATTTCATCTCCTTGGTTTTCATTTTAATCAACTCCTCCACGTCAAATATTTAATTGATGTTTTCAGCTCCTCGACGTCCGTAATACTTTAATGTTCAGACGCCATTACAATCGCTTCGCATTGTCTGCAACATTTCAATCCCAATTAATCATCCTTGTACAATACTTTGCTTGATTTTAGAACCTGCAGTCATTTCTTTTGTAATTTCACGAAGTCCGATCATTTTTTAAATTATTCTATCATTACCAGTAACTTTATGTTCCACCCACGGTCACACAACAATGAAAAGCGAAGTGAACAGTCTGAACATTGATCTCCTACGTTCACGTATTAAATAAGTAAAATCATTTCCAGCTTCTACAATACGAAGCGCAGGATCCAGCTAGATGCTTTCCGTAAGTATTATAACGTGCTGTTGCTTGTATGGTGCCCGAATTTAATATGCAACCCGCGGTTTATTTGCTTTAATGTTCATTTTGTGCTGTTTTTTATCTAAATTATTTCAAATTCAAAAATTCGGTACCATCAATTCCTTGTCCAAAATATAATCGCGGAATCTACTTTAACAATTATGGCATCATACGAAGCAAGGGCAACGTTATACTACGAACTTATATCTAATGCCATTATGGCCTCCTGACTCCTACTCGAATTTACGCCGCAATTACGATATTTTGCTGCATATATTTTCGACGGATGTACTGCTTACAGAAAACTTAATGTTGCCAGAAAATATTTTTCCTCCCGCCTTGAAGAGAAAGAACCTGGTGTTTCTCTTTTTCCCCCGCTTCGGAAAGGATGGAAAATTGTGCGAGTGTAATTAATCTTTAGTGAAAGGCTGAACTCGTAGAAAACATTAGGTCGGAGGAAGCGACGCCGAGGATTACAAGGCGAGCTAAATCCCGCGCGCAGCAGGGCGTGTGATGCCGCATAAGTGATAACGCCTCCAGTGGCCGGCCCCGCCCACGCAAGACTGTCGCGCGAGGGGAGGAGGGGTTGGGGGAGGGGGCAGGGAGGCGGCCACCACTTTGTTCCTGTTTTTGGTGGCGGCGAGTTTTAATAAGGCGGCGGGTCTCGCATTGTGTCGTTGCCAGGGACAACTGGCTCGCCACCAAGCGGGGCCACATTAATTACTTCCACGCCATGGAACGGCTCGTGTGGGCGGAGACGGGGCAGGGGGAGGGGGAGGGGCCGGGTGGCTGCAGTCAGGGGCGGAGACACCCCCTGTGGTTGCCGTATGCAGCCCGCCCGCTGACGGTCGTCAGACGTGCGTAACAGTTACGAAGGAGTTGAATGGGAATATGAGCCTGAGTACTTACAACAATGGAAGTAAAGAATTTGCTCCTGTTATCTCCGATAATCTGAAATAAACGGCAAGTTATGTGCAATAAGTTTGCGTTAGGTGTCCCAGCTATCTTGTGCACCAAATATATCTCTGGAACAATAACAGCTACTTGAAAACAACTTTCACCGGTATCAATGTATGGCTGGGGCCCATGAATGTACATATTTGGAAACATTCTAAAACGAAATCAAATGTGTTTTTTAACACAAACTTGTGTTTTTTTTAATAGACACCCTATATTTTTTCTTCAGCAATCCATAGCATGACAAATCACATAAACAATGGCGTTGATTGCATAGCAATATTGCAATTACGTCCCGAGATATTGCGACGCGAAGTTGACACTTGAAATACGCGAATCGTCCTGAGACTCAGGCGAGAACCCCATGCTGCTCAGGACGTGCGCTAGCCACTCGTTTCGCTTATTTCAAGCGTCAACTTCGCGTCGCAATATCTCGTGATGTAATTGGAATATTGCGATGCAATCAACGCCATTGTTTATGTGATTTGTCGTACTATGGATTGCTGAAGAAAAAATATAGGGTGTACATTAAAAAAAACATAAGTTTGTGTAAAGTCGTTTTCCAATAGCTGCTATTGTTCCAGAGATATTTTTGGTGGACAAGATAGCTGGGACACCCTATATATACAGAGTGTTTTACTAAGTATGTTTGCCTCTCTAACTTATAAAGTAATAGGTGACGGGAAATTTTAATGCGGTAGGTCAACACAAGAAATGTTACACTTTCTGCGGAGCTATGAACGTAGTTTATTGTATCATTTTCCAAAGAGTTACACCACAAAGATATAATGTTGTAAATGGAACAATAGTTTTTTCTATCGTGTATTGGATTCGTTTAAACCAGCTGCGTCCAAATCAATTTAAACTACATTCCTATCACTGTTAATTTGGGACCTACAACCCTTCAAAGTTCCGGGGGTGGAGGCTGCTTTAGCGTTGCTGACTGGCCGAGTGGCTATCCCCTGGGGCACGACCCACTGTCTCATGACCACCAGCCAGTCAACACGCTTTCGTAGCCTCCGCCCCCTAAACTTTGAAGGCTTGTAGCTCCCAAACTAACAATGATAGGAACGTAGTTTAAATTGATTTGGACGCAGCTGGTTTCAACGAATCCAATGCACGATAGAAAAAACTATTGTTCCATTTAAAAATTATGTCTTTGTGCTGTAACTCTTTGGAAAATGATACAATAAACTATGCTCATAGCTCCGCAGAAAGTGTAACATTTCTTGTGTTGACCTACCGCATTAAAATTTTCCGTCACCTACTATTTTAAAAGTCACAGAGGCAAACACACTTAGTGAAACACCATATATAGGGTGTCCCAGCTATCTTGTCCATCCAAAATATCTCTGGAACAATAACAGCTATTGGAAAACGACTTTCGCAGGTATCAATGTACGGCTGGGGCCCATGTATGTACATATTTGGAAACATTCTAAAACGAAATCAAATGTTTTTTAACACAAAATTATGTTTTTTTAATGGACACCCTATATTTTTTCTTCAGCAATTCATAGCATGACAAATCACATAAACAATGGCGTAGATTGCATCGCAATATTCCAATTACATCCCGAGATATTGCGACGCGAAGTTGACGCCTGAAATATACGATAAGTGCAGCTAGCGCACCTCTTGAGACTCAGGCGTGAACCCCATGCTGCTCAGGACATGCGCCAGCCACGCGTTTCGCTTATTTCAAGCGTCAACTTCGCGTCGCAATATCTCCGGATGTAATTGGAATATTGCGATGCAATGAACGCAATTGTTTATGTGATTTGTCATGCTATGGATTGCTGAGGAAATAATTTAGGGTGTCCATTAAAAAAAATAAAAAAGAACATAAGTTTGTGTTAAAAAACACATTTGCTTTCGTTTTACAATGTATATTCATGGGTCCCAGCCGTACATTGACACCGGTGAAAGTCGTTTTCCAATAGCTGTTATTGTTCCAGAGATATTTTGGGTGGGCAAGATAGCTGGGACACCAAATGAATTGCTTTTCCTTAGTCTCGCAAAAACTCGAGAACGGCTGAACCGGTTTGGCTAATTTTAGTCTTGAAGTATTTGTGTAAGTCTAGCGAAGGTTTAAACGGTGATAAAATATCAAAAAAGTTGTCCGAAAAAGTGGAAAATCGGGAAAAACTGAAACAGCTTTGTCCAGTGTGCAATCAATACCGTATGTTCAATTGCGATAAAAATTTGTAGAAAAAAAAAAACTTAGGGACAGTTAAAAAGGAAAGTCGCAAAATTCGAACCAAGTTCCTTTTTCACTTTGCTCCTAAATGTCCTCAACACTATAAGTTGAGAACTGATCACCCGATTGCAATAAAATTTTGATGAACGTTCTTACGAACTAAAAATTTGGGAAAGTTACCCGGAAA
This sequence comes from Locusta migratoria, assembly GCA_026315105.1. Lineage (NCBI taxonomy): Eukaryota > Metazoa > Arthropoda > Insecta > Orthoptera > Acrididae > Locusta > Locusta migratoria. Next base: position 389,693,924 of record CM048744.1, read on the forward strand.
ATTTGAGAATTCGCGAGAGTAACGTTCTTATCAAATAACAATTTGGAAAAGTTTCCCGGAAAATTGGAAAATTCAGAAAAATTTGAAAGAGAATTTTCTTTGAAATATCAACATCATTCATCCGATTCAAAGCGAGAGGAAGGTCTGATGAAGTAAAAGTTGGCCATAAAATAGTAAGATTTGTGTAAAACTGAAAGAGTTTCTTTAGGATAACAATATAATTCGTATGATTGCAAGAGTACATACATATCAGCAACTGTGAAGCATTGCCGGGTCGACTAGATGATTAGATGACCCTGTGAATTTCGTATCACTTGCCTCTTAATATAAACCACATCAATTTAAATTATATGTGTTTTAGACGCAGTAGTTTCATAAAGGCACCAACAGATATTCTAACAGACATTGTCGAGGTGGGGTGGCTTGTACCTTATAAAGATAATAGCGGAAACTCCGTGGCTTTTACATATGTTTGTCAGGCAACACCATTAGCAGTGCCATCTGTTGGTTAGAGTTGTAGATTATACTTGCCTGGACATATGTGATTCCGCATCTTATTTCACTGTTTACCAAAATTACATTGTTACGCCATTTAAGATATTATGTTAGAAGTTATCTTTTTACATTGTTACGCTATTTAAGATATTGTGTTAGAGGATATTTTTTTTTAAGTGTAGAGAAGAAAAACTAAAGTATTCGTCTCTGCCATGAACTTTGCAATACGTCTGCATATCATGATGTCAGGAGGAAATCTAAGGAAAAAAAAAAAAAAAAAAAAAAAAACACACAACGATATTTTACAAATTTTCACGAACTGTTTTCTGTGTAAGAAAACAAATCAAATTGTAGATACCTCTCATTTGAGAATAGTTTTGGTGAAAAGTGATGCACTTACTGTAGTTGTGTAGACGGTCAAATAATACTCTTCATAACGTGTACAGTTTAGCTGGATATACTTCGAACTGAAAATAACACAATACATGTCGTATATTTTTACCAAATATATGGACGCAGTTTCCAGAGCATTTAGGCGGCAGAACGGAAGGCAGTACATCAGGCCAACTACGAAAATGTAAGTCATTATTTTCACTTTTTACTTACCCTTGTGTTTCATAAAATATAATTTATTCTTAAATATAAGACGATGACTGTGTAGGTATTGTGATTGGCTTCTAAAGTTTTGTCTGTGCTTTAAATGAAGGGATAAAACTTGCTGTTATACATTTGTTGTTTTAATACATTATCCACCATTTTTAAATACACGCAAGAAACAAATTTAATTTGCCCCTGGCCTCCAGAAATATTATTTCTGAAACCTTTCTCCGCGAAATTGTGTAAGCATAACGCATAGTTTTTATTCAAATGCTCACGGCCCTTTTTTCTCAAAGTTTTCTCCTACTCAGCTCTTCGATTACGAATAAAGAACTTATACAAATAAAGGATGAATCACAGCGTTAAAAACAGTGTTTGTTAAAAGTAAACAATCTCAGTAGGTCTAACAGTAGTCTCGTTAACTATGATATTTAGAATTCTGTTTTTCGGGAACCTGAAGAAAAATTTCGGAGTGCATCGCTGTTTGTAGATAGCTGCTACAGCCTTATGTAGCACTAACGCTCCCTGTCCCAACCATTTCCTACTCCTATAAAGTAATTAAGTGTGCTGAGTCTCAGTCTTAATCCACCGTTCACTCGCAGTTTTAGTTTACACCTCACGCCGATAGGGCGTGCTCGGAAGCGCTGTAGCACATTTCACTGAAGAGTTTCCGCTATTAACTTTAAAAGCTACTTGAAGTTCCACCTACGGCACTATTCCCAGACGCTTTCCAAAATTATACAAAGTTCCTGAACAGTAACATGTGCCTCCGAGAGGATTACCGTGTGCTTACTAATGTGTAATGGCATCAAACCTTATGTTTTGTCTCTCGTAGACTTTATACTTGGGGATACTTTATAAACTTATGCAGTACTGATGTGAAAATTAATGTTTACTTGTACTGAAGTTCTAAGGAATTTAGTAATAATTACGGTCGCCAGACGTTATAGCCAGATTAATGTTTCAAATGATTTAATAAGCATTAGGATCAACTAAGTGAACAAGTTTGTAACTTTGGAATAGGCATACAAAAGAGCAAAGTCTGTCAGTAACTAAGCATGCAATCTTTTATAAAAGTAAGTTTTAAAATCCTTAATTAATATTGCAAATTTTGTAATCAGAGAATGAAAAATGTATCTCACAGTGATATACATTGTTCTTAAGATGTTGTGACAAGTATTTGACTGTACGTCTAACCACTTTGTAATGAATAATAAATCTTGTACATTCAAGGCCTAAATTGGCTACTTGCATAAACACTAGCAAACATGTTGGTATCCACAGTATGATAATTTTCTTATAGGCTGAGTACTTTGGCAGTAAAACACTTTCCTTACATTAATAATGTACTTACATGGAACAAACCTTTTCATTTCATTCAAATAAATTGATTTCCAGGCTAAATAGTTGTTTCCAGTATGTAGTTATCTTTAACTATTATCACTATTAATCTTCAGTAAACTCAAATGACTACAGAATAATGAACTTGAAAACAGAGAAGTTTACGCTAATATACAAAATCCGATCACGGCACGAAGTACAAAAAATTGTTCTGTTGCTTCATTTCTCTATAAATTATGTAATAGGGAATACAAATGTATTCCAAGCATCAGTTACTTGTTGTTGAAAAGTTTCATATGTAATGCACAACCAGTTTAGATGCACTATGGCATCTCTAAAAGACTAAACTATCTTTTGAATCAATAAACAGTAAACAATCCCACTGTACAAACTAATTAAGTTGCTAAATGGTCACAAGTCCAACATTGTCCTCGAATAACATATACGGCAAGATTATTATGAAAAGCTCACAAATTCTACCTACCGTTTGGTTTCGTAATTTGAATCAAAATCTGTTAATGTAAACTTATATCTAGACTAAGAAACTTAACTCGTATTTTTTTATAACTTCATTCGTTTAAAAATTCATTGAAATAAAAGTTTAGAACACTTGGATAGTTTTTTGCCCTTATATGGTTGTGATCCTACTTAGGTCAGTGACAGAAAATGACGGGTCGAATACACATTAAAATAAAATTAGGTTGGTATTCATAACAAAAGTAAGGAAGTTTGCGTTGCCTGTGTTCCCAGAGAAGAGCAGGTGCGTTGCTCGCCGTTGTGCAATCGTACAAATGCGGTCTCATACAATGCTGTGACTTTTGCAATCTTCTTGCCGTCGGAAAGACAAAAAAAAAAAAAAAAAAAAAAAAAATTAAGTCACCAATATTTGCGCTATTGCCCACAATATGCAGCGTTCGTCACCCAAGGCCATTTCCATAAACTAAGGCAATATTGGCCTCGATACAATACTGCCACCATTGCACTCTGCTTAGCCGTCAAACGCTCAGATACTATTCTGCTCAAATAGGACATTCGTAGCGCGTAACAGTGCTGCTTTAGAACGCATTGCCGCGATGGAGTAGCCGAGTGATCTAAAGCGTCTTGCTGCGGAGCGCGCGGTTGCTCGCCGTGGAGGTTCGAGTCCTTCCTAGGACATGGGTGTGTGTGTGTTGTCCTTAAGTTAGTTTACCTTAGTTTAAGTAGTTTGTAAGCTACGGACTGATGACCACGCAGTTTGGTTCGATAGATTTACCAAGATTTGAACATTTTTTTTTTGGGGCGCTTTCCTACCTTTTCCATTTACGCACACTATCTTTCCGTTTCTCACTTCTCCCCACAGACTTTTACATTACATTAATAGTTACAAAATCCCTAAGTCAAATCCTTTATAATGCTATTACAATAAAGTATTCACAACATCATTTACATTACAGTTCATATAAGATTAAAATACACCTTTTTATGGGACATCAATAAAAATGCTAACGATATACTGTTACAAATACATGTCTGTATATATTGAACAATACTTTACATACTTTAATCTTCTTCTTCTTTTTCTTCAGTTTGTACCACTTCAGGGGTCGCTGTTCCTGATTCTTGCCTTCCATTTCTCTCGGTCCCACGTATCCTCCCGGCTCAGTCCCTTCTCTCTCAGGTCTTCTCTTTGGTCTACCTCTTCTTCTCCTGCCCTCCACTTGTAACTCCATTGTTCTCTGCAACAGGTTACCCTCATCCATTCTCATCGTGTGCCCGCACCATTGTAATATTCGTTCCTGGGCTTTTTTCAATGCCTCCACTACACTTGTCTGCTCTCGAATAAGATATCTTATTTTGTCCATCCTAGTTTACCCCATCATCCACCTCAGCATACGCATCTCATTCACGTTTAATTTCTTCTCCTCCTCTTAACGGCCGGATCTCATTACCATACAACCTAGTTGGTCTCATCACCGAACTAATGTGTTTCCTTTTGTCTTTGGTTTTATTCTTGTCTCAGAGCACACCTGATACCCTTTTCCAGTTCGTCCATCCAGCCTGGATCATGTGGCTTACCTCCTTATCTAAATCTCCTTTACTGGTTTCGTAGGAACCCAGGTACTTGAATTCTCCTACTCTCTCAAACTGATCATTTGCCAACATAATTTTTCCATCCCTTCCCTGTCCACCAAACCGGTATTCTATCTGCAAACTCTAGGTTCTCCATTTTCCATTTCCTCCCTCCATATCTCAGGTGTTCTTTCTATCTTCTCTTTGTTCTCCTCCACAATCACCAAGTCATCTGCAACTATAAAGCCAGGTCTTGCACTCCTTCCGTCAACAAATCCATCACTATATTGAACAGTTATGGACTTAGTGCTGACCCAGTGCCTTCCAACCATGATAGGGAACTTCCCGGTCACTCCGACACTAGGTCTTACTTTACTGCATACATGTCTTTGATCAGTCGAACATACTTTTCTGACACATCCCTCGCTCTCAGACTTCACCACAGTACGTCCCTCGGCACTGTATCATACGCCTTCTCCATATCTAAAAGCACTAGGTGTAGGTCTCTTTGCAGCTCCCCATATTTTTTCCATCAGTTGTCTCAGGATGAAGGTTGCATCCATCGTTCCTCTGCCTGGCATGAATCCAAACTGCTTATCCAAGATTTTTGTTTCTTCCCTGATTCTTTATCCATAATTTTATCCCAGATCTTAACTTAATTCCCCTATAGTTCTTGCACTCTTGAATATCTCCTTTACCTTTGTATATTGGTACCTCAATAGTTTCCCTCCATGTCGCTGGTACTCTTTCGTCCTCATATATCTTCTTCATTAGGCCCCCATAACAGGTGTATCCGGCCTCTCCCAGTGTCTTCCAAGCCTCTACAGGCACGTTGTCTGCTCCTACCGCCTTTCATTTTCTTCATTCTGCCTAATGCTTCAGACACTTCTTCTTTAGTAATATCTGGCGTTATATTTTCGTTTGTCGTTTCCCTCCATTGATCTTTTCTGGGGTGCTACTCATTCAGCAACTTCTGGAACTAGTCGTGCAATCTCTGTCCGATACCTGACAAATACCAAAGCACTTTCCCATCTCCATCCTTTACTTTTCTTACATGTGTGAAGTCTTTTGATGCCTTATCTCTTGACTTTGCCACCCTGAAAAGTCTCTTTTGACCTTCAGGTGTACCCAGTTCCTTGTACAGCTCATCTGCTTTTCGTGCTTTGGCCATAGCTACTGCTCTCTCTTCTTCCCTTCTCTTGTATTCTTCTCCATTCTCATCACTCCTACTCCCTACTGCATGCTGTACTTCCTTGTTCCACCCCCAGGACTCTTTGTTCCCTGCAGGACCGTTTCCAGATATTTTCCAAAGAACTTTCTCTGGTGCTTTTAAAAACACTTGCCATTTCTGGGTACTTAGGTTTCCACCATTTGATTTTCTCCTCAAATCTTTGCTTGCCTTGCCTACTTGCCATTATTTTACTGTCCAGTATTACTGGACGGTGTTGGTTTGTGATACATTCACCAACATTAAGGTTTTCACATCCCCAAGGCGCATCCTTCTACACAGCAGGTATTCAATCTGAGTTTCCACTCTTACAGTCTTGTAGGCAACATATTTTCTTCAGAGTTATTGAAGAAGGTGTTCACCTCTGCCATATCACCTGCCACAGCAAATTCCATTATATTTTCTCCTTCAGGGTTTATGATTCCTATTCCCCACCCACCATGCGCTCTCTCTCCAGTTCTGCTTGGTCCAATGTCACCACCGACGACGCATCTTCCTTCTGCTGGTATTGCTGCCATCTCCATGTCCAGTTAATTCCAGAAGCCCTTCTTTTCTTGATCTTCACAGCCTGTCTGAGGTGCGTAAGTACACACAATGTTTATTGTGTCTCTTCCACTGTCTAGTCCAGTGATTCCCAATGTGGTCTATATAGACCCCGGGGGTCTATTTCAACCTGAGGAAAAATAATTTGGGGTCTATTTGTTGTAAATGGGGGTCCACGATAGTGGTTCGCATTCAGGAAGGTCGCAACCAAAATTAAGAATTATTCTCACATGTTGAAGCTTGATCCTGTCTTCCCATTGACTAAGCGATAGAGTAGAGAAATTCTGTATTTTTGGTTTCCTGCTGCAAGCTAGTAGTCAGAGTTTTATTTATTTATTTATTTTGGGAAGGGTGGGGAGAATCAGACAATTTTTACACTCCATTATTTTAGTTAAAGTTATCAAAGTTAGTTGCAGCATATATGGTGCGATAACACATTTGACGTTTATGTACACAAAAGCCATGGGGTGTACACAGAGCACAAAAAGTTGCAAAGAGGTCTACAAGACAAAATAGTTTGGGAACCCCTAGTCTAGTCGAATGTTCATTATCCTATTATTCCTCCTATTCACTCTCACCACATGGTCCTTCAATTTCCTATCAAGAACAACACGCACTAAATTTCTTCATTCTCTTCTTGCACCACTGTAGGTCGTCCCCTAGTTCTCTTGCTCTATCACACTTCCATTGGGTCTCGTGAATACACAGAACTCCTATCTTGCTTCTCACGATCATGTGAGGCAGTTCCCTACTCCTTCCTGTCATGCTTCCAACACTGAGGGACCCAACTTCACTTACATTTATATATTTTAGAAAAAATCGATACGCAACAAATTTATACATTTTGATGAATAACAATGGTGTCACACGCGTTTTGTGGCAAAAATTATCTGGCTAAATTACAAGCTTCTATTACAACAAATGTAAACAAATAAATGCAATAAACTGGTGCATGACAAGGAGATGAATTCTACCCATAACTGTTTAACTGCGCCTTATAAAAAGGGGTCAGGGAATTTTACACAAAAATCTGTAATGGTATCCGACTGGGAATTAAAGTGAGTTGTCGAGCTTTTACAGATAATATGGCCTAATACCGAGACCTGGAAGAAGCAAAGGAGAAACACTAGAATCCCAAAAGCGAGCAGGAAATATAGGTCTCAATATCTCCTTCGAAAAGACAAACTGAAAAAAATTGCACCGTAACATCTTAAAGTGGGAGAACAAGAAATAGAGATTATCATAGAATTTAAGAAAAATGAAGAATGGATTGGCTGGAATGCCACTGAGAGATAGGCCATGGAATAATAATAATAATAAAAAAAAAAGTAAAGTTGAACTGGCATTCCAAGTCACAAAAACACATACAAGTGCCATTGTTAGTTCTATCTGTTTTCCCCAAGGATTTCTTTTATATTAATAGGCACGTATCTTTTATACATACATACCGTCTATGCGACTGAAATAAGTTATTTTACCACTCGTGTTTCACCACTATTTGCAACGTATGTTCAGTGGTAATTTTCGTAGATGCTGGTTTATATGGGCTGTTGTTGACAAAGGTTTTTGTTGTCTTTCTTTCTTCTTTTATTTAATCTGGATTTTTCATTTGAAAACAAAGTGGCATGTGCGTAGCGCAGATAACAAAAACACAAATGAAATCGAAGAAGAAAGAAACAAACAACCGGAAGTAAGAAACAGCACATGTAAACTAGCATCTACGAAAATTGCCGCTGAAAATGCCTTGCAAATCAAGGTGAAAGACTTATGACAAATTAACTTGTCTTATTTCAGTTGCATATGCGGTTTGTATAAATAAATACTGGCATATTAATAACAGAAACTCCCTCTCGTGCAAAACAAAATTAAGACATTATAACACAGTAATCAAACCAGAAGCCCTGTGTGCTGCTGAAACACTGTCCATTATCAACCATGGCACAGTTGTAAGGATGGAAATCAAACAAAGGAAGATATGAAGAAAAATCCATGGCCTCAAGTTCCAAAACAATAAATTAATCCACGTCAAAAATGAAAGCCTTTACCAAAGGCCCGAAAAAATGTCATAATCCCCATTCCAAAGAAATCAGGAGCAGACAGGAGTGAAAATTACAAAACCATCAGTTTGATAAGTCATGGTTGCAAAATTTTAACACGAATTATCTACAGGAGAATGGAAAAGCTGGTAGAAGCTGATCTCGGGGAAGATCACTTTGGATTCAGGAGGAACATAGGAACCCGGGAGGCAATACTCACTTTACGTCTTATCTTAGAAGATAGATTAAGGAAAGGCAAACCTACATTTTTAGCTTTTGTAGATTTGGAGAAAGCATTTGACAATGTTGACTGGAATACACTCTTTCAAATTCTGAAGTCAGCAGGGGTAAAATACAGGGAAATGAGAGTTATTTACAATTTGTACAAAAGTCAGACCGCAGTTCTTAGACTCGAAGGGCACGAAAGGGAAGCATCAATTGGGAAGGGAGTAAGACAGGGTTGTAGCCTTTCTCCGATGTTATTCAATTTGTACATCGAGCAGGCGGTGAAGGAAAGCAAGGAAAAATTTGGAATAGGGATTAAAGTTCAGGGGGAAGCAATAAAAACATTGCGTTTTGCTGATGACATTGTAATTCTGTCAGAGACAGTAAAGGACCTGGAAGAGCAGTTGAATGGAATGGACAGTGTGTTGAAGATAGCGTATAAAATGAACATTAACAAGAGCAAAACAAAAATAATGGAATGCGGTCTTAGAAAGTCGGGCGATGCTGAAGGACTTAGATTAGGTAACGAAACAATGAAGGTGGTAGATGAGTTTTGTTACTTGGGTAGTAAAATAACATGCGATGGTCGCAGTACAGAGGATATAAAATGCAGAATTTTCAATGGGAAGAAAAGCATTTTTGAAAAAGAGAAATTTGCTGACATCGAATATTAATTTAAGTGTAAGGAAATCTTTTCTGAAGGCATTTGTGTGGAGTGTTGCCTTGTACTGGAGTGAAACAAGGACGTTAAGCAGTACAGACAGGAAGAGAATAGAGGCTTTTGAAATGTGGTGCTACAGAAGAATGCTGAAGATTAGGTGGGTAGATCACATAACTAATGAAGAGGTACTGAACAGAATTGGCGAGAAAAGGAATTTTTGGCATATCCTGACTAAAAGAAGGGATCGCTTGGTAGGACACATTCTTAGACATAGGGGAATCGTAAAATTAACATTGGAGGGAAGTGTGTGGGGTAAAAATCGCAGAGGGAGACCAAGAGACGCGTATAGTAAACAGATTCAAATGGATGTGGGTTGCCGTTCTTATGAGGAGATGAAAAGGCTTGCTCAGGATAGAGTAGGGTGGAGAACTGCATCAAACCAGTCTCCGGACTGAAGACCATAACAACAACATATAAAACTTATTTAAGCCTGAACTTCTTTTAGGGATACAATTATATAGATCTTTTAATAGGAATAGACAATTTATTGACCTAAAATTTTGTGATTAGTTTATACAATTTACAAAACTTTTTGCAAGTATTAATGAACAAAGTAAGAGCATATGGTCTATCAGACCAATTGTGTGATTGGATTGAGGAATTCCTAGATAACAGAAAGCAGCAGGTCATTCTCAATGGAGAGAAGTCTTCCGAAGTAGGAGTTAAGTGTGCCACAGGGGAGTGTCGTGGGTCCGTTGCTGTTCACGATATATATAAATGACCTTGTGGATAACATCGGAAGTTCACTGAGGCTTTTTGCAGATGATGCTGTAGTATATAGATAGGTTGTAACAATGGAAAATTGTATTGAGATGCAGGAGAATCTGCATAGAATTGACGCGTGGTGCAGGGAATGGCAATTAAATCTCAATGTAGACTAGTTTAATGTGCTGCGAATACACAGAAAGAAAGATCCTTTATTATTTAGCTACACTATAGCAGGGCAGCAACTGGAAGCAGTTAATTCCATAAAGTATCTGGGAGTAGTCATTAGGAGGGATTTAAAATGGAACGACCATATAAAATCAATCGTCAGTAAAGCAGATGCCAGACTTAGATTCATTGGAAGAATACTAAGGAAATGCAGTTCGAAAACAAAGGAAGTAGGTTACAGTACACTTGTTCGCACACAGCTTGAATACTGCTCAACGGTGTGGGATCCGTAACAGGTGGGATTGATAGAGGAGGTAGAGAATATCCAACGGAGAGCAGCGCGCTTCGTTACAGGATCATTTGGTAATCGTGAAAGCATTACGGAGATGATCGGTAAACTCCAGTGGAAGACTCTGCAGGAGAGACGCTTTGTCGCTCGGTACGGGCTTTTGTCGAAGTTTCGTGAACATATCTTTACCGATGAGTCTAGCAGTATATTGCTCCCTCCTACCTATATCTCGCGAAGAGACCGTGAGGATAAAATCAGAGAGATTAGACCCCACACAGAGGTATACCGACAATCCTTCTTTCCGCGAACAATACGTGACTGGAATAGGAGGGAAAATCGATAGTGGTACTCAAGGTACCCTCCGCCACACACCGTCAGATGGCTTGCGGAGTATGGTTGTAGATGTAGATATAGATGTATCTATCGATGAGGTGTTGGTATACACTACACTAGGCCACCGAAACTAAATGACTACAGCGACAGCACTGACTGTCCTAAAGCATGTCCCCATCCATTACATAAACTCTGCCTCATGTTCCCTTATAAACACGTATCAAATTCCCAAGGCTGTCCAACAGCGGAATAGCACCGCAGCAAAGAACGTTAAAGGGAAATCCTGCCTTATACGTCAGGCACAAGTGATATATAAGTATAAAATAAACAATATGCAGAGACATATTTTGTCTCGATATCTATTAAAGATAGTAAATTGAAGTAGAGGCATTGAATTAAAATTTGTGTCGCGGCCTAGTAAGCAGGAAGTCTCGAGGCGAAATCCCGACCACGACCTAAAATCAAGTCATCTACTTCAGTTTAAAATCTGTAGTAGATATGGAGACAAAATATGTCTCTGTACATTGTTTATTTGAACTACCCAAATCTCCGAAGAGGAAAGGAATCGAATATTAGAAAGAATGAAACAATTACGATGGTTGGTACTTAAATAATTGGAACTATTTATTTACAAAGGCGTTACATGTTTGCATTTTTTACTGCCCTTCAAAGTAGTCACCAGCGTTATGTAGAACTCGTTGCCAGCGATGTGGAAGGCCTATTCTGTTGTTGGTGTATAAGGATCGGTCCACTGCCTGTCGAATCTTGGAACAATTCATAAGCGAATGCCACAAAGTGTTCCTTCATCTTCGAAATCATGTCACAAGGACTTAAGCCCGAGGAGTGCGGTGGATGGTACAGTACTTCCTAATCCCATCGACCGAATAGACCAGCCGTAGCTAGTGCTGTATACACCCGTGCATTGTTGTGGAAAATGATCGGTGGGTTGCGCAGATGATCGCAGAGCTGCTCCAAATTAACAGTAAAACTATGCAATGACGGTCTGCCGTGGAGGAACGAAATGCGTTAGGATAACACCACCACGTTCATATACGAATCACCATAACCGTAACCATACTGGGGCTCTGACACACTTTAGCTATCGCGGCGACCCATTACGTCGCCGTTCGGTGGATTGGCGTTTCAGTTTTGGCCCGCACCATGTGGCCCACTTCTCATCCAGTGTTACGATACGGCGTAAGAAAGCCGCTCCTCCGGCCACGGTGGTCGAGGGGACTGAGGCGCTCCAGTCATGGTCTGCACGGCCACTACGGTCGGGGGTTCGAATCCCCCCTCGGACACGGATGTTTGTGCCGTCCTTAGAATAAGGTAGCTGATAAATAGTTTATAAGTTTAGGGACTGATGACCCCGTAGTTAAGTTCCATAAGCTTAACAAACATATGAACATTTTTTAGAGCCGCTCCTTCGCGCTCATAGCGCTCCAAGTACAGCTGAACAGCGTCGTAACGCATCGATTTCCGCATTTCCGTCAATTCATGTTGTTGAGTGCAGTAAAGTGTGTAAATAAATTAGTGAAATAAAATTAAAAAATAAATTAAAGTGAATAATACGTGAAGTAAAAGAGAGAACTTAGTTGAGTCAGGCACAGCCGAGTAAAACAGCAAAGTTAGGCTCCTTTCCAACAGTCCATCGATCGGCTACAACAGCGGATTCAGCACTACATTGTTTGGCCATGTATTCACGTGTGGCAAGCGGAAGCCGTTGAGTCAGCGACCAGGCCATCGACCGAGAAATCACGTGAAAGCACGGATTGCAAAACGTGAGCATTGCGAACTTCCAAAAGCAATGTGTATTTACCTCCAGAGCAACGTGATTTTCGACCTTTCAAGAAACTGTACAACGTGACAGCAGACAACGACTCCGAAGATCTTCATTTAAAACTTCCGGGCTCATAAGCCGTGTTCGATTTATAAAACTTTCCCCTAACGTTTCTTCTTCGGCTGCGGAAGACATCTTCAGAGGTAGAGTGGCCACTCTACCTCTGAAGATGTCTTCCGCAGCCGAAGATGAAACGCTAGGGGAAAGTTTTATAAATCGACCACGGCTTATGAGCCCGGAAGTTTTAAATGAAGTTGACGCAGGCCGTGAAAGTTTACATTGTATGACTCCGAAGATCGTTCACCTCCAGCCAGGTCCATCAAATAAATACCCCAGCCAACAAGAGACCGCGTGACAGACGGTGACGGACAGTAAGAGATAGTTTGTTGCAGAAAGAGTGAAGGAGTAGTATCGCCAGTAGCGGCGTTAGTAGCAGCAGCAGCAGTAGCTGGAGTTTTAGTCATCATCAGCCACCGGCATGACAGTTGGAGTTGAAGACAGAAGAAAAAAGACGCAAGAATCTGGTCGCCAGTACAGCGTTGGGGACATCAACAATAACAGAGGTACTAAACTAGAATGACCGACCAGTACGATAAGATGCGGTCTGGCCGTGATAATCTGTGATCTCGGTGAAAGGTTCTGCCTCACGAAGAAGCGCAGCCTTGTCCGCCGGTTCTACTCCAGGGAAAGGGCGCAAAACCTCCACGCGGCGCCGCTACCTCTACTCATAGCACAACAATACACTTGTACAAGATGGAAAAATCACACCGAACCGCCACGAGGTAGTTCCGCAGAATTTACGGCCCGTTAACGCACAGAGCTAGTTCGGCGGTAAGCGCGGTTATACTAGCCAGCAGGCAGCGGGAAGCAGATAGCCGCCAGCGTAACCAGAGAACCGCAGCCGACGCTGCGAAACGCCTCTTCACCGCCGCACGCCTTACAGCCACCGACATTCGCCGAGCCAACTACTTCACAGTAAGAAAAATGTATGATTTATCTGTTTAATAAATGTATTTTGTGTAAATACTGTTTCATTTACGCCTCATACCCGATCCAATGGAAAGATCCCACATCGCACATGTTTATAAGATTCCTTGTAGATGCTATCCTGACAATAAAATGTTAATTTGTAGATGAAACGTTGCATCCTGACAATAGGGCAATGCATTGACAGTGGTTGTAATGTGTTCAATATTTAGCAAAGCGGTAAGGTTACTTCTTTAAATGACACAAACCCTCTCTGTTTGTTTACAGAACGCCTCTCCAATTAATGCCAGAAGTGCCTCTCTCCACATTCCCTTCTACAATATGGTACTCGTTGTGATGTAATTTTTCTCATGTCCAATTGTTCCTTCAGGACGCGAAGCACAGCCGAATTCGCTAATCGTCTGGCTTCGATCACTGTCCACTAAGACTGAAGCAGTAAGCACAACTTCTTAAGAAATGCCAGGTCGACCTGTCCGATACAAGTGTGCCACAGTTTTCCGACCTTTTAAGGCTTTTATCCAACGTGTCACTGTTCTGCACGGCAATGCCGATTTCTCACATACCTCTTGAAGACCTTAATGACACTGTCGTGCCGGCCGCCGTGGTCGAGGGGACTGAGGCGCGTCAGTCACGGTCTGCATGGCCACTACGGTCGGGGGTTTGAATCCCCCCTCGGGTATGGATATTTGTGCCGTCCTTAGTGTAAGCTAGTTCATAAGTAGTTTGTAAGTTTGGGGACTGATGACCCCGTAGTTAAGTCCCATAAGCTATACAAACATCTGAACATTTGACACTGTCGTGCTGTACCTCTGACACATTCAATCTTGATCAAACTCCGTTGTTCCGGGATCGAAAACACGTTAGATAACTACATCAAAAGTGACTGTGTTTCCCTCGATTGTGCGAAAGCCTGTGACGTGGGACGAGTCCATTTCCATTTGCCCGGAGGTGTGGTAAGTATGTCAACAAAGTGTGCTATCAGCGACAATAGTAGATTCCATTGCATAGCTTGCACAGCAGAGTTACCACTATTTAAGTCCCAACTCTGGTTTTATGACCGGTTTCTACTTGCTGCAGTCATCTTGAAAATGCACGCCCCATATGACTACTGAAGATGGATGCTCGGGAACGCTGGTGGTTGCAGGAGCGCTACTGCTACGTTTTTAACATTGCTTATTGAAACTAAATCAATCATATTAAATGATGTGAAACCTCAGTCAACCATAGTGAATATTTTCAAAACTTATGGGCTGCGGCGGGAGGAGAGAATCGACGGCCGCCGATATTTCGAAAGGAGTACACCAAGTAATTTCCAAGTGTAGCGTAATGCTGAAGATTGGCAGCATATCGACACATGGCGGAGGGAACAGCAACTGATTCTCAACACACACAAAAATGCAATTGCTGCGTTTATACTTATTATACAATCACGCAATAGCGGGACAAACGAAGCAGTGTTGTTGCCATGAGGCATTGGGGTTGAGGCAATAGGATCCATCTGAAATGGAACGACCATATACAACTAATCATGTGTATGACAGATTGCAAAAAAACTTCCTGGCAGATTAAAAGTGTATACCAGAACCGGTGTTTTAATTTGAGACCTTCGCTTTTCGCAGGTTAGATTCGATGTTACTGTTATAAATGCTTAATAAGTTCTTCTATTTCTTCCTTTTCAGCATTGGTTGATCATGAATACAGGTTCGTACTTCTTAAGTGCATATTTGAATATTCTTGGCTCTCACACACATTATTTTAGTGTCTATACATGCCATTCACACGTATTATAATATATACATTTCATAATGCAACAAAGTCATTTGGCAGTTTTAGTGGACAGCAGCACCAGCATATTTCATAAAAAAGGATAGATTATAAAGTGTACACAATAATACATCATACTTCATAAAAACTGAATAGACTAGAAAGCATCTGTGGGTCACATTACAAAGTTCCTATTCCCGTTGACTTTGCAAATTTTGTCATTTCAATGCCTACGAATCTGTACTCAAAGCACGCCATTAACACCCACAATTTGGTGGGTGGGTGTGGGGAGATTAAGTTCCTCCCGCTCCCACTCACCTCTTGTCGCACTAGGGTTCAACCCGTAAGGCATACTACTGTATATATTATTTCCTCCCTTATTTACTGCGCACAAGAAAGAGTGTTGGTAAATAAAATACTGAAACAAGATTGTGAGTTGACTAGGTTCCGAGTGCCACTTGTCAAGTGGAAAACTGCATCAGTATTGCGTCAGCTCCAAAGTCGTAGTACGTACCTTTACCTTGAAAATAACTTCATAGCACAGCAACTGTGTACAAAGTTTCCCATATGATATTCTTTGGGTGGCTGGAAGGCGGGCGTACAAGACTCGGATAGGAATTTTTAATACTTTGCAAGACAAATAACGGCTGTTAAGTGGAGTGACCCTGCTAAAATCTTCATGTCATTAGAAAAATAATGACTGTTAAATCATATTATTGAAAAAGAATACCACCTCTGTGAATTGCATTTTCCCCTTACCTTTCTCAGAGGGCTGACGAGGTGGAGTATTGTAAATATATATACACAAAGAGGAGCCTTAGACTGCATGGCTATTCCCGTGTGTCCACTTGCATTTAGTAATGACTCTGACCTTTTGAGTTCATTAGGCTACTGCTCTCATTAATAATTATGGCATATGCCAAATATCACAGCGTGCTCATTAGGCGATTGAACTAATTCAGCCCCTTTTTTTTATTTTTTGTTGTAATAATATAGTAATATTCCATAACAGGTTTCTGTATTATCAATAGACTGTGGATTAAAAAATATTCTTAAGAGTGGTGTTGTAAAACTGAAGCTACGCAGACATCTCTGCCTTAATGAGCACGAGTAGCACGTTACGGGAAGCTAGACATTATACTTTACGTCAGAAACACTCATAGTTGCCTTAGGGAGGAAATAACCATTTGCTTAAGACCACAGAATCCAGGGGCGAGTAGGGGGGAGGGCGGTACGGGGCTTCTGCACTCCCCTGTATCTACACCTGTTTCCTTAAAAAGAAAACAACTAAAATAAAAGAATGAACAGCAGAGAGAAATAGAGAGACTGAGTATTCAGACAAAAAAAGTCTAAGACAATCGTATTCGAAATAGAGATAGAGAGAGAGAGAGAGAGAGAGAGAGAGAGAGAAATTTCGTCTATTTGGAAAAATTGAAGGTGGAACAATGGCAAAAAAGTCATAGATTCTCCAACACACCATTGCACATTCAGCGTAAGTAGCTAATAAGAAGTGTAACTATCTCTACTATCCAACAGCTTAAGGCTGTTAATTTATAACATTCAAGATTATCATCAAGTGACATTGCTTATTGCAAATTCGATCACAAAGCACGTCAATTACCTCGACATTCATACACACATAAACACACACACACACAAATATCTGATTTTCCTGTGTTACAACGTACAACATGCCCGGAGAATAACATAAAAGTTTTGATAATAGTAATTAAGTTTCATCTAATTGGTGTGAAGTAAATATTTGATTAAAAATATCGCATATCGATTACGATTGAACATAATCGGTGCAGATTCGAATCCTATGGACTCATGTACACCTCAGAACTCTAATCTGCACTGATGATGTTCAGTCATTGACCGTAATTTCTATGCGATATATTTGTACAAATATTTATAACACACCACTAAGCTGAAAATTTGTTATTATTATTAACATAAAACAATATGGAGTCGTCATACAAT
The DNA here is from genome assembly GCA_026315105.1 of Locusta migratoria. Classification (NCBI taxonomy): domain Eukaryota; kingdom Metazoa; phylum Arthropoda; class Insecta; order Orthoptera; family Acrididae; genus Locusta; species Locusta migratoria. Next base: position 389,711,228 of record CM048744.1, read on the forward strand.
AAAAATATTAAGTTTTCTGACAGAAAAACTGTCTTTGTTTCAAATGACAACAGAAGCTTTTGACCGATGATAAGTTCTGTTTTCACTTGTTTTCATTCAGTTCCACCATTGTTGGCACGAACATAAACTCCAGTCCTCTCATTTATGTAGTCAGAATAATTTGGGTGTTTTCAGTGGTAGACTGAGAGGGAAAATATTATAATTTGTAGTGTGTGCTACTCAAATTTCTATAAGGTAGAAATATTGGCTACTCTTGATTCAGTTAAGGGAGATTTTTGTTACCTACGTGAGCCTCCTTGAGTTCTCGGAGGTCAACGTTCAGTTAGCGTCGCTAGGCGCTGCAACTTACGTGCATCTAAACATTATAAATATCCCCGAACCTTTGGCATTTTTAGGCACCTTCAGTATTATTCATAAAATGTAAACATTTTCGAATGCATCTTCGGCGACATACAGCTGCATTAATATAGAATCACACATGTGATCCTGAATCATGAACATTGTAACACATGTTGTTTTATATTTACCACCAATATATATTCGTGTTTACACATGTAGCCATACCTTAGCACTAACGAACGCCGTCGAAGGTATGTAAAAACTTTTAGTTAATGATTAACGTCCAGAATGAAACTTTCACTCTGCAGCAGAGTGTGCGCTGATATGAAACTTCCTGGCAGATTAAAATTGTGTGCCGGAAACGGGACTCGAACCTAGGACCTTTGATTCACGCGGGCAAGCGCTCTACAGAGTTCTTCGTTCTTGTTCGGTGTGTTCTTGGCTTTTTCATTTATTACAGAGTGCGTTGACTCCCCTGAGCTACGGCATGAACAAATTATATACAATTTTCCGACTGAGCTATCCCGATACCACTCACGATGTCGCCTCACAACTGTACTTCCACCAGTAAAGGCAAAGGCAAAGGTCCCAAGTTCGAATCCCGGTTCCGGCACACAATTTTAATCTGCCAGGAAGTTTCAATGATTAACGTGTTTTCTAGTTCATGAACAAATTCTGGGAATAAATCAAAAAGGGATAACGCAAAAGTAAAACTTCTACTGTAATTTGCAACTGAAAAGATAACACTAAGGCTGTTGCAACAAAGAAGTGAAGGATTTCCTTTAAAAGTATCTTGACGTTCTTTTTTTATTTTAGATCCCCTTTCCCCGGTTGGATAACTGGGTAGGTTAGGGACATGCAAGTCGCCGAAGTAACTTCCATTTGAAAGACTTGTACCAGGCCAATGAGCCATACGAAATTATTATTATTTTACAAAAGTAGTGGAGAACTGAGGCTTATACATATTTGTTTTAAGATTAAGACTATTGAAAATTAATATATAGAATAAACATACCAAACTGAACTAGTGTGAGTTTTTACAAAAGTAATTATTGAACGATCAGATCTTAACGTTAATTAACTGAGTCATCAACAAAAATTGCATATAATTTGCTAATCATAGAAATCTATAATCTTATAGTAATTAAATGTTTTCATTTGCCCAGCTGGCAATACGGAGACCGTCAGACAGTAACGTCCACTATGGTGGTTCTTCGTGTACATATATTTCACTATTTTATGTTTTAAGTTTACCCAGGACAAAACTGTTTTATATTTGACTATCCACTATTACAGTCTCAAAATAACATGTTGAGCGCTTTAGTAGTAAACAGATAAATATCAGTGAGATCAGAGAGCAGAAGATAACACCCTAGTTTATCGATACCGGTCATCTTGAATAAAAATTAAAGAAGCAAATTATTACTTACTTGGCATGCATGTAGACAGGACATTGGTCGCTGTTGCAAGAATACTACTTTGCTGTTTTTGAAGCAAAGTCTCAGTGCCGCGATGGAGTGGCCGAGCGCTCTAACGTGCCTTGCTGCGGAGCATACGGTCGCTCGCCGTCGGAGGTTCGAGTTCTCCATCGGATATTTGTGTGTAATCTAGTTTAAATAGTTTGTAAGCCAAGAGACTGATAACCGCAGCATTTAAGTCCCTTATATTTACAAACATTTGAACATTTTTGAAATATGTTTTCAAAGGTCGTTTGCACAATTTTCGTCCGATTTTGACTCTCAGTGAGGTTACCACACGATTCTGGGCAGAAGTTATTGTAAGAAAAATATGGATAATACAAAATCGAAGAAAATGTTCTTGGGCGTCTTTGACACTAAGCTTCTCATGTGATAGCTACAAATGTAACCCATACTTCTTTGGGATTTAATACTTTTGTAACTAATTAAACTGTAAGTCATTTTGCTAAAGACAACACTAGTACGAATAAAATCCAGAACAATACAACAAAATTTGTGCAAATGATTGGCTGACTTTATACATAATTATACTATCATGAGACTAAGTCTTACTCCATTATGATAACCATCTAATTCCATTATTCCCAGGACCCTTAAACGAAGAGTCTCTCTCTCTCTCTCTCTCTCTCTCTCTCTGCTCGTAGCATGATTATTGTGATGTGTTTCATCTCATATACGTATATGATTTTAATATCTCAGTTGTTGCGGAAATGTTATCGAAACACGATGGCACGAATTCCGTTAGCTTTGTTCACAGAAGATACGAGATTCTTTTCACGATTGTATTTATTTGATCTTAGCGCTGCACCGTTATACGCGCCGTCCACTGTTTTTCAAATAATAAGTAATACCCCCTCTGACGTCCATTTCCAACAACAACAACAAAATCCAATAACGCGTCAGGTTTCGAAATTAATTTAAATCAAGAAAGAGAGTGGCACAAATCCGATAATTCATTTAAAAGGCGACCATTTTTTATTTGTGCAGCAGTATCTCAGTGCCTTTGCTCTCTAGCTGAGGATGCTCCAGACTCGATTTAATTAGTGCTGAGTTATTTGCGGGTATTGGCACCGAAAACATTAATGCTTGTCAGATCAACGGAAGCCCTGGAGAAACGTATCTGGTTCCTCCGACAGATATGATATTTATTTCAGTGAAATTGACATAAAACTGATTCAAACTCCTAGTAGAGCCGGAAACTCTGTCCAAGAACAGAGTGCAACTATCTGCAGGAATTTTCACGGACCAGTTGCATCGTTGATGCACAGTTGCCTGCAGCGAAAGTATGGCAACTGTCGTACACTTAGCTTGATACAACATTTTTGATTATGAAGCAGTGCCTGAAAACTCATTAAAACAAAACGCAAAAAGACACAGGTTGCCTAAGATCGCTTCCAAAACCCCTGTATTATCGGATGCGGAAATGAGTCGCCATTGTGCTAAAGTAAACTGAAAATATAATAGCAAAAATGTTTTACATTTTACTAGCGAAACCGGCAAACCTTCGCACTTGGTAATACATACGACGTCTCATACATGCGGCAACTGATATACTAAAGCTAGTCCACTTGTTTTTCTTTGCCAAAAACAAAATGGTGTGCGCCTAATGCTGAAGTGATGGGATGAAACATTCAAACGAAATACAAAAAGTGAGAAGCACAACAACCTGACTCAACAAAAAGCACATGTAAACCAGCGTCTATGAACATTGACATTTAATACGACTTTCAAATAAAGGTGAAACGCGTATGGTAATATAACTTCATTATTTCAGGTCCAAGGAAGGTTTATATATATTAAGAAACTGCATATTGCGAAAGACCTGACTCTATTCAGGCTTAACGTCTTCCACCACGGCGATGACATCCCTAAAAATATAAAAATATAAATACTGTAATTACCCATGAGAAGATGTCATGTTCTTTCTACTGTGATTTGGATAGTATAGTAGTGGACTCTCGATGGCTTGGCAACGAAAATATCTGAAAACTGGTGTGATACGTTTTACAGTCAATTCTTCAATCTTTGATTTTCTGGCTGAATGTTATATGACACCACTAGCTGGTTTATGTGCATGACACGAATACTTTCCTGCATTTCTTATAAAGGCTGTGCTTATTGTCATATTGTTTTGCAATTCTTTTGTGTTGTTTCTAATGGAGTAACTTTGCAAATGAAGTTAGCTTCTCATTGGACTAGTCATGCGAAGATATCAATCAACATTTTTGTATTATATCGTCTCATAAGTAGGTTTTTCACAAACAATGCTTGGGAACGCACGTCGCTGCAGCACTGCTAAGACAGGTCTGCTGACAAGGAAAACGCCCAATTGCTACCCTTTCAGATTTTGTGTCAGGTTGTTCAGTCCTTCAAAATTTAATCAAGAATGAAAATGCCGGCCGCGGTGGCCAACGGGACTGAGCCGCTCCAGTCCCGGTGTGCACGGCCACTACGGTCGGGGGTTCGAATCCCCCCTCGGGCAAGGATATTTGTGCCGTCCTTAGTATTAGCTAGTTCATAAGTAGTTTGTAAGTTTAGGGACTGATGACCCCTTAGTTAAGTCCCATGAGCTATACAAACATATGAACATTTGAAGAATGAAAATAGGAAGAAGGTATACAGAACTCTGAAAGAAAAAAGAAACAAAATAATGAACGTTAAAAACCGCAACATAGCTGAAGTGACAGGACAATGCTATCGTGATCTTATGATCGTCAGAGATATGTGTTCTATTTTGCATCCTTCTCTATACTTCATTTTTGTACGTTTTAGTTTTTCACATATTACGTACTGTTGGTCAGGTCATTGCGAAGTCCGTTCACCGTATTTGTGTCTGTGTTGTGGTCTCATATCCGTGCTGCACGACTACTGTTTTAGCAGTCGAAAGAAAGTGCGTCTGGAATGTGGGAACCACAAACGTTTGATGACAAAATGACAAGTTAACTGAATCCTGCAGCAGAACACAAGACTGATGTATCATACACGGAATTAGTGACAGTTTATGTGTGAAAGACAGGAATCGCTTATCGGCACACCTAACGTGTACACTTCGTGAGCGGGTAAGATATGCCGCCTTGTCTGACTTGTGTGTTCGTATGAATGCGAATGTGGTCGCTACGAAATTACTGATGCAATCATAGTAGGTTGTCACGTCAAGTAATAGATGAAGCCAAGAGTTTCACAATCGTGAATTTTCACCGTGCTCTGCCCCAATACATGTTTTTGTCGTTTCTGAAGTTAACCATGTACACAATGAAACCCTGAATATGTCAAAGCAAATCTCAATATGTACTGGAATTTTGGTGAGTGAAATTGATTATGTGTGAGAACTGGACTACATAATTCACACTCGTTTATTTGTTATTTTCACTGATATGAGACACGTCGCCTGCACTCACTATTCATCAAATTCAGTTTCGCCGTAATGTATTCGTACCATACGAATCACATTTCATTAGTGATGTATAGTTTGACAAATGCCTAGCCGCGTGGTAATAACCGTATGTTCTGGTGCGTCACGTTACGTGTCGTGTGGCCGCTACCCTTGGACATAGGTGAATTATATCTTGTCCTCAGTATAAGTTAGTTTGTAAGTCTAGTGCCCAATGACCACAGAACTAGTTCCCTTTGGATTACAAACATTTGAAAATTTGCTTTTAACAACTGCCAGGGATACTAAAAGTAACAGATGTCAATGAACGGATGGAGATTAATAATGTTGTGAAAATCAACAGGAAAACTTCGTTGCCGGAGTATTGAACACGAACTTCCCTCATCTCTATCCAACACCATTACCACACAGCGACGACGGCATAACTCTAGAAAATTACTCGAAGTTACATATCTATCAAGTGGACGCTTTAACGTTTCTGCTTTTTTCTAACTGTTCCGTACATAGTCTTACTGTTTTCATCCTGATGAGTGTGTGTTTTTTATGCACTATCCGCTGCGTCATCTTACCACTAAACCTGAGTAGGTACGATACTCAGTTTCCTTTGTAAGACACTGAAGTCATTTCTATGTGCGTCTACAAAACGATCTTTTGTGCAACCATTCCACGTTGCTTCCACGTGTTTCCGAAGTTAATCTGTGGTGGTTTGATATGGGCTACCTGTTGACTGGCAATAACTCTGATCATATTGCGGACCAGGTTGAGTGTCTGATTTCCTAAGATACCAAGAAGTCACGTGTCAATGTAACAACCTTAGATGGTGCATTGTCTCAGTGAAACATTGTGTATGGGGGACTGGGGGGGGGTTATGTAGAAGAGGGGTCACAGAATGTCAGAAACATTGTTAAATCGCAGTCGCCTCGACACGCACTTTGATGCCGCTGCCCCTGTCTGCAGCGGGTCATTCGCCTGTATGGTTGGGTTTTTCCGAAAACACTCTTTGATGCAATTTCTGTCCAAAGCGACGCCCTAGCATGAGTGTGAAAATCGGTCATAGGTAGGGGAGGGGGGACTCACATTTTAAATCAATGTTGCGCCAGAGCCGAAGACGACACAGATATGTTTCGCATTGCAATTCGGATGAGCAGTTGGTCGAGAATTTGCGACTTCAGCTGCTCTTCTATAGTTGGTCAACCATTTTGTAAGATATGAGAATTTGCGCCGTACTGAGACTCGAACCCTGGTCTCACACTATGCGATCGGTCTCCTCAACCACTGGGCCACCCGAACACACTAAATTGTCAGACCCAAACTTCCCTAAGTTACACTTGCCTACTGCCCTGGTGCTCGGACACATTTAGCGTGATTCCCGCGACGGGGAGAGACATACTTACACCATCTGTAACCTGTCTTGGCTGTCATATTTAACGTGATATTTCTGTTGTAAAGGAACCACGCTAAACGCATGCGAGCACCTGGGGAAGTAGACAAGTGTTCAAAATGTTCAAAATGTCCTTCGTTAGCGAGGATACATGCATCCACCCTCCATCGCATGGAATCCCTGATACGCCGAGAATGGCGTATTGTATCACCACCGTCCACAATACGAGCACATTTGGTACCGGGGTTGCGCAGACAAGAGCTTTCAAATGCCCCCATAAATGAAAGTCAAAAGAGGTGAGGTCAGGAGATCGTGGATACCATGGAATTGGTCCGTCTCTACCAACCCATCGGTCACCGAATCTGTTGTTGAGAAGCGTACGAACACGTCGAATTAAATGTGCGGGAACTCCATCGTGCATGAACCACATGTTGTATCGTACTTGCAAAGGCACATGTTCTAGCGGCACATGTAGAGTATCGCGTACGAAATCATGATAACGTGCTCCAGTGAGCGTAGGTGGAAGAACATGAGGTCCAATCAAGACATCACCAACAATTCCTGCCCAAACGTTCACAGAAAATCTGTGTTGATGACGTGAATCGAGGAAGTACAGTACATGCTAACGAAACAATTCAGTATTATGACAATTGTCTGCACGATTTATTTCAATTTACATTTAAAGGGAAATACTAAAATGAGCTATAACATGGAAATTAAGCGTTTCCAGACACATGTCCATATAACATAATTTCTTTCTTTGTGTGTGAGGAATGTTTTCTGAACGTTTGCCCATACCTTTTTGTAACACCCTGTATAACATATGTAGCTGCGGACTATCAGAATTCTTTTCCTTTAGAACAGAAATATCATGGTAAATTCGGATAACGTGTCGCCCTTCTCGGGTGTGATGCGATCTGACCCATCTAGTCGTGTTCCACGGTCTTCCGTGTATCATTCTGCACTCTCCCGTTGCACTGCTGAAACACTGCGTCCCACACGAGCAGCTGTTTCCCGGATGAATGCAGCACATTCTCTCATGCCTATAATGCGACCTCTTTTAAACCCACTCATTTAACGGCACACTTCGCGATTACTGCTCGTCTGCTCAAGTCCCACTGATCCATAACCTCTCCTTTATAGCGACAACTAGAGCTGCAGCCACATTTTACCATAAGTGGTGTTGGGCCACGATATCTATGTGGATCTTGAACCCTGGGCCATCATTTTCCAAATACTGATGATTTCTTCAGCACATATTGTAAAGTGTCAGGTCAGTGAGACATATTTCCCTGCATGTTCGGACCTTTGAAACAGTGTTTATTGCTTGCAAGTAATGTCTTGACGACGTAGTTCGTTTATTCATTTGTTTCAGAGTAGTTGTTTGTCAGAATATAGCATTCGATCGTAACTGCGATAATTAGCTTCCCTCAATACTGAACCAATTAACAGTTCTGACAAATACAAAGAGGGGATATTTTGGGACACAATTTCTCATTTAGGATGCCACTACACACATTGCTTGGTAACTGTATTTCATCTGGTTGTAGATTATGGTGCAACATAATGCCATCCCAACGTATCATGAGAGAACTCGATACTTATTCACACCAGACAAGAAGCGTCTGACTAACACAGGGAATATCGCACAATCTGATTACTCTTAAGTAATAACTTCCGATCCGCTTGCGACAGAGCTGCTCTTCCCAGTAAAGTACTGCAAAAGAGTCTTCTCTCTCACTTCTCCGTTCACCCTCGAAAATGCGCAAAATGCGCCCACAGAGTACTCACACAGCCAACAGGAGTGTGTCGCTCACCAGACGAAGCGCCGGAGTGACAGACATTCTCCCTACCACCGAATATGTCCTTGCCTGTCTTTTTCCCCACTTCTCTCCCCAGCTTGCGTCACGTGAGCGGAGCCTCCGCCTACCAGACGCGCTTTCCTATGACGATAGGCTCGCCCACGTACCATCCAATCACGGAACAGCTACTACCGCATTTATGTTCGACAACGCTTACAGGATTCCCTCATCATACGCAGGGACTTCCGCTGATAGATGGCGTCAAGTTGCACCATAGTTTACAACCAGATGAAATAAAGTTGCCAAGCACTGTCTGCAGTGGCATCCTAAGTGACAAATTGCGACCTAAAATATTCCCTCTATGTATTTGTCAGAACTGTTAATTGATCTAGCGTTGAGAAATCCTAATTATCGAAATTTCTATAGAATGTTGTATTTCGACTAACAACTACTCTGAAACAAATGAGTAAATAAACTAAGCCTCAAAATAGTACTTGTAAGCAATAAATACTGTTTAAATGGTCCGAAAAAATGTAAAATTTAAAGCAGTTAACAATCCGATGATTGGTTTTAACACCACAGTGCTTTACTAGGCATGGTGCTGTTTGGAGGTGGTATGCCGTTGCCTTCCTCCGACCTTCGAACTGACTTACCCAGCCAGTTACAGGGGGAGCTACAGTTTAACGTGGGTTCCGAACCACGTAGCTACTCGATATTTTCCACATTAGGAACACTGCCAGAGGTGAAAGAATGGGAAAATGACAGATAGAAATCTGGCGGGGATCGAACACGCGATCTTTGGATTTTTAGCCTGGCACTCTACCACTTCGCTATCGAGCATATGAAGAGAAAAATGTCTCAGTGACCTGACACCGTACAATATATGGACTTTGCATCTCTAGCCTTTCAAGGATTCTTGTTAGTTGACAAAATTAGTGCAGGTATAGTAATTGTTATATTTTAGCAGCGTATATGAGTCCCCAAGGTTAAGTGCTTAAAATTTATGTGTAACCAATATAATTAAAGTTGTCTGTAAGTTTACTCCATAATGGAAATTATGCCAGCCCACCACAATACTGCAATAAAAATAAGATAATTTAATCTTGGTGGTGCGATATGAATTACTTATTTAAGAAAAAATATATATTGATTTCGTTCTCATGATGGAACATCATCAGGGCAGATTTCGTGTACTTCTCATAAAACATTTAATATTCATAAAACAAATTAAAAGGTCTTCCTAGTACTTGTTAAAATTTCAATTTTAAACTTGTAACACGTACTAGGAAGACCTTTTAATTTGTTTTATAAATATGACTATTAAATGTTTTATGTGGAGTACAGCTCTGCACTGATGATGCTCCAACATGGGAACGAAGTAGGTAAGTAATTTTTATTAAATAAATATTTTCTATCGCACCACCAAGCTGGACATTTCCTGTTTTTATTTTTTACAGAATTCTGTTCCTGTAATTAATGATAAGCTTCCTCTTCTCATTTAAAACAATGTTGACAGCTGTTCTGCAAGGTTTAACTCAATTATGTCATTCGATCATTTTATTTCATACCTAAATATATGACTGGCAGAGGGAAAAAACATAGTTTTCACATGTATTCACAGAAGTGAAAACGGCGCCATAGCGTCTAGAAATTTACATTTTTACACAAGAAATTAAGAGAAGCATTAGGTGTTATGGGTAAACCAATCTTTCGCTGACACAGCCGAGGTACCATTGGATGGTTATTGTTTTGTACCATTATAGAGAGTGAAATTGTAATAAGGACTAAAAAATTAACATTTAACATAAAAATTACAGTAATTGTTTAATCAGTGTGGATTTCGTAAATTATTAATTCTCGTTTACACCCTTTCTTTTGACATACTTAGTAGTTTGTATATATGTGAAATACAACCAGACCGAATAATATGAATGTCTCCATTATTACCCATTTTCAAAAATAAGATCACAAAAAGTATACAAATTTCATGTAGAGACATGTAAAAGGTAAACACTACGTATGTGATAACCCTTTCTGCAAAACGTCGTACAGAACCCATACAGTTGTGAGCTAGACGTTTGGTGTAGTCCAAGGGAAAAGTACAAGCCGATACGACAAATTAGCCCGCCCTTGATTCAGAGGCAAGTTAATTAGCTTTGATTTCCTGCCAAACTGAAAGTAAGGGCTAACACCGGTGTAATAAGCTAACCTGTAGTTCCTTTGCGTGTTCCAGTCTTGCACAGCGTGTATACGCTGAAACGAGGCCTTTCAGCCCATCTGTCGGAGATAATTAAATTTAGTAAATTTCGCCTAAATTATCTTCCTCTTAAAGCGTACAAACTGTAAACAACAAAGCTCAAACATTATTTAATTAATGACACTTTAAGAGAATCATATTTCTCAGTAATTACATCGAAAATACAGCTGATAATACTTCTGCACAGGAACTACGCCCAGTCGTTTTCTATTGTTTTCTGTATCTGAGAACTTTGTTTGTACACAGTTATGACTCCTCATCTCACGTGTTTACTAAGTAAATAGGCATCTACAATGAGGTAAGCACCAACCACAAAGTTCCATCAAGAACGTTTATTTATATCTTGGATGTTCCCTAGCCAGTCGCTACTGATGTAATCATAATTACGCGCGTTTTGCAGTCGCTGTTAATGTTGTTGTTGTTATGGTCATCAGTCCGGAAACTGATTTGATGCTCTCTCCATCCTACTCTATCCTGAGCAAGCCTTTTCATCTCATAAGAACGGCAACCCACATCCCTTTGAACCTGCTTACTATATGCGTCTCTTCGTCTCCCTCTGCGATTTTTACGCCACACACTTCCCTCCAATGCTACATTTACGATTCCTGGATGTCTAAGAATGTGTCCTACCAAGGGATCCCTTCTTTTAGTCAAGGTATGCCAAACATTTCTTTTCTTGCCTTTTCAGTACCTCTTCATTAGTTACGCGATCTACCCACCTAATCTTCAGCATTCTTCTGTAACACCACATTTCAAAAGCCTCTATTCTCTTCCTGTCCGCACTGTTTATGGTCCATGTTTCACTCCCGTAGAAGGCAACACTCCATACAAATGCCTTCAGGAAAGAATTCCTTTAATAAATTAATATTCGATGTTAGCAAATTTCTCTTTTTCACAAATGCTTTCCTTCCCATTGCCATCCTGCATTTTATATCCTCTGTACTGCGACCCTCATTTGTTATTTTACTACCCAAGTAACAAAACTCATCTACCACTTTAATTGTTTCATTACCTAATCTAATTCCTTCAGAATCGCCTGATTTTCTAAGACTGCATTCCATTATCTTTGTTTTGCTCTTTGCACATCGCTAAATCAGTGGTGGCACTAAACTAATTTTTGACAGTTGCAATGTACAATTCATCTTTAAAAATCAGTTTTACTGGGGAACAAATCGATCTCCTCCGTTGAGAACGCGCGACGCATGAGAGACTTCAACGTTTCCTTCGACTAACTCTATCTACATAATGGAGAAACAGCACATCATGTGTTTGCCCTCACATGAGAAAACGTTCTTGATGACTCCAACGGTAAACGTTGCTGTCTTTTATTAACGATATTTTATTAGAGACGCGAAAACTAAAAATCTATCGTTTTTGCGAAAATTCTCAGCTTGAAGTAAAAACATACATATCCTACACACCTTATAGTGCTTCCGTCATAGTTCAAAGTGGTTATAACTAAGTGGGAGGGAGCAATGCAGTAGCGAAGCCATGATTTTGGTCGCATTGGGGCTGAGTGTCTACATGCTCCAAATCGCCGCTCATTAAAAAGAAAAAAATTAATTTTAAAAAATATACGGGGGGGAGGGAGCAATTATATATTGAATGTCGTATAACAGTAGATTAAGAAGACCTTCCTTTCTCTCTCAAGTGTAGTCCTGGGGGAAGGGTGTACTGCAGTCCCATAGTCCATCCGTCCCCCCCCTCCCCCCCCAGATGCGCCACTGGAGCAATGTGAACGCATAAGGAAAGCCACGTCTTTCCATTCGGAATCCCTTTAGTATGGAAGCATGCATTATTACTATTATTATTATTATGTTCGGGAGTTTACATTACTATCGGCCTACTTCCTTTCCAATACATTGCTGTTAAGGCTGAATTACAATCAAATAACACTTTTTTTAAAGTTCACTTTTTCCTGACGTAACAAACTTTGTAACGGAGAGAACACATTTTGAAGACGACAGGATGGCTATTTTATATAGGTGAACAGCTATGTAGTAATGTGCACTAGTGAAGCGGAATATGGCAACTGTTTCTCTCTTTTGGCCCATCAGATATTACAGAATCGTCCATGAGGTTATCTCAGATCTCTTCATAGCAAGAAATTTTATTGGTTCGTTTTAGTTAATCTTGAAACATGTTATTAATCGCTTGATTCACTGCAAAATAAGAAATGCTAGTTGCTCCAAAGTTATCCCCTTTTTGGCTATAATATTAGGTTTTGCATCACCATGAGGCCACTAAACGCGATATTTCTCCGGTACTGAATTAATTATTTTCGGGCATCTTTAACTTCACCGATTTTGAGATTCCATGTGTTGATAACTTCTGCTATTCCTGATTTTAAATCAGAAAATATGTCTGCTTTACGAAAAGTGTTTAAATAGTTACTTAACTGCTTTATTACATTTCGGATGACTGGAAATTCACCTTCAGAATGTTAATTATGCAGTTCTAAATTTTGATTGAAAATAAAATTTTGCCATATATTCCAAACGATTACTTAATTTTCCATTGAACCATTTGTCTTGAAACGAATCTTAAGGATATCTCAAACATCTTTTCTACTGCCGTGGCACTCATCATTAAAAATCTGTTTCACTTTTTTTATAATTATCGGTAAATTCGAGTAGTTATTGTAATTGATGATGAAGAATTGGAAGGAGTCGAAAATAAATTTCTCAGACGAAAGTGATAATTTGATCTTATATTTTCTACATTTTGCTTTAAACTAATTTTAATTATTTGTTACTATTGTTATATAATGCTTTTATTGTAGCCATTAATTATGATTGTGTAGTGGAATCAGTTTCCCACACTGTACTAGTGTTAGAATTCACATTGCCACTAAAGGTACTTTAATTGTGGACTGTTTATAATCTATTTATATTTCAAGTAATAGTTAAAATACGTGTTTCACTACCATATCTTAAAATGGTCATTTGTAGCTTTCATACATACTGTTCAATTCTGTCCTTAAACGTTCCCATTTACTATCGGAACCTCTGAACGATACAGAGGCCCTTACGTCCGCCAACACAGAGTCGTACCGAAACCATTCCTAGACCAACATGATGTGGTGATGTTTCCTCCACATTAATATTGTTCTGTTGCACGTTCTCTTCAGATGAGGGAACGGCGATTGCCCATCAGAATACGAAATGTTGTTGCATCTGTGAATAGAACCTGGCGCCATTCGATACGATTAAAATATTGGTTTTCCGCCGTCAAGTTTCTGTGGGCTAAATGTGTCGTGATTTTAATAGACTGTCACTGCGTAGGGGTCACTTTCCCGAAGGAGACTTTTGTTTATATTGCGTGTCCTGTTGCTGCCTGAAGGGTGCGTTGCAGTTTCATTCAGTCTCTCGACGGGCTGTTAACGGAAGGTAACGGACGTTACTGGTGGACGACCTTGGTCTTGCCCCCCTTTAACGGTTCCAGTTGTCTGAATCACGTCCAGGTCCTGGAAATAACACTGTGTAACATTCCAATGGCTGCAGCCACCTCCCTTTGAGCCTGTCCCACTTCTAACTTTCGTATGTCTCTCCGGACCATAGCTTCGGGTACGTCATGTAGTTGTGTTGAACTACTAGCTCACTTCACTATCTAACCCCAACTGTTTGTGTAACTCGTTTGGTAGAGCAAACGCAAGTTAACACCAACCCCCTGCGCAGAAACTTTCTCTTTATAACCCCTATCTCGGTTGCCGTAATGTAGTTGACTCCACTTCATAGAAACGACAGAAAAACGTCGAACCATTTTAGTTAATACTGCCGATTATAACACCTCAAAACCTAGATAGCCCAAATGCTCTCCAAATTGTTTTAACCAGTGCATATTCTTCCAGAAATATATCACGTTTTGGAAAAAAGGAGAAAGACACGGGGAGAAAGAATAGAATATTTACTAACTCAAAGCTTGAATAAATAAATGCCAGCTGATAGCACAATATTATTGACACTGTATTCACTGCTTAAGCGTGATTTATTGTAGTTCCGAGCGTTCGATGTTGTAATTGTCCTTCGTTTGCCATTAATGATTTATGATTATGTAGGGATGCTCAATAAAAATGAGTAATTCTGACTACTTACCTTCATTGCCGAGAAACAAAGTTTTATACAGTCTTATATTGACAATCACAAATTCGTCACCAAATAAATGCTCACTCGACAGTGCCTAGGTACTGACTAGATACTGACTAAATTTGGCGAGGAGATAATTCTTATACACCTTTTCAACAATTGAGCTTATTATTGCGATTAATTATGAGATGATTTAACAATTAAATCTTCTAGGATAGAGAGAGCGTTTGGTGACTGCTATTACTGATTAATGGTCCACGGTTTCAAAATCACAGTAATTTACAATTATATTATCAACTAACTCATATCCCCGTGCTTCGCAACGATTGTTGGAGGACCTGTGAGTATCATGGCTTTTTAGGGTTCCGGACCTCAGTCAGCAAAAATAGAATCCTTGTTGGATCGCTCCGTCAATAAACTCTCCTAGCGAAGATGTCAAATGTAAGTAAAAGTCATTGTCCGAAACGATGTATCTTCATAAAGTTTTTGATACACAAGGTGAAACGTGCCAAACTTAGCAAAGAAATGTCGTTAAGTATTTAATACACAAAGCTAAATCAGTAACACTATGATCAATGTTTGTTGGTATTCACAGACATAAGATTGCTCAATTCTGTCAAAAACGTTCGTTTCCTTGCTGTAGTACCCCATACTTATTACGCAGCAGCGGTGTTTATTAGTTCTTTTGTGCATTACAGCGCCTCTATCGCTTGTTTGCTGTATTACTCAATCCATACTTTAAGCATAACCTACATCTAGAACAATTTCCATAATTACACTTTTATGAAACGAAGTTGTTCCATGCAAATCCGTGAAGTATTTTAGGAGGTTAGGTATTTGTAATATATGAACATACAGTTACTGAAAACACTTAAGATTGCAATGTATCTTTTTTCCGTGATCTAATTTTGATGAAATCATGCCTATGTGTTGCCCCAATCTTAGCTCAAATTTCTTGCAAAAACCGCATGAAAATGTGTCAGTACTTTTTAATATGTTTGCGAAACGTGTTAGAAATAGGCATATGAGTTATATTCTCCATTTTAAACATTTATTTCATGATAATTCATAGCTGTTGACAATGGACTGAGGCATGGAAAGCTGAAATATAATAATAAGTATTCTACTTAATGAAGTAGAAATATCACTGAAAACAATTATTATTCTTACGGTTGGCTCTCTATCCGTTAGATGCGCTGTTGTCGCTCGAAGCGTGAGACTTAAACTTCCATAGCAGTCGTACATATACGTTAGACTGTGATAGCAGTATGTAAATATATGGATTAAACACGGCGAGGATTGTATCAGTTTATATTCACTGCGTTGAATTATATTTCGTAGAACATAGCAACCAAGAAAACTATTTTCAGAAATACGGTAAATTTGAAAAGTCAAAGAGTAAATAGTATTTTCAAAGGGTAAAAATCCGATCGCTGGCCCGAACTCCTCGCGATCACCCACAGCGTTATCTCTTAGTTCTTTCCTGCATTATGCTGTTCTTTCCAAGCATGAAATACACCTAAGAATTCCTTTACTTTGCTTATCTGATTTTGATCAAATGAAGCCTATATGTTGCCCCAGCATATTCTTTATTTATATGTGTAACACCCTATCAATGTTCATTTAGTACTTTTGGAGATTACTTTCTACAAACAGAAACATGCGATTGCTTTCAGATAAATGTTTAAATGGCGATATCTTAGTTTTTCTGATCTGAGATTGTTGAATAAAGCGTTTCTGTAACCGCAAGATATCTTCACGTTTCCTGTGAAAAACCCCTGAAAATTCGTCTATTCGTTTTGGAGATGAAAGAGAAAAATAAACATGACGGTTGTCAATGAAAAACGTTAAATTGTGATGTTTTTCTTTCCGTGATCCGATTTTTATGAAACAAAGTCTATCTGTTGTTCCAAGATACGTTGAAGTTACCTGTGAAAACCCCATGCGAATTCATGAAGTAGTTTTGCATAAGTGGTTTCTAATAGATGAAAAGGCAGACACGACGTTTTATATATACTGGGTGATGGAAAAAGTCAGTATAAATTTGAAAACTTTATAAATCACGGAATAATGTAAATAGACAGGTAAAAATTGACACACATGCTTAGAATTACATGGGGTTTTATTAGAAGAAAAAAAATCAAAAAATGTCCGACAGATAGCGCTTCATCTGATTACAAAAGCAATAATTAGCATAACAAATTAAGACAAAGCAAATATGACGTTCTTTACAGTAAATGCTCAATATGTTCACCATCATTCCTCAACAACAGCTGTAGTCGAGGAATAAAGTTCTGAACAGCACTGTAAGTGGTGAGGTATTGGCGTCGGATGTTGTCTTTCAGCATCCCTAGAGATGTCGGTCGATCACGATACACTTACGACTTCAGGTAACACCAAAGCCAATAATTGCACGTACTGAGGTCTGCGGACCTGGGAG
This sequence comes from Locusta migratoria, assembly GCA_026315105.1. Taxonomy (NCBI): domain Eukaryota; kingdom Metazoa; phylum Arthropoda; class Insecta; order Orthoptera; family Acrididae; genus Locusta; species Locusta migratoria. The sequence goes on from CM048744.1 coordinate 389,728,401, forward strand.
GCCAAGCTTGACGAAATTCGCGGCTGATCACAAGATCATCACCAAACGACGCGCGCAAGAGATCTTCTTTCACGCATCTAGCAATACTTTTTTTTTCTAATTAAACCCCATGTCATTCCAAGCATATGTGTCAATTTTTACCTCTCTACCTACGTTATTAAGTTTCCTAATTTATACTGACTTTTTGAACACCCAGTATATTTTATTAATTCAATCTTTGGTTGTGTGGCCATATTCCGCAGCACCAGACTCGTTCGTTTTTCTTTTCTTTTTTTTTTTTTTTTTTTTCTTTTTTTTTCTTTTTAAATGGTTCAAGTGCTTGTACACTTTGTTTTCGATAAATAGACTAAGAACAGTTTTTAAATAACATTTTGCACGTTAGGCCTAAGTGTTTTTCACTTAATTTTCGCTCTACTCACGGTATTGATGTCTCTTCTTTACATGTTACTACTGTTTCTCCGTCTTGTTGGCTGGAGTTCGTTTGTTCCTGGCGTGTGTTTGTCGCCTGTGTATGCACTTTTCGTGTGTTTTTGTTTCGTTTTTTTTTTTTTCCTTTTCATTCCAGCACATCACTTCACTTTTTGAAATGTATATAGATTACATATCACCTGTGATAAGTGGAATGCCGTTCTGTTCATTTATCATTTCACTACTAATGTTTGCCGAAATTAGTTTGAAATTAAGCCAAATGTGGATTATGGAACAAAACTTAAAAATTCCTAACAATGGTCAATCTAAATTGTTCTATAGTATAAAATCTGGGAAATATTTATTGTGGTAATCCTATCGCTCAGATAGGATTAAATTAAATTGATTACGATCTTTCTTTAATTAAATACATACATAAAGTGAAGCGATGCCATAAATACCAAGTAATTACATAAATGTAACAAAAAGATGGGAATGGAATCGGGTTGTGTTTTAGGAATATGGTATCGAAATCTACACTAAAAGGACTGCTCAAGCAAAGGTACAATCTCAAAGGTACGCCTTGGCAGGAAAGGCCTCCTCTCTCTCTCTCTCTCTCTCTCTCTCTCTCTCTCTCTCTCTCTTGTGTGTGTGTGTGTGTGTGTGTGTGTGTGTGTGTGTGTTTGTTGTCACCATGTTGACAGTCGGTGGATGAGACTGTCAGCGGAAAAAAAATTATCTTTGAGAAGACGTGATATCCTAAGGTTCCTGCTGCAGAGCGTGTGTGGACTGTGTAGGGACAGACCCCTAAGTGTTGCCTCCGTGCTAAGACTGCTCTCCGGCATCGGTAGCCCTAATGCGCCACGGTGCGGCTTCCGCGGCTCTGCGCTGCGGCGTCGGACTGGTGTAGCCTAGTGTAGTGTGGTGTAGTGTAGTGTGGTGTGGTGTGCCCGCCCCACAGAAAAGCACAGCACGGCACGGCACGGCAGAGCCCAACACACGCGCCGGCTCCGTGTCCGCTCCTGGAGTACAGCCGCAGTATGCATTATTCAGCAACAGCCTCCATCAGGGGACTCTTCTTTACATATTTAACGACGCCAGCTGTGCGCGCAGGGGGCTCTCCGTAACTGGAGACGGCATTCCGCCAGACGCACCCTCCTCAAAAACTAATACCCGCTTCTCAAAAAGTCGTTACATAACTCCGCGCCTTCTCAGTTTCAGACATTAGTGTCGCGATACGCTGCAAAAATGCACCACCATTGCGATACCCTGTTTTGGTATGAATCAGAGTAATTGTGTGGCACAGCGTCTCCCCTGTTAAATATGGGCGTTATAGCTGTTGTGACTTCCGTTAGTTGTCACAGAACGTACGAAATGAATTAATCCCGAAAGAATAAAGCCGCATAACTTCCACATCCGAATATATGACCCTGGTCAGAGTCACACCTCATCTACTCTGTCACTGGTTTCTTCATTTAATCCGTAAAAATAAAAATCAATTACCTCACATATGTAACAGCTTCACTAGCCCCTTTTGGCTAAGCAGTTTTGTAGTCTTAATTCTCAGAACAACGTTTGAATAAAAGAATGTTCTTGGAAAGTCGCCGTATAACTGCAAAATACAGTTGAAACGGACATTACGTTTTTCAAGGTTTTTTATTTTTTTATTTTTTTTTATTTTTTTATAGTGCCAACAAATGACTATTTAGACGATGGAGATGGTTAAGTTTTTTTTATGGTTCGTTATGGTTCTGGAAAAGTGTTAAGAAGAAATATTCCGTAGGAAATTGGGAAGATTTGAACAAACTGCAAAAACGTATTCCTTTTCAGGACTGTGTATCACAGCTGAGGAAACGAACGATATATTTGGTTTGAACCAATCAGCATCAAATTTGGCACATTATTGTATATTTTCATCGAAAAGTTTATTATGCTCTACAACCGAAGTGTACCTTGCGAAAGAGGTGGACATTATTTGACTAGTAATTAGACTGCGTCATCGTTTTACCGCTCACCATGAAACTTGGATGTTACCTTGAAAATTGGCAAGTATTGTTCGTAAATCGCGTGGAGGGGGATAGAGGTGGGGGTGAATTACAATGCCAGGGGCAGGGCATTTGTAGAGTGGGAGGAGCAGGTGATAATAGAAAAAGAGTAAGATGGAGATGGGCTAATGGAAGATCGACATAAACGCATAATGTAGGAAATATTACACATACTACTGTTTCTATCAGACAGTGGGGTCAAGGCAAAGCAAACGCTGATAAATGAAGGAGAAGGAATAGGAAAAAGAACAGACGAATGTGGAGGTACGTAGAGGGAGAGGAGAATGTAGCGGTATACGAGTGGAAAAGAAATAGGTTGAATATTCAATTCCCATACCTGTAAGCAACTGTGAAATATTTCCGGTTCGATAGTCAATGAATGAAATTGAAATCAGTTAGGCTAAAACAGATAGTCTGTTACACTTTAAAATTCTGTTAAAATACTGACTCTAACATCTTGTTGCAGGACAGAAGAAAAAACACAGGAGAAAAAGTATTCAGGTAAAAAAGGATTCTGTTCACTTGACCAGTACTTAATGAGAAATTTTAAAATGTTCGTAAAGCTATGAAACCCAACTACAGTGGTAATCGGTCCCCAAATTTACAAACTACTTAAACTCTCTTATGCATACACACACATATCCACGCCCGAGGGAGGAACCTAACCCCCAACGGGGAACTGACGCCTACTGCGTAACAAGGCGCCTTAGAGCTTCGTGCTACCTTTCATCCAACAGAACCAACAGCTGAATCCAAGTAGAGGCAGCAGAAAGCACTACCACGATATTGCACTTCATCGCGCCTACCGTCAGGAATTCAAATAGTTGCAACTTTTATAAAATCGCTAGCGTACGCGGTTGCTTTACAGCGATAACGTAGCCCTACTTGCTAGAACAGTAAAGTTTTTCTACTTTTACAATAATTACACTGGAATATCTACAAACACAAAAGGGACATCTGCATAAGAGAATTTCACACATCTACATCATCCAGGAATAGCAAGCAAGTGAGTGCCAGAAAGACTCTCTCTCTCTCTCTCTCTCTCTCTCTCTCTCTCTCTCTCTCTCTCTCTCTCTAATTGTGGTCGTCTCATCGCAATATGCATCCGCCGCAAAATTTGCGACTTGTCTATAACCTCAATAAGGGTACCGTAGAAGACGTTCTGGATCGTAAACCATGGTTTTACCGTTTTTACACTGGGGTCTTCGAGTGGCAGCAACTTATCGGAGAAAAAGGGTCAAACAGTGTTCATCTGCCAAAAACAAATCCTGTCCTCTTATGCAAAATAAGGTCCTAATGGCCCTTCTGGCTGTCAGCCATATTACGACTTTATGAGAGTAATTAATGTAATTAAAATAACTACGCCTGCCTGGACGATGGCGCTCACGTTACACAAGCATACAATGATATGGCAATAAATTTCGGTGAATAGTCCTGTAACATCAATGTAGATGAACTATGAACTACAGTTATCTTGCTGTCCTTCGAAATTGTTACCTTCCAAAACTATACATCGTTGAGTTCTGCGATACATGTCCTCGAAACTTAGCACAAATTCCTTGGGATGGTGTTCAATAGCGTTATCACGTTTCGTTTGATGACAGGAATGTCGTCAAATCAATTTTCTTTCGAAGCGAGTTTGAGTCGAGGTAACAGGAAGAAGTCTGGAGGATGTGGTGCATGCTCATGATGCACCGCCCTCTTTTTGCCAGTAACTGTTTAACGATATTGACTAAGTGTGTGCCAGCGTTGACGTGCAACTGGAACATCCACTACTATTGATACTGCAGCCATTAAAAATCAACACATAATCGAATGAATGAAAGCCATTATGCCCCTTTGGACCGACGTAATACAGTCATGTGATACCGGGGCGCAGGTGACGCAGTGGTGATTTTGGGGCACCACAGTACCCAACTGCGGTTTTATAGGAGACATGACGTGAGACCGTAAAATTGATGTGTCGTGGTCGTGGTCGTAAGATAGTGCCATTCTAACGCGATATGGCGGTTCGTGCCCGGCGTATATTTCTATATCACTAATGGGGCAAGAATTTGGCTCGACTGCTCACATGCTCTTCAAACTTTTCCGTAACTGCCAGGACCTGCCAAATATTTAATTTCAAAACACGACAGAGAATAAACAAATTGGCACGTCTATGAGTGACCTTTCCTTTACAACGAGCTGCATCAACGATGGATAGGTTTCACGGGGAGTGCGAATCTCGCATTGCACCTGGAACCTACGAAGTGACCTCATGTGACTTTTCCAGAGTTTCTGAGAGACCACGACTATTTTTCCTGAAGAAACTGCCTCCAAAACGACACATAGCAACAGATCATTAGTGATTGCAAGTCCAATGAGACGTGTTACATAACGGTCGCAGTTAGTCCAGAGATATTCGTGTTTCCACTAGTGACGTCAGAGAGTTGCCAGAGAGTGTCTATTTAGCAATGAAGGGAATGTATTACACGACGGCAACTTGCGGCGCCACATAAATTATTTGCCGTGCCCGGCAATAGTTCTGCCCACTTGGAGTTGCCAAGACCGTAATGAATCGTTGCGGTATATGTAGCCTATTATCTTCGGGCGACTAATGGCGCCACTTCCCGCCTGATAGTCCTGCGCGCTCATATACACGGCACTCGTGCACGTTCTCCGACGTTACAGTCGTTCAATAACTCGTTACTTCAATAGAGTGAACAATCGTGGTTTTTCCAGTGAACTGCAACATTTTTATTCTTTAGAGCGTAAATAAATAAAGGGGTTTCAGAAGGAAGAATAAACATTTCAGGGAGTGTTTGTATAGATGTAGCAAAGAAAGAAAATCCTATAGTGAGTTATATCTTTATTGAGTTCAGAGATACCGTCAAGTTCATTGTAAAGCATTGATCAGGTGTCAATGTGAATTATTGTTGAATGTCAGGAGTACAGTGTTAGTATTGAAATTGTGAAGTCATGCTTTAGTTTACACTGGAGATTCAGTTGAGATTTGTTGGCCAAGTCTATTATGCAGTAGTGTGTATTAGGATTTGTTGAGTATGGGGCTATGGAATTTATGTATCGGTTTTAGAACGGGAATGCTGCTGCTGCTGCTTGTACAGAATGGGGCATACGATTTTGTAACCTGAGATAATAAGATTGGAGAGTGTTGTTATATACAATGCATGACATTCGTACAGCGTCTGGACATGTAAACAAACGGAGTCTGGTTGAAGTAGGCAACTTTATTCAGCCGGTAGAACGTAGTTCTTAAACACATTAACTTCAAATTATTGGATAAATCGGTGTTCGCCGCGGTGGAGTAGCCGAGCGGTCTAAGGCACCTCGCTGCGGAGCGAGCGGTTGCTCGCCGTCGGAGGTTCGAGTCCACTCTGGGGCATGGATGTGTATGTGTTGTCCTTAGGTTAGTTTACCTTAGTTTAAGTAGTTTGTAAGCTACGGACTGATGACCAGCCGGCCGCGGTGGCCGAGGGGACTGAGGCGCTCCAGTCATGGTCTTCACGGCCACTACGGTCGGGGGTTCGAATCCCCCCTCGGGCATGGATATTTGTGCCGTCCTTAGTTGTAAGTAATTCATAAGTAGTTTGTAAGTATAGGGACTAATGACCCCGTAGTTAAGTCCCATAGACTCTACAAACATATGAACATATATATATATATATATATATATATATATATATATATATATATATATATATATATATATATAACTGATGACCACGCAGTTTGGTCCGATAGATTTACAAACATTTGATTTTGATGTTTTTGAATCGGTGTTCTACATAAAAGAGTATGGCACACATGACATATGCACAGGTTACATACATACCATTTACAGTTCATGCAGCACCTTCAAGCAGCAGATGATAGACGGTTGGAATTTTGTCATTGGATAATTTAATTCGTCAATAAATCTCACTTCTACATTTCACTGATAAATCCAATTACATCCGTAACAGCATCAGTAACATTCGTAATGTACATTGCTAGTGTGGAGGTCTCCATTGTGGAGACATATTTTCAAGAACGCTTTACGTGGTTCAGTGTGGTTTGATGAACAATCAGCCTACTGGACCTGTTGTGTCACCTCATCGCCTTTAAGGATCCGGTTATCTACATATTCTGTAAAACGAGCAGTCAGCGTTATTAGAAGTGATTCCTGAGGCGTGCCGACTCACCTTCTTGTTTTTCGTATCTTTTCGTACTCATATCGACCTCTCTTTCGGTCTGCACCGAGACTAGCGCCTTCATCATGTCGCGGCTCTATGGCCGAGGGACGTACTAGCCGTGGTAATCGCTCATGTTATGCCGGCCGCGGTGGCCGAGGGGACTGAGGCGCTCCAGTCACGGTCTGCACTGCCACTGCGGTCGGGGGTTCTAATCCCCTCTCGGGCATGGATATTTGTGCCGTCCTCAGTCTTAGATAGTTCATAAGTAGTTTGTAAGCTTAGAGACTGATGACCACGTAGTTAAGTCCCATAAGTTCTACAAACATTTGAACATTTTTGCTCATGTTATGATAAACGAGGTCTACTGGTGAGACGAGCACTCGGGCGTGCCCTGTTAACCCGGAGGGGTGGTGAGCGCGTCACTGTCCGGAGCGGATGTTTACGTACCGCGGCAGTTACTCCGGCCGCAGCCGTGTGTCCCAGAGCATATCGATTGCAAGATTAAGATGATCATCGCCATGGTTAACGAGCAGTTATTCTGATCTTCCTGAACATCTGGACACTCTTGGCATTCACTAGATCTTTCCAACTTAGTGGTTGAGCTGTCAGTACATCTTCTTGTGGGGCGTCGGACAGTCGGAAACCCATCACAATTATAAGTGGTTTTTTTCTGTGTTTATTGTGGTTCTGTTAACTTGCTCTTGTGTGTGTGCTTTGCCAGGATTGACAGCCGTCGCCAGAGGTTGTCATCTTCTATGTCATCTATGTCTTGCGTCTGTGTTCAGGATTTCTGCTTGTTGTTGTCAGCAGTTGCAAATGTGCTTCCGTTCGTTCTCTTCGTGTTGAAGAGAACGTTTGGCCCTTGACTTGCATGGGGCGTTACCTATTCAAATTTTAAAAAAATGCTGTCACGAGGGAATTCTGGTAGGTGCCCTTTCGCCTCCTCGTCACTGTCCGGGGACCGGTCGTATGTTATTTGGCAGATTCCCTCTCTTCCTCGGGATGAGTTGCCTACCCGTAGACATAATTAGGCATTTATTTTGCTATGCATGAAGTTCCGTGTATTAGGGATGATCCCTGATACGTAAGGAGATTTGAAGCGTGACTGCTGTTTCAGTTAATGTAACTGATGCTGACATTAAATCTTCAAGGAACTTGTACTCTTAATTGTTGTGTCTTAGAAAATTAGGCCAGGTTCTCTGGTGGCATGCTACATTGTGAGTAACTGATTTGTAAAACATACTAGTCAAAAGGCACGTGTTGCATTGTTCAAAATCACAGTGGATTCTTGTTTGTGAAGTAGCCTTTTACTGTTTATCGTCTGATGTTAATATGCAGAGTTTTATGGAGACATACGTAATCTGCTTTAAATCGGTTTACTTCATTTTAATTTTACAAATTTGTGGGCAGGTGCCCTTGTGTCTTTAATTAATGGTTATTGCGATTATACCTGTGATATAGTATCTTACTGCCGCCCTTCATTGTGCGATGTTAATTAAGAAATTACTTGATACTTTCTTTTGCCTTCCACATTTGTGGGCTATCACTCCCTTTGGCTACACGAATGTGTACTATATAGTAGACTTCGGGCACCAGGAGAGTGCTGTGATTCTGCTGCCAGTAAAACAGTGCTTTCAATAAATAGATTTAACAGTTTCCTCGATACAGTATTCCTCTGATGCGAGGCGCCGGTCCCGTGAACAGCAATGCCTAATTCCCTAAGAAGTGTAGGCCCTGCCACGGCAGCACTCCTATGATCCCTGGTGGTGCCTGATAGTGCTGACTGCCGCAAAACACTCTATATGGTCGCGACAGTGGCATCAGGGCCTGACGCGGTCGTACTCAGAGTGCAACGACGCCATGTAGCATGGCATGCCTACAGACAAGTGACACAGAGCTGGCGTGTATCTGCCACAACAGCTGATGACCCACCACTATTTATACCTCTTTCCCCAGCGCGTGTTTACCTATTGCATTAGTTGTGGTCGCTAGTGGCCTGGTGTGACTACATTATCACCCTCTTCTAGAAGACTGACCCCTCGGGTAGACTTCAGATCTATCTTTTCTCTGAATTACGAATGTCGCTTCCTCTCACTGAACGTATAAGCTTCATCTGTCACGTTTCAGAATTATCCGCTTTTCACAGGGAAATTTCCCTTCATTCCTCCTATCCTCTTCGTATCCCTCCTACTGGTATTTGTATTAATCTTTTCCCAGTGCTCAAATAAGTACTTCGTCTTTTACAAATAAGAACAGTTTGCAAATAGAGTAAGAGTGTTGTGGAAGATACAGAAATAATGATAGATTTCTTCTAATACCGTTTTTCTATTGGAAATGTCGAATTGACATTTGATTGAGAACAAATAAGCCACTACATCTTAAACAGTTCTTCAAAGATATCAAAGCTTAGAGGAACAATCTGACAGCAGATTAATTATTCTATATTAATCCATTGACTAAAAAATCTAAATTCAGTTTTTGAAAACTAATAGTCGGCAAACGTTTTTCTTTGTAGATATCTCACTAACAATATTTTGTTCTAGAACTTCGACTAAGATATTTTGTGTGTCATCAAATTACACTGCTGACACCGTTACCAGTGTTCTCCGTGTTTTGATTGTGTGTATACTTCATCGTAGTACAACCAGTGAGAACATTCGGGATTATCACTGTTGCTTCAACAAGATTTCTTTTCCATTGAATCTTTATTTTGCAAAATTGAGGTTCTTCTTAGCTTTTTTGTGTTGTCAGCACTCTATTCTGTCTGTGTTGCTCTTCACCTTTCTGATGAACTTCTTTTACGAATGGGCTGCTACGTGTAAGAAATTTACGCTAATATATAAATCGCTTTATTAATATCAATGATCACACAATACAGTGGAATCCACATCAGGTTGAATTAACATAATGCGTCTGATACATGGAATGTCATTTTAACATCAAATGGCATTTTCGATATATTCAAGATGTTTCCAACTACCAGATGCTCTAGCTGAAGCACCCACCTCTTAAAACACAGGTACAGCTAAGCGTTTTCAGATATATTTTCCTCACAAGTGGCAGTACCGAAAATACTACTAAATCATTACGAATCAATATAAATAAAAATTCGAAGGGTTAATTTTAAGTTATTCGATCACAGCATCAAGTCGGAAACTGCGAGATACTAACTATAAACGTAAGAAAAGCTTTCCATTTCAACCTTTCTACACAGCTTACTAACGTGGTGCCATCCACCTATTTTAGAGAAAAACCTTGCTTGTTATTTTACCGAAGTACCTCTATAGCCTCTCATTTTGCATTACAAAGTTCTGTTAGCGCGTGTTTATTTTTAACATTTTTCCGGATTACGAGCTCCACACTGGGTGAAACGACAGGTACTAGTAGGATGCACGGCTTTCCCTGTCTTACTGCAACTGTTAGTAAAAAGTGGCTCCAATCGATGACTCGTTCTTAAAGCCTCAGCCATTTATTTGTATCGTCACAAGTACGGTATATTTCTGTTGAAGCCCTTCATGATTTTGTTCGCATCTGGTGAAGAATACATTGACGCCTGAGAAGCTATTTTGTAGTCGTATGAGAAAATTTAATTTCACACGAAGGCTTTGCGCTACAGATCCAGAAAACATATGCACCCAAAAAAAAAAAAAAAAAAAAAAAAAAAACGCTTTCTAGAAACCTCTATGTTCCCTTTTTAAGTGTGTATGTAATTTTAATAATACATAATGCGCTTCTACAATCAGTAGCACAGTTTGGAATTAAAAATTTTCTAAGAAAAGCTCAATTTTTAGTGAGCTAGTGGCAATAAGCGCAACTGAACACGGCTGCAACCTTCTGCCATATAATCTCCTCCGGGTTCGGCACATGGACGAGGTCGTAACCCGTCCCGCATGGATTATGTAAATATCATCGTCCGATAGAGTGTATCGCGTCTGATACAAGTTCCCTGAACTGCTCTTTTCTAAAACTGGGTGCATAATACTGTTCAGGGATTTTATTTTTATTGTTTCTGATCTCTGATAAAACGTAATTTATGATACAGCGTTCGGCCGCCCTCAGCGCTCCCCGTTTCACTGCGCGCTGCTCGTAACCAATAAAAACTGCTGGCCGTAATAAAATGCATGATTAGGAAGTATATCACGATGAAAAATACCATTCCGAATATTTTAACCGAGAAGCCTCTATAAAACACGGTACACATTTAATACGGGTGGGTTGTGTCACAACGTGGTGTGAATTTAGTTTACTGTTGCTTATATCTTTTAACTATTACAAGAAAATTATGAATAGTTAATCCGAGGAAAAATATCTTGTGATTAATATATTAATATTACTAATTTCTGCACCAACATGCCAGTTACCAAAGTACGATACAATCATCTATTTCAGTTTTCTTGTTCTTTTCATCACTTCTGAATCTTCCAATTGTGATTTTTTTTTTTTTTTTTTTTTTTTTTTTTTTTTTGCCTGTGAGCGACATTTATAATCTGTCGCATCGCCTTAGTTAACCTACTTTTCAACAGACGGTCACCTCTAACTATTGGTTGATATTTTAAATTTCGTTTGGTCACTGATTTGAAAAAGCAAATTTTTGCAAATTGCTCACATTTAAAGATTTCTGATCTGTATGTTATGCAGTATTTATATAGATGTAATTGTTGGTAGTACTTAGTACTTTATCATAGTCTTCGTTCCCACTGAAAAGAATATACATGCGAAATCATTCATCAATCACAAAGTACAGGTAACCTAAAACTTGTTATTACCTTGTTTCACGGGGTTTCCGGTTATGAGCCCATTTTCAAGTACTTTACTGATTCCAGAGTTGTTACACCAGTGAAGAAAAACATTACACTACTGCAGATCTCAGTTTATCGACTCTAACATTGGAAGGAAGTACGTCTTACATTGCAATTTAGGTACTATTACACCTGCATTACATTATTAGAATAACCTTATGTAAGTATCTGTTCTACTAACATTTTATTTAATGACGTTATCACTTACTGAAATTATTAATTATTATTGTACCACAAGAATTGAACATTCTACTGTGCATGACCTTGCTTCTTGCAGATGAACGCCTCAGGTGACTAATATTTTTATTATCTACTACGTGTAATCTGAAAAGGGTGAATAACTGACTTCTGTCTGTTCATTCTGTATCAGATTTATGGGTGTGTCCATCTGCTTTTTAATTTCCATAATTTCTAGTTGGTTCAAATTTTGTTCATTTACCTTCTACATGTAACACTTCTACATCTATGCCGTATTTGCCATCAGTATAGTACTTGAAAATGGGCTCATAACCCTAAACCTACGGCGTACAAATAAAGTTTTGTGAAACAAGGCAACAACAAGTTTTCAGTTATGTAATTGGAAATTTTTCTCCAAGAACACTACAATCAATCAATATCACAAAGTACAAAGATGGAAGAAAAAAATATGAAAAGAAGACAATGTTGACAACAGAAATTTCTTTATTTTGTAGTAAACTAAACAAAATTATCTTCTCCTGGAAGAGATAGCTCACTCTGCAGCGCATTGCGCGCTGATACATAAATTCCTGCCAGAGTGAAAGAGTATGCCGAACCGGAAACTCGAACCCAGGTACTGGCAGTAGTATAGCTGTGAGAACGAGCATTGAGTCATGCTACGGTAGCTCAGTCGGTACAACTCTTGGCCGTGAAAGGCAAACGTCCTGGGTTCGAATCCTAGCCCAGTACATGGCTTTAATCTTAGATGAAATTTCTAAATGGTTTTCAGCCTAATCCAAGGAACGATTGTGGACCTAGTTGACATAAGTAAAGCAGCTTAGCACTAAAAGCACTCTAGTGAAACCCAATTAACGTTCGTCCGATATTTACTATTTAGGAAAAGTAAATGAATTCTAATAGGGTATGTGAAGTGCAAAATAGCAAAGATAAGTTAATAGCAAATAATTAAATAGAAACACTCACAAAATCAGAAAGTGGAGAATGAAATCAGGAAATTTGTCGTTCTTCAGTGAAACATATTAATTGTAAGGGAGAAAATTATAACATACTATCAGATTGCTGTTGAAAATAGACCAGCATAAGAAGTAAATACACGAAAGAACATCTTAAGCCCTTTACCATAAACCAATATTTAAATATTTATTCAGTAATTTTGATATCTATAGGATTAGTGCAACGTCTTGCTTAGGGTTAAATCAAATACATTTGAAGGGTACAAGAGAAAAACAATTAATGTTCACGCTTTATTTCATTGCTGTAATTTAATCTCAATGTTTTAAACGCAGTAGATTGCTGTTGTTTTTGTGGTCTTTAGTCTGTATATAGGTTTGATGCAGCCCTCCACGCTAGCCTGTTCTGCGCAACTCTCTTCATCTAAGAATAAGAACGAGAAGTTTTTAATCGGCTAACTGTATTTGCCCCTAGATCTCTCTCTACGATGTTTTCCCCACAGGAATCCTTCTTTGCTGTTGACGATTCCTTAATGCCTCAGAATGCGTCCCTCCTCTTAGTCAGGATATGCCAGAAACTCCTTTTCTCCTCAATTCTATTAAGCACCTCTTCATTAGTTACGTTTTCCACCCATCTAATCTTCATCATTTGTCTGTAACACCGCATTTCCAAAGCGCTTGAAACTATGGAAAAAATCTAAAATAATTTTTAAGCTATTTTTCTAACATTCCCTTCTTCAGAAATTAATACAAAGAGTAATACAGTCATAGTCCTCTCACAATAGTACAATTCATTACGACATACTCAGCTGTTTGCCTTAGAAAATGTAAAATAATTATGCTGTCACTTTTAATTAACCTATAAGATAACATCGACATCTCTGTAACCTCTACATCAAGTTACCGAAATTTAACCATGGCTACGTTTGAATAAATAGAACCTAGTACAATTACTTTATAGAACGGATTACATTGTATATAACTGATGCCTTAGAAGATGTAAACAATCTTCAACAAGAACACGACTCTACTTTCGTAATCATTTACACGCATAATGGAGTCTGACATATTTACGTTTTTCTTTGCTCTTCTCCAATGAAAAGCTGCAACATTTTCATCGGTTAATTCAATGTCGAAATATAAACTCTCTATATGGCAGTGAAATAGATTTTACTGTACAACAATGCAGTTTGCTGTCAGTAGAAATATAAGCCACAAGGAAACATACGAGATGCGACAATAAAGTAATGAGACTGGTTTTTTTTTTTTATTTTGCAAGTTGTGGCAATCTTGCAGGCTTGTGTAAACACAGTATCGTTTACCTTGGTCTATGAGCGGTACATCGATGCAACAGCTTAGTCGTGAGTTGTGCTGTAATAAGTTAACACTTGTTTGTGTCTCTTATCATGGAAATGGAACCCCACAATATTGCGCAACGGTAAGCCATTTCGTTTTGCATGAAACTGGGTGAAAACGCGGCTACAAGTTACGGTAAGCTTCTGAAGGCTTTTGGAGAGGAGATAATGTCAAGAGCTTAAGTTTTTCGTTGTCGTAAAATATTTAGTGAAGGCAGAACGAATGTTGAAGACTGCAGTGGACGACCATAAACGGATGTCAACTTGTCCAGGCTGCATGAACTCGTACGATCTGATCGAAGATTATGCGTGAAAATGATTGCAGAAGAACTGAACATCATTGGAGAAACGGCTCGTATAATAATAACTGAAGATTTTAGTATGAGAAAGATTTGTGCAAAAATGGTCCCCAAAAATCTCACACCACAACAGCGTGAAACACGGAAAAATGTGACAGCCGATCTGTTGGAGCAAACGGAAATCAATCCAGAATTGTTGAACCGTGTTATCACTGGTGATGAATGTGGTTTTTTTCAGTACGATCCAGAGACAAAACGCCAAAGTTTGCAATGGTGCTCAAAGGGATCACTCGGAGAAAAAATAAATTTGTATGTCAAAGTCAAAAGTGAAATTCATGTGTGCTTCTTTGATTCCAAGCGATTGTTCATAAAGAGTGGATGCCTCCCGGACAAAGAGTTAACGAATATTACTTCAAAGAAATTTTAGAAAGATTTCGTAAAAGAGTGCTTTGTGTTCGTACCAACATTGCTGATAATTGGATTCTGCATCACGATAACAAGCCATCCCATACTGCTCTGTCAGACAGCAATGTTTAACCTCAAAAAAAATTTCACTACTACCGCAGCCACCTTATTCACCAGATATCGATCCATGCCACTTTTTTTTCTATTTCCCATAGTCAAAATGGTGGTTATTGGACACCATTTTCAAACACCACAAGACGTCCAAAAAGCTGTGACGAGGGTCTTGGAGGATGTTACAGAAGTTGAGTTCCAGAAATGTTACCATCAATGTCAGAAGAATTGGAGGAAGTATGTGAAACCAGAAGGAAACTACTTTGAAGGATACAACACTAAACTTGACTAAAAAAATAAGCAACACATCAGTCTCATCACTTTATTGTCGCACCTCGTAAATACACGTCAAATGAATGAAATACATAACCACCAGCTTACGAATATATGTGTTGGACAGCAGCAGCTGTAGCGGTGTAGCGCCGTTGGCACTTGCAGGCTAAGTTGCGCAGGCTGGAGATTTAGTAGCAGCAACAGCGCGCAGCTTGCCGCGCTGTGCGGCCTATATGCAGGCGCGCCACGCGTCCCACGGCAGCCGTATTTCAGGGGCAACTGTGCGCTACGGCACCCTGCTGAATTGCCGCACGCACGCAATGGCACCGCTCTGAGCCGCCTGCCGTGTACAGCTGCAGCTGGCCAGCGAGAACAGCTGCGACAGCTTCATACAAAGAACGCACCTTCCCCCCGCCCACGAGCGAAAATTGACGTAAAGAGGATATCAAAAACTATCCACCTGGAACAAAACGGATCTCGCATGACAGTCTTCTGGATACAAGTAAGAGTTAACGGCTCAAAATCCTCGTCTGATAATACAACCAGATGTAAACTCATGCGAATCCACGTGTGTCTACTAGAAAATAATAATTGGAGAAAGCACACAAGCTGGTATTCCTAGTAAGTGGACTTGTTATTGATTAACGTTGACTGTATGCCTTTTTAAAATCGGTGGGCAACAACTTACCAAAGGTATTCATACTGGAAGTTTTGTGCATTTTTCATTATAAAATGTAAATGACTACTTAGACAAAGCATTATTTTCCTACGAGCAGATTTTATATTATACGAATCATTAATGCAAACAAATTTGTACCTTGAATATTTCGTACTTACCAAAAATGACATCTATGATCGGTTTTACATCTACGACTTTCACAGTCACACCTATTCTGAAAAGGTACCTCGATAATTTTTTGTTTGTGATTTAATATTCTTAAACTTCATATTTGTGACTTCCATATTGCAGAAAAAGGGTTCTATTTTATGAAATATAACTTTTAATTCGATTCAATCATTTGATTCATCAAAGCTTGCCTGGATGGAGAAACTGCCTCCAGTCAGGGAGGACTGACCAAAAAATTAATCAAGAAATTGTTAAATACTTTCGAATAGAGGAGTTTGTCTTCTATAGAACTGTGTTTCCCTAATGAATTCTTTCCAACAAAGGAAAAAATTAAAAACAATCCTCAATTCTCATGAGCTACCACAATTTTTCAATCCCCATCTTTAATTGGCAATATTTACCAAGAAACTATTCAACATTTACAACCTATTACTGGAATATAAATATATACCAACATATACATGTTATCCAACAATATATATAACTCAAACTTTATTTTCGACAGTTATGTATGAAATGTCATGACTTTGACCTGAATTATGACTAGTGAAGAGAAATTGTAACAAATTGGTTCCATTCGTTACAACCTTTGGTGCAGGATAGGATTGGGTGGTGGTAGGGGATGCCTTTAAAATGTTCAAATGTTTGTATAGCTTATGGAACTTAACTACGGGGTCATCAGTTCCTAAACTTACAAACTACTTACGAACTAACTAAGACAAAGGACGACACAAAAATCTATGCCCGAGGGGTGATTCGAACCCCCCGACCTTAGTGGCCGTGCAGACCGTGACTGCAGCGCCTCAGCCCCCTCGGCCACCGCGGCTGGCTGTTGTCTTTATTAATAATTTTGATCACAATATAATTTGAGAAAATCAATGGCTACTTGATATAGTAAACGGTTGTAATACTTCAACACAAAACAAGTTCAGATATTTAAGCTCAAATGTGACATGAGTTAGTGCAGAACTTACAATATTACATACCTGTTGATTACAGTAAGCAAAAGTAACCGACACTACTTAAAATATTTAAATGTTTTAAGCTCAAATGTGGTATGAGTAAGGGCAACAATTTACAGCACTAATTCTCTATTAATTACATAACAAATATATTGACCTATCAGAACCACTTAATTTACAGTTAAGATTAGCCACATGAAATATCGGTGACTGCAAAATTTTATGAATAGGCTCAACGAAACACACAATAAAATTTTAAATTTTAGGTTGCAACAAGTATACAAATTCAGTCTCTTTCACTGTGACCAATGAGGGGAAAGGGGTTGTCGAACCTTGGCGGAAGAGCGCCGCTTTGCGTGAAATACTTAACTCAAGGTGCACGGCCGAGTAACGGTGGGGGCGACTGGACATAAACAGATACAACGGCGACACTCCGCCAATTTTCGCAACCCCGCGCCACCGTCGGTAATACATTCCCCGTGCCAAACAACAGGCTGAAACAACAAGGTCAGAGGCAATATCGTAAGCAATGTATAAGATTCATCAAACGTGCAATAGTGCACTATCAATAAGTGATCAAAGATCTTAAAATGTTAAAGTCCCCTCAAAATACCAAATTTATCACCCCCCTCCCTCCCACTGTCGCTCCTGTTCATGAACAATTGAATAAAACAAGAAACAAAGACAGGTACAATCTCGCATGCAATAGTATTTGATCATAAATAATGGACTAACAACAAATATCAAATACCATTAAAACATCAGACGGCCGTTTAAATAGAAATTTTATAACATATATCCACGGTGGTTCCAATCAAAGAACAAGTCAATAAGATAAACATATACCGCCAAATTTATAGAAACAAGTTTTTACGACTCCAAATAAATATTTTAAGTAACTGTTTACAGCGATGGTAACATTCAAACCAAGCACTAAATAGATAGCCAGTTACCTGAGGACTTATTAATATACAATAACTCTTATTCAATAGCACACATGCAAGCACTAATACAACCTGATTCACTAGCCACGGGTGCGGGTACCGTTCAACAACAATTAATAACAAGCTCAAAATGCGGTACCATAGCACCTTCAATCAGGGCCATTCCACTACGGAGCTCATTTCTTCTCCTTCAATATAAGGCAACAACTACTCCTTTTAAGAAACAAGATATCACAAAGTAACATAGTACAATGGCGCTGCCTGAAAACATTGGCTGTAGGAAAACAGTCATTGAAATGTCATATAAAACACCAAATAACTGAGATAAGCAAGCAAGAAACACCGACACAGTAAAACACTTGACAGTTCACTACCCATCGATTTGTTCTTAACAGGATTAATTAAAATACAGTCAGTGAGCAGCTTCTAAAAATGTTGGAGTCGTAATTTCAGCAATACCCACAATGGTCACTCGGTATTGCAAACCGGGAATACCCACTGGAAACCATCCACACCATGGCGCCTCAGAGCTCTCCAGTAGAAACGCTATTTTATATTTGAAACATGGTCCGCATGGCCTGGCAAGCACTCATAGACTTCGCGCGTCGCGCCTGCCCGGGTACCAACTCTCGTACCGAGTTCTGTCGTGTCTCGGTACTTTCTCATAGCTGTGCCGTCCTCGAATGACCACATGCTTTTTTATCCTCCAGGGGGTTGCCTACGGGGGAAGGAGAGCGGCCACCGAAGCGACGTTAGCGGTGGAGTCTCGATAGTGTGCCACGGCTCAAGTTTATTCTAATTTATTTAACTGGTTTCCGATTTACAAGTACATCTTCAGACATGAAACTCTTAAGATGTCCTTGTAAGGCGAATATCGGTTTACAGACCTCTAAAATATATACTATTCCTCCGAAGTATCCTGGTTATTGCATTGCAGTGTTTTTGAACCGCTTCGAATAAGCGATCCCCTTCCAATTAATAATATTCTGTCGACCCCCACTCTTTCTTACTATCCCTAATAAAACTATTTTATTTCGAAGAAGCAAATTTAATCTTCTTTCTTTTTCTTCAGCGGTTGCACGATGTTTTTGTATATTTTTCAGAATTAAAAAAAAAATTAGATAATTTCTGACAGAAAAATATATTTTGTTGAACGATTGTTTCGCATTTCAGGCAAGACTCAGAAGCGAATTTTGCTCAACAAGATCTTTCTTTTCGAATTTTTCAGAATTACTTATTACATCAAGTTCTTTTACCTCTCAATTGATACCTGAAAACAATTTTCAGACTTTCCGATTATTCATCGTTAAGAAACTGTACCATAAAACAATTTGTGATCTGTTGAATTGTTAATTGATATTCCACAAGGAACTCCATAATTTTAACATTAAATATATTTCACTTAAACACACGTTTTTGTGTTGCTGAATTCTTACTAATTTGATAGTACATGTACCTCCTCTTGTGATGGAGCTCTTATCAACCCCCTCCCCCCCCTCTAGGAAGAGGAGGACTGTGCGATCATTCTAAGGGACCTAACTCACAGGTTTAAATACACTGATTTATTGTATCGGGGCCTGAATTGAATCACCAAGATGTAACTGACTCTCGGAAAGTACCAAGTAAAAACAAATAATAACAAAAATTTGAGACATAGCAGTCTTTGTAAAAAGAGTATGGAGTACGGATTCAGAATATTTGATGGAAAACGAATAGTTAAGAGCAAACTGTGGTAAGGCATCCCGAGCTGTTGGGCATTGGCGGTAACTCTGTGCTGTCGCCAGCGTCCCACAAATACCCGCGCGGCGGGAATCTGCGTCAAGTGGAAATCCAGCGGAAGTGGACGTCGCCGCAGACGCGCCTACCCGCTGGCCCCAGCGAGCAGTTGCAGAGTCCCTGGACACCTCCGGCGCCATTTCCCGGCGCTTCAGTCAACTCCTGTGGACCGCCGGCGCGCTGCTCGTGTTATCTCCTGACGGCCGTCATTTCTATCCGCCATTCGGCCTCTTTGTTCCGCTGCGGCAAAAGAGGAAGGCGCAGGATCTGGGCTGACTGAAAGAGAGGGGAAAGGGGCGGGCGCGAGGCGGTGAATGAGCGAGCGAAACAAAGAGGCCGGCGGCGCACAGCGGAAAACACCAACAGTAGCGATATCGACCGACATCTGCGCCCGCTGCGGCCACAGACTTTCGCGCCGAGTTCTCTGGATCTATCGATTCTCCGTAAGTAGGGCGTACTGACCAAGTGTATTATATGTGGCGCTTCTATATACAGAGAGTCTTGATAACCCTCGACTAACCTTGATTAATTTCTGAGATATATACAGGGTGTTTCACTAAGTGTGTTTGCCTCTGTAACTTATAAAATACTAGGTGAAGGGGAAATTTTAATGCGGTAGGTCAACACAAGAAATGTTACTCTTTCTGCGGAGCTATGAACATAGTTTATTGTATCATTTTCCAAAGAGTTACAGCACAAAGATAATTTTTTAAATGGAACAATAGTTTTTTCTATCGTGCCTTGCCGCGGTGGAGTAGCCGAGCGGTCTAAAGCGTCTCGCTGCGGAGCGCGCGGTTGCTCGCCGTGGAGGTTCGAGTCCTCCCTGTAGCATGGCTGCGTGTGTTGTCCTTAGGTTAGTTTACCTAGGTTTAAGTAGTTTGTAAGGTACGGACTGATGACCAAGCAGTTTGGTCCGATAGATTTACAAACTTTTGAACATTTTATCGTGCCTTGGATTCGTTGAAACCAGCTGCGTCCAAATCAATTTAAACTACATTCCTGTCACTGTTAGTTTTGGAGCTACACCCTTCAAAGTTTCAGGGACAGATACCACACGCTGTACATAATACATGGCTGTGTGTGGTGGGGTTGGGGCACCATGGTCCTCATTCATGGCCCGCAAGGTCGCCCGATTTAACACCAATAGATTTCTTTTTGTGGGGATATCTAAAGGATCGTCTTTATGTCACTGACCTCATATCCACAGATGATCTAAAACGGCGCATCGAGGACGCATGTCGCTCCGTCACACCGGCGATGTTACATCTCGTCTGCAGATCCTTTCCACGGCGAATTGCATTATGCATTGAGGAACCTGGACACACAATTGAACATCTCATGTAAATCAACTTCCAACCGCCATAACATCCATCACCCACCATACAGCTATGTATTATGAACAGCGTGTGGTATCTGCCCCTGAAATTTTGAAGGGTTGTAGCTCCCAAACTAACAGTGATCAGTGATAGGAATGTAGTTTAAATTGATTTGGACGCTGCTGGTTTCAACGAATCCAATACACGATAGAAAAAAAAACTATTGTTCCATTTAAAAATATATATATCTTTGTGCTGTAACTCTTTGGAAAATGATACAATAAACTATGTCCATAGCTCCGCAGAAAGTGTAACATTTCTTGTGTTGACCTACCGCATTAAAATTCCCCGTCACCTATTTTTTTATTAGTTACGGAGGCAAACACATAGTGAAACACCCTGTAGTTATCACCCTAAGATCTGTACATTTTAAAAATTAGCATTTCTCCATACATTATTTACGACTGCAAACCCAGATAGCGCTAACGTCCTTCTTGTCTCTAAGAATTCGTGCACAGTGTCATATATTATTTCTTTGAACAGCCTGCTCCCATTGCAGATCAATTTTAGCTTGTATTGTCGATTGCGAAGTGGTTGGATACAGCTGCAAATTTGAGGTTCCTACAGAAGATATTGAAGACTTTCTCGTAGTTGGGTTGATGTTTTTTGAACTTTCTTCAATTTTTGAGACTTTTATATGTGTATTTCATCTTAAATCTTGTTTTAACAAAAATGATTCATCAGATTAAATTTATAAAACCTTTATTTAGACTTCATTCGAGAAAGAAGGGCCGTATTGCAAAACTAATGACATAATTGTGAAAAAAATCCTTTATATCCATCTTGTGCAGTCATATGAAGATAATTAATAGCTTTTGAGAAGAAAAAAAAATTAAACGAAAAATAATTCCGCGCTATCTGGGTTGAAATCATAAGCTTAGAAAAATAATAAAAAAAACCAGCACACAAAAAATAATAATAAAAAAATTACAATCTTGTCATTTCTCTTTATCTTAACTGTAGGACTCCGTCTGATAAGATTTCCCTAGTACTTTATCTGGGGTCATACATGACCCCAATCAATATATAATTGCCGGCCGCGGTGGCCGAGGAGACTGAGGCGCGCCAGTCACGGTCTGCACGGCCACAACGGTCGGGGGTTTGAATCCCCCCTCGGGCATGGCTATTTGTGCCGTCCTAGTTCGTAAGTAGTTCATAAGTTGTTTGTAAGTTTAGGGACTGATGACCCCGTAGTTAAGTCCCATAAGCTTAACAAACATTTAATTTTTTAATATATAATTAATTGTGTATACTAATCATTTAGTAATCAATGACCTGTGGTTTAATACGATATGTCTATATTTTGTTTATTCATAGAGAAATTTTACAGCTATTTAAACAGGTACTTACATAAGAGAATGAAATGTGGTAATTACATATCTGACCTTAAAAAATACTCTAAGTCATAGTTTGTTTCACCTAAAAGTGTTTCACAATTGCTTAAAATTTACAGAAAATTTGTTGACAGATACAACAGGAAACATAAAAAAAACTGTAATCGAAATCGGTACCATAGCCATCCCCACAAATTTGGCATGAAGTAAATAATTCAGAATGTTCTGTCCTTTGATCGGGGTCAATCGAGCATATGCCTCGCTTTCTCTTCTGATTGTAGGGTCTTTCATATAGATATCCATTGTCTAACAGATAAATAAAACCACGCCGTTTGATACTACCAACAATTTCATTGTTCCTTGCCTCTGGTAAACTCAAGCGACGCACCACTTGCGGTTTTGTCATTTCTTTAGCCAACGCCATTAGAAAAGACGTCTCTGCGTGTTCTGTACCGCAACACAGAAGAGTCTATGGGCACTGAGAGCAGGCAGATCGAGAAGATAAAAAAATATACAGCTTATGGCCAACGTTTTGTACACTTTTTTATAGTATAGTAAGAGCTCATTTCACCAAGCGTATCAACAACTGATTTTGTTCAATTCTAATACCACACTACTTCTAGTTTTCTTTTCAACTAGACTAGTTCTGACTAACAGCTTAATTCAGTATTACCAAATTGAAATACATAATGAAGAGAATGATAATTGATTATAAATTCTATGAATGTTACATATAATCTGTCTGGCGTCATATTTAACCCCCAACAATAGTTTTCGTTAATTATTGATATAAACATTACATCTATCGCTTAAATTTTGTGAAAGATCTGCAATTATATACGGCAAAAGTCATAAAATTCTAAAATTTTACGAGAATAGGAAATATCATTTCATCTATAGTAATGATGCTTGGGGTGACCTATGACCACAGAGTCCTAGGGTTAATATAATAAGATCGCTCCCTATGAGGAGTAAATTAATTTTCATATTTGGTTTATGCTCTCACTTTACCTTTCTTCCCATAATAGATATTTTAATTTTAATGTTTGTTTTCATTACAGTAATCGTAGTGTTAGTGCGGGACAATGACGTTATACGAAAGTTTGATCATTGTCTTTCCTTCATACAAATCTCATGTGTCCCTAAGAGATTTTACCGGAGCTCAAATTTAACAATTTTCTCGTTTCATGTTTTTATCCGAAAAGCTTGCGAGTTCGGTCATTCTCGCTCAGAACAATCACGGTGTCTCGCCTTATCGCTCATACTCCTCACCACCGCATCTCGCCTTTTATTAGCACTTCCTCAAGGAGATGCAATTACTGTATTGCCTTATTTCTTCTGTTACTGCCGACGCATATGAAACGACCTCCAGGACAAAATTTTGATCTACAATTTAAACATTACGTTCTATTCATTCTGTTTTCTCCTTCCGAATTTTTCTAAGGAAACCATACATTACAAACTAGCATATTGACTATTTAATTATTGTTCCTGAATTACAACAAATAATGTGTACTTGATGAAGATGGAATATGAGAGTTTAGGAGCCATACTGTTCAAATGCCCAAGCACTTCAACAGGAATAAATCTCACTGATTCATAACTGACAAGTGGACCAACAGAAGTGTAAATATCGGATTTCGATGGGTCTCGGATATGTTGCAGAGTGACATACCTTGAGTATGAGGCTATCCACATTTTTAGCGACGGGTCTTGGTTTACGAGAAAAGTGATGGTGAAGCTCACTGCGTGATGTAAGATGAGTAAGATGTTGGAGCCAAGTGTGCGGGGCGCAGCGTTTAAAGTCTACATATACCAAGCTGGAGGTACCGTGTTCGTGTCCTATCCGGTTTCTTTTCTTTTCTTTATATATATTTCCATTTTATTTCACAGAGTATCCACAATCAGTGTACATTATGTGAAATTGGTAAATAATATTCAATGTTCACGACATTATTACAAAATCTGACTCGCTATCGCCTGCATCGCTTAAGCGTCTTACGTGTTACATCGGTTATATTGTGAAACTTTGCTTTGTCAAAAACGCTAAAAATGCGGATGGCTTCATACTCAGGGTATGTCCCTCCACAACATATATGAGACCAATCAAAATCCATTATTACAGATCTGGTGGTCCCGTTGTGAAAAAACAAATCGAGCGTGCCTAGGCGAGGACACTATTGCGTGTCTGTCTTGTAGCCAGAGTAACTTGCCCCATAGATGACTGTGAGGACCGCACGGAGGCCTGCGACTCAGGTGAGAGATACAGCCTGCTTCTCAGCTGCTCTGCCCTCTGCAGCCCTGGTGGAATAGTGTGTACGTGTCGGTGTCTTGGGGGCTGTCGGACAAGAATAACCACATGATTCTACATATAGATGTAGGTACACAGGTATTTAAATAAGTGTTTACTGTACATGTGGTCTTTATAGTGAACACCTTTTTGAACATCTGTCAGCCTATATCTATCTACGCGTAGCTGCCGCTCACAAATCAGATGAATGATAATGAAAATAGTTATGAAATGCGTCGTATTGAACTTATGTGTGCCTGAAGCGTGACCTTCAGTTACTGAGACCTATCCAGCTTCTCTGTATCACTACCGATTAATTTCATTTTGGTTGCCCGTGTCCTGCGTGACTGAACGTCGTTTTTACAAATACATGAGTAAGATGTTCTTCGCCCAGCAGGAACACGTAAGGTTGAGAACAGCTATAGGGTTAGCTGGTAGGCAAACACCCCATGTGCCTCACTACCTGTTTGGTTGAGACTTCACCAAGGAGCTTGAAATTTTCAGAGTGGCTACAGGTCCTCCCTAAAGAGGCAAATGTTACATTCTTCTACTGTCGAAAGATTGAAGACAAACTATTGTTTTTCGCATAGTCACTAAAAGTGGAAGCATGCACAGTTTTCCAAAAACAAAAGTATGTTAACAAGAACTCTAACCACCATTCTGTGTATTTTCCACATGAGGCTAAAATTTTCCTGTCATGTTTGCTTCATTTTTTCTCCTCACTCAGATTACAAAAATATTAATCAAAATGTTTAAGACATTCACAGCTAAAATTATTACACATTTCGGTTGGCGAATGGAACGAATGTTCGCACACCCACGCAAGCCATTACTTTCCGTATTCCTATCTTCGTTTTCGTTTAAACACATAAACAGGCAGTTAAAGATACACGCTGTCATGTTACACCTTAATCATAGCGCAGATGCCATGTTTTCAACGACAAATGAATGATTGTCGACCCCAGATCACTTTTTTGATGACGTTCTAACAAATGGACTACCGCGGGTGCCAACGACTATAGTGCTCTTTGTTGCACCTTGAAACCTGGAATTACGTTTTCGTGACATGACACCGACTCTGTACTTATTCACCTGAGGATGTGTGTAAAGGACATAAAACAGGTAGGGTAATTCTCAAGGATAATGAACAGTTACATAGGAATATCGGTCTTTCAACCATTTTGCCCACATTTTAACACCTTTATAATTTAACTCTTATTACTTTGTAAGTGTATTAAATATTTGGGTTGTATATGTATGTTCTATATCGAAAAGGCCAGTCTATTTGACGTCACATAAATAAGAATTCTTGCTTATTTGACGTCAGATTCTCAAAGATTACAAAGTATTGAAGTAAGCAATCGGCCACGGATGTTTGTTAATATTTGAATGAACACTTTCAAAATCTTCTGCCTCTTCCAACAATTTTTTTATGCAAGCGAGCGACGTGTCGCAGTGGAAACACACTGGACTCGCATTCGGCTGAAAGGTGGTTCAATGCCACCTCCGGCCATTCAGATTCAGGTTTTCCATGATTTCCTTAAGCCACTCCAGGCGAACGTCGTGATAATTCCTTTGAAAGAATGCCTCCGATTTCCTTCGACATCCTCACAAAGAATCTGATCATGACCTCTGTGTATAATGACCATGCTGTCAACAAGATGTTAAACCCTAAGCTTCACTCCTTTTACATATGCGATTTTGAAAGTCCATTCATACGCTTGTACTACACCAAAACACGGAACCTGCCTTAATGCTGCGCAAGATACACGGTTATAACTGTCTAAAACTCAACCGGTTATAGTCTCATTGTAAAAATTAAAACGTTGTAATCCTTGTCTTCGAATTGCTTTATTTCCTAAACCAAATTCAAATTTTTTTTCTTAAGCTTAAGGACTTATCTGCGGGGTCATCAGTCCCTAAACTTACAAACTACTTATGAACTAGCTTGTACTAAAGACGACACAAACATCCATGCCCGAGAGAGGATTATAGCACCCGACGGGTAAAGGTCGTGCGCATCGCAGCATAGCGCCTCAATGCCCTTGGTCACTCCGGCGCGGCTCCTAAACCAACTAAAAGCATTTATCAATTTCTCTAAATTCCTGTTTATCTGTGTGTAAGGAGTTGTGAATCTGCAATACTTTTTTTTTTGTTCGTGAGTTCTGTGTAATGTCAAATTTTTGTACATGTAAGATTTACTGCGATTAAACTTGATGTCTTGTACGCTTATATTGTGAAACTTTGCTTTGTCAATAAAAATTTCATTTTTTTACCAACTACGGTATATATCTCCGACATAAGATTTAGTGTTCCTACTTGGACTTACAGTTTTTGTAGGTGCTTCATGACGCAGAAAGTTTGAGAACATCTGTTATAAGTTAGAGCATTAAAATATGTGATAATATAGAAAAGTATTGCAATTAAGTATTTAAATTACGAACCATTTGCAATTTATTACTAAGTAAGAGTATTACCGTCATAATTCGCATTTTAGACGACGGGAGCCAGAGTTTACTCAATATCTGAAAATGATATTGATTGTTTTGAACAAATGACCTCTCCCTTATATTTATTTTTCAAGTGAGTTGAGTAAATACAGGTGGTTATAGTTGTAAATAATTTTCCTGTTCCACATTTGATACCCATTTCTTTTTTAGCTTCTTATCTTTCAAGGAAACCAGTAATTATTGCTAATTTCTTTCCTGTAATGAGTAATTAAAATGAAACGTAGTTCTACACTCCTTTTGTGTTCTGTCACTTCAGTTTCCCCAAATCAAATCTGAACACAGTTAGGTACGTTTAATTTATGTTTTGGTAAACTAATTGAATAGACAAGTAAAAGTGTTTCAGAAAAAAGAAGCATGTCATTTTCCACACTGACAAATCATAGCGTGATTACTCGCAGCGATTGGACCACTGTTGAAAACGTTAACGTTGGTTGCTTCAAGGAGCGCTGTAACTGGTGTTTTAGCTGCTCTGTGAAATTTAAGCTCGTTGGCCAGCACACATTTAACAAAGTAGGTTAATTTAATTAAAGATCGATGCGCGAAGCATAAAATAATTATCACAGCCATACCTTAGCTAAAGATCTTTCCGAGAACAAAAATATGTTCAAATGTTTGTATAGTCTATGGGACTTAACTACGGGGTCATCAGTCCCTAAACTTACAAACTACTTATGAACTACTTACAAACTAGGACGGCACAAATATCCATGCCCGAGGAGGGATTCGAACCCCCGACCGTAGTGGTCGTGCAGACCGTGACTGGAGCACCTCAGTTCCCGTTTTTTTGTTTTTGTTTTTTTGTTGTTTTTTTATTATTATTATTAAGGAAGGAGGAGGGTGTGGTCTTGGGGATTTATATGTTCATTAGTTTATTTTTTATTGGTTTAATTTCATCAAAATAAAACAGCCTTTTCCTGGCACACATCAAACATATTGAAAAAGAAGATACATGTACAGTGCTGTATTTCTCTCAAGCTTCTCTGTGATTTTCCACTCGCCCCGATTAGGGTTTCCTCTTCCTTTGTTTTATTGAAATGATAATGATTGTGTTTCAGTTTAACAGAACGCAATTAACCTCCATGCGGTCTTAACTAACGGATGTAGCGTGTGCATGCAGAACTAAAAACGAAAAACATTAAAGTATAGAAACCTCTGAGTGGGAAGTGAGTTTCCGGGTGGTCAACTCCAGCGCTTCTGCCGCCAGGCACGTCTTCTCGTTTTATGGTAAAGGGTAACCGTTTCATCTTGTTCATCATATGCATATTCATCGTTATCAAATCAGCTTCTCATACCCGGGACGTTCCAGCTACTTGGAGGATCCCGTAACGCACTCCCCAGAAAATTAGAAAAATATTGTTGGTACTTCGGGTTCCGTACCAGCGCCATATGTTGTTCTTGTAAATGGTTCCAGAAGTCCAGCACTTGTTTCGCGCCGTCGCGAAGCAAATAATACACCGCCTGGGCTCGGAGCCATGTCACCGCGTTCGTTTTGGCTCGTGGGTAATATGTTCTATCTGGAAATAGGACGATCTTGGGGTCGATATTTTGTTGTCCGACGCGCAGTAGAAAGCCAATCATCTTCGTCACTAGCCGCCATACTTCCTCAGAGGGCCCGCACATGAGACGGTGAGCGTCGTCGTCTAGAACCTGACATACTTGGCATAACGGAGAGTTCACCATATTGATGGCATGTAGGCGGGATCCAGTAACTTGTTTACCGTTAACCACCATGTACCATGTTGTTCTCGTTTCCGTGTCAAGTGTGGCATGATGAACTGTCCGCCATACCACCGGCCACTGGATCGTGGGGTGCCGTGTTTCCACAGGGTTGGCGGGGCGCCTACTCGTAAGTATCCGGTAGATGGCGCGAGCTGTCGCTGTTCTGTTGTTTGGTAGCTCCGTCATAACATAGCTATATTCTAGGAAAAACTCTCTGATATGTTGAAACGGTGGAGAAATGTTCTGCACCGTCACTGGCGCTTGTCGGGAAGCTGGTGCCAGTTCGTCTATCAAGATTCCGGACAGACTCTGGTGTTGTCTTCTCCATGTTTTCAATGTCGCGCTAATATAGAGTGCCAGTGTTCGATCGTAAACGTGAACAAGCCCGAGGCCACCTCTACAAGTTGGTAGTGTCAGAGCCTCATATCGGATCTTGAAGAGGGCTCCCATACTGACGAAGTATCCAAATGCTGCCAGTATGCGTCGGGCGATCATTTTTGGCATCGCTAGAATCTGTGCATAGTGTGGAATGCGTGACGCCAAGTATATATTTATATAAGCGACACGTTGAATCATATTTAATGTTCGCAGCGCGTTCGCTCTGACACCATTTCGTATGGCTATGAGCAACCTCTTAAAGTTGAGTGCGGCCGTGCGTCGTACATCATTCGTGAAGAGAATTCCCAAATACTTGATTCTGTCTCGTAACGGGAATGGCGCAACGCAGTCGACAGGTAGTCCTGTGCCTATATTCAAGGCGACGGATTTGGCCACATTCATGCGGCTGCCCGTAGCGGCACTGTATCGATTGATCCAGTCCAAAGCCGCGTTAACGTCGTTGCCGTTCCTCACCACCAATATAAGGTCATCGGCATATGCTTTGCAGTGAAACGTATAACCACGCATCGTAATGCCTGTCAGGCGTTGTCGGAGGCCGCTGAGAAGTGGTTCACGTGCCATGGCATATATGATCGTGGACAAAGGACATCCTTGCCGAATTGATCTCTTAATAGTAAGGGGTCCAACCAAACGCCGTTAACGAGCACTTTAGAAGTGGCCCCGTGTAAAATTCGCATGACTATGGTTATGTAGGGCTGTGGGAAATTCATTCGTGTCAGCAGTTTTTTAATGTAGGTGTGGCTGACCCTATCGAAAGCACGATCGAAGTCTATGGAAATCAGAGCTCCACGTAAATGACATGTTCGCCAGTGCGATCGAATCGCGGTATTCACTGAGTGCCGTCTGGATGTTGTTGTCGCCGCTGAGGGATGTCTGGTCAGATGACACCACGCGATGCAGAACTTTTTTAATTGGTGCCGCCATCAGTCGTGTGAAGATCTTAAAATCACAATTAAGTAGTGTTAGGGAGCGATATTCTCTGAGTCTTGTGCTGCGTGATGTTTTAGGTCCCCTCGGCCACCGCGGCCGGCTTTCCGAGCGCCCGAAAAAATTCTGGTCCTATGTAAAATCGATAAGAGGGTCAAAGCCCACTGTGCAGTCATTCCGGGGCAGTAATAGAAGAAAGCAAACGGAAAGCTGGAATTCTAAATTTAACCTCAGGAGGGCCGCAGGAAATGGGCGACATAGCAATAGGTATTTTCGGTGTAGAGAAGCAGCTGAGAGAGCTAAATACGAGAAAGTCTGCTGGTCCGGATGGAATACCAGTTCGGTTTTACAAAGACTATTCTGCGGTATTGGCCCCCTACTTAGCTTGCATTTATCGCGAATCTTTAATTCAGCGCAAAGTTCCTAGTGATTGGAAAAGAGCGCAGGTGATTTCCGTTTATAAGACAGGAAAGAGAACTGACCCACACAATTACAGGTCAATATCGTTGACATCAGTTTCATGTAGAATTTTAGAGCATATTCTCAGTTCGAATATAGTAAATAATATTGAAACGGAAAAAGCTTCTTTCCATGAATCAGTACAGGTTTAGGAAACATCGTTCATGTGAAACTCAGCTTGCCCTTTTCTCACATGACATCTTGCGAGCCATGGATGAAGGACAACAGGCGGATTGTGTTTTTCTGGACTTCAAAGAGGCGTTCGACGAGGTGCCACACCGCAGACTGCTAACGAAGATACGAGCTTATGCAATAGGTTCACAGATTTGTGACTGGCTGGAAGACTTCCTAAGTAATAGAGCGCAGTATGTTGTTCTCGACGGAGAGTGTTCATCAGAGACGAGTGTATCGTCAGGCGTGCCCCAGGGTAGTGTGATAGGACCGCTATTATTTTCTATCTATATAAATCATCTGATGGACAGAGTAAGTTGTAAATTGCGGCTGTTTGCTGGTGATGCTGTGATGTATGGGAGGGTGTCGTCGTTAACTGACTGTAATAGCATACAGGATGACTTAGAAAAAATTTCTAGTTGGTGCGAAGAATGGCAGCTAGCTCTCAATGTGGAAAAGTGTAAGGTGATGCGCATGAGTAGAAAAACCAATCCCATAATGTTCGAATACAGCATTAGTAGTGAGCTTCTTCATGCTGTCGCGTCATTCAAATATCTAGGCGTAACATTGCAGAGCGATATGAAATGGAACAAGCATGTAAGGACAGTTGTAAGGCAGACAGCCGACTTCGGTTTATTGGGAGAATTTTGGGAAGATGTACTTCACCTGTAAAGAAGACCGCGTATAGAACGCTTGTACGACCACGTCTTGAGTATTGCTCAAGTGTTTGGGACCCGCAGCAGATCAGTTTAAAGGAAGACATAGGGGCGGTTGAGAGGGAGCAGCTAGATTTGTTACCGGTAGATTCGACCAATGCGCGAGTGTCACGGAAATGCTCCGGCAACTGCATTGGGGATCGCTGGAAAAAAGACGACGTTCTTTTCGTGAATTTCTGTTAAGCAAATTTAGAGGGACGGAATTTGAAGCTGAGTGTAGTACGATGTTGCTGCTGCCTACTTATATTTCGAGTAAAGATCACAAAGACAAAATAAGAGAAATTAGGGCTCGTACGGAGGCATATAGGCATTCTTTTTTTCCTCGTTCAG
This sequence comes from Locusta migratoria, assembly GCA_026315105.1. Classification (NCBI taxonomy): domain Eukaryota; kingdom Metazoa; phylum Arthropoda; class Insecta; order Orthoptera; family Acrididae; genus Locusta; species Locusta migratoria. The sequence goes on from CM048744.1 coordinate 389,760,176, forward strand.
TTTGGGAGTGGAATGGGAAAGGAAATGCCTAGTAGTGTTACAGTGTGCCCTCCGCCACGCACCTTACGGTGAATTGCGGAGTGTGTATGTGGATGCGGATGTGGATGTAGAATTGTCCTAACTTAATACTGTGGCCGGAGAAACGAACAACTTTGTTTCGTCGAATTCCTTATCGCCGCGGGCCACAGGCGACACCTGTCTAAATGACGGATAGAGCAACCAACGGGTCATTCATCTGCGCTATTACATTAAGAACATAAAACACTTCAAAAACTGTCTAAAAATGAAACAGAAAATGTAAACATCCTTCCGAAACAATTTAATGACAGACTCTGAATTCGGGGTGTTCTTTCTCTTACTCGTTTTCCTAGTGGCACTCCGTTTCGAAACAAAGTATTGCAAAGTAATAGATACATTTCTTTGCTGGTAACGTAACGTTAAAAATGATATACAGGCAGTAAGGCGTTATCAATGTTCTTTACAGCAGAAGGTTATAATATACATGAGGATGACGTAACTCACACACTTAATGGTAGGAAAAGCTATAACTCTGTCATCAACGAAATCTGCCATACAAGTGAAAATCCATTTATTGTTTCATCCGTGGATATAACACGACGCTATGGTGGTTTCGTCAATCAGAATTTTAAGTGTGGTATCAAAAATGTAAGTCTTTTATTTCTCAGGCGTTTTCGTTAATCACACTTCGCCCACTATCATCATAGACGAGAACATAAAACTACAGATATACTCATGGGTAAAATGCTCCCTCCCTCTAAAACTGTTTAAATGGACTGTTATTTACTGTTCATAAAAGACGGTTAATTACCGACTACAAATTTTGTAACTGCTACTACAACAACAAGAGGTAGAAAGGAGAAAAAAGGAGAAACATATTAAAAAATCTCATTTCAAGAGATAAAAATTACTATTTGTTTGTGGAAACCAAGCGGGAATCGGACGAGCAGACACAATTACAGCAGAAAGAATTAAACATAATCAAACTTTGGCACCGGAATTTCTGTATGCATGATATTCATCGATATTAATAGCCGACAGATAAATAAATATTAACCAAGTCCGTTTTCCAGGGAATCTTGGAAAGGAACTTTGTAATTATACGGAAATTGCATTCAGCAATACCTATGTGTGGTAAATAGCTGTCATATGGTTGCGCGGAAAAATGTGAGAGTTTCTGTGATCACAAGAGTGTTTACAAAACGATTCGGATGGAAATTGTAATTACTGAGTAGTTTCTATTATATTCGCTACTGCTTTTTATGTTCTGACTACTTTCATTCAGATTTAGTTCCGAAACGGAGAAAATTACAAGAGCAAAATATATCTATACTAATAATGATCTGTAAATGTAGGCCTGTCGCTGTCCCCTTCAATTTTCAAAATTACTGGATGAATCTTCATGCGATTTTCATGGGAAACATGAGAAAAGTTTGGGTCAACATATAGGTATAATTTTATCAAAATCGGATCGCGGAAAAAAAGATATCGTAATTTTAAGTGTTTTCAGTAACCGTCGTGTTTGTTTTTTTAAACATTAAAAACCTCTTATCTCCAAAACTACATCACGAATTTGCATGGGGTTTTCAAAGGTAACTGGAGCGTAACTCTTGACACCATGCAGACTTCGTTTTATAAAAATCGGATCACGGAAAAAGAGAATATCGTAATTTGAAATATTTTATCAACTACTGTCATGTCTGTCTGTCTCTTTGAACACGTCTATATCCTAAACTACTAGACGAATTTTCGTGGGGTTTTCACACGTAACTTGAGCATATCGTGCGGTTATACAAAGTCTTCAATAATTAAAATCGGATCAGAGAAAATAAAGATATCATATTTTAATCATTTGCTTAAAAGTCATCGTGCGTGTCTATTTGTTTAAGGTAATCTCGAAAAATACTACCAAAATTTTCATAGGTTTCCACAGGTAAATTGAAAATAGTTTGGAGAGTAACAAAGGCTTAATTTCATCAAAATCGGATCAGAGGAAGGAAAGATATCGTAATTTGAAGTAGTTGTGTTTACTATGCTTATAAGTATGGTGTAGTACAGCAAATCTCCAAGAGTACTAAACGAACTTTCATGAGGTTTCATAGGTCAACTGAGAGTACCTTGGGGCAACATATAAGCTTGATTTCATCAAAATCGGATCAGGGGAAGAAAAGATATCGCAATTTGTAGTTTCTGGTGTATGCTATGTATGAAATGCAGCGTAGTATAGCAAAGACCCGATAGAGGCGCTGTTAATGACATAGTATACCATATAACTAATAGATGGCTACGCTGCTTTGTTTATTTTCATGACTAAAGTGTAATACACTAAAACAAAGGGCTATGATTTTCCTTACGGCAACGATGTACTGTAATGATGTTGGAAATGGCCGTTGAATCCTTTTTGTAAAATCACTCACGTACAATGAGGGGAATAATTCTTTTGTTGATAATGAAATAAATAATAAACATTATTCCGATCATTAAATTAAGATCCCCCTAAAACGAATATTTCGTTGGCAAAGTTAACATACTAAACCGTTGGCACTGCAACTAAAATTTAACCCAGGTACGGCACAAAAACGAATTTTTTTACTAGCTGTATCCCGCATGCCTTGCAAGCTCATGGAAAGCAAAAAAATGCTTCTTTCCGCGGCTAGCATTTGAATTTAAACGACATTTCTGATTTCGGTGTATCCTCATTACATTTTGAGAGCGTTCAGTTTAGGAATGCCTCGAAAACGCAGGAAAGGACAAAGTGAGGCGACTTTAGTTACATAGTACACCAAATAACTAATTATGGGGTTGCTGCGTGTTTTTTTTTTTTTTTTTTTTTTTTTTTTTTTTCATAACTATGGTGTAATACACTACAAGAAGGGGCACAATTTTACTTACGCTGCGGCGTTGTGCGCTAATGTTGGCAACGGCCGTGAATGCTTTTCCAAAAATCAGTCACATAGAATAAGGGAAATAATTCATTATTTTCACGATGAAATAAACAATTTAGGCTGTTCTGGTCAGCAAATTAATCATCCTCCTAAAGCGAATAGTTCGTTGCGAACGATAGCAAAATAAAACGTACTCTGCAAGTAAAGTTTAGACCAGGTAGGACACAATTTTTTTTCTTCCTAGCTGAATTCCATATGCTTTGCAATGTCATGCGAAGAAAAGAAGTGCATCTTTCAACGGGTATAACAACTAAATTATACATAGAGTAGAAATATCTGTGGAGTGAGCATTGGCTTCTGTGCATCTTCCAACATTAAGCTGGAATTACCAAGTGATACTGAGACAAATCCACTCTTTCCACACTTTTATTTTCTCTTAGGGTTGGTTTGTATCGCATTGGCTGCAAAGAAGCCCCAACTCCTTTTCGGAGAGCAACCACGTAACATGAAATACTAACTAAATAATGTATCACATAAGCAACAAGAAAGTTGAGGAAGCGTCGCTAAAAGGGCCATTTAACCGAACAAAAAAGGACCTAGATGAGGTCATCGATTGGTAGATTTTTCCCAATATCAGGAAATATTCCACCTTCATGTTGAGACATCTGAATGCTCACTCCAGAGATGTTTCTGCTCTGTGCCTGCTACTAGAGATAATATAGACACGCGAGAACAAACTCGTCAGAAACCTCTCTGCTTTCATAACTGTGCGGTACAATACTGTGATTAGAATTTGTAATTACTTACTTTTGGTACGGACTACATTAAGATAGAGAAAGACGTCTTCTTTTGCAGAGACAATTGTTATAATCCGACTTCTGACTATACAGTTCTATTACACAAGATCGATTTCAACTTTGTGCTTTACGGAGCAATCACTGCAGGACGTGAGGACATGTATTAGCTGAAAGAGTGGTCGATACTGCTAACACACTCAAGACAATTCACTGGAAATACTACTATATTTTATGGGAAGTTCTATGCAGACGATCAGCTGACGCCATTCCTTCAACGATTACCCAGACTTACTTTATCGCACAGTGACACCACCATGACGTCTTATTTAAACAGACATGAATTGCTCTGTTGATGGAATTACCAGATTTTCAGTATTCGTCGACTTTTCGACAATAGGGAGCACTGCATACAGAATAACTACATTGTCCCCAGTGCAACACTGCAAAATACTGATACTTCAGCATGCACTTACTGTGAGAGATAAACAGAATCAATTCATGGTACTGTTATTAGTATTTCTTATCTCAGCGATAGAAGTGTCTTCAGAAGTTTACGCCAAACATATAATTACATACCGCTTTCTTAACTTTATGAAAATAGCATAACATTGAATTTAAATCGTTTCGGAGTACGGACTTCAATTTCACTTTTTGTATGAAAAACTTTATGCACATTCATCGTTTCCGACAGTGACTTTTTCGTAAATTTGACATCTTGGTTAGGAGAACTTAGTTTATTGACAGAGCGATCCAACAAGGGTTCTGTTTTTGCTGACCTAGGTCCGGAACCTTAAAAAACCATGATATACACAGGTCCCTCTTTAACAACCGTTGCGAAGCACGGGCATATAAGCTAGTACATAATAAAAATAAAAATGTACATTATCTGTGTACAGTGGCGGATACAGAATTTGTTTCTGGGTGGCGTGGGGGGGGGGGGGGGCAGAAGCCTGAGCAGGATGAACATGTCCTTAAGGACTTCAAAATGTTCAAATGTTTGTTAAGCTTAAGGGACTTAACTGCTGGGTCATCAGTCCCTAAACTTACAAACTACTTATGAACTACTTACGAACTAGGACGGCACAAATATCCATGCCCGAGGGGGGATTCGAACCCCCGACCGTAGTGGCCGGGCAGACCGTGACTGGAGCGCCTCAGTCTCCTCGGCCACCGCGGCCGGCTTAAGGACTTCGTGAGACTAATTATAAAACACACACTCAGATATATATGTATATTTCATTATAGTTATTGTCACATATAACTGCTATAGGAAACACAAAATATCTCCCAAAGCCCTAAGCCACAGTCGCTTCTTAGAAAAAAAAAATTAAAAAAAACTTTTAATTCACTTCCATCTAACTACCAATGCACTATTAGTTTCTGCGCATTATGGCGTTATTTTCTAATGACTATGATCACAAAAATATGACAATGATTCACTCATTAAACACTGTAAATTGTCTAAATTTACCACAAAATAATTTAGAATAGCAAAGATCACAGCGTGAATACCCTGTGTTCTGGTGTGGGCACACTTGTTTCATCCATCTTCATTAAGGATGAAACACTTGCAACAGCTGAACACTGGGCATTCAGGCTCCAAATTTAATTCAATCTGTAACTGATACTAAGCTTTGCCAGGTGGGTATATGCGAATCCCTATACAGAGGAAGCCATGCAAAATTGGTTTCTCTATATATTTACAACTTTGGAATAATTGGACTATGAGAATGACCACTTGAAAATTCAAACAATTGTACAATATGGTCGACAAATGTTTTGTACATATTAAATGAGCCAAATGACTTAATGGAGACTGAACAAAAACGTAAGACATAGTGTTTAAAAAAAAAAGTTGAAATGTTAGTAGTCCAAAGGGACCAAACTGCTGAGGTCATCGGTCCCTAGTCCTACAGTCTAATTTAACTTATTCTAAGGACAAAACACACACCCATGCCCGAGGAAGGGCTCGAATCTCTGGTGGGAGTGGCCGCGCACTTCACGACGTTCCGCCTCAGATCACACGACCATTCCAGTGCGGCGCACATGGTTTGATAAATTATTAAAATGTTCACTGTTTAATGTGGTTCAATCATTGTAATATTTTTTTTTTTTAAATCATAGAAACTTGAGAATGACTTCATAGTGCGTCGAAACTAGTAATGCATTGGTGATTAGATGGAAGTAAATTAGTTTGACAAGTGAAGAGGATTTTACTTGGTGATGCAAAACATCTGCACTACTTGAAAGACATCCTTCTATTTCGTATCGCTATTAACGTTACGCTACCCATAGACGCGATATATTACGAACACATTGTTGCGGGTAACGTTTCCAACATGGCGACGCTGCCTTCTGCTCGCTAATGCTCGCCCCCTCCCCCCTTCCTGGGCAGCCATAGTACACGCCTCCTGCCACTGCCAACAGCCAGCGCAGGAATCGTCAACAGTAACTGGGGTAGCTGTGTCATTACCAAATAATGCAGAAATTGGAAAAACAGCGTATCCTAAAAGGTCGCTCAATTACGGGTCAGAAACTAACAGCCAGTAAATACGAGTATGTCGCGCTAAATTTGATATTCTCTCAAAACCTACAATCAGATTTCCTGTGTTTGCGTTGTACTGAAACAATTTCTTCTTCATTCTTTGTAAAATTGCTATGCAATACGATATACGTTTTCAATAAACTTTTCGCGATCACCAAATTATACTTGACACGTCCTGGCAGATTAAAATTGTGCTGCAGAAACGTGATTCGATCCTGGGACCTTTGCCTTTCGCTGGCAAACGTTCTACCATCTGAGCTATCCTGGCAAGCTTCACGGTTCGTCCACAAAACTTTACTTCTGCCTGTACCTCGCCTCCTACTTTCCAACACAGGAGTTCTCCTGTGAACCTTTCAGGACTAGCAATTCTCATTCTGGAACCATCCCTTAGGCTGTGGCTGAGCTATGTCTCCACCACAGGCGATGAGGAACAGGCAAAATTGAAGTTGTGACGTCTGACTGTGGAGCGTGTCGGGATAGTTCAGACGGTAGGGCGCTTCCTCGTGAAATTCAAAGGTCGCAGGTTCGAATCCCGGATACAGCACACAATTTTAATCTGCCAGCAAGTTATATCTCAGCTCACACTCCGCTGAGTGTGAAAATTTGATTCTGAAAATTGTACTTGACTGTGTTATAAGAATTTCTACTACCATGAAAATCCCTTGTATCTGATATGCGGAAAATGCAATTGAAATTTCTAATTTGCTCCAATATCAGGTATATCGAAACGTGTAGCTTAGTGTCTAGGAAAAGTATCAGATAAACCGTTTACCGATAACATCTGAATGCTCCAGCATGAACGCAGTCCTAAGTATTCAGTTTCTTTTACGTAGTTTATTTACATATGACTAAAACATACACAATCAGGAAACAATAAACAACTTTTATTTATTTTTATCGTAAATTACTGAGAAAAAAGAGCAAGAAGCAATTAAATGGAAGCATAAGACAAAAAGTCAAATACGTTATGATAATTACAGGGATTTTGCATTTTTAAACTCACAATTACATGCTGCCGGTAAGTAAAAATTATTCTAATGCTAAGATTCTTTCCCTCCCTCCCTTTAATCACCATCTCTCTCTCTCTCTCTCTCTCTTTCTCTCCTTTTCTCCTCCCTGTCTCTCTCTCCCCAACTTTTGTCTCTCCCTCTCTCATTGTTTTCGTCAGGTCAGGTCATCTGCGGGGGGGGGGGGGGGGGGAAGGGCACGTGTCCCTGTTCCCCTCCCTCCTCCCCTCCCCAGAATCCGCTCTTGTTTGTGTATGAATGAAACAGGAAATTTCTGCCCATGGACGAGCTGTCTTGTTGATCGGCTATCACCACTTTCATTGAAGCCTGTCTACCTTATTGCGCATGTATTCACTTACATACTTACTAACTGGTCATACCACACTTGAAAGTTCATTAACGCAGCAACGTGTTTTCGCCATCAATCCTTGACTTGCGCTATTTCCTTCGAGTCGCCTTCAGTACCCAGGCTCCTCAAATCGGCCTTCACACTGTAGTCCCATCTACGCCTAGAAGGACAATTCCCTCTAAGTGCCCTGCCAATATTCTGCGCGCTGTCCTGCCTTCATCCATTCGTGCTACGTGACTCGCACATCGCAGTCTACGTGATTTAACATTGATTATGTTAGGGCTACAACAGAGTTCGTTAGAAACCAAGTCCCAAGAACAATAGTTTGGCATATTCTTATCTTTAAATTTCTAGAAAATAACCGTGACGACAATAATCTATTCAGGAGAAGTAGTAAGAATTTCCAGCAAGTAATATTTTCCTCAGTTCGGATACAATCTCATTTCTCGATGTAATCTCCACACCTAAATATTTAAACGTTTTCACTTTTCCAAACTGCTTGTCACCAGTTCATTACATTTCCTGATCTATTGTTGTTGGCATTCTAGTAGTAACCTCAGACCTACATCTTCACTAGCCTTGATTAACGCGTTCGCTTTCGCTGTTTCAGATTCTTTCCTATCGCTAATGATGTTTAGATCATCTGAATATCCTAATACTCAATAAATACATTTAACTCTAAAGCCTCTGAATTACCTGCTGACATTCGCACAAAGTACCTGGGACAGAGCATATCTCTTCTTAGTCAGTTCTTTATTTCGAATTTATTTCCCCAAGCGTACTCCTTGTATTGTGCTTTGTATTTTCAACCTCGCGACTATGACATACTTCTTTGGTGTTCCAACTTCCAAAAGAATTGTGTACAATTTGGTTAGAAATACTGAATAATATGCTTTTTTATAATCTATGAAGAGGTGATGAACCTGTTTATTATATTACCATTTCTTCTTCAAATGAGTTGCAGGATGATTGTTTGCCGGCCGCGGTGGCCGAGGGGACTAAGGCGCTCCAGTCACGGTCTGCACGGCCACTACGGTCGGGGGTTCGAATCCCCCCTCGGGCATGGATATTTGTGCCGTCCTAGTTCATAACTAGTTTGTAAGTTTAGGGACTGATGACCCAGTAGTTAAGACCCATAAACTATACAAACATTTGATGATTGTTTGTATTATAGTAGATCAGTCCCTCTGAAAGCCAACTTCGTAATCCTCCACAATTTAATCTGCAATATTGTGTAAGCCTACTTACCAGAATATTCTAGAATTTACTGAACATACTGGCAATAGCAATATCACACTATAATTAAAACAAACCATTTTGTCTCTCTAAATTGGGTTCAGAATTGACTCCTAATACTCTTTAGGTATTTATCTCTGAGTTCCATACTATATTAATTACCGTAATTTATGAATTACGTCTACCAATTTCTATTCTCCATTTTTTACAAATTCTGCAAGCATGCAATCTGCTTCCAGTTCTTTATGGCTTTTCAAATTGTTGATAGCATCTTTTACTTTAGCTTTGGCTCAAGTACCTGCGGTTCTGCTGTATGTGTATCGTACGCCTTCTAATTTCCTTCTTTGTAGTAAACATTTGATCGTTCCTTAAAACATACCTTCCATTTACTTAATATAGCTCCGCAGTCTGTCAGTATGCCACCGCCATCTCCTCGAATTGCATTTTTCCTAGCCTGGAACCCCATCCTGTATCCATTTATGTCTAGGTAGAGTTACCTAATATTTTTTTGTTATACTGTCAGTTTCCATTTCTTTAATCTGATTTTTCAAATAATCCACTTCCTTTGCCCGTAACCTAGATCAATTTCCCTTCTCACGTTCAAAAACTCCTGTCGCTTACTGTTTGCCGGCCGCGGTGGCCGAGGAGACTGAGGCGCGTCAGTAACGGTCTGCACGGCCACTACGTTCAGGGGTTTGAATCCCCCTTCGGGCATGGATATTTGTGCCGTTCTTAGTATTAGTTAGTTCATAAGTAGTTTGTAAGTTTAGGGACTGATGACCCCGTAGTTAAGTCCCGTAAGCTATACAAACATTTAAACACTTTTTGCTTACTGTTTCCAAAAATGTTTCAAATGTTTGTATAGCTTATGTTACTTAACTACGGGGGTCATCAGTCCCTAAACTTACAAACTACTTACGTACTAGCTAACACAAAGCACGGCACAAATATCCATGCCCGAGGGGGGATTCGAACCACCGACCGTAGTGGCCGTGCAGACCTTGACTGGAGCGCCTCAGTCTCCTCGGCCACCGCGGCCGGCTTACTGTTTCTCATTGTATCCGAAACTAATCGCGATTTTCTCCTTTGCCAGTTTCTTCCATTCCTCATCAAACCACGGTTTACGCCTACTCATTTTTAATTTTAATTATTGTAGCCCTACCTCTTGATATTATTGTTAACAGTGATCCACTGTTTATTTAATCCTCGTTCTGATCAAATTATTTCAAATTTCTGCCATGTAACTCCTGAAATTTTCATCAATTTGCTTGTCAGTGTCGAATCTAACGAGTTCTGTAATGTGATATCTAGATGTTGATAGCCGTTGGAGAACTTTCGCAACTACGAGAAAATGATCAGAATCGCATTCACCACGATGTAAAAATTTTAGGTTTACAGTAGTATCAATAGATTCAGTTACTTATGAATCGTTTAAGCGTCATGTGCTACGTTAGATATTTTCTACAAACTTTGGAATTAGTCCTTAATTATGGTTCATGCACATATAACGTGTCAAAAATGAACCGGAATTGGCTGGTCGTGTTTTCGATAATTCCCTGGTGAGTCAACACCACAGACGTTAGCGTCGGCAAAGTGGGATGAACAACGGACTTGGACAACCGAATGCTGTCCCCTCCGAGTGCGCTCAGCCAAACCATCCGTGTCTCGGGAACTTTCGATCCCCCTGCTGTATCTTCGTTGTGGGTCAAGCCTGAATTACCGATGACTAATACCACCTGCTATAACTAACTGCATTTCCAAATTCTACTATTCTGCACCTTACAGTGGAAAACCGCGACTTCTTTTACTCACTAATCACGGATCATAAAATGTCTAGGTCACTTACACGGTAAATCAGTCAGAACTACAGGCCGCAGATTCAACTAAACAGCTAGGAGTAACAATTAAGAACAACTTGAATTGGAAAGAACACATAGAAAATATTGTAAGGAAAGCGAACCAAAGACTACGTTTCGTTGGCAGTTCTACTAAAGAAACTGCCTAAATCACATCTGTGCGTTCTATTTTGGAGTATTGGTGTATTGGGATACCCATCAAGTTGGACTGACGGACGATTTAGAGAAAGTTCAGAGAAGGGCAGCTCGTTTTGAATTATCACGACATAGGGGAGAAAGTGTCACGGGCATAATGCACGAGTGGGGGTGGAAAACATTAAAAGAAAGTCGTTATTCGATGCGATCTGGTTGCGAAATTTCTTTCCCAATTTTCTCTTCTGATTGCGAACATATTTTGTTATCACCCACATACACACGAGGACATATTCATCATAATACGGCCAGAGACATCAGAACGGAAACAGAAGGTATTAGGTGTTCCTTTCTCCCGAGAGCTATTATAGAATGGAACTGCAGAGAAATATCATAAATCGATAAACCTCTGAAATGCATTTCAATATCAATTTAATACATTGCCGAGGTGCTATTCCGCTGCATGGAGAGCCTTTGCAGTAGTGGCAATTATCTTTGGAACACAGAAGCTGAATTAAAGTTTGTGACGTGGAGGGAAATCGTACTTAGACTATTCCAAGGCACCTTAATCGTTAGTGGTGTAGTGGTCTAACGGCTTCGATTCCCGGTACCGGAACGCAAAAAAGGATGAAAAATAAAAAAATAAAAACGGATAAGACGTCTGCCTAGTAAGCATGGAGGTTCGGGTTCGATTCCCGGCCGCACCACAAATTTTAATTCATTGCTTCATATTTGTCAATAATGCATTTCAATGTGACTTGCAGAGTATATATGTAGATGGCGTATCAATGAATAAGGTGTTAAAAAGGAGTACCTAAGAAATTCGGGAATTTTTAAGACAACCAAGGGTTTTTTAAAAAAAAAAAAAAATAAATAAAAAAAAAAAAAAATAAAAAAAAGCGCCATTTCTGATTTTAGTTGTGGCCTGAAGAGCTGCTTGATATTTGCCCGGAATGACGAGTAATAATAGTAGGTCTACAGTTTCAAGTGTTTAGTGACGTAATACTGACTTTATTATAAGAGTATTTTACAAATACCCAAAATGATTGATTTTAATACGTGTTAGGAATTTGAATCTTCACATCATACTGATCTACAGGTTATTTATTCTTAGTATAAAGGAATATTGCTATCATGAATGCAAAGTTGATGACAGGCTTTATTCATTATAGAGTAACTAGTTGGTTGCCGTGTCTTAGTTTAGAATACCAGACACTACGCCGATACCTTTCTCAGAACCGAGACTCCGATACGATGTTCCATTCCTCCTATCCCTGTTTTCGACGCACCACACACGTAGGACATTCGTTTGATGGCCACATCATCGTGTTTGTGTAGCAGCGTTCCAGGGGCCGAGTCGTTTTAGGACTTTTTGTGAGTCTGCTGCTTTGTTGCTGCACGCTGGAGACGACAGCAGGTTCTTTTTCCGCCAACATGGAAACAGAGTGAAGTGCACTCCGTCGTACAAAAAGTGCAGCGAAACAGCTACTGGGACTAGGTCAACTAAGGATTGGAAAAGCATAACTCTTCGGGTATTGGAAAATTCGGATACACAATCGTCCCAGGTAATAGAACATGAAACTAAAATCACTCATTCCGTCCGGGTACCTACTGAAACATTTGCTGTATGTGAATCGATAGGAACATGTTACTGCAATCATCGCATGTTAAAAGATAGTCCCTTCTACATATATCATGTCATAAATTATTTGTTTTTCTTACTTCGCGCAGCTGAAAAGGAACATAATTTCAAACGATGATTGCTTGTACTCTTTTCATGTTCTAATACCAGCTTCGTTTATTTTTATGGAATGCACTTTTGTTGTTGTTGTTATGGTCTTCAGCCCGGAGACTGGTTTGATGCAGCTCTCCACCCTACTCTATCCTGAGCAAGCCTTTTCATTTCCTCATAAGAACGGCAACCCACATCCACTTGAATCTGCTTACTATACGCGTTTCTTGGTCTCCCTCTGCGATTTTTACCCCACACACTTCCCTCCAATGCTAAATTTACGATTCCCCGATGTCTAAGAATGTGTCCTACCAAGCGATCCCTTCTTTTAGTCAGGGTATGCCAAAAATTCCTTTTCTCACCAATTCTGTTCAGTACCACTTCATTAGTTATGCGATCTACCCACCTAATCTTCAGCATTCTTCTGTAGCACCACATTTCAAAAGCCTCTATTCTCTTCCTGTCCGCACTGCTTATCGTCCATGTTTCACTCCCGTACAAGGCAACACTCCACACAAATGCCTTCAGAAAAGACTTCCTTACCCTTAAATTAATATTCGATGTTAGCAAATTTCTCTTTTTCAAAAATGCTTTTCTTCCCATTGCCATTCTGCATTTTATATCCTCTGTACTGCGACCATCGCATGTTATTTTACTACCCAAGTAACAAAACTCATCCACCACCTTCATTGTTTCGTTACCTAATCTAATTCCTTCAGCATCGCCTGATTTTCTAAGACCGCATTCCATTATTTTTGTTTTGCTCTTGTTAATGTTCATTTTATACGCTCTCTTCAACACGCTGTCCATTCCGTTCAACTGCTCTTCCAGGTCCTTTGCTGTCTCTGACAGAATTACAATGTCATCAGCAAAACGCAATGTTTTTATTTCTTCCCCCTGAACTTTAATCCCTATTCCAAATTTTTCCTTGCTTTCCTTCACCGCCTGCTCGATGTACAAATTGAATAACATTGGAGAAAGGCTACAACCCTGTCTTACTCCCTTCCCAACTGATGCTTCCCTTTCATGTCCTTCGAGTCTAATAACTGCGGTCTGGCTTTTGTACAAGTTGTAAATAACTCTCCTTTCCCTGTATTTTATCCCTGCTGACTTCAGAATTTGAAAGAGTGTATTCCAGTCAACATTGTCAAATGCTTTCTCCAAATCTACAAAAGCTAAAAACGTAGGTTTGCCTTTTCTTAATCTATCTTCTAAGATAAGACGTAAAGTGAGTATTGCCTCCCGAGTTCCTACATTTCTCCTGAACCCAAACTGATCTTCCCCGAGGTCGGCTTCTACCAGTTTTTCCATCCTTCTGTATATAATTCGCGTTAATATTTTGCAACCATGACTTATTAAACTGATGGTTCTGTAGTTTTCACACCTGTCTGCGCCTGATTTCTTTGGAATGGGGATTATTACATTTTTCTTAAAGTCTGAGGGCATTTCGCCGGTCTCATACATTCTACACACCAGTTCAAATAGTCTTGTCATGGCTGGCTCTCCAAGATACTTTAGTAGCTCTGAGGGTATGTCATCTACTCCTGGGGCCTTGTTCCGACCTAGGTCTTTCAAGGCTCTGTCAAATTCATCTCTCAGTATAGTATCTCCTATTTCATCTTGATCGACTTCCTCTTCCGTTCCTACAACATCGTCTCTAAGTTCATTTCCTTTGTAGAGCTGCTCTATGTACTCTTTCCACCTTTCAGCTTTCCCTTCTTTGCTGAGAACTGGTTTCCCATCTGAGTTCTTGATATTCGTAGAGCTGTTTTTCTTATCTCCAAATGTTTCTTTTATTTTCCTGTAGGCGGTATCTACTTTTCCCCTTGCTATACATTCTTCTACAGATTTACATTTGGCTTCTAGCCACTCCTGCTTAGCCGTTTTGCACTTCCTGTCAATCTCATTTTTTAGTCGTCTGTACTCCATTTTGCCTGTTTCATTTACTGCATTTTTATATTTTCTCCTTTCATCAATTAACTGTAGTATTGCCTGTGATATCCATGGATTTTTTGTAGGTCTTGCCTTTCTACCTATTTTGTCCTCCGCTGCCTTCATTATTTCATCTCTCAATGCTACCCATTCCTCTTCTACTGTTTTATTTCCCCCTGTTTCTGTCAATTGTTGCCTAAATCTCCCTCTGAAATTCTCCAGAACTTCACTTTGCTTCAATTTATCTAAGTCCCATCTCCTTATTTTCCTACCTTTCTGCAGTTTTTTCAGCTTCAGCCTACAGCTCATGACTAACAAGTTATGGTCAGAGTCTATATCTGCCCCTGGGTATGTCCTGCAGTTTATAACCTGGTTCCGGTACCTATGTCGTACCATTATAAAATCAATCTGATACCTTCCGGTGTCTCCTGGTCTCTTCCACATATACAACCTTCTTTTGTGATTCTTAAACCACGTGTTTGTTACGATTAAATCATGTTCCGTGCAAAATTCTACCAGGCGACTTCCTCTTTCATTCCTCCTGCCCAGTCCATATTCACCTACTATTTTTCCTTCTCTTCCTTTTCCTACTACCGAATTCCAGTCTCCCATCACAATTAAGTTTTCCTCTCCCTTAACTGTCTGAATAATTTCCTTTAGCTCCTCATATATTTCTTCAATCTCCTCATCATCGGCAGAGCTAGTTGGCATATAAACCTGTACTACTGTTGTCGGTGTTGGCTTCGTATCTATCTTGACAATGATAATGCGATCACTGTGCTGCTCATAGTAGTTTACCCGCATTCCTATTTTCTTATTCATTATCAGTCCTACTCCTGTGATACCCCCAACTGATTTTGTACTTATAATCCTGTACTCACCTGACCAGAAATCCTGTTCATCCTGCCACCGAACTTCACTAATCCCCACTATATCTAACTTCAACCTATCCATTTCCCTTTTTAAATTTTCTAATTTTCCTACTCGATTAAGGGATCTAACATTCCACGCTCCGACCCGTAGAATGCCAGTATTGTCTTTCCTGATGATCACATCCTCCTGGGTAGTCCCCGCCCGGAGATCCGAATGGGGGACTATTTTACCTCCGGAATATTTTACCCGAGAGGATGCCATCATCATATGTTCATACAGTAGAGCTGCATGTCCTCGGGAAAAGTAACGGCTGTAGTTTCCCCTTGCTTTCAGCCGTTCGCAGTAGCTGTGTGGCAAAGCCACATTAGCTGATGTTACAAGGCCAGCTCAGTCTATCATCCAGACTGTTGCCCCTGTAACTACTGAAAAGGCTGCTGCCCCTCTTCAGGAACCACACGTTTGTCTGGCCTCTCCACAGATACCCCTCCGCTGTGGTTGCACCTACGGTACGGCTATCTGCATCGTTGAGGCACGCAAGCCACCCCACCTCGGCAATGTCTGTGGTTCATGGGGGCGGATGCACTTTTATGTATTGAAAATATTACCTTTGAGAATCATCCTGGAGCTAACCATTTATTTGCATATGCGGAAATTTCAACATTTGTAATAAATTTGTTGATGCCAACATTTGAGAAGGAAATGTAACGGAACTGACAATAGTTCGTTTAGTGACGAATTTGTATGTGGTCAGATAGACTACTGTGTGTTATATAGCTTGAATCTGTACATATTATGAAAACTAGTTTTCGTCAATAAATTCAAGTTGGTGGACAACACAGGATGAATTAGTGAAAATCGCATTAGAATCATAACATTAATAATATAATTAACATATTTTACTCATATTACTTTTCGAAAAAGGTAGAAGTTAAACATTTACAGAAAAACTAAACAACATAAATTTGGATTATATCTCGGAGTAGATAAGGAGTAGCGTTGTTTGTGTGGACAGAGTTGAATTTAAGGTGCCACTTCACCTTTATTTCACACTTAATTAACACCGCTTGTTAACTCCGCTTGTTAGTAGCCACAATAATCAACCTACGGAAGATATCATTATTTTACGACTCTTCTATGCGCTATGTTGTAACGTATGTCCTTCCTTATGGTGGATATGCGGATACACATAAATATGTACGTCTCAGTGGTCATGGGAAATGCACGGAGTTTTCAAATGAATCGCAGGTACCTGAAATGTTTGCCGTTGAGCTTTACTGATAATATTTACATAACCAAGTCTGAATGGAAAGAGGAGTCTTTCGAAATGAAGCTGTAGGTCGCTTGGGATTACTGGGAATCGAGGTATGGTTTTCTATAAAGGAAACGAATTGCATAGAGAAGTCCGAGAGTCAATAAGAGAAAACATCTACATTGCTAAACATGGATTTATTTAATACGTCTTATGGATAACTGTCGTCATCGGATCTGTAATAAAAATGAAAGGAACATGCAAGTGTTGGTTGTATAATCGACTTCCACATATATTCTGAAATACATATTAAATCATAAGGTTTTTACAAGGTACTTAAAATGTTAACTAACCTTAAAACCTCTAAATTTGCAAAGTAAAGTTCAGTGACAGTAGGGCGCTCAACTAACATTTTGTTTAAAAATATGCATAAATATATTTAAGTAACAGATGGCGCTAGTGTAAGTCGTTGCTTATTTTTTTTTTTTTCATTTATTATTCTACTCTTACTACCATTTGCCTCTGTAAAAGAAGAAACAGATAAATTTCAATTTCAAATTATACAGTCAAGTAATTCGATTTTTAATCCAGTATACCATTGATTAAAGCAACATTTTACTTACATTAACATTTTACATGGTAAGCGTAAGACTATGAACTAACAATTTTTTTAATTATACAGAATTTTCTGTGTAATTAGTAATAAATATAATTTAAAAGCCAACTGGGTCTTTTTGGTAATAGTAAGTTTTTTTTTAATTGATGAAAGCAGTATTTGGTGTTCTACTTACGTATAATGATAAAAACAGCACTTTTTAAACTAAAATTTCTTCAAAGAATACAGTAAAATGTGGCATCCTGCATTAACCAATATACAACACATAATCAAATACTTTGGGTGGCTGCACCATCATGTATATGTAAATCATTTAAAAGAAAGCATTAATTCTGGATGTTCTATTAATTCCACATATGATTCTCCAAAGACCCTTTGGTACTTCAATAAATTATCCTTACCAATTCGAACAGATTCATTAATAAGTATATTCGTGCAAAGGTTTGCAATATCAAATGAGCTATCGTTTCCCCTTCTTGGAAACAATTATCCTCTACTTCTCACAGCTCCTCTTTCGAAATGTCGGTGATAATTTTGAAAGTTTAATATTTTAGTGCAATAATTGCTTCTGCACATAACTTTGACGATGAACTCCACATAGAGTGCCACCAAATTATAAAGTTATCCTGTAACTAAAATACAACCTTCAGCATTCGTGCCCAAACGTCCATTGCCACCTTTCAATAGTGTTCTTACATAATGTCCCGAATCTATGTCATTATAAAGGGTTACTCTCTCATTTTCGTTGTGTGATTTATTATTTGAGGTTTTCTTCTTTTTTTTCCGTGAACTTGGTGATCCCCATCAGGCTATGATTTCATCTGCAGATCTATTCCTCTTAATAAAGTCTGCAGTTTGACGAAAATAACGAGATAGAACTAACATTCCTCTGTACTGTCTCGTGCTGAAGTATTTTCGGTTTGATTTTTACAGTATTTGACTGTCAGTGTAGCGAACAGTGGATGATGGGCGAGTGCACCGTACAATTCGCGTTAGAGAATCATTAGAGAATCATGTGCCAAGTAAAATCATTAGAGCTGGGAAAGATCCGCAGTCGTTTAACAAACGTATTAGGAAAGTGATACGAAAGCAAAGAGAACTTCACTGCAAATATAAACATAACCAATCTAGCAGACAAGCAAATTGAAATGATGCAAAATTCAGCACAAGGGCTGCCACGCGAGAAGTGTTCAAAGACTTTGAGAGCAATGTTTTGTGTACCGCCTTCTCACAAACACTAAGAAATTTTGGTCCAACGTTAAATTGATAAACGGGTCAAAACTAGACTTCGAGACACTTTGTGAACATAAAAGTGTTGAAGCAGATGATGACACATAAAAGGCCGAAATATTAAATGTGTTTCTTTTCAGAAGTGTTTCACAGACCAAGACTGCACAGTAGTTCCACTTTCAGGGCATTCCACCCCAAATGATATCGCTCAACAGAGGAAAGGTCACTGGACCTTTGAAATACAAATTCAGTTTTACATGGAGTATGCGCGAAGAAACTTGTCCCCCCCCCCCCCTTTGTGGCTGCAGTGTTCCGAACGTCTCTAAAGAAGCGAAGCGTAACTAAGGATTGGGACAAAGCGCTAGTTTTTCGCGTTTACAAGATGCGTCGTCGATCGTATACGCAAAACTATAGGCCTCTATAACGCCGATAAGTAGCTGAATTCTGGAATACATTTTATATTCAAGTGCAATGTCATTTCTAGAGACCGTAAATCTCCTTTTTAGATTATATTAGATGAACTTTTCGTTCCAGTAGATGCGAATTGAGGGAATCGTCTTGGATGTAGAACAACATCATGTCAGAACAAAATACACAATATATACTTACAAAAAGAGGGCGTATGTGTTAATGTACCTTCCACAGACCCTAAAAGTAATTTCCCTTGTGGATGTGTAATTTGTCAGGAAAAAAATTATCTTAAAAATATTTACATTTTAAAGGACAAAAGACTTATTATTACTTACTAATTTACTAGGTGAATATTAAAATTCTTAGCAATTACTTTCTTTTATATTTATTTATTATTTATTAATTTTTTTATTATTTTTTTAAGTTATCTACGGTTTACGAAAGCAATGATCATGTGAAACACAAGTAGCGCTATTCATTCGCAAGATCCTAAGGGCAGTAGGTGCAGGATCCGTCGTAGATGCCGTGTTTTTGACTTCCCGTTCGATATCATTACACAACGTCGCATGATGATCGAGGTGCGAGCATATGGAATATCACACGAACTGTGTGACGCGACCAAGAGGTTTCTAACTGAAAGCAGCATATAATTCTCAACGGAGAAGATTCCAGACGGTCAAGTGAACTCGGGCATGCCCAATGGGAATGTTAAAGGTACGTTGCTTTTCACAATACACATTAATGTCCTCGTAGATCACATCGGAAATTCAATGAGGCTTTATGCGGATGATGCTGTAATTTATCTAGAAATCGCATCTCTGGGAAACGGTAACGAAATTACGACTTCCAGCTTATTGGCGCTTGTTGAACGGAATGGCAATTGAGCCTAAAAATATGCTATTGTGCAGTGCTGCATCTACAAAGATAGAAAAATTCCTTATTATATAACTACGCAATAGCATACCGTCAAACTGAATGATTTCGGAGACCAGGGTGATTTCAGATGATATGGTTCATCTTTTCTTTCCCGTTCCATAGTAACGAATTAGCGCTAATCTCCACCTCCACGCGCTGCTAATTTGATGCACGAGACTGTAATCCCCACGTCCCGCGCTCCCACGTTTTGATCGATTGTTTGCCGACGCAGTAATCAGTCGGACAGTCTCGCTGTGTTATGGAGCAGAAACTTTCTGTTGTGTGACTGGCGGAAAAATATTGTAGCGTCGGTTGCCAACGTGATCAGTACGCTGCGCCACTGTGAGAAGTTTTGTACCAGTTTATGACGAGTTTCAAAATAACGGCGTTTTTTCGAAATTGTGTACTTTGTGGGGTGATTTCGGACAAAGCCGAGAACGTATAAAAGTAAGAAAGGTGTTCAAGATTGATGTAATTATGACCCGGAAATTTTAAAGAAAGCAGTTCGAGATATTCAGAGTTTATTAAAGTATAGAAAAGCCTTTAAAAATAACATTAGTTATCTAATTGACGTCCATAAAATAAAAAGTCACTAAAGTCAAACATAAAGAAAGTAGAATAAAAAAATAGTGCTGTCCAAAATCACCCCATACACTTCGAAACACCTAACTGAGACTGGAAACACACATGTGTCCGAAATCACCCCAGTCCATGGGGTGATTTCGGACACTATATTTGTCTGTCTCAGGCAAGATTCACATGGACGTCCTGTTTGTAGGATATTTTATTAGTTATACATATACTCCACCGCTTCCGTAAAAAACAATGAAATCTGACAAAACCTACAAAAGTTATAGTGAAAATAATCTCAAAACTATCCGAAATCACCCCGGTTTACGGTACTTTTTAAAAACACAGTCTCGATTGAAAGAGAATTTTATTTTTATTAGATAATCGTTTTTAGACTGCTTGTGAGACCATTTCCAGAGAACTCATGGCAACAGACTGTGGGAAGGTCAGGAGCCGTGAGCCGTGGAAATCGACTGGTCTCAATCAGATTTAAACCAATTGTCTAATAAAAATAAAAATAAAAATGGTCTCGATATCGATACTTTGTTTAAATAGCCTTTAATTAACGATCGCTGTTCGTCCGAAAATGTTTTCTAAAATTGTACACAACAGCAAGTCAAACAATGGAAGCAGTGGACTGATGACCTCCATAGTTTACTCCCGCTAAAACAAGACATACAAACAACGATGGAAGCAGGTACTTCCATGTAATATATCTGTGACCGGGGCCTTGCTGTGTAACAATCATATAACGTGGCTAAGGCAGACGACAGACTGAGATTCACTGGAAGTCAGTGTGTAGTCCGTCAACAGAAGATGTAGGTCACAAAACTATTGTTCGGCTATCGCTTGAATATAGTTACCAGGTAGGGTGGACAGGACATAGAGAAGATCCAACGGGAAGCAACAAGCTTCGTAGCGTGGTCATTTAATAAACACGAAGCGTTACGGATGTGAACAGGAAACTCGAGTAGCAGAGGCTGTAGGAGACACGTTCTGTTTCGCGTTACGGGCTTCTGCGAAAGTTCCGAGAGCGTACGTTTCATGAAGTGTCAACCATTATATGGTTTCCTCCTAGGTATATCTCGCGAAGCTGCAACACGGAGGCATAGAGGCAATCACTTCCCCCGAGATGCTTACCCGACTGGAATAGGAGGAAGTGACTACGGTACGCAAAGTACCCTCCATCACGCATCGTGAGGTGCCTTGCGGAGTATGGCCGTAGATGTAGGATACGGCACACAACGTACTGGTCTGACTGACAATCACTCCGCATCAAGTGACAATATTATCGGCTGTTACGTAGATTGTAGGTAGGTGTCCATTATGTTCCGGTCAATTAATGTAACTACGTACCGCTGTGTGTCATGCAAGTACGTTTGTATTAGCAAGCACAAAAAGCAAAGATTGTGGAATGCGATGAGGAGATAGAGCTAATTTACTACCACAGAAGAAGAGTTAAGCTTTACTGTAATCAATCTGTCAGAATAATGTAACTGATAGAAATGCCTTCATTCATCTATGGGACAAAGTGACTAATAAACTTGAATAATATACGTTTCATTAATTTATAACCTAACTTTGACAAACCTGACTCTATAATGAAGGTTATTGTTACGTATTTACGTAAACTAACGAATCTCAATCGACAATGCAATGAAGACCAACAAACAATTTTTCCTAGCTGATTAATAACTTAACAGAATTTGCAAAAATTATAAAATCGACAGTAAAGTATTGGGCGTCATTACCCCCTGAAAGAAGTTAAAAAACGCGGGCATGGTTTTTAAAAAATCAAATGATGCGAATAACTTACCGTTTCTGGTGAAGCCTCTGTTTACCAAGATGCTCGTTGACAGGCACCCAAAAGCTACTGGTTGCACGGTAGAGAATTCTTACAGCAAAAACATTATTTCTTATTCGAATGCTACAAACCTATGAAATGTGCGGTACGAAGAAGTTTTATGCAAAAAGTGATATGAATAACACACCCTGCTTTAAAAGAAGATCAGTAATAGCACCTACAATGAAACGTTACATAATCAGTATTTCGGTGATATTATATTGGAATCTCAGCCTGTTTTGATTTTAAAATCGATGACAAATGCTTATAAAAGAAAGATGTAACAAAGTTGTAACATGTTCTAGATATTATGTAACATGTTACCACTAGAAATGACAATTCCTTTAATCGAGTTTTAAGATTTACTTTTGCCTCGGGAACGTTTGTAATCTACCTAGCATTGTCGTCCCTATTGTGAAGATATATGGTTCACTGTATAAATCGTGACTCTTTCATTCACTTTAAATAACCCTAAAGCTGTGTACGACGTCAGTCTACAGTTTGACGAAAATAACGAGATAGAACTATCATTCCTCTGACTGTCTCGTGCTGAAGTATTTTCGGTTTGATTTTTACAGTATTTGACTGTCAGTGTAGCGAACAGTGGATGATGGGCGAGTGCACCGTACAATTCGCGTTAGAGAATCATGTGCCAAGTAAAATCATTAGAGCTGGGAAAGATCCGCAGTCGTTAACAAACGTATTAGGAAAGTGATACGAAAGCAAAGAGAACTTCACTGCAAACATAAACATAACCAATCTAGCAGACAAGCAAATTGAAATGATGCAAAATTCAGCACAAGGGCTGCCACTCGAGAGGTGTTCAACGACTTTGAGAGCAATGTTTTGTGTACCGCCTTCTCACAAACACTAAGAAATTTTGGTCCAACGTTAAATTGATAAACGGGTCGAAACTAGACTTCGAGACACTTTGTGAACATAAAAGTGTTGAAGCAGATGATGACACATAAAAGGCCGAAATATTAAATGTGTTTCTTTTCAGAAGTGTTTCACAGACCAAGACTGCACGGTAGTTCCACGGTGGCCGAGGGGACTGAGGCGCCCCAGTCACGGCCTGCACGGCCACTACGGCCGGGGGTTCGAAATCCCCCTCGGGCATGGATATTTGTGCCGTCCTTAGTGTTAGCTAGTTCATAAGTAGCTCGTAAGTTTAGGGACTGATGACCCGTAGTTAAGTCCCATAAGCTATACAAACATTTGAACATTTGGACGTCAGTTTGGACAAAAAGAATGGTAACAGGTAAAATGCATTGTATTCCCAATATTATGATGCTCTACATCGCTACGAAGGTTATCTTTAGGATGATCAGTTAGTTCACACTCGATCTCATTTATGATCAATTACCAAAATGCGTTACCCTTATTTGGTTTTAATTAATCAATGAGCTGGTATTCCAACCGCGTAATCCAAAATACGCTGTCTGTAAATTACGTTATAGACGCCGCGACATACAGAGAAAGAATTGAGCAGCTACATCGAGTAAGCTTTAGAATAGTTTCATATAGTAAAATCGTAAATATACTGCCAGTTTGAGAACTGCATATTTAAACTAGCTTGACACCCGTTGCTTCGCATGCGTAGGCTGGTTGGTCTGCACCGGTTGTTTCTCCGTTTTAACACAAATGTTCATAGATATAGCTTAAGTATTATCATAATGAAATATTGCCGCGGCAGAATGGCAGTGCGTATTGAGGCACCAAGCTGCGGTGCGCGCTGCTGTTCGCCGTCCCCCGGGGTTCGATTCGGCCCTCGGGCATGGGTGTTTTTTGTCCTTATCATAAGTTAGTTTAATTAGTTTGTAAGCCTTAGGGACTGATGACCCAATAGTTAAGTCTCTTAGGTTTCATACACATTTGAATATTTGATTTTATTAGTTGAAACCCTCGGTGGCACCCCTTAATAGTTGAATTTCGAAAAATGTGTCATGTGTCTTTTAAATTCCAGCCAAGTACTCAAATATCACTTTTTGTAATTCTGAGTTCCAAATTGGCTGAGTATTAATGTATTTTCAAAAACACGTTTCGTCCCATATTTCACCCCCTAAATTATGAATTATCTGACCAAGAAAACGTGCACCAATTTATGTGGTTGAAACTTCAAAATTGCCTTAATAGCAAAAGATTTTCGAAATCATCCCCTCTCCAATATTGCCTTCATAATTATATAGAGATATCGATTTATTATTAGACGTTTTTACCATTCCCTTTACAGCAAAATTTTAAGAAACTTTATAATATCGATTTTTTTAGTTAAATATTGGACTTTTTACAGATTAAAAGCATCTATTACAATACATTTTGTTCGGCAGTTGTGTCGTTAATTAACAATAGTGCACATTCAAATCTATCATTCCAGGTAATCTCTTATACCTTATTTTCTTAATTTGTCATTGTTTATTGAGAAATAAACTTTTTTCACACTTATGTTTCAAAATTAAAAATATTATCGAGTGATACATCGAATATCCTCTTGTCTGGACTTTGGTAGGCATGTTTGCCGTTTAGCCATAGGAATAGTACATTTCAGAAACACACTTATCTTTAGTGGTAACCGTATCATTTGCACAACTTGATTTAGAGAATGTCAGTGTGAATAGCGCATACTTGATTTTTAACGCAATTGGTGTGCTATTTTTTCCTATTGCAAATCTCACTCCATTGACATCGCCGTCACCTCTGTGCAATCGGACCTCTTTCGTACCACTTATGTCTGCTTCACACAGAGAAAGACTGGACGTGGTGAAAGCTCAAATAGTGAAGGTAAAATTATGTTCTACTAAAATTTTAAAACCAAAATTTTAATTATGTACAGAAGATTTTGAAGAAACATTCGAAAATAATGGCGGTGAACTGGGTCTGGAATCAAGAAACCAGAGACAGGATCGCGCGGCCTGTGCAGGCGTAATTGGTATGAGTGGCGCCGCAGCTCCGAGCCTGTGGAAGAATGTACAACATACATATTGCGCCCGAGCACGCGTTGAATGATGCCCGGCATCCATCTCGTACGTCCAGCAAACACCTTGTACAGCATCGGCGTCGAAACTTGAAAACGCGAAGCGCCATACGAACCGACTCGGTGCGTGGGAGGCTGCAGCAGGTAAAGGAGAGTGCGGTGACGGCGGCCGTGTAGCAGCTCGGCAGGAGACGGGCCGTCACGTGGCATGCACCCATATGTAGACAGGAAAATTTGAAGAGCTTGCTGCCTGGAGTGCTGACCTTTCATCCTTTCCATGTGAGACTTGAATGTTCGAACGAAACGTTCTGCTTCACCATTGGACCGAGGGTGAAAAGGTGCGGTGGTGATATGCTGAATGCCTTTCACACGACAAAACTGTTGAAATTCCGCACTAACAAACTGAGGTCCATTGTCACTGACGATAGTTTCAGGCAAACCTTCGACGCAAAACACTAATGTTAAGGCACTGATTGTACTAGATGCTGTCGTTGAGTTCATGGCAAGCACGAAAGGAAACTTGCTGAAAGCGTCTACAACAATTAACCAGCGTGTATTCCAGAAAGGTCCGGCAAAGTCAATGTGTAAACGTTTCCATGGTCCCGTGGGGCGTGGCCAGTCTGAGAAACGTTGCGGAGGAGCCGCCTGATGCTCCGCACAAACTGTACACTGTGACGTCATGCTCTCTATCTGGGCGTCCATACCAAACCAGGTACAATGACGTCTGGCCAGTTGCTTTGTCCTAACAATACCCCAATGTCCTTGATGCAAGAGGCGTATCTTCTCGTTGCATGGAACGAAGAGCAATCTTGTTTGGTCGTTGTCAGTATGTAACAACAGAACACCCTGACTTACAGATAATGCGTTGTGCAAAATAACGTCGAACCAGAAGCCGATTAATGTCTTTGGCTCTGGCAGGCCACCCTGAGCAACAAAACGTGCTACCACACTTAGGTCTTCATCCGCAGCTGTTTCCTGTGCAACCCGACGAGAGTTCAAAGGAAAGTCTGCGACAGCGGAAGCATCTCTGGAGTCTATCCGACAACATGCTATTTCTGAAGAATTAAACGACACATCCTGGTCGGGAAAGTGTGTCCGTGTTGGCATGTTGAGTGGTAGATCGGTACAAAATCTAATACTGATAATTTGACAATATCAAGGACCATCTCTGAAGCTTTTGTACCGTTTGTGGCGGAATTGGTTTTGTGGGTGAGAACAACGGCGTAAGAGGCTTGTGGTCTGTCAACAAATAGAATTTTCTGCCATAGAGATAATGATGAAACTTTGTGACGCCGTAAATGATTGCTAAGGCCTCCTTTTCTATCTGACTGTAATTCTGTTGCGTTGGCGTCAGTAGCTTGGATGCAAAGGCAATAGGTCGATCGTGAGATCCAATACCATGTGAGATTACTGCACCTGTACCGTACGACGCGGCACCCACTGCTAGCACTACAGGCTTCTGTGGGTCAAAGGGAATCAAACATGCATCACTAAGTAGTGCAGACTTTAATTTGTCAAAGGCAACCTGGCAATCTTTAAACCATACAAAAGGCACATTCTTTCTACGTAAGCGATGCAGTGCAGCTACAATCTGAGAAGCATTGGGAAAGGAGGCAAGTCTTTGATTACTCGAAGATTTGATTGTAACAGATGGATTCCTTGGGCATTAATCACATAACCTAGGTACTCTATTTCAGTTTGAAAAAACGAACACTTTGCTTTATTACAACGTAGACCTGCTGCAGTCAACACTTTGAAAAGGCACTCCAGGTTTGATAAATGTTCTCCAACTGTGCGCCCTGAGACCACAAAATCATCTAAATAGTTCGAGCAACACGGTACAGAAACTGTCAGATGTTCCAAAAAACCCTGAAAAATAGCGGGGGTGGAAGAACTGCCATGTGAGTATTAATGACGAAAAACTTTTTTGACTCATCATCAAGTGGAATCTGTAAGTATGCCTCTGCTAAATCAATTTTTGAAAAGAAGCGAGACTGACCTAATTTCTCCATTAGCTCCTCAGGTCGGGGAAGGGGGTAAGTGTCTACAATATTTTGACTGTTCACTGTTGATTTGAAGTCCGCACAGAGACGAAGTTTTCCTGTCGGCTTGGTTAGAATCACTAAAGGCGAGGTCCATTTATTCCCAGAAATAGGAGAAATCACCCCACTAACCTGCCAATGTTTAAGTTCTTCAGCAACTTTATCCTGAAGGGCGAAAGGCACTGGTCTAGCTTTACGAAATTTTGGTACAGCAAATTCTTTTAAAGTTACAAGTGCCACGAAGTCTTTTGCGCAATCTAGTTCCGGCGAAAACAAGTTACTTTATTTGTCACAAAATACATTGATTTTGTCCTGAGGCACTACTGACGAAATTTTAAGCACATCTCTTTGGATTGATAAGCCAAACAAGTCGAATGCATCTAGTCCAAATAAGTTCTGTGTAGTTTTGGCCTGAGAACTACAAAAGCAACTGTTTTTGTTACACCTTGAAAAGAGACGGGCAGGCTACACGTTCCTAGCACGGGAATATTTTGTCCTGTATACGCTGTCAGCACTTGTTGAGACGGCGACAATTTTGGCGAACCCAGAAGTTCATAAGTGTCTTAATTCATTAAGCGGAACCAGTGTCAAGCTGAAATTGCAGTCTTATTTTTTATGGAAAGACTCACAAAATGTTTTTGCTTGTGGCGCTCGACAGGTGCGCAAATGTGGACAACGTCTGACACAGTTTGTTTGTTGCACTTGCACATGCACGGGCTGCATACAGAAGGAAGCAGCGCAGACTTGGCACACAGGAGACTAATATCACTGTCCCTACAAGACACTACCGCCGGATCGGCGTCCACGTAATGCGGGGATACTACAGATTTACCAGCTACTGCACTAAAAGTACTTTGTGTAGCCACATCAACTCTACTGTCGCTAGCTACACAGTACTGGGCACTATTACAATGAGAAGTTGCAGAAGGCACTAGGTTCACTATAGGATCGCACTGTACATAGTCATTTTGCTTGTCCCGAACCCGTTTCCGTTGCACAGATTTACGCACTCGTCAGCACTTGCGACGTGGCTCACTACATAGTTTTGCCGTAGGCGCAGAAGAAAGTTCTTGCATTTGAGACCCAAGAGAAAAACTGTCCAAATCCACGGCATGTATGACATTGACAGAATGAATTGTTCTCGCACTCTGCGAAGCACTGTTCCTAATGGCACCGTCCTTTGAATTTACATTCTGCATGTGCACTGACTGTACATGTCCCGATTAACCACATTGATAACAAATTGCAACTAGGGCATTGTGCACGCTTGTGGCGAGATACACACTGGGGGCAAGACTTACGAACATTTTTCTGCAAAGAACGTTGGCGCCCGTTTGTCAAATTACTTTGTCTAACACGACGGGGCAACATTTGTGTCGCACTTTTACACTGGCTACTGTTCACTGTCTATTCAGCACGGCCGGTAGAATTGAAAGAATCACTAGGGCTAAAATGAGAACTGTGACTAGGAAAGCGTCCGTTGTAGTGCACTGAGTTAACACTGTGGCTTTGCATTTCTAAATCTGCCAAGTCAAAGGTATCATGCGCTTCAATAGGCTGCAGTACACTGTCTAATGAAGGATGCCGGCCGCGGTGGCTGAGGGGACTGAGGCGCGCCAGTCACGGTCTGCATGGCCACTACGGTTGGGGGTTCGAATCCCCCCCTCGGGCATGGATATTTGTGCTGTCTTAGTTGAAGCTAGTTCATAAGTAGTTTGTAAGTTTAGGGACTGATGAGCCCGTAGTTAAGTCCCTTAAGCTCTACAAACATTTGATTTTAATGAAGGGTCAGACTGTTTTAGAATTGCTGCCCTAATTCTGCGGTCCTGAATTTTCTGCGTAATCGCATCTCTCAACATCACGTCACTATAAGAGAGTAAGCAAGAGCAAGTAAATTTACATTTGCGAGTTAAGCCCTTCAACTCCACTCTTGGTGTTACTGGGCCGGTGATTTTTTAGTCTGAAAAACCGGTACCGTGCTGCAGCTACGAGAACTTTTCTCTCATAACAGGCATACAAGGCATCTACTAGTGCACAAAATGCGTGGGGGAAAAGTATCTGCAGTAACACAATAGAGAGGAACAAATATTTGACAGTCTGACCTGTAAGTTGATGAGCCGCGACGAGTTCTAGAAATAGTTCCAAGTAATTGCTGCATTCTTCCTCATGTTCGTTGTACTGGCGAAACCTAGGAAGCGGTGCGGCAGCAGATGTGGGCGGCTGATGCGACGGCTGTTGTTGGTGAGATGCCTGCGCCATCAACTGCAACACCACTGGGAGTAGTTGCGTGATTTGTGCTGTCTGTAACTCAATAATATCCATTAAGTTTGGGTTCGGGGTACTCGCCATGCTGACCGATTAGGCGCCGCGCATACAAGTAAATGATAACAAAACACGAATGCAATATGAAAGAGGACGCTCTGCAAGAAAAAGGCCACAAAACACGTAACTGAATATGTTCCCTCAAAATTCTTATAATAAGAGTGGGTGTGCAGGAGCAATTTCTGCATGCTCTGACTGCTGCTATCTGGCTGCTGCAAGCGGGTTGGTCCAAGGTTCTTCTATCACTCCTCGTCGCCACTTTTGTATCCCATCTTTGTCGCCACTTTTGTGTCTCGTATCCGCCGGTTGTCCTGGGTGTCGGTGGCTGAGTAGAGAGAGACCGACACAGGAAAATAGGATGCACGCGTTTGCAGGTACGGAGGTGACCAGCCAGTGGGATAGCAGAAACTAGAAACACTAAGCTAGATTAGTATAAGAGATATATTTCATAGCAATATTACATTACTTAACTTGGAGAGCAGCAGACTAGTAGAATGTTGGAACATAGTTTAGATAGAGGCCTGCCTACTGATGATTCCTAGTGTCTATCCGATAGCCAAGTCTTAACAGGTGCCTCTCTGATTCCCAAGTGAACGAAGTCGTTCGTGGCCACGAGCGGGATAGCAGCAGAGGGCGCTCATGGCCGACGTCGTAAGAACGCCGCGCCGTGCGTGAATGGCGGCGCGCGGCGAAAGTACGTGGCGTGCACATTAGACTTGTGCGCCACCACACCTAGGTCCAGTTTTTCTGGAAACGTAAAGGGACACGTACAGCACGAAAGCGTACAGGCCAACCTCGTCTGTTTACTTACTGCAAGATAATGCCTGTAGTACAGGAAAAAAGTTGAATGCGATATCTGCGTGCAAAATCTGGGGAAAATCTGTAACCGAGTTTTCTTAGGAACATTTTAAATGAACACATTTAGCTAACTGAATTCACGATTCAATAGTTTACAAAGATTAACTTGTTGCCGTTTAGTTACTGGGTGTTCAGCGAATGAGTCCAGATTTCAAAATTGGATATCTTAAAAACAAAATCGGACAAGTCCATCAAAAGTGTTTGTATAGCGAAAGTCTTAAGAATTGTCTACATAAGTTAAAAACCGGTCGAATACTTTGAGACGCTACCGACAGGTGGAGTAGTAACAACTTTACAAGATGCCTATAGGCAGCCATCCACATTTCCGACCTATGTTCCACCCAAAGGCCTTGTAAAATAAACTAGACTCCCTAACGGCGCTGCTGTGCGGGATAATTTGGACTTTAGACCAGACGCCATGATAGTGGCAAGTGTCGAATAAATACGAATGTTTTTAGGAGATAAATTGTTATAAATATGTTGTATATAAACTCAGTTGGTGGTTAAGTCTGTATTGTATGACTATTGCAGTATACATGAAACACGATGTTGAAGAGCTGCTCACCGTTTAACTGCATAAATCGATTTAAGAAAGGAATAAACATAACCAATACCGTCTTCTCAATTATATTTGTCAGCAATACAAGTAGCCCTACCACTTGTGTTCAGAGACAGTTACTCTTGCTTAACAGGCTGTTAGTCTAGACAATATAGGATTGAATGAAATAAATAACTGACTTTTAGAATACTGGTAGCTTTCCAAAACGAGCTACTTTAGGCAGTACTGGTGGACAGGAAGTTCAAAAGTTTCATTTTATTACTTTGTAAAATAACTATTGGGGGCACAAGATCAGTTGCATCACTGCAGTTCGTATTTATGTTTATGAAATTAATATTAACAATACCTAATTGAACGGTAATCTACTTTACAAATAGGTATAACAACTGAAGGGGGTTTGCAGTAGCCACACTGAATGCACATTGTGAATTTGAACCCAATGTCGATACATGCGGACTTTGAGCAGTTCACGCTACTGTTAAGGTATTGCACTTACAGCATTAAGAATGCTAATATTCGTGCCAGATACCTGAATGATAATGTTAGATGCACTTAGTTAAGAAATAGTTGAAGCATAGTACGTATTCTTAAAAGAATTTGGTAGATGGCTAGTTGCTCTTTTCACAAGGTAAGACGGTATTATACAGTTATGTATCTGATGGAATATTTCATTCTCGCAGTCAATTTTTAACTGATGCTGTTTCATTTTTTGAAACTATAAAATATCTAAATATTATCGAATACAGCAGGCATTTAAGCATAGACGTAAAGTGTTGTAAAACATACGAAATTAATGTCTCTACAAAAGCTTCACCATCGTTGAATATACTGAGAAAGTGCCAGAAACCGAGTCTGACGATAAATTCTGTTCATATGCTGCACTTAGAACGCTAAACACTAAATGTTATAATTCGGTTTAGTTAGGAAGAAGAAACGCTTTTGGCCGATTTCTACACTGTGTATGTAAAATATTTACACATAACCAACAGTTTTGCATATTCAGAGAGTCTCTGTTTTATAGTTACATATTTAAATGAGACATAGTTTTAGTGACTTTATTGGAATGAATAGACCCTGTAATCAAAAAAGTCTTACGCGCATTTAAAGTTCGCGCAGAAGTTTGCCACCATAATGTGTGCCGAGGCGCTCTTCAATTTGCCTGCTGTTGGCAGTCGGCCGCTTACGGAATTGCAGGGGCTTGGTTCCATCACTGCAACGTGATAGGTGGTTAGAGTACCTGAGGAGGAGGTTGCGGTATGTATTCCATCGACCAAAGAGTTTTTGTGGTACTGAAATACCACAGGCCGGCCGCGGTGGCCGAGGGGACTGAGGTCGGGGGTTCGAATCCCCCCTCGGGCATGGATATTTGTGCCGTCCTTAAGATTAGCTAGTTCATAAGTAGTTTGTAAGTTTCGGGACTGATGACGCCGTAGTTAAGTCCCATAAAGTATACAAAAAAAAGCAGATTGTAACACCCACGGCGACAAGACGCAATATGAAAAGATGGTTTAACATGTCAAGCAAGACAGCGTGGCTAATGATCTGGGAGGGTATGTTGGCACCAGCAAGATATGCCTACTCCAATAAATGTCGTCAGGTTTTCCGTAATGATACAGAAAAATCCAAGGAAATCTGTGCGAACAATTAAGGCAGAGGCTGGTTTGAAGCTTTCCATCATGCAGAAAATACCAAGATAGGGACTACACCTGTTCCCATTCAAAGTCCAATGCCAACACGCCATACCGGTACATGGAATGCGGAAGAGGGCGAACCAGAGTCTCATAATGGTTGAGAATGATGGATTTGACGTTGTTTGCATCTGATTCACTGATGAAACACACTCTGACCTGAATGGAGCTGTGAACAAGCACCACTGTCTCTTTTGGGTTCTGAAAATGCCTATATGTTTGAAGCCAAACCATTGTATTCCCTAGACATTACTCTCTGGGCTGCGGTATAATAGGCATCCCAGAAATGATCACTAGTGAACGTTACATTGAAATTAGGAACCATACTGGTAGCGTTGGACGATCGACCAGCCCGTGAGTGGTTCATGCAAGAAGGTGACAGGCAACATCGCTTTCTTAATGGATAACAGAGTAATTGAATTGGATTATTGCATATTTACTGGCACAGGGGTGGACTGGCCTTCATATTGGCCGAATCTGACTTCGTATGACTTCTATTAGTGGACGATATTGCAAGACACCAACAGAGCCAACCCATGACGCCGGAGAGCTTGAATCGGTCCCTCTGAGACATCCGATTACATTTCCGTTGAAACACTGCAGGACATTATTGCAAATTTTATTGTTCGTGTGCGCCACTCGCGTATTGTGGGTTGTGGTCATTTCGAAAAGATTTTATTTTCTTGGCAAAGACGGTGTGCGACGGACGAATTTTATTATGCACGTTGATACTGTATGATCTGCAGTACGTACGCTACCATCTCTACCAGGTTTTGATAAACTTCTGCATTGCATTCATGCAGCAGTCACAATAAAAATGCTTTTGATGCACTCGCCTATCGATATTCGTTTTAGAGATAATTAATTTAAAAATCACGGAATCCTTTGATGGACACCCCTCGTAAAAAGCGGGAATTCCAGCTTCGAGTTCCATTCCTCACAAATTTTCAGATGTTACCTTTAAATTATACAGTTGATGCCAAATCATATTCATAATTGCGAATAACTTTGTTGAATTTATCCTGTAGCTGTGTTTAATTCTATCTTAACAACATGCAATTGAATTACTTTTATATTGTTCCCTTTTTTCTTTCATTGATTGCTTTAGAGGTAACTCAGTTTTTCATTAATCCAACTATGCCATTGAACCCTCCTTGTCTGTAGGAAAAGTAATGTGTACTTCAATTAGGATCAATTTCTGCAAACTTTTTCGTGGTGGGAGTAACTATTGCTAGTGAAATTTCGGACATCTGGAATCGCGGGCTCCATAAAAGGCGACAGGGAGCGGAGCCGTAACTCTATTTAACCTCAGTACAGCAGCGTCCATTCTGGATCTGCACCGGAATTGTTTGTTT
Source organism: Locusta migratoria (assembly GCA_026315105.1). Classification (NCBI taxonomy): domain Eukaryota; kingdom Metazoa; phylum Arthropoda; class Insecta; order Orthoptera; family Acrididae; genus Locusta; species Locusta migratoria. The sequence goes on from CM048744.1 coordinate 389,794,170, forward strand.
CACGACGGGTTTTTCAGTCTTCGGCGCAACCATCTTCTTCTTGAATGAAACTTTGCAGCGGAGTGTGCACTGATATGAAACTTCCTGGAAGATTAAAATTGTGTGCCGGAACCGGGGCTCGAACCCGGGACCTTTGCCTTATCGGGCAAGCGCCCTACCGACAGAGCTATCCTGACTCACGATACCACCTCTCAAATTGGAAAGTAGGAGGCGAAGTACTGGCGGAAGTAAAGTTGTGAGGCGGCATAGTGAGTCGTGTCGGGATCTGTCGGTAGAGCGCTGCCCGCGAGAGGCAAAGGTCCCAGGTTCGAGTCCCGGTTCCGGCACACAATTTTAATGTACCAGGAAGTTTCGTCTTCCTCTTATTTAGCAGAAATACAATGTAGTTTCTCATCTGCCGACCACATACCAGTAATGTACTGCAGCAATTCAGGTACAAAATCTGTGTCCGTCGTTCACAGAGTCTACATCGTCGGCAGTTTGTAGTTGTAGTAATTTCAGAGGTTTGCATAACTTCCTAAGTCACTACCTTGTTTCTTTTGTGTCAGCATTCAAGAAATAAAATTATTCGGTGTTCCCCCGAACCCCATCTTCGTCTTGCGCTGAACCTCAAACATCCTCCATTTTGTAAGCATATATGTAAGCCTTGTTCAGCATCTTACGATAATAAGTATTTAGTTTGTATGAATCATTTCAGTCACCCTTTCAACATTCTAATCTAATGGAAGTAAATTTTTGTCATTTCTGGATCATTAACAAGACAGGCAGGTAGCTAATTAATGCTCAATAAACTTCCTTCATATTCACTGCAATAAAATGTACTATTTCAAACGTAGCTAGACAGAAGATAAGCGGTCGTTACTTCAGACAATCAGCAGGCCAATTTCCATTTAATTCAGCCGGGCGCCGTGGCTCAGCGCGCCCGGTCAGAGGGCTGAACGCCCTCTGTAATAAAAAAGCTGAGCCAAGAACAAATCGAACCAAAACGAACAAACTTGATCAACGTCCGCAACGAACAGAGCTACAGATAGAGCAAAAAAAAAAAAAAAAAAAAAAAAAAAAAAAAAAAAAAAAAAAAAAAAAAAAAAAAAAAAATTCATTAACAAAAGAGAGAGAGTCGTCCATTTATCCACCCCTGTAGCAGTATTTTCCCCATTCATTCACAAACTTTAAACACGACCCTTTTATGTTCCTTATTACTTTTAAGTTTCGTCATAGTACCTATAGATCTACTTCTTCAGTTATCATAATTCTTTCACATTAACTTTCATTCTTCTTTTACTTTCAACCTATTATTGGTCAGTTTTAATTTTTGATATCTTTCTTGTTTTTGTTTTCTATTTTTTCTAATCCAGCTTTTAATTTTTTAAATATTTGATTGTCTTTTTCAGAAATGCGAAGTAAATGTAATTCAAAATCTGGACGTCATCGCGAGCTGAAGCAGCCTAATTTGTTCGATCTCAAGAATCCTCCGACCATGTCTAACTCGGTAGCGCAGAAACAAGCGGTACGACAGCTTCTTTGAGGGTTTATGAGACACCTTCTCAAAGCAAGGGGAGCCAAGAGGACCAAGCCTCCCCTCAGGCTTCAACGAGGGTGGCTGAGTCGTTTCATCAAAGGCAGCTCCGTTTGGAGAAACAAGCGGAACGCCAGAGAACTTTGAAAGCTACTGTAAAGCCCCGTCGAACGCAGACTCCGCTTAGAAGAACAAACCAGAGGCTGACAGCCGTTAGAGCTGCAAAAATTGAAGTGTCGCAGACACCTAGAGACAAACCGAACACTGACGAAACAATTGGTCCGCATTTAATAATTATGGATTTGAATATGAACCTGTAATTGATTACAAAAATTACATTTTTATTTACGGTGGTCTAACGAATAAAAATATCAATTTACTCACGATTTAATATCGAAAGACTACTGCGCCGTTATACGTTGTTCTAATGGCAAAGATTCCCTTCTTTAGTGAAATAGAAAATCCTCTGAAATCTCTATCATTCAGATCTATAGATACTTTTGAAATAGTACTACAAAGTGCAATTCACGTTTTGAAATGGCATACTCTGGAGTAGGTAAGATAAGAATACACAGGGTTTAGACACCCTTTGTCAGCTTAGACAGAGGCTCTCGTTCATTAAACTTAACTGACTGAATAGTTGCATCAGTTTGTGAGTCCGCCCTTTATGAATTTATTTATACATCCTGTGATGATTATGTCAACAGGACACAAAAACTCGTAGCCTAATTAAGAAACCTATAACTACGGCTATTTTTTTTTCTTTTCTTTTTTTTTTTTTTTTTTTTGTTAAATACTGCTATGCAAGCTTCCTACGTGACGTCAAATTAAAGCAATTACACTAAGTGACCAAACAACCACAGACGGTGTCTTCCAGCAAACAATCATTTTTTTTCTTCTTAAATACCGAGCAGCTGAAATTCCAACCTCCATACAGATATGGAACTATTGAAAGTTACGTACGAGATCAGATATATTATCAAACACGTTCGAATTTTCTAGTCGAGAACGAACGGCATGAATCCTTGCAATTGTAATGATGAAGAAAAAAGTAATCTGTCGTTGCAAAACATTCTAGAATCTGATGCACGGCATTAAATAAATTTCCATAACAATAACTTTGTGATGAACATCTTCCTCAAAGTCGTCATCCAGGTTGATCGACCTCCGTGTTGCGAACATGAGAGGTGCTGTAAAGCTCTGAAACGACTTGCCACCGGATCTCTTAACAAGAAATGACATTATTAGCCCACTGTAGTACACTGACAGAGCGTTGCCTTTACCTTTAACTTCCATGATGCCTTGCCTGGACCTTAACTTTTAGCAAGAGATATCATTTTAATATTCAACTCATCCCACTGCTGATTAGCCATGTATTTTTTCGTGTATCACATTTCAAATTGCAAAAATGTTCAAATGTATGTTAAGCTTAAGGGACTTAACTGCGGGGTCATCAGTTCCTAAACTTACAAACTACTTACGAACCTTACACTACTTATGAACCTTACACTAAAGACAACATACATCGTTGCCCGAGGGGGCATTCGAACCCCCGACGGGGAACGGCCTCGTATCATAGCGCCTCAATGTGCTCGGTCGCTCCGCCGCGTCTGAGAACTTGCAATAAACCTTTCGAGTCACCATTGTTTTCTTGGCTGTGAAAAAGCGTATAACATCATGAAATTCTCATGTTTCACTTGCAAGAATATAATACTTTACGATTGATAATTCTTGATAATATAAAGTATGAAATCTTCTTTAATTAAATGAAGACTCCATTATGAGCAGTGTTCACTACGACCATAAAATTATAAATATCCAAAGAAAATTCAACATTGATCGTAAATTTCTTTATTTATTACTACAGATCGTTTTCGGCTGTTGAATAGGCATCTTCAGTGCAACTTGCACAATCGACTACAAACATTACTGTAATGTCTCTAGTCGACTGTGCTAGGTGCACTGAAGATGGCTATTCAATAGCCGAAATCGATCTATAATAATAAAGAAATTTACGATCAATGCTGAATTTTCTTTGGATATTTATCTTCTCTGATGTAAATTAATTTACATTTATTGGATCAAATTATTTAACAAGCGTTATTTGAAATGAGATTAAAGGAAGGCGATGCAATAGCATTTTTTCTCTTTTAATATTTTTTTCTTAGAGAACGATCGATGTGTCGCAATAAAGAAAGCGCAGAGACGTACGCTGCACCTTGACCATCGGCTAACTTCATATGATAGGCAGTTCTGTGATGCTGGTCGGTGCTACGGCGAAGCGACTGCTGTTCATTGCAGCACATCGATTAATCATGAAACAGACAGAACAAACACAAAACACTTGTAAGTATCAAATCATAAACAATACCATAACACATACATTTAATAAATCGTTTTCGTTACTATCTCCTGCAAGACAAAGCTGATATGGGAGAGCAGAGGCTCGCAAATCCGTCCCACTACTACAGCTAGCTTGCAGTGTTCGAACGTCACGCCAGCGTCATTGAATGGGTGGACTTCATCAACCAAGCGATCCGCCACGAGGATGATGCATGCATTCCGCAGTCATAGAACGACCCTTGGTGGAATGACGAATGCCGCTATGCCATCAGGACCAGGTGGAGGCTGTGTATCGGTTCGTCAATCGATTACAGAGAATCTCACAGTCTTTCGGGTGGCAAAGACGTAGATGAATTATTTTCGAGTGCAAAAACAAATCGTGGCAAAGTTCCTGGATTCCATTAATCGTTCCACAAAAAGTACCTAAGTATGGCAGAGTGTCAGAGGTGTCCAGTAACTGCCGTCATGGTAAATGGCAGTCTGCAAGCGAGTCCACGAGGCATTGATCAGACGACGACGACCACAGTCACGTCCACCGACACCCAGTGAACCGCTGCCACCTGGTGGACATCTTTAACAATACATCAACGAAATGTTTATCTGCTGTCAGTTTGCTTATGCTTATGTGAGATGTAGTCAATCTTTTAATCAGATATGATAATCCATTTTGGTCAGGTGTAATTTAACAATTTGAATATATACTTGCCGCGACGGATTAGCGATGCGCACTGGGACGCCGTGTTGCGGTGCGCGCTGTCGTTCGCCGTCGGGTGTTCGAGTCCCCCCTCGGGCATGTGTGTTTGTGTTATTCTTAGGTTAATTTACCTTAGTTTAAGTAATTTGTAAGCTACGGTCTAGTAACCAAGCAGGTCAGTCCAATAAATTTACAAACATTTGAACGTTTTGAATATATACTTCTATTCATTTTACATTTTTACAAAAAAAAATTTATTTTAAAAGGTATCCAAAGTGGATATCTTGTAAAGCCATTCAACCCTCTAAAACCGGAAATGGCAAATAAATAATACGATATTTGCTATTTTGGCTCAATAACCCCAAAGAAAATGTATTTATATATTTTTCATTCGACATTATTGACTAGGAATGTGACTGAAATTGATATTTTATTATATACCACATATGTATTTGTTAGGCCATAGTGTCAAGCATTTTTCTATTGAACCACATATGTAGTGGTTAAGCCATAGTGACAAGGACTTTTCTATTGAGCATAATAATTCAGTCGTCGGGCAACCACAGTCTAATTAATTCACTTTCTTGACAATACACCGCTGCGACTGTTAAGTATTCTTTACTAAGAACACACGACCGCTTTCGCAAATTTAATATGCATCATCAGGTGCTTATTTCATTCAGGTCACAACCAATGTTACATGGACTTTAAACCAGCTGATCCTCCATCATTAACCTCTGGGTCCGTCCGTCCAGTATGTATTAAAACCAGAATAAAATCCCATACTTAAAACAGTAAATTTTCATCAGCCAATGACCTACATCTCATATAAAATATTACACATTCAGCATAAAAGCCGCGTCAGAGGGTAAAAAAAGATTAAACAGCGTTCTGATACTTTATCTCCAGAGGCGACAGCTTGGGGAAGAAGGGGATGTTGTTGTTGCCTGTGACTATGACTTAACCACTATATATCTGGTATAAAATAAAATATTTTTATAAATATTCAGATCGATCTCAACTGGCACAACATGCAAGAAGACTAAAAAACGAAATGGTTTCAGATTTTGACAGTTACTGGTGCTGTCTCTAACAGCTTGGGGAAGAAGGGGATGTTGTTGTTGCCTGTGACTATGACTTAACCACTATATATCTGGTATAAAATAAAATATTTTTATAAATATTCAGATCGATCTCAACTGGCACAACATGCAAGAAGACTAAAAAACGAAATGGTTTCAGATTTTGACAGTTACTGGTGCTGTCTCTAACTGCAAGTGCCTCTAAATTGCGGGGGAACAATGTGACGGAAACAGAGCGCAACAGACAAATGAGGTCGAGTATGGTGCCAAAGGCCATTTTCCGCAACTGCACATAAACGTTGACGTCAATGCGCCAAACAATACGAGGGATCCACAACTAAACGGGAGGCGTACGTTAACTGTCCGACATTAACAGTATTTTCCTGTTTACATGTGATGAAAGTCGTAAAGTGCATCTGCTGGATACCTACTTGCACAATTACGCATCTACCGTTAACGATGTGGAGGGTGAAATTCACGCAGGTGGTTGGTTTTCGATGTTTTCGACATGTTAAATCACCACTAATTATGGGTATCGTAAACTTGAACTGTAAAGTTTCTGTCATTGTTCACAGCGGTTTAATAGCGTGTTCTACGTCTTCAAGACGAGAAAAAGTACACAATCTCATCTGACAACAGGAACTACTCAAAGAGAAGTTCGAGTATTTTCATACTGTCGGTTCTCAGGCGTTTCATCGCATTTCCAAGGGCAATGCAAATTACGGACGAGTACATCGTGCGATTTTTAAATAATTCATCACAGTTATGGCCTGTTTAATGCTGCCTGTTCAGTTACAATTGAATTATTAATGTAAACAGTTAAATACATTAGGAAGTAACAGGTAACACAATGAAAGCGAACGAGTTTGCTTGCACTAGGAAATATACTTTCTTTTCCTCCTCATCTTCTACATCTATATAAATACTCTGCAATGCACGGCAGGGGTGGTCGTAAACCGAATTTATGATATTTCTCTAATAGCTCGCGGGAAAAAGGGACACATAAATCTGTTTTCTATCTTATTTCTCTTGTTCTATTATAACGATGTCACGCTATGTAGGTGTAAAGTATGTGCTAAGAAAATATGTTGGAAAGCGGAAGACAAAGCAATGATTGATATTTTGCAAATCTCGCGGCAACAATAACATGTTTGAAAAACTGACGGGTATGCAGCCAGGTATCAAATTCTGGGACCACCTTGCCATTTTCAAGGCAAATATGCAGCGAGGAATAAATGTGCAACGATTTTTAAAACTTCGGTTATCAATAATTAAACAGTAAATACAATCCACACAGAGCAACCAAGCACACAGCACCGACAAGACCAAAGATGAAAACGGTCAGGTTATCAATAATAAACATTTGTTCTCAACGGATAAGGTCAGATTAGTTTTGTCCCTCCGTATGTTGACAAGTGAGACAGCAGGATATCATGTGGAATTTAAGCATAATCGTCCATACCTATTCATAAGATTCTCTGCCAGTTTTATTTCAAACACAGTCGCAGTAGCTGGAAGTGCATACCAAAATTTCCCTTTTGTTGTATTCCACAGGGAACAAAAGTTACCATCACCTAACCTCTTTATCTTTATTGTTGTTTGTAAATCTAGCGTACTCAACTGCGTGGTCATTAGTCTGTAGCTTACAAGCTACTTAAACTAAGGTAAACTAGTATAAGGACAACACAAACACCCATTCCCGAGGGGGAGAATCGAACCCCCGACGGCGAACTGCCGCGCGCACCGCAGACGGCGCTCCAGTACGCGCGGCTAATCAGCCGCGGCTTTTTTTTTTTTTTTTTCTATTGAATGGTAGCTTATTGAAAACGGTATTATCCAGTATGTGACCGGTATAGCGACTTTGGTTACGAAATGTATTTCCTTCAACTGAAACTTAAGATCGATCGTCCCCCCAGGATGAGGAGATTATATGATTCTATCTGTTAATCCACTTCATGTTCCCTCCTCTCTCTCTCTCTCTCTCTCTCTCTCTCTCTGACCTCCATTTCCTTGTCTCTGTTCAATTCCACCTGCGTTTCTCTCATTCCATCTCTCCTCCCCTGCCTATTAAAATCACATGTATCTACGAATTTCCATGGCAGTTGTTGAAATTTTGTCGAAAGTTAATGGAAAGTATCCTCCTGCATGCACCTTAGCACTTTTTTCTCTTTTTTTCCCCTTTCTTTTTAGGTAGCAATGTTCATCTCGTTTGGAATCTATAGAATGCAAAATTAAATCATTATCGGAACAAAACTGTAGATTGGTTTCAATGTCATTCACATTACGAAATCTGACAGTATTTTACTATTGTTTTGAAGGTGAAGTGCGTAAAATTTCATAAATTTCGAAATGACCAGAGATAACAGTCTAAATCTCTGTCGAAGTCAGTATGTGAAGTACCCTCCATCATACACTATACGAAATTTTATGTAGACAGCGACCTTCGACTTGTTTTGAAGGTTAAGTGTCAAAGTATCGTCCAGATCGGAATTAAATAACAATAATAATAATAATAATAACATTTTCAACTAGATCCTGTCCGTGAGTGTGCCACCTTATTAGTTATGACGTCCTATCTTCTTAACTATGTTTCGTAGGCAGTTTATACCCATAAAGCAATTGATCCCTCACGGTATGGAGGTTAAAATCCGTCCTGCGGTATACTAGATGTGATACATTGTTGGGTGATATAGCAGTTTCTCACGCAGTTTATTGTTTATTATGTCCTCCTGTACACCCACAGGGAACTCCCTCTTGGTTTGAATATCAAGTGTACAAATTGTCATCAAGATTTAAACAAAGATGTAGATTTGTTTGCAACACGAACCCACAAACATACTCAACTTTATACGTGTACAAAAGAAAATACGAAGTTGCCCGTGTATGTATTTACTATATTCTTATATTAGTACATCTCCTTGTAACCCCTCTGTTCTTTGCCTCCTGTCTGACTGTCAGTTTCACCAATACCTGTAGTAAATTTCAGCCTGAGGTATTGTTTCCTGTGGCGTAGCTATCATAGGGCTAGGCGGGGCAGTGCCCCGGGGCCCCCGAGCTCCAGGGGCCCCTCGGCCTTCGTGACCGACGATCGGAAAAAAGTTACAGTAAAGCATCGAATGTTTTAATTTTTTTAACCTCCCACTGGGATGCTGAAACCATCCTACATGAATATTTTCCCTATTTTCCTTCTTTGACTGGGCTATCAACGAAATGAGATAACAGCGCAGTAGTTTAGCGGGAGTGAGTTGTCGGGACTGACAGAAGTCCGCCTGCTGTCACCGCTGACGAAAAATATCCCATGGGGCATTTTCATCTTTATGAACTACCCAGGTCCAACTCCATCTCAATCCCTCTGCAAAATTTCATCCAAAACACCTAGTAATTTTTGCATGACAGCATAACAAACAAACAGACTTTCACAATTATGTTAGAGAGTATGATTAAATATTATCTGCTGCGTGACACATAATAATTTACTTAATAGTATTTAGGTTTGCTTATTATGTCTTCCAGTGGGCGGTAAGGAGCTGATGATGAAGTAGTTTTGTATCTGTATGGTATTAGTGTTTAGAGGCCCCCAATGTCATTTTTGCCCCGGGGCCCTGGGTGACATAGATACGCCACTGATTGTTTCATGTAGCTGAATTCTTATGACGTCCATTTTCCTGAACAATGTAACTCACAATAATGTAATTTTCTACGGGCATAGAATGGAATAGTATGAAACTGCAAGTTTCCTAATGAGGGTAGTAGTGAAGAGGTTGTAAATTAGAATTTTTTCGTGAGTGGTTTGTTTATGATGCCTCTCATTGTTTAATACGCATATCGCCTGAATAACGTGTTATAGGTAGATCTTACCCGTACAGCAATTATTACCTCACGGAATGGAAGATGTGAACGAAATGCGAATGAAATCGTTTCAGTGGTTTAGTAGTAGTAGTGCAACAGTGTCGCGTGATGCAACAGTTTTCGCGCACTTCACTGTTTACGCCGTCGTATCTCCTGAACTATGTGTTGTACATGATTCTTACATCCACGCCGACCGTCCTCTTGGTTTTAAGGACACATGTGAAACATTTTATCAAAATCGGATTGAAGTCCGTAAGTGAAGTATCCTTCGCCATGCATCACTTGTAATTTTATATAGCAGTTACGTCAGATTTGCCTATAAGGTTAACTGTGCAAAAATTCATGAAAATCGAAATAAAACAGTAGATTTTGTTGAGGTGCGTAAGTAACGTACGCTCCGCAACGCACCATACGCGTTACATATAGTGAACCATGTGTCGAATTTGGTTTTTACCGGTATAGCAATTGTTACCTCACGGTAAGGAATATGTACACCAAATCTGGTTGAAATCGGTCCAGTGGTTTTGAAGATGTGCCTCATTGTCACGTGATGAGGCATTTAATTGTTTATGACGTCATATATCCTTAACTATGTGCTGTACATGGTCATCTTGTGACGGAGAAAGTGTACACACCCCAGATCCAATATCAGTTAAATTAAAAATTTAAATTTACTATCAAATCCACCTTCATTAAAAATATTAGAAAATTAAATTCATAATGCATAATTAATTATAAGCTGCCCCTTGCTATTAACAATAATAATAAAATCAATTTACACCCATTGCGTCCGTTTTCTTGGTTTGAAGGGGCCAAGTGAGCTAAATTTCATGAATATTGGAAGAAAACTGTAGATTGTATGCAATACAAATATACAGGTGTGCACAAACACGTGGATAAACAATCATCTAATTGAAGAAGTATAAATACGAGCCAAGGTTTCAGTGGTGCGTAGAGTAGTACCCTGTTCGATATCTCGGACGAATACAACTATTCGAATGTGGTTACCAATTAGAAGTTAAGTAATACTGACCTCTCTTACAAGGCTAGGTCCCCCGTGGCAGTGGATATTCAAGAATCATTGAGTAGCATGTTGTAAATTGCGTTTGTGTACCCGTTTCGATTTCCCCAAGTGCAACGCCAACTATGGCGGAAAGAAACGCTTCAGAAAAATAGACATGCTCTAGAGAACGGGGGTTCCCATTTTAAATTTCAAAGTTGCCCCCCAGCTATCACCCTTTTACGGAGGATGGAGTTCGGCGGGAAGGGGGGGGGGGAGGAGGGGCGCTCTGGTATGATTTGTTATATTAACTGCCAAGACCACTTAGGTTGAAATAATTTATTTCATAACCAGTTTCAGCATAAAAAACTACCATCGTCAGATGATGTCGCTTCTTAAAAATGGAAATGCGCTATAGTCATAAAATATGAGGGTCTATTCTATCAGCGGTAGTGCTACGATCGTAGTCCTGAGCATTCGCGGCAATTACACTGACTCAAGGAGGAGATACGTACGCCATTTTTAGATCGCTGCTGCCGGCGTGTGCTGTGTAGTGCTTCTTCATAATGTCAGCCGTAATTTAAAATACCGCCGCGTGTGAAATAAGATCTGTTATTCGTTTTCTAAATGCAAAGAAAGTCAAAGAACAGTAAATCCATCGGCATGTCTGCGAGGTTTACGGACAAAATACTATGAGTGATTCAATAGTTAGAAGATGAGTCAGACTGTTCAATGAAGGACGTGATCATGTGCACGATGAAGAACGAAGTGGACGTCCGTCTGCGGTTACTGATGAACTGGTTGACACAGTTGAAGATAAGATTAGTTACAACCGTAAGTGTACACTTAATGTCCTTGCTAAAATCTGTCCTTAGTTGTCAACAGTTCAACGAAGATGACGGACTGAAAGAACTTGTAACCACATGGTTGAATACACAGGCGGCAACCTTCTATGAAGAAGGCATACAAAAACTTGTGCCACGCTATGACTAGTGCCTACAATATGTTGGATGCTATGTGGAAAAGTAGTTTAACAGTTTTATAAAACGGAACTTACTTTGTGGACATACCTCTTAAGTTACCTTCCTGGGACGTCACAATATAAAACACACTGAAAATGTTTTGGTGTATTTTAGTGTCAAATTGACGAGCACAAAATTCCCATTCCTGTTCATATTGCCCCAACATTCTACTGACACTAGTTACGACAGAAATTATTTTAACATAAGCGGTCGACGCAGTTATCCCTCGCAATACCTAGCCGTTTCCAGTAACGTGTATAACCAAAGGGGAGTGGGCGGTACTTTTTGCCCACCATACAAAAACTTAAAGAATATATAATATTCATTAATTGTTCTTGAATTACATTAATAACATATTTTGAAATATATATTAATGCAAAATCATCATACAGAACCTGAATATCTCATATAAAACTGTTTTCAGTAACGCATTTCATCTCTTTCACATAATTAGGCCTTGTAGATACACTATCACTCTCCACACAACCTCGCGTGCAACACATTGCTCTTCAGATTCACTCACTCCGTTGTCAATTTCATCAAATTCTATTTTAGAATCTGTACATTCTTACAAAATATGTTATATTTCCCTGTCAGTAAGTGACTGTCGATATATTTTCAATCGCAGTAGTGTCTACCACTGGATTAAGTGCCACTAAACCAGAAACAGTAAAGAAACGAGGAGAAATAAACCAGTACTGAGACGATTCTTGCTGTCAACCGAGAGAAATATAATGTTCGTGTGGTTTAAGGTCACAAAATGTTATTTTCTGTAGAGTAGGACGACCGTTGTACGTTGTAGGAAGTCGCATGTCGCATCTACTAACTGGGGGGGGGGGGGGGGGAGAGTACTTCATGCCGCGGCGGAACTGTGAACTAAAAATGTAAAACAATCACAGTATCTGGAAGAAGATTTTTACAAAATTTTCGAAAATAAAGTACCTGAGTTGATTTCAATATTTTCAAAATACCCCTTGGTATTGAAACCAATGTCTTCAGTGAAAGTAAACACGCTGTATAATCGACGGAAGAGTTATGGCGGCGGTGGTGAAGAGGGCGGTGTTTGCCGGGGGCGGCGGCTGGAGAGGCGGCATCAGCTGCGGCCGACGCGGCACCCGCCCGTCCATCAATAACGGCGCCGCCCCCGCCGCTGCCGCCCCCGCTGCCCCCGCCGCGCCGCCGCCGCCGCCCCCGCCGCCCCCGGCCGCCGTCACGGACACGCTACACGCCGCTACCTGCGCCCGCGCCTGACTGACACCGACATGGCCGCGGCGCGGCCGCTAGCCGTCCCCGCCGCTCCTGCGTGGGAGGCCACGTCCACCTACTACCACTCGCCTCCACACAACTTGCATACAAAGCAGCCGGGACTTTCTAAATTCAGACCAACAGGGAAAATCTCTTGTTGCAGGACACAAAGTACGGATGATATGGCGATGAAATATTTTGGTAATACTCTTAGACTGCATGGGTCGGCAACACGTCGATCGCGATCTACTGATAGATCCCAAGTGCTTTTTTGGCACATCACGCGCCGACGAAATACTGATGGATAAAATTGCTTTCATAGCATCGCAAACGCTCGGTATTTCAACACAAGTTTGTTTTATTAATTGACAAAAAATGTTCAAATGTTCGTTAATCTTATGGGACTTAACTACGGGGTTATCAGTCCCTAAACTTACAAACCACTTATTTATAACCTATACTAAGGACGGCACAAATATCCATGCCCGAGGAGGGATTCGAACCCCCGACCGTAGTGCCGTGCAGACCGGGAGTGGAGCGCCTCAGTCCCCTCGGCCACCGCGGCCGGCTTCATTGACAATCGCGATTAATTACGAATTTCTGCATTTATGTAGTGTGTGGACGGGATATTTTGTGACTTAGATATTAAACCGTGATCTTGTGCCAAGATAATATTTTCGACCGTGGCGTAACGATTTCACGCGTAATGAACAGCATTTAAAAAATCTCAAAGTTTATCGTTTTCATTCCGAGTGTGAACACGAGTTTTTCGTACCCGAAAGAAAGACCACGTGCCTTTACTTATTGTGTCAAGCTACGATTACGTTTGTGACAAAGATAAACTTCAAGTGACAATTCGAAACTGTGCATCCTATATGTGGATGCCGAGTTTCGTTTACACAGTGAACTGAGAAAAAAAGAAAAAAATCAAGAAACTTAAAAATCGTTTGAGTAACAGTGAATGATATACAAACATCTTTACCTTCTGTGATTATATCAATCACCGATTTCCAGATATTAAAAATATATCTGATGTTATATTTTTATATTTCTTGAGCCAACCTTTTACTATTAAATATATCTTCTTTCATGGAAAATGAATTAGAGCGGCTCTAGAAATTGAAATAACATGTAGTACAAAATAGTATGTATCTCAAGAGTATTGCAAACTCCTCAACAGAAATACCCATTATTAGTGAATGTTGCACTTAGTATGAAGGCTTTCATTGCATCTATGTACTTTTGTGAAAACACAGAACAAGGTTGACTGACGAACACGTGGACTATCGTATTCTAATAAGTGTAACAAATTATAGTTATGTTTTGTACAAATAGTAGAGACGTAAAAGTTTTATTGTTAAATATTGTCTTACAGTATTTCAAAAGTATAAATGTTGCAGTTCCTGTGTTTTAATTAACGTAGATCACTTCCATACGGTGGTATGAAAAAGTATATAGCGAAGGCATTGCAGATGCCTACCCGTACTTTGAAGCATCGCTAATCCGATATTATGGTAATACTTTAGGTTGTCTCTAATCTGGCTATTCCTGGCACTTGCGGATGTGTCGAATTATTGATATCTACATCTACCTACAGCTATAATCCGCAATCCACCGTAAGGTGCGTGGCGGAGGATACACTGTACCTCTACTAGCAACTTCCTTTCCTATTCCACTCATAGAACGAGAAAAAAAAGAATGCCTATACGCCTCCGTAAGAGCCCTAATTTCTTTTATCATATCTTTGTGATCATTACGCGAAATGTAAGTAGGCGACAGAAGATCGTACTACACTCAGCTTCGCCGCGGTGGAGTAGCCGAGCGGTCTAAGGCGCCTCGCTGTGGAGCGCTCGGTTGCTCGTCATCGGAGGTTCGAGTCCTCCCTGGGGCATGGGTATGTGTGTTCTTCTTAGGTTAGTTTACCTAGGTTTAAGTAGTTTGTAAGATACGGACTGATGACCACGCAGTTTGGTCCGATAGATTTACAAACATTTGAACATTTTACACTCAGTTTCAAATTCCGGCCCTCTACATTTCCTCAGCAGAAATTCCCCCCCAAAAAAAAAAAAAAAAAAAAAAAAAAAAAAAAAACGTTGTCCTTTCTCCAGCGATCCCCAATTGATTTCCCGGAGCATTTCCGTGACACTCGCGCAGCATTGGTCAAACCACTTACCAATAACAAACCTAGCTGTTCGCCTCTGAACTGCTTCTGTCTTCCTTTAAACTGATCTACTACGGGTCCCAAACACTTGAGCGATACTCGAGAAGTGGTCGTACAAGCGTTTTATACGTGGTCTCCTTTACATATGAAGTACATTTTCCCGAAATTCTCCCAATAAACCGACGTATGCTGTCCGCCTTACATCTGTCCTTACATGGTCGTTCCATTTCATATCGCTCTGCCTTGTTACGCCTAGATATTTGAAGGACGCGACTGCAACAAGAAGCTCACTACTAATGCTGTATTCGAATATTATGTGATTGTTTTTCCTACTCATTCGTATCACCCTACATTTTTCTACATTGAGAGCTAGCTGCCATTCTTCTCACTATTTAGAAATTTTGTCTAAGTCATCCTGTATGCTATTACAGTCAATTAAAGACGACACCCTCCCATACTCCACAGCATCATCAGCAAACCCGAAAATTACATCTGTCCATCAAATCTTTTATATAGATCGAAAATAATAGTGGTCCTATGATCGGAAGAAACGACAGGTCATTTTCGTTTTAAGTAGGATCATCGAACAGGTGGGTTGTACCTCTGACGCCGCACTGTGATGTATGCTCGTATTTTGGTTGTTAAGGCCGCAGTGCCGAACACTGTCGCACGCATGCTTGTACGAAGAAGATAGCATCCACTTTGGCGCCTCCGTATCTAATAAGTTCTATGTTTCCATTCCAAATTGAAAGCTGCGTTTCACAACATCCATGTTTCCAGAATCGACGTTCAGTCCTACGTATTACATTTTCAGTACCTACAAATGCCCATAACACGCGAGCAAAAGTGTCTTCTTCCCGTTCTCTGACGACGGAGATGGAAGGACCACGGGGTGGGTGGTGAGAGAGCAAAGGAGTGTGGTGTTGACAGCTGGAGACCGTTTTACGACAGTTTTACTTATCATCCACACACAATATATATATATATATATATATATATATATATATATATATATATATATATATATATTCGAGTCCAAAGTCCACATACAGAACCGAAAGGCTTGGAACTAGCCATTTTGGAAGATATTGAATATGATAAATGTTAAACCCCGATGGAATTTGAACGATCAAGTTCGTTCGACAGAAAGTAGTTCTTCGATAAATTGCAGGATTTATTAAAGAACACAGCCAAGCCCGTCGTGATACTGTTTATTGCCTGTATCTGAATGTGGTGAATACTTACACTGCCTATCTACTACTGTAACAACCCTGATATTTTATGCAGCCATTTCATTTGTTTTCCTACTTTTTGCAGTATATAGTGCTGATACCATAGTGTTAATAGGATTTGCATCGTTTTACATGACATCGACGTAGCAGCAAATATCAGTTTTACAATATTCATCCTTCCACAAGGTCCTGTGAATGTTTGGGGCTAATATTAGAAACCTGACTAGAGCCACCAGTCATAACGAATTATACTCCTATTCTAGGAAACGCGTCTGACATTGATCTCGATATGAGGAACTGCCTATCCTATCGTTAACAAAAATATTATTCTTCGTTTTCTGTTTTATTTTGTACCCACATGACATCGTCTAATTCTGTACTCGAAAATATTATTTAACTAAAGCAAGCGCATTGCACTCACGAGTAGTAATGTTTCTTCTTTCTATGTATGTTGGCACCTATGTACGTGGATGGGACAGTTCCCTATAGCCATTATAATACAAATATGGTACGCCTTGCCCCTGCATTATGTAAGTGGGTGGAAAAATCCCTTGTGCGATTTTAATAGAAATATGATATGCCTGTCCCCTGTTTTCATCCCTTTTTAACCTTAAAGGAGGATACCCCATATTTTATTTTTCGTATTTATACTAGTGTCATGTACACATATAATTGATCTTCCTGAATTCCCCGCCTTTATCCTCCATCCATCGCGTCCGCCCCTCCGCTTTATTATTATAGAAATGTATAAAGTATTACATACCAATGTGTTCGAAGATGTGTGTAATATTGTTTGTGCTTTCCAGTTTTATAATTGATAACCTAAATTCCCTTTTAAATAATCATATTGCTTATCAAGATTGACTAAATGCGTCTTATATTACTTGACGATAATTTACAAGATTCTACAAATTCTTTCAAAGTATATATATATATATATATATATATATATATATATATATATATTTTTTTAATGTATACTGTCGACTCGTATATAAAACGTTAGTGACCGTCCTTCATACCTATAATATAATACACATAATACGAGGGGCTATGGACAACACTTTACACTTTGTAATGCTGTATGGTGGCAAGAAATGTCTTCTTGGTAAGTTACTATGGTAAACTGCAAGTGTCTGTAAAATGAAAACCATTTTCATGGAATATGTACTGCACCTGCATCTGTATAGATGTAGCAGTCGTTAAAAAAACAGGTATAACATAATGTAAAACCCTCAATTTCATTATTATTGGGTATGTATCACTGCTTACTGTCATATACTATATGGGAAATGTCTTAATTTCAATTTTTTGTAGATGTATGTCTAATGAAATTTCCGAAATGTGTCATTAAGTGAAGCCGGGCCTGAAATAACGACGTGAAAGTGTTCAGACGTATCTCGTCAAGCAAATTTATTTAGCAACAAACCTATTTAGCGCTTGAACTGTGCTGTTATTTGTTATGTTGGCTATTATTTCTCAAGTACGTCATTGTATATCTGACGTGTAACTTAAGATTTTGCAGGTGGAATTGATAAATTTTGTCAGCACCACCTTGTCAGACCGTAATAACTATAAGAGGTAAAAGGTCGACCGTTCGATAGCTGCAGTGCGCGGCTTGTTATCAGACTGTAATTTCACCGATTGCTGTTTGTAGAGGAAGAACACTTACTGTAATTAATTTAAGTTGTTGTTTATTTTGTATCACTTTCCGAATGTTCGGTCAGGTCTGCAGCTTGTGCAGTTCCTTCATCGTGTGCTGCAAAGTAGGAGCCATCGGTTGTGTGTTGTAGTTTGTGGGCCGACTTAACTAAAAGGAAAAGTTGAAATATTTGTGAATCTATCGGACTCAACTGCTGGGTTATTAGTCCGTAGTTTACTAATTGCTTAAAGTAAGGTAAACTAAGGACAGCACTAACTCTCATGCCCGAGGGGGGACTCTCGAACCCCGACGGCGAACACCGCAGCCTGGCGCCCCAATGCGCACGGCTAATCCGCTGCGGCCCGACTTAACTGTACGCCAAATTAATTACTGTATGATTAATGCTGGACTTTAAATGTTTACAAAAAGAACGTAAAGATGGTAGAGCTGTTTAAAACCAAAGTGAGGATCTTTTTTCCCCTCTTGTGACTCAAGAGTGGAAAGTAGCGAAAAAGTGTAGTCAAACTGGATGCATTGTAAGCAGATTTTATTTATTTCTTTTTTTTAATTTTTTAAATAAAAGAAACATATTAATGTAATTTTTAAGAGTTCGAGCGTTGCTTAGGGTCTCGGCATGTTATGCAATGTGTTCATCTCCATTTCCTTTTCAAATATTTTAAGAACATTTTACAGAAACAGCGATCTTACTTGCAACTATTAATTCAAGTAACAATAACATTTCAGTCTAGATCGCAATATACTTTATTTCACTGGTAACCGGTTTCGGTCACTTACATGACCATCATCAGACGGCTGCTGTAATGACACATATTATTAGAGGGATAAATTATTTATAAATTGAGCATTTAAAATAAGAATAAATTATACCTGCAATGTTGGCCACCATCTGAAGCTGCCTAAAGGTTTAATGTTGACTGCTGTAGATGTTGGTACAGTCATTCTTTAAATACTGTAACCTCCATCCTCTAATTTAAATCTGGTGTAAATTCTAACGGAAATTCTACAATAATGGATATCAAAATGCAACAAACCAAATCATTGTATAGAATGGTTAATCACATAGAAAAATGTAAACGGATTTAAAAGTACCTTACATATGGTCATAATTTTTATAAATATGTTTGAAAAGGAAATATAAAACTGAAATTTTCTAAATCAGCAATTTACGAATTTTGAAAATGTAATTTCCTATTATCATGGCTACATTATTGGAAAGATATTTTCCCTGATTTCGTTGTCCGTCTCGCTAAGGATTTTCTGGTGGATTTATTTTATATGCTTTTTCTTTTTCTTTACCACGTACGTGCAATTTTGTAAAATGTATAAAATAAATTCTGTGACTGGTTTTGAAGGTTTTTAGCTCTAATTCTTAGGCTTTTCTTTCCCTACCACCAATTACCACATTTATTCTTAGGATAAATGGTCGTAAAGCCGCACTACATGAATAATGTAGTACAAGGTAGCGTTTAGTCAATATTATTACATCATGAAGCTATTGGAAATTGGTTGTTTCACATGCTAGATCCCAAGAAAAAACACGTCTAATAAGTTTATTACCTTCGGCATGCCAAGCATTACTTCCTTCCACTAACCTTACAGATCTATCAAATACATTTTAACGTGTGGAAACGACCCCTATTAGAAGTAAATAAAATTCCTTCAATGGTCGTTAACGCCAGCTGCTCAGAAACCTAACTGCAACTAGCGAACAGGTATAGAAAGGTCAGCCGTCGTCGGTGTGATGCCTAGATGTCGATACCTTTGCAATAATAATCGAAGTTTTGAACGACTTCATATCAAATACGGCTTTATAGATGAATTCCTATCAATTTCGAAAATCATTGCAAGAAGGGGCAACCACAGGAATATTCTACTAATGTGAGAATCTATGAGATTGAAGATAGGACCCGCTCGTGTTGCACAGTAAAAATAGTTTTGTATCCGTGCTGTGAGTCAATAGATCGTTTTCCTCAAGTTAATTCGTTATAGCAAAATTCGACGTAAATCGGTGCTATTTTTTGGCAAATTGAGTGGTATTTTATACGGGAGATACTATTTTTGTCAATTTCACTGTTATCTATGTACCAATTTCGGTGTTAAAATTTTTATTGCGGATATATATGTCCATCTTTGGTGATACTTTTATACAGTGGAATTTTTTGCCGATTTCGGTGTTACTCTTTCCAAACAAGATTTTCACCGATGTTGAATTATTTCATAAAACTGTTTGCGATATACATGTTATTTTTTGCAAATATCTGTGAAATTTTTGTTTCGTGAATTTTGTTGTTACTTTCTAGTTAATTTGCTATTACTTGATGCCCCATTTTGTGTTAATATTTGAAAAATTACAGTTTTTATTTCAGTTCATGGTGTTACTTTGTTTCACACCTGGAGCTACTTTTCCTATTGTCGCCTTTATAGTTTTGTGAATTTCTAGCTTTCACCATATTGGAATTTTTCCAACAACTTTTTCTTTTTTATTTTATTTATTTCTTTTGAAGTCTTCGCCTAATTCGTGCTATTCCAGGTGTGGCCAACATTTCCGTCCGGCGGGCGAGTCCGCTTCCCGCTGGTGGAGTACAATGTAGTTCACCGTCCCGGCCGCCACCGTGTGTCGCTAGTGTTGGCAACGGAGCGAAAGAGAGAGAGAGAGAGAGAGCTGCGGAAAGAGTGAGACCGCACAGCACTGCTGTGCGCTGGACTGTCCCGCGGTCAGATGCAGCGTAAACCAAGTAACAGAGGAAGCGCAGCTCTGTAATGTGGTCGAAGAACGGTAAAAACGAGCAAACCACTTCCTTTTTAGCTTACAATTAGTGTTTGTATGGCAGAATCACGCGAAGTTTTAGAAAAAATCCAAAACACGAATCGAAGATTAACTTAGTAATTTTATGATCCAAATTTGATTCTGTTAGTATTTTACATGCACACTCGTAATATATACGGTAGACTACTTCCGAAAGATATATGTTTCTTAAATGTACTAGTATCACAAATATGCTATTTTACAAATAATTTTATATAAGGGCTGTAGAATCTCATTCCCAAAAGTAAATATCTTTTGTTAAAACCCGAATAAAAAATTAACAAAAAAAGATTGGTTTTAGGTGCATTTGCCTCCTTTCCTAAGAAAAGATGCTAGCGCAGTCGGCCGCAGTGGCCGAGCGGTCTGTGGCGCGCCAGTCACAGTCTGCACGGCCGCTACTGTCGGGGGTTCGAATCCCCCTTTGGGCATGGATGTTTGCGTCGTCTATAATATAAGGTAGTTCATAAGTAGTTTGTAAGTTTAGGGACTGATGACCCCGCAGTTAAGTCCCTTAAGCTTAACAAACATTTGGACATTTTAAACATTTGATGCTAGCGCACCTCGGGCGCGAGCTGTTTTGACGGGCGCACTACTTCCCCCACCTCTGCAATTTCTGCAGCGTGTGTGGGAGTGACACGCCTATATGCCGAACGCTGCAAGGGGAAAACGAAGGAAGGCAGTTTTTGAAATCCAATGAGGCTGCTATGTGGAGATGGCAATGTCGTAGAGTGAAATTATAATCGAGATTTTAGCACTAATATAAATTTGCTACCTTTTTTCATTGGCCAAAGCAATAACTTTATTATTTACTTAAATAAGCACATCATGCAGTATTCATTTGATGATCAGAAATACATATCTTTCTTGAAAAACAAATCCATTTGCATTAAGCTGTTTAACATATTTATAAACCTTTATTGAATTCCTTAAATGGAAAGGATAATTTTCGATGCCCCAAGATAAGAACAACAGAGATATAACGTAACGTAAATTATATCACTGCGAAAACAAAACTGAAATGTAGAATTATATCATCATTTTGTATACATCTAACAAATGTTCAAATGTTTGTATAACTTATGGGACTTAACTACGGGGTCATCAGTCCCTAAGCTTACAAACTACTTATGAACTAGCTAAGACTAAGGACGGCACAAATATCCATGCCCGAGGGGGGATTCGAACCCCCGACCGTAGTGGCCGTGCAGACCGTGACTGGAGCGCCTCAGTCTCCTCGGCCACCGCTGCCGGCATACATCTAACACGTACAAAAAGAAAAGCAAATTCTTTTTCAACATATATATCAATGGTGTGAACCGTGCTGTCAAAATGTAATAAGTGCAAATAATAAAGTGCACAAAACATTACATGTGAAACTATTAAAGAGCATAAAACTGTGAAAAAACTTCCGGAAAAAAGAAGAAAATAAGCTCCAAGACACGTACTGAGTCAAAAACGTAAATATACAGACTTATTAAAATAACTTAAAACTTTACAAATTATTGTATAACTATGAACAAAACGTTATACGTACTGCAAGTTACTTTAAAATATCGAAATTAACACCTTAATTTAAATAACTGTGTAGCCAAAAAAGAAAAAAAAATAATTAATGTGTCATTGTTTAACATTAAGTTGTCATGAGGAACAAATAATGTACATTTGGAGTTTACAATAGGTAATATATCTGTAACTATTGTTTGCAATATAGCCGAACGCAAAGCGCGGCAGAGGCGGCCACGCCCGCGGGGCGGTGTTTGGCTGTGCCTGTGCTATTAGCCTAAGTGCCATTTTGAGTGACATTATTTCCAGATTTGTAGTTAGTATTTCTCTCCTTTAACGTATTTTCTCTGTTTCCACCTTTCTTCTGTCCGGTTTACATGAACGCTTACAGAAAATTTTCTTGTCGGTATAAGTGCCGTTTGAGTTAAGAAATCCTGTTGCAGATCGTTTGTCAGAGATGTCTTAAATTTAGCTAATGCCTCCTCTCTTGACTATTACTTTTCACAAATCTCCTACCCACCATTACATCATGAGGTCACCCAGTGCTATAGCGGAAGTCGATATCTATCGCACACGAACCACTATTGCCAATTCTGTAGACAGTTAAATGCGAGAAAAGACTAAGTCATAGTATGTTAAAATACGAGAGAAACGCAAGAATATTGGAAGTGGTAAAATAAAAAATACTGAAGAAGTTTCTTTGTCAATTTTTACAAAGTTAAGTGAAGAATTTGCGGCGGAGTGGCCGAGCGCATTGAAGCGCTATGCTGAAAAGCGCGAGACCGTTGCCCGTCACGGGTTCGAATCCGCCCCCTCCCCCGCGGGCACGGATGTCTGTGCCGTCTTTACTAATTATAAGTTAGTTCATAAGTTGTTTGTAAGGTTAGGGACTGATTAAAAATCAAATGTTCAAATGTTTGTAAATCTATCGGACCAAACTGCGTGGCCATCAGTCCGTAGCTTACAAACTACTTAAACCTAGGTAAACTAACCTAAGGACAACACACACCCATGCCCCAGGGAGGAGTCGAACCTACATGGCGATCAACCGAGCGCTCCGCAGCGAGACGCGTTAGACAGCTCGGCTACTCTACCGCGGCAGGGACTGATTACCCCGCATTTAAGTCCCATAAGCTTTACAAACATTTGAACATTTTTTTATTTAAGTGCAGAAAATTGTTTACCCAGTTCGTGCTACCTTAATCGAGGTGCCGCGGTTTTCTCACTCCATCATGGTGGACCTCTCCTTGCCAAAAACAGATTTTCACAGAATTTCTTGCATTTTTATGGTATAAATTCCAGTTTCCACTACGCACCTTATACATTACCCGAGAACTTCGGACAACGGTCTCTCTGCGGGTGAACGCCCCCGCCATCCCCTTCCCCAAACCTTGCGCACAATTTTCAATTGTGCGTCGTCAATGTTTCTACGAACAGCGTCGGGGGAATCTCCCACCGGCCGTAATCCGCTTTAATTTCACATAGTCGGCTACCGTGGAAGGAGAACTGAGAAAATCACTTAAAGCTTAACCTCCTCGACCTGTAACACGGGGATCCGCGACGTGCAGAAGTTCCAGCGCTGTGCTCGGGGCCGCGGCACTTTTGCGAAGTGTGGGCGCAAGTTGCTCTCCGGCTTAGGCGGCGGATAATAGGGAGAGGGCGTTCAACCGGTAGGTGGCCCCAGGCGATTATGCGTGCTTAACACGCGCTACGCCCCCGCATTACTCCTCCTGCTGTAGGCACACGGACCTCTTCTGTTCCCTGCAGCCGGAGGGGAGCAGGCGCCTTCTGGAGAACGGAACAGCGCCATCCACAAAGCGCCGAGTAGGGCCCTGCGCAGTAGCAAGCTTTTGTTTTCGAAAACGGCTACACTTTGTGTTTATTCTAAGAAATAGAGACCACTCACAGGATCAAAGAGGTGCTGTGTTGTAGGCAGGCAAACTCCAAAATAAGACTCGTTAAAACGATAGTTTATTTTAATACCAAAACGTTCTCTGCTCTCTGAATAGCCCTCGTAAACGCATTGATGACCAACTAAAATCCAAAAGGGACCGGAGATATCACAGTCACATTTGTTTGGTAGACAAGTCGTAGAAACGACATTGCGATGTGAGAAAGATAATGAAGTCGTTACTGTGTCTGCCACTGCTGGCTACAACGGCTGCTACACGCCTCGTCATTGATTAGAAAAAAGACACCAGATGTGCTTCAGGGTGAAGCAGACCCTGCTGCTTCTACATATGGACAAAATGGAAGGCGTGCCGTGAAACGTCACATAGAGTAGGCCGCGATCGTATTCGTAACTGGATGGCCGTTAGGGCATTGCCACTTTTTTTTTAGTGTGTAGATTCAATACTGACTTTAACTAAGTGCAAATTTCATTGTATTGCATTTCCTGTAATTGTCTAGTATGTGTAGTATTAGCAAAGTGTCTGTCGGAAATTCTACACACTTTACACGATACGAGCGTTGGAACTTAAATATTGGCAATAATTCTGTGGGTACACTATGCAATGGAATCTACTGACAGCACACATAGTTGGCGTACCTTCCTCCCAAAAAATGGGCTCACCCGTTCCACGTTACCGGCGTGAGCACAATCGAGGAAAACCAAGTCACTCGTGAGCGAGCGGTCTAACGTAACGGTATAAATAACGCAGTACGTTCCTCCACGGCAGACTGTCAATACATAGTATTACTGTTCGTTTTTGGAGCATCACCTGCGACCAGCGCGAGCTGCTGCTGTGTTCGGTCGATGGAACTGGGAATTACTGTATCATCCACCATACTCTTGGATTTAAGTCCTTGTGACTTAGATTTGATTGCGAAGAAGAACCACTTCATAGTATTCGCTTCAGTACTGTTTCAAAGAATCGTAGGCAGTAGACCGCCGGCAGTAGACCGCTCCATCCGTACGGATTCTACACTACGCTGGTGACTTCTTTGAAGGACAGTAACAGGTGCAAACTTGTAACACTTGTATTTAAGTTCGAACACTCGCACGTGTTATTATCATAAGCCGAAGTTAAGTGTGTAGTTGAGCATTGAGACGATCAGTTTATTATATGGCTACATGTTAGGTATATCGGATCATTTTTTAGGAGTTTGCATTTCATTTCTTTCAAAAGTATTAGTTTCCAAACGGGCATACATTTCTAAGAAGCAGATAAAAATTAAATGTTTGTAAAGCTTATGGGACTTCACTGCGGGGTCATCAGTCTCTAAACTTACAAACTACTTGTGACCTGACTTGTATTTTAGGAAACAGAAACATCCATGCCCGAGGGAGGATTCGAACCTCTGACGCGGAAGGCTGTCCGAACCGCAACGTGTCGCTTCAGACCGCTCGGCTACTCCCGCGCGGTTCTGAACCTAGACGGATGCCGTGCAGAAAACCCAATGGCGTCATCGTGTTTTGCATGAAAGTGCTTGAAGCCATCACACCGATCTTCCAGTAGTTCTTTTCATTTCCTTCTTTTCTTCTTGAAAGCGCTAATACACGGTTTCCTATACAAGGTTGGTTGCAGCCCATTCCTGTCTTTCTACGAGGGAGCCGTAGTAAGCAATTTGCAATGGAAGTGAAATTTTTAAAATGTAGACTGTACCATGATGTTTATACCCCATCGCTGGTAAACACTGCAGCATTTGCTGCTAACAGGGTTGTTAATTTCATATTGACATAGCTCAAAACCCGGCGTACCCCGTCTTAATTTAGTTCCTCTCACCTTCCACCTTGTCTTCTGTCCACCTCCTCTTTCCCTCTCTTTCTGCCCATCTTCCCCTCTCCCTCCCTGTTCTTCTACCCTCTCTCTGTTCATCTCCTTCCACACTCTCTCTGCCCATCACCCCCTTCGCCTTTCTCTTCCATCACCTGCTCACCCCGGTCCTTTGCCTCTTCTATCTGTTAAAAATTATAAGACTCTATGGTGGTTTCCCACGCGTTTCAGCATTTATGACGTCATATAACTATAGTTAGTAGAAAGAAATAATTTTGTAGCTACATTCATTGCCGTTAAAGGATTCTATTTCCATTTTTTTCGATTTCATTAAGTTACGAAGAAGTAACAAATTTAGTCGTCATTCATAAGGGGGCAGATTTTCACGCTCAGTGTATATCCACCTTTCAGAATGTTTTTAAATATTTATATTGTGTTCGAATATGAAAACCAATTTGTCACAATAAATCTAAAATATAAAGCAGAGTGTCCGTATGTTTGTACGTGTTGCACACAAATCCACAGTTTTGTTCCAATGTTTATGAAATTTTGTACACGTAAGCTTCAATCCATGAGGACGGTCACCGTAAGTGTAAGAATCACATACGATATATAGTTCACGAGATATGACGTCATAAACAATGAGATGCGCGAAAAACTGCTGCATTTTGCGACAATGCTGTTCATTTGCTCCTATACCATAAGACCGATTTCAACCAACTTTGGTACACACATTCCTTGCCGTGAGGTAACAATTGCTGCATGGTTAAGAATCACATACGGCACGTGGTTCAAAATATATTACTTCAGAACCAATAGAAATCGCAAAAAATGCCATATAATGCGGCGAGACTTTCGAAATACACTGTATGAAATTGACAGTACTTAGCGACTTGAAACAAACTTTAAACATAATTTCAAACCTTTATTAAACTTTTTGTCTATGGCAACCATAGTAAAATGATGAAAGGAATAAAGTTTCTCGCTTACTACTTTTCCATTGTTTATCGAGTCAAACTACGGCTCTCAGTATGACGTTACAATTTATAATTTGAACCCTACAATTTGTAGCGACAGGGAATTTTACAGACAGTACACACAAATATAGTTGAATGTAGCTTCTAAATTGTATCGCAGTACGACACGTAGTTCATGAGATATGACCACATAAACAGTAACGTTCATGGAAAACCGCCCCATCACGCACCAAGTTTTAATCTATTGTGTCTTTACTACTAATTGTATTCCCAAGAGATTTTACAGACGTATAGCACTTATACAAATGAATATATACCTAGGGAAAAATGGCAGCAATAAATAAATAAATACCTAGGCAACGCCGGGTTTTAAGCTAGCCTATATCTATAAATGTGAATGTCTGTTCGGTGTACGTTTATCACGTTTGAACCACAAGACATAAAGAGCTAAAAATTTGTACAGTTACTAATGTCTACCCGGGGAAAGCTTTAGGCACGGTTTTATAGCGATCGGATAGCTATTTATCTACATTTATTAATGTGAATGTCTGTTCGGTGTACGCTTATCACGCCAAACGACAAGACGCAGCGACTTAAATATTTGTAGTTACTAATTTAAACCGAGGAAGGTTTTAGGCACGGTTTTATAGCGATCTGATAGATATTTAGTAATTTGAAGAATATAATGCGAAATGCGGAAAAATAATGATTCTTTGAAAACTATATTAACTTTTTGAAAATTATTTTATTGGTTGCATTGTTGCTTGAGGGTTGATAATGATAAAAGGTTGGAGTATATTGCGATGGAAAGTTATAGGTGTATATAAAATTCTTCGTGTGTGTGTTAATATTTCGCTTTGCAGCGAAAACTAAAGAACGCAAACGAATGGTGTGTCTGTATAATTGTTGTCCGAAGTATCCCGTTGTACACCATAGCAGTTCCTTGCCGATAGCTATAAGGGGGTGGACGATGTTATGCTTCAAATTCGTCGAATTATAAAAACATTCGGAGTGAAGGCCAGCGATGACGTTCGCGACTCTATGGCAGGGAGGTTACGTACAGCGAAACGTGATGCCACAGACCATATCTTTGGTCTATGCGTGCTACAATGTCTTCAGCTCTTTCTGTGTAAGGATAAGCACTCGAATAAGAAAATATAAGAATAAATAAATAAAGCAGTAAGAAAGAAATGTCTTCTAATACATCTCTTTAAAAAAAAGTCGATTTGACGTTTCGCGCATTACATCAAGTGATCCATCTGTGATATTATTACAATCTTTATTGTTGCATTTCTTGATTAGATTCTTCGAAACGGGTGCATTTTTACCTGTGATTTCTTATATATTCTCTGATGAATGTAACATGATTTTTTAGAAAAAAGGAGATGGACAGAGACAGAGTGGATAGGAAAAGTACTAACTCAAGGTTCGGATAAATACAGAAATACCCGGGCAACGCCGGGTTTTCAGCTAGTAACTTATAAATAGGCCATCTAGACTGTCTTCGATGTGAAGCATTATTGTCATAATTGTTGTACCTTTTCCGGCTGGCCGTTTAATTCGCGAGTATGTCGCAGGTCGTGAGACCTAACGAGATGTTGAGGCTACTCGCTTTCTACCTAGTAGTACCACAGTCTAAAACAAACAGTCACGAAACTCAGTAGGGAAAAAAATGCAACCACTTGACAGCTGAAGCGATACTAGCGCTCCAAGCGGCTGGGTAACAAGCTCAGTAGCAGAAAATGGCACTACCGGAACGAAGAATTTATTACTTATTATTGCTGTTGTTTATATATTTCCTAGGCATTAAACGTGGTCGTGACAAATACGAAAACATTATTGAATGAAAATCCCGTTTCCTGTTGATGTCAGTTTGTAATAACATGCCATTGCATTGTAATACATGCCAGTGCATTGTAATACTTGCGGCTCACACTAGCAAGGTCGCAATCATAACATCCAAAAACTATTTAAGACAAGAAACGAATTGTAACCTGGTGTGTTTAAGTTTAAAAGCAACTGATTTATAGTTATATAATGTACTGGTAAGTAGTTACATGTTCCACATGTATTTTTTCTGGAGATTTTGAACATGTTAATACATTTGATACTAGTACTAGACACGATTTTTTTCATTCTTAGAGGCTAAGTGTTACGTCTTATAAAAGCCCTTTTCGCTTTATTCTTGCTCAGATGGCTTGCATGTGCCATTCCTGTAATATTTTCATCGTAACTACTCCCGAGGAACGTAAAAGTATTGTGAATCTTTAAGAATCTTTTCCTGCTAAAATCTCAGTTTGTCTGTACACGTTAAACTACAGTTTGTTGCATTTTATTTTACATTTTGTACAAACAAATCCCTGTAAATTTTCATTGCTGCATCACCAATAGTAGACTGCTGTGCAAAAATTTGTTTTGACGTCTTTAAACCTCTCAGTCGACTACCAAAAATAACATTGAAGAAAAATACCGGGTTAGTTACTTCTCTTTCTATTACTGATACCATACACCCTTAAAATTTAACAAACTTTATTTTATCCTACATTGTAGGAGCTTTTCATATTTGAGAAACTGTACATTTTCCTAGTTTTCCTCTGACTACAATTTATTGCGCCGCAATAAGCTCCGAAATGCAGCCGAATTTTAAACGTGTGTTTCTAAATGTGTTCAACTTTGATTTGGAAAAACTGAAGTGACAGAACACAGCCGGCCGCGATGGCCGAGGGGACTGAGGCGCTCCAGTAATAGTCTGCACAGCCACTACGGTCGGGGGTTCGAATCCCTCCTCGGGCATTGACATTTGTGCCGTCCTTAGTATAAGTTAGTTCGTAAGTAGTATTTAAGTTTAGGGACTGTTGACCCCGTAGTTAAGTCCCATAGGCTATACAAACATTTGAAACATTTAAACGTGTCATTCGACTCCATATCTAATCCATAATGGCTTCTCGCTTCTCGGTATGTTCTTACGACCCGGCCGCTGCCACCCTGCAGTCGCCTGGTTGCAGAAAACTACCAGGAGTTTCGTGACTCTTTATGCTAGACTCTGGAAGTACTCCAGTCCTACACCGACAGCAGGTCTACTGCGACGAAGTTAGTAACGAGGCCGCGGATCGGCGACCGGACACTAAAACATTTAGAAGGCACAAGCCTCCCAAATGAGCCGAGGCAGGCAGTAGGGGGAAGGGGGGGGGGAGAGGAGAGACGTCCCACCGCGGACAACTACTGCTCAGCGTCCCCGGGAGACGTAAACTTTATCGACATTCCGCGAGGTTAGGAAGGAACCACCGGCGGAACGATCGGCTAGTCGCGGGTCGGGTCGGACCATGAAAAATTAATCCGCGACCCGGCGGAAGGAAGTGGGCGGCAGTGTGGTCGACCGCGGAGGGAGGGGGGGGGGGAGGGAAGAGGCCCCAGAGGTCAGAGGTCGCCAGGGGGCTGGAGGCGGCGCGCGGTGTCTGCCGCAGGGGAGGCCGGCCGCGTATTTCAGCCGCCCCCGCCGCCCCTCAGGAGAGCGATGTTAACGGCGCGACGCGTCGCTGCCAGGGCGCCCGCATAAAGTGCGCCGGGCCGCCCACCGCCCACAGGCCGTATCCTTTCCGCCTTCTGCCGCCCGGCCACTGTGGCCCAGTAGCGGGCCCACTCGACGGTCGGCCCCCGCCACCGCCACCGCCACCGCCGGCTGCGGCTGCAGCGAAAACTCGGCCAGAGTCGCGGGCCGGAACCTCATCCTCATCCCCCATCCCCCCACCCCCTCCTACTCCCTCCCTGGGCCTGCAGCGGCGCTTCCACCTCTCGGATCCAATGCCGGTCGCGCGAGGGCGCGCGCGCGCGCTCCGTCACAGCATCAAAGGAGGAGCCATTCCGTTTCATGCGCCGCTTCGCCGTGTCTTCGGCAGAGACCGCGGAATTTCCAATCGGTTTCTTTGAGTTTCTACTTGAGTGGGGTCACCCCGACCCCGCCCTCCCACAGGGGCGGCTGCTGCTGCTGCTGCGGGCACTCAGACGGCGTGTCCCGCCGCACTGCGGCCGCACCGCGCCGCACCAGGAACAATGCGACACACCGCGGGACCTGCACACGAGCTGCGCTGCGGTGCGCCTTCTCTGGACTTTACATCACCCGTCCTTCAGGACTGCTTCGACTGCCTTCCCGTTCCAACTGTCGTGAGAGATAACTACGAAAGAAACAGTCGATACAGAAGAAACAACGTATTCGACTAGCAAGCACAGCGCAGAGATTTTTACTGTAATCGACTAGCGAGAGACAGAAACTGCACTAATATTTGAAATGATTTAGTTTCTTATTATCAGTCTACAGTTGCAACCGATTTTCTTCTTTTTTCCATTACAAAAACTACTGTGCTACATTAAGAAAAGTTATTAAAAAATCAAGAAGCATGTGCATCATTTCTGAGACTAGCTCCTCTGACAGTAAAATTAAAACAATTTGGAGAATTATTAAAAGGGAGAAAGGGCAACAAAGAGCAGAGGAAGACGGTATTACTGTCAAAACAAATGAAAATTTTATTAACAAAGGGTCAGAATTTGAAAACATTTTTAATTATTACTTTTTAAATGTTCTAGAGAAAATAGGATCTAAATGTTCATTAGAAAGGAGCAAGGCAGTTAATGGAAGAAGCCATACTCACGCGATTTGATACAATTGAAATTCCACCCACCTCTCCTTCAGAAATTTGGAAAATAAAAAACTCTCTCAAAAGTAAATGGTCATATGGAATTGATGGCATTTCCAGCAGGGTATTAAAAACTTGCCGCGTGGGAGTAGCCGAGCGGTTTGGAGCGCCACGTTACGGATCTCGCGGCCTCCCGCGTCGGAGGTTCGAATCCTTCCTCGGGCATGGATGTGTGTATTGTCCTTAGATTAGTTTAACATAGTTTATGTAGTTTGTAAGTCTAGGGACTGATGACCAACGTACTTTGGTCCCATAGATTTACAGACAGTTGGAGTATTAAAAACTTGTTCCCAGGAGATAAATAGGATTCTGAGTCATATTTTTAATAGCTCTTTAAAGCAGGGTATTCTCCCGGATAGACTGAAATATGCTATCGTTAAACCTTTGCATAAAAAAGAGCATACGTTCGATGTCAACAACTACCGACCCATCTCACTTCTGACAACTGTATGCAAAATTTTTGAAAAAGTTATGTATTCTCAATTTGCTTTACATATTAGTAAAAATAAAGTTCTAACAAAATGTCACTTCGGCTTGCAAAAAAGCTTTTCAACTGAAATTGCTATACATACCTTCACTGATGAAATATTAAATGCTTTGAATAACCGGACATCTGCAATTGAGATTTTTTTGTGATATCTCAAAGGCTTTTGATTGTGTAAATCGTGGGATTCTTCTAGATAAGGCTAAGTATTGTGGTATGAGTGAGACAGTGCACAAATGGTTTTAATCATACTGAACTGGAAGAGTGCAGAAAGTTGAAATAAGCAGTTCACATGATATATATGAAACAATTAATTCCTCTAACTGGGGAGTTATCAAAGCTGGGTCCCACAAGGTTCGGTCTTGGGACATTTGCTGTTCTTAATGTATATTAATGACTTGCCATTCTACATTCACGAAGATGCTAAGCTAGTACTTTTTGCTGATGATAGAAGTATAGCTATCGCACCTGACAAACAAGAATTAACTGATGAAATTGTAAATGATATCTTTCAGAAAGTTATTTGCTGGTTCTCTATAAATTGACTCTCATTAAGCTTTGATAAAACCCAGTATACACAGTTTCATACAGTAAATGGCATGACACCATTAATAAATTTAGACTTTCAACATATATCTGTAGCTAAGGTAGACTATTCAAAATTTTTAGGTGTTTGCATTGACGAGGGACTGAATTGGAAGAAAGATATTGAAAATCTCCTGAAACGTTTGAGTTCAGCTACTTATGATATCAGAGTCATTGCAAAATTTGGTGATATACATCTCAGTAAATTAGCTTACTACGCTTATTTTCATTCATTTCTTTCATATGGGATCATATTCTGGGGCAATTCAACATTGAGTAAGAAAGTATTCATTGCACAAAAGCGTGTAATCCGAATAATTGCTGGAGCTCACCCAAGAGCATCGTGCAGACGTTTATTTAGGGATCTAGGGATGTTCACTGTAGCTTCATAATATATATATATATATATATATATATATATATATATATATATATATATATATATATTCATGAAATTTGTTATTAACAATCTGACCCAATTCAAAAGTAATAGCAGTGTGCATAGCTACAACACTAGGAGAAAGGATGATATTCACTATTCGAAGTTAAATCTGGCTCAGAAAGGGGTGAATTACGCTGGCACAAAAGTATTTAGTCACCAAGTAGTATCAAAAGTTTGACAGATAGCCAACTAGTATTTAAAAAGAAAATACAGGAATTTATGAATGGCAACTCCTACAACGTAGATGAACTTTTACATAGAATTTAATAATAATAATAATAATAATAATAATTTTAAAACAACAAAAAATGTAATAAAAAATCCTTAAATTGTTGATTGTCAAGTGTAAACAACATTTACTAAACTGACACGTTCGCCACTATTACGAAATGTCGTATGTATGAACAATGGAACAAGTATTAATCTAATTTAATCTAATCTGTTTCGATCTATCAGAATCTCCGTAATTGCGACTGCAACACGTCTCGTCCATGTTACGACAATCACTGTTAATTGTCACAGAATAGACGAGACGTGTTGCTGTCCCAATTACGGAGATTCTAAAGATGACCCTGATGCATCAAAACATGCACAAAAAAATCAGCAACTGTATACTGATAATCAGACAACAAATCGTTTCAAACAGTGCACAGAGTTTACCAGCAAAATCGAACCGAAATTGCAAATTCGATAGGGGAAATAACACGGACTTCAACACAGGTCAACACGGTCACAGGCAGCGATCATCATTCATTATTCAATAATTAGTGAAGTGATAAGTGCCATCGACAAGGGATCTCAAATCGATTCCATATTTCTGGTTTTCCGGAAGGCTTTTGACACTGTACCCCACAAGCGGCTTCTAATGAAATTGCGTGCTTATGGAATATCTCCCCAATTGTGCGATTGGATTCACGATTTCCTATCAGAATGGACACAGTTCGTTGTAATTGACGGTAAGTCATTGAGTAAAACAGAAGTGATATCTGGCGTTCCCCAGGGAAGCGTCATAGATCCCCTACTCTTCCTTACGTTTATAAACGATTTAGGAGACAATCTGAATAGCTTCCTTAGCCTGATCGCAGATGATGCTGTCGTTTATTGGTTAGTGAAGTCAACAGAGGATCAAAAGCAACTGCAAAGCGATTTAGACATTTCTAGATGGTGCGAAAATTAGTGACACTAAATAAAGAAAAGTGTGAAGTAATACACCTGACCACTAAAAGATATCCGCTGAACTTCAATTATGCGATAAAGCAGTCAAACCTTAAGGTCGTAAATTCTACCAAATACCTAGGAGTTACAATTCTGAACAACTTTGACTGGAGAGAACACACAGAAAATATTGTGGGGAAGGCGAATCAAAGGTTACGTTTCATCGGCAGAACGCTTCGAAGATGCACCAGCTCCACCAAAGAGACTGCCTACATCACACTTGTGCGTCCTCTCCTGGAGTACTGTTGCCCCTTGTGGGACCCTCACCAGATGGGAATGACGGAAGACATTGAGAAGGTTCAGAGAAGGGCAGCTCGTTTTGTTTTATCACGTTACAGGGGGGAGGCGTCACGGAAATGTTGCACGAATTGGGGTGGAAATCATTAAAAGAAAGACGTTATTCATTGCGGCGTGATCTGTTTGCGAAGTTTCAGTCACCGATTTTTACTGCTGAATGTGAAAATATTTTGCTAGCAGCCACCTACTTAGGGAGACATGGCCATCCCAACAAAATAAGAGAAATCATATCTAAAACGGAACGATTTGGGTGATCTTTCTTCCCGCGCGCTATTAGAGAATGGAACGGTAGAGAAAAGTTATGAAAGTGGTTAATGAACCTTCTGCCAGGCACTTAAATGTGATTTGCAATCTATGTAGATGTAGATGTAGAAACAATGTAGTAATAACAAATACGAAAGTGTCAGCGAAGTTCCGCTTTTTGTCACCGGCCAAAAGGCCCTATGAAACTATTAATACACAATAACAAAGTAGCACTGCCCTTCCTTACTTACAATTTGAATTAGCAGTTAGTATAAAATATAGAGAACACCAACGATGGGCGAGGGTTGGCGACTTCATGAGTTTGTCCTCGACCGTCAAGCATCACAAGGTATCGGACGCACTCTTCTAATAATTTCGCTTTCCCATCATCTTTCTTCTTGCAATTTTTACACCGTCATAAGCTTTTAAATGGGAGGTCATAATCTAGAGCATAAAAGAAAGAAAACATATATAGATTGGTGGGTGTGGTGTCGCACAAGTCTGAAGTGCGCGCTACGTACTTTCGCCGCGCTCTGCCATGCAAGCACGGCGCGGCGTTCTGACGGCGTCAGCCACGAGCGCCCTCTGCTGCAACTCCGCTCGTGGCTACCACTGAACTGGATCGGTGACTTGGCGATAGGACAGGCGCGAGAATACTCATTAGTAGCCAGGCCTCTACCTAGTTAAACTATGTATCAGCATTCTACTAGTCTGCTGCTCTCCAAGTATTGTATTATTTCTACACAATATACATCTTGTTCTAATCTAGCTTAGTGTTTCTAGTTTCTGCTGTCCCACTGTCTGGTGACACCGGACTCTGTACCCGCACACGCGTACATCCCATTTTCTTGTGTCGGTCTCTCTCTACTCGGCCACCGACACCTACGACAACTGTCGGCAACGAGACACAAAAGTGGGGAACCTACTTCAACGTAAATCTCTGTAGTTGCCTCTATTCTCTACATCTTCTTCTTTAGTGGGTATATCAGTAAAAATTATTTAACTTAAATTTTCTAATTGTTATTTGTAGTTTTATTCCATCAGTTGGTTAAGATGTAGATTGTTAAACTTAACTAGAAATAAAAATAAATTATTATGGGTGTAAAAAAAAAAAAAAAAAAAAAAAGTACCTAACAGTGAACAGTATGTCTCAGCATTCAGATGGCAGATCAGCGTAAAAGATAGCGAATACATAAATGTATCAAAGACGCTATCGACTGCAATAAACCATCTAGAACAGCGATTCCCTTTCTCTTTCGTAATGCACTCACAAACTTTCTGAAATATTTTTCATCGCCCAATACACTACATTTCACTTCACGGTAATTTATACTATGTTCCACGGTCTATATACAATGGCCTTGCAATGGTAGGACTGGACTACGCAACAAGTAACAGCATTCACAGCTGGCAATGACATTATTTATTTCATTAGATGGAAGAGCTCAACCAGAGATGTGCACTATGGTAGTTCTTTGTATACGTCTGTTTCATTATTTTATGTGTATCTACCAGCACAATATTTCATACTTGTTAATGTTCTTTTAAGGTGGCAGTCTGCAGCCGAGGTGTATTTTGAAAATAAGTTAAACTAACCTAAAGACAACATACACACCCATGCCCGACGGAGGATTCGAACCCCCCCCCCCCCCTTATGCGGGAGGCCGAGCGATCCGCAACGTGGCGCTCAAGACCGCTCGGCCACTCCCGCGCTGCGTACTAATGCCGTCCGTCAACTCAGTTTGCAGGTGAATAATTTGATAAATATGTTATTTAATGTTAACTATGTCATAATGTTCTATAATTAAGATCCTTAAAATTTTTGGTGTTTTCTTCTGTATTATGTGCAGTGAGAACGGCACAAATCCTGAAGAAATCATCTCTACCGGAACCACAGATAGAATAGCTGTCGACTACACGTCGCGGTCTCACAGCCACGAGAGGGCTGAAGACACTGTGGTCGGTGTTGCATCATCCGTCATAATAAAACAAATAGGATAAAATGTAATTTAATTTTTGGAAAAAAATTATAAAATATGTATAAGACGAAAGAGCTCAGTTCTTCCGAAGCGTAGGATGACATTCATGTCTGCATTTTGCTGGAGCCTTTCAGCAGTGTGGGCAACAGTAGGTGGCCAGTCACTGTCGTGCAACAACACAAAATCTTTTGACAGCAATCCTCGGCGTTTGCTTCCAGTTGCAGGCTTGAGCAAGGCAGAAAGCATCTCACTGTAACATACACTGTTTAGTGTTGTGCTTCTTTCCTCTTAATGTTCCAGTACTGGAACTTGTGCGTCCCAAAAATCCGTAAGTTTCAGTTTTCCTGCGCTCTTATTCTTGCACGGCGTATTTTCATGTTTCCATTCCGTCCTATCGTATACTCGCCGGCTCGTAATGATGGTTCCTTCTTTCATCGCCAGTAATCATCCTGGCTAAGATTTATATATATATATATATTTTTTTTTTTTTTCTTTTTTTTTTGAGATGTTCAAGCGCGTTTGTTTAGGCAACTGTGTGAGTTGTTTTGGGATCCATCTTGCAAAAACTTTCAAGTCTGTTGTGGATGATTTATTAGGTAGAACCGTGACTAATTTGCAGGAGATGTGCCATTTCGTCAATAGTTAATCGTCTTTGTAAGAGGAGAATTTCACGTGAACGCTCAGTGGTTTCTTCATTTGTGGCGATAAACAGTCGTCCGGCTCCTTCATTGTGCGTAATACTTGTGCGACCATTTCGTGCACTTCTTTGGTACATATAGACAGCGGAGTACCCATGAACGGCAGCGATAACGAAATAAACGTGGATGCGTCAACAATGTTAAATGATATTACTATTAAAATAAACATAATTGCGAATAATATTTGACTCAGCCTCGTATCTCAAATAACATTTTTCTCTGCATTGGAATGGGTGATGATATGATATATCCTGTCCGTAAGCAGCTGGAGGCTGCAGCGACCACAGTCAGCAGTCTTCAGGCTGCAGTGCCTTTGGGGCACCTGAGGCAATAGCTGGGTGTACCTCTGGGGCCTACTGCAGCGTCTCTGATACCTGATGCTATCGTGTCTTCAGGTTCCGACATTCCTGGCAGTCGACTGATGATGATCGACAATGTGTGCCACGGTGACGAAACTGACCAGAAGGCGAAACCGGAAACCGGGCGTAAGGCTGCCCTCTTACGCCTCAGTATCAGGTTCGAGATGTTCACTGCTGATAATACATTTGTGTCAAGACGGGCTGCCGCGCCTGTTGTGGCAGTCGTCACTACTTCTAAGAGATCCGGACAGATGCAGAGGGTTGGTTTTCTAGTCATTGGGATCTTCACTGTAAGCTGGGTGATGGATCACCATAAAGCAGAGGGGAAAAGGATGCCAGTGTGCACTCTGTTTGCTTGCCGGGAGGTCTCATACGAGATCATGTCAGCACTACTCCTGCAGCCTGGGATCAAAGGTCATCTTCGGCTCCCTCGGATGACAGGCAAATTCTTGTAAAGTGGACGTATCGATTTGCAGCGTTGTTCTCAGATCACGGTCCGCTGAGTTGCAGCCGTGTGGAAGGCTTAAACCACAGGCTTGGACGTCTCTTTAATGATATTGGGTGCTATAGGGTGGAGAAACACAGGATGGACTTGATAAGGGCAGGAAGCGGGTATTACAGTAGGGTAGTACATATGGAGTGCACATATGGGTTATTTAGGATAGGGAAATCTTTCCACACGCCAATTGACACGTTTAATATTTCAGTTTAGTGAAGCACTCGGCACAACAGAACGGAGAAAGTTATCATAAATAATCACATATTTTTGGAAACATTTATGGGGAACAGCACTCTTATTTAAATGTATATATAAAGACTAGTTTCGGTCTCATCTGTGTGAAGTTACTTCTTAGAGCCACATGTAGCACATACACACTCCCTCTTCAAACACTTTCCTACTCCTATAAAGTACGCCGACGAATGATGTAAGTGTTCCGAGACTCACGGCGTTAATCTACCGTTCACTCGCTGTTTTAGTTCACAACTCACGCCGCTGTTCCACGTTTCAGCGCAGAGTTTGCGCTATTATCTTTATAAGCTATTTGGTTACAGCTTCATTGTATACAACTGTAAACTGAAATATCAAGAGAAGTAGGAATATCTTCCTATTTAGCAAAGCCGAAGAGGCACATTTTAGAGTGCTTGACTGCTCAACACGAAAATTTCGTTTCTATCGCCGACGGTGTCGGGCATGTGTGAACGAAGTTCAACAGCACCGTACAATACGCGTTAGATAAGTAGTGCCGAGTAAAATTATGAGAGTTGAGGAAGATCCAACGCTGTTCAACAACCGAATTAGAAAATTATTATGAGAAAGGAGAACTTCAGTGCAAATATAAACGTAGAAAAAGACTTGCAGAAAAGCAAAAATTATATGATGCCAAAATTAGCGCAAGGGCTGCCATGCGGGAGGCATTCAACGATTTTGAGAGCAATTTTTGTGTACCGACGAGGCATAAAACCATAAGTAATTTTGGTCGTACTTCTAATAGGAAACCTGTGAGCATAATGGTGCTGAAACAGAGGATGAAACACAACAGGTGAAATTACTATACGTATTTTTTTCAAAAACTAGTTCACATCACACGAATTGTAGAGTGGAAGATATCGAACTAAATCTCAGAGGGATAGAAAAGCAAGTAAGTCGCTCACAGAGGAAAGGTCACTGGGCCTAATCGGATTTTACAGGAATTATGAGAAGGAACATGCCATCTGCGACGGAGCGGCCGAGCGCTTTGAGGCGCTATGCTACGATGCTTGAGGTCGTTCCCCGTCGGGGGGTTTGAATCCCCCCTCGGGCATGGATGTTTGGGGCGTCTTAAGTGTAAGCTAGTTTATAAGTAGTTTGTAAGTTTAGGGAATAATGACCCTGCAGTTAAGTTCCATAAGCTCTACAAACATTTGAACATTTTTTGAACTTGCCACTCTTCTAGCAGTAGTGTACCGAAGGTCTCTAGAACTGCGAAGGTCATTCCCGTTTTTAACAAGAGCCGTCGATCCAATGCGCAGATTTATAGGCGTTTATCTCTGACATCTACCAGTTGCAGAATTTTTGAACACGTTTCATGTTCGATTATTCTGACATTTCTCCTTTGTAGAAATTAACTACTTTGGAAAGCAATGATCATGTGAAACACTACTCACTCTATTGATACATGACAAGCAGGGGCTTGTAGGTACAGTCCTAGGTAGATGCCGTGTTTCCAGCGTTCCGCTACCGTTCTGCGACGTCGCCACATCAACGAAGTCCCAGCATATGGAATGTCAGACCAACTGTGTGACTGGCTTGAAGATTTTCTTGCTAACAATGTGCACCATATCATTCTTAATAAAGTCTTCAGACGTGAAATTGATTTGTGGTGTGCCCAACTGAAAGGTTATTGGTCCATTGCTTTTCATAATATTCATAAATGACCTCGTAGATCACTATGAAAGACCAATGAGGCTTTTTGCTTATGATGATGTAATTTAACAGGGTTCAGAAATTCAGAACGATTTGCAGCATATCAAAGCATGGTGCAGGGAATAGCAACTGTGTTTATTCATAAACAAGTGTGAAGTGCTACTGTTACAAAAATATAAAGAACGCAATAGCAGGACAAACTGGAAGCAGTTACTTCCATAAAACGTCTGGGAGTAGACATACGGAAGTGTTTGAAACGGAAAGACGATATAAAATGAGTTGAGGGTGAGGCAGATGCCATATTCATAGAAATAATCCTCAGGAAGTTTAGTCCGACAAGAAAGGATTAAATATTGCTATCATTTCGGGATCCATACCACGTTCGGTTGATACAGGAGATAATGAATATCCAAGGAGAGCAGTGTCCATATTCTTATTGAACCTGAATAACGTCTGATCATTCGTCCTTAATTTGAAAGTGCAATTTTCTTTCAGACTGGTTCTTTCCGACGATTACAGCAATTTTGAGTCTACTCGTTTTCGTTACTAAATTTTCATCGGAGTCTACATCGTCTTCTGGGTACAGTTTGAAAGAAGCTAGCAGAACTCATAACAAAATTCTGCCTCAGACAGAAAAGTGAAAGAAGCGTAACTTTACTATTTTTCTTAATTGAACTGCACTAAATCAATTGACGATTCCCATCTATGGATCTTAAATAAAATATTAAATGGTAACAACGGAAACGCGGGTCAGTTTTCTCTCCTCCAGAGGGGAGCAAGGAACACGATATTTGATTTAACTACACAACATTTATAAAGTATATAATGTCGGAGAATTAAAATTAGTACAAAGGGTTAACGTTTAACAAAGTGATTTATTGTCCAATACATAAAAAACAAAAGGGGAGAGACCGATTAAAATATAATAAACACACCTTATAATGAATCCACATTTACATTGTAAGAGTACACCTGTCGCTGTATCTTACAGATTGATTTAACGTAATGTATATATTGTCTTAATTTTTTTTTATTTCTTGTATTTTTAATTTCTTGTATACTAGATATATTTCTTATGTAACGTCATTTTCTATATTGAATCATTTAGTGTAAACATGTACTATATGTGTAAACCCGCATGAATGCAGGGACATTCTTATGCTGTAAATTAGCAATGCGCCAGAGAAAATGTTGAACCTGTTGTAAAGACTGTCTTGGGTACAGAAGTAGTAGCTGTGAGTATCGCGCTGCTGAAGCAGTCGCGGAGCGGACTCGCTATAGTAAACAAATAAATGTTTTGTTGATGATGCAGAGGCACGGTAGGCGCAGTGTGGCGCGAGTTTAATGCAATTGCAATAAGCCTGAGAGGCGTACTGTTTAATGTATTGAAGGAAGTGCGAAATAAGTTTATTTATACTCGAAAGAGATCAGAGTAATGTTTATTCATGTGTGCAAAAAAAGTAATTGTTTGGTTATCAAGTCTATTGTCACCGAGTGTGATCGTTGTTGTAATTACGGAGAGTAAAAGGTGTATTGAGGTGATATCAATGCATGGAGATTACAGCCAGACCAGCTGAACAAAGAGTTGTCGATAAAAATATTTTGAACCAGCAGTAAGAGTATCTATTGTAATCATATCTCTCTTGTATGGACTTCACGACGAAGACGACGAAAACAGATGAGTACTTTTGTAATATTTTATTTTGTATGCGTGTAAATGTAGAGTCAACCCAATCAGAATTTTGGTTCAATTATACATGACTTATTTTGAAACCAGTCTTAATTTTGTAAGTAGTTGTAGTCACCCCATTATCACCATTATTAGATTATGTTGATTATGCAAGCCTGTACATTGACTAACAAGTTCAATCATTTTCAAAGTAATTACGATCATTTTTAAAGAAATTGCTAGACGAGTTAAAGAATTGCTAAACGTGTTACAACACAGAGACTAGTAATTAAAGTGCAGTGCTGTTCTAAGTTTTGTAGTCAATGATTAAGGAAAAGATTTTAACTTGCAAGAGAGTTTGCACGTAAAGTTGGTTTCATTTATGTAGAAAGTAACCAGGCTAACAGTAGTCAAGGTATTATAGTTGATTAACCAGTTTTGACGGAAGTAATTTTTTTATGAAATACGTTAAATGGCAGAGTCTGTTCAGCCAATTACACGCGTACGCTACCCAGGCACTGGAACCAATAAAAAAAAATTAAAAATAAAAAAAAAAAAAAAAAAAATAGTTCACGTAAAGTTTTATAAGGAACTTGAATGCTTTAAAAAATATTATCAAAATTATTGGAAACATTGACTGTAGTATTTGTGAAGCTCATTGCACCACGGAGTTTCACTGTACTGAGCTATTATCATTGCAGTCAGAGTCTATCTGCTACTACAATTTTGATTATAACACGAACACGCCAGCACCACTACAAGAATTCTGACACATTTATTAGTGAAGTTGTGCTGTTCGTGAATCGTAAGAGGTGCTAGTTGGAGACTGTAGTCAATGCTAAGTCAGATAGGGCCAAGCTTAATTAATTACCACAGTGACTGGTTCAAGTTAATTAATATCTTTTTTTATTCAAAATTTTAACTT
The DNA here is from genome assembly GCA_026315105.1 of Locusta migratoria. Taxonomy (NCBI): domain Eukaryota; kingdom Metazoa; phylum Arthropoda; class Insecta; order Orthoptera; family Acrididae; genus Locusta; species Locusta migratoria. Next base: position 389,836,970 of record CM048744.1, read on the forward strand.
TCATTGCGAAAGTGTTGTTGCGACCCATTATTTGTGATTTGCTGTAACATTCAATAACAAAATTATTATTACTAGAGTATATTATTACGCATTCTAAATTTTGAGATTATTTGACGACCTCCAACACACCTTACAACACAAGATTATATAGCCCTAAATACTGCCCACCTGCAAAAGTAGTACTAGTTTAATTGATAATGATTATTTTTCAGAGGGGAGAAGGGAGGAATTGATACACATTCTCAAATAGATACATGCGCCAAACCATGCAGGTACTTACCAGTACCGAACACAAAAGAACAGCAACGCCTGCAGCAGGCCGCTGTATAGAACAGCAGGTTCACTCGCGCACCAATAAAAGAAAATCTTTCTTTCGTAGCGTATGGTCTTGTGGCTTAGGCTCAGGATGGCTATCAGTGGAAACAAACGCACATGATGAAAGACCACGTGGCGTGCGATACAGTCGCAAAGAATCAGTTTCTAAAGAGATTCAAGATATCGATTGAATAGGAAAATTCGTTAAATAGTAGCTAAAAATGGGCGTTCTGGTGTTCGTATTGCCAAGAGGGAATAGAACTACTGAATGGTAAAGATTTCAGGTCAAAACAGCACACTGCAGGGTCGGGTCTTAGAATCCCAAAATTTAAAAAAATATACCTTTAGCACAAGTAAAACCACGAGATAAGTCGTGTAACCAGTCGATATACACAGGGGAATGATATCTAGCTAATAAGCACGTTTGCAGAATCCTACAGTACTTCGATGTGTTGAATCATAAAAAGTTGGAAAAATTACAATTTCGAAAGAAATGAAATGTCCTGTAACGATTCATTCTCCTCAGGGGAAGAAGATCTATCTAATAGGAATGAGTACGGTATAGAACACGCTATTTGCCATACAGGTTGGGCAGCGAGTACGGAAGTTACAAGCTTAGAAGTGCCAAAAGTCGGGGAAAATTACCACGGTACACGTACTAGAAATCCCAACATCTAAGCAAGTTTATAGTTAACAACTCGTGCGCATAGGGTAATGGAGTAAGCTGAGGGCTATATCTCATACTGTTCACGTCTTCTATGGACAAAGGGCAGACACCGGAAGTATCGAAAAGTTACAGAGAAACAACAAATTTACTGACCAAATGAACATGAAAAGCAATTACACCTATTTAAACGTAGGAAGAAAGGGCTCTACAGTCAGGGAGTGCAACGATTCTGTTAACGAACGCCAGTGAGGCCGCGAAATCAAACTTCGGCAATAATCATCATGATATTAGCAATACAGAACAGAATTAAATAAAATCTCGCCGCTACGCATTGCGGTGATATTACACTAGAGACGCGAATGAGCATTTTCACATTAGAATCGAATCCGAAGAACAGAGCCAACACCAAAAAGCATCTTACCTCGCCAAAATCCAGCTAACGACTGTTGGACGTCCTCGTGGTCGCTACTGTCCAGCTACGTAAAGTGGAGGGGGAACCTCTCCAAAGGGTGTAGACGGCTCAGATAGGTAAACTTAACGTGCACACCGGACACGAGAAGTGAATGGGGACCTTCGCTATGCATCTTTGCTAAAGATTTGCCTCTGGCCAGGAGTTGACAGAATTTGACGAGCACTATAGGCAACTGCTGCCATGCTATTTGAGCCAGCAGATAAGAGCAACGAGGCGCGGCTAACGCTTCTTTAAACTGTTTTGTACACAAGTTCCATACATTATGCGCCAGCGGGGTCAGTGGGAACATATCATAGCATACGCCCTCACATATGGGGCCAAATACACAAAAAATAGACACTTAAAATTATGCAACACAATAAAACTATTTCATATTTTAGCCAAAAAATAACCTTGTACATCTGGTATCTCGCATAGTGCGAATGGAGCGTCTCGCTACACTCAAAAAATACCTGAAGCCCATCGACATTTATTTACTGGGGATAAAATAAATGGAACACGCTAGATGGACGTGTTTCAAGTTTACAATCAAATATCCGATTTTGGAATCTCTGTCTGACATGTAATTCATTTGGAAATTCCCTGTGTCTTCAGATTAATTCCAAACATATATTATCCACTTAGTCATTCTTGAACAGTAGTATTCACTGAAATTTATTAAAGATATCTAAGAGTGTTTGTCCTCTGTTATTCCTCCTCTCCTACAACCCTCCCTTCTGTTTCTTCACCTACGACTACGTTTCATTTTCTAATAAATATTAAATTTCCATCTCCCCTCCCATACCAGATTCACTTCTCATGCATTCTAAAATACTTCTTCTACTTCTTTTGCTTTCGATGTCAGCATGTATACCTGATCTATTATTGTTGGTGTTGTTTTGCTGTATGAAATATTCTGCGTAGCTCACTCTCTGCCCAAAATCGTATCCATAAGGAATACTACCTCATAATATCTTCCGCCGCAGTTGATATTGCTCTATATTGATCTGACCAAAGTTTCTGGTCAATTTGACTTCTTTGATGCCTACTAAATATAGAATGAGCCTTTACCTTTTTATATGCTCTAACTACTACATTCACATCTGTGGCGTACCATGCTACGATTCCTAGAACGTTATCACTTCGTCCGCTATTTAGTCTTTTTCTTGGTCACCTCCCCCTTGGCCGTCCAAATGGGGGAATATTCCAGTATCTCTTTCCAATGGAGAAATCATTGCGACACATCTGTCAATTACAGGCCACGTGTCCTATGAATAAACATAATGTCTCTTCACCACAGTAATTTCCATTGCGATTTTCATCTTCATATCGTTATCAATCTTTATTCTTCTGTCATTTCGGGGCAATTTGCCACCCAAAAGGCAAGAGGCTCCTCTGAATTACTTCCCACTTCTCCGCCGCGTTTACGAAGCCATTGGCAGAACGATAGTGACTTCTTATTCCGAATGTCTTCGGTCGCCATTACTGATGATGTTTATTCTAGGTTTAAGCAGTCTAAGAGTATGATTTAACTATCACTCGAAGACGCTATTCATAAACCACAGGTTCAAGTCATTTATTGCACATATCTTTTCTTCTATGTCGCAATGTCTTACATTAATAATGCTACCTAAGTGGGAGGATTTAAAATATTTTTAAGAAATCAGTAAATAACATAGAGATACATTTCACTGTTTTCTGAAAGGAGAGCATGGACAATGATTTGAAAGGACCACCGTCTCTGAAAATAAAATAAACGAAAGAAATAAATTACTAAACATGGCATGGAGCATCATAATATGAGATAATTTTTGAATTTCTTGATTTAGTAGTATGGAGGTAATATTTTGTAATAGCAGTTTCTGCAACAATCGAAGCCGACTATACAGCGCAATAGCTGCTTCATGTCTAACAAACATTTCTAAGGAAAAAAATAACAGTAAATTCCTCCATCGCAAAAAAAGTCATTTCTTACAGCTTTAGAAAGGAAGTTTATAACAGTTTTTTTTCAATCACAACACAATTTCACGCTTAACAACAACAAAATAATACCTACAAATATCTGAATTACACAGTATCATCGTGTCCAAAACCACACAATAAGTATTATGAAGTTAGAGAGATACAGTCACTTTCTTCGAGATTATGCATTATCCTTAACGAAGGAAATTGCAGAGTTTCTAATTACAGTAAATAAAAAGTACAGATAAATTTAAAGTTAGAAGAAAATATAATGAACTGAAGACCACAGAAAAATAGGATAATTATCAGAAGGATATTTACGCAAAGTGATATCGCAAGCATACATAATTCTTAATGTGCAGCTTGGTTAAGGAATTCAAGCCTTAGCAATCAACAATACTAGTCGTATAGCAAGTATTAACTTTTTAAGAGTCCACAGTCGAGTTCTATGAACAAGAAGATGCATCGTATGTCCTCCTTTATTTCACTAATATGCCAATTCATATGCAATGAAATATTTTTTTTTTTTTTTTTCTCAACAGTGACATAGACAGAGCATATCAATATAACTACGAGCTGTGAAACAGATGTATTGGTGGGTTCTTACAAAAATTTACTCATGAATGCTCTCCTTTTGAAATGCGGTAGTCTTCCATGGAAAGGCAGAAAGTGAGAGCAAAATTTCTTGCTGATGCAAAATGAAGACTTAACGAGCGCCCATGCATAATGCGTAATCAGTGGGCAGTGGGGAGATGCATAAGCGGAGAACGAGCTTCTAATGAGGATACATAAATAATTCATAGCCAGCGGCTATATTACATTGTAAAGGGCCAGAACTCCAACACAAGTGCTATCCAATTTGTTGCCCATCGTTACATTTTCGGATGGATGTCTTTGTTTCCCAATGCAATCGGCACTCAGTGAGTGATTTTTTGGAATGGTTTAATAACGAACATCAGCGTTATACAATAAAATTAAGAATACAATTACTACTACTAATCAACTATGTTGTGCTGTTTAAGCAATGTAGCAACTCGTATCCTTTCTTCTTCAGCGTTTATCGTATCGTATGGCATCTAATAAGTTTCATGATTCCGCTGATCATTTCGAACTGTTTTGTTTCGAAACATGTAGGTTCCATAGAGATCTGTTAAGATAAGCGGAATAAATCATCTATTTGTTAATCGCGTAAACTCGTTATGTATGTATCTTTTTGTATCATCTAAGGCGGGGACATGTCACATACGTGCGGTAGCTGGCTAAGAGAAGGGAATAATCATGTGAAACCATACATTGGCCGGTGGCTTAATCCAACGGTCATTCTGAGGATCAGTACTTCCGTCTATATTTTCAATATATGACATTCCTTTTGTCGACTATAGTTCTACTGATTAAGATATTGTTGTTAGATTTTGTTATTATTATCACAAGTAACTGTTATTGTCACCCGATCTTAAATAATTATTTGTTTTCCAATTTATCTCCATTTGTAAGAAGATAAATCTACTGTATAGTTACTACTAAATAACCAAATTATAATTACTTAGAAGAATGTTTAGGTAAGATATATGCACTTTAACATACATGGAAGTAATCTCTGCACTGGACACTTATAGTACATTTGGTTTTCAGATGTTGCAAGGACATAGGATAGCACACTAAAAATAGTTTCAATAGAGAATAACATATTGATGAATACATAGGATGAAGTCTCAGAGTTCTTTTAGAGGAAGAAATAATTTTAATTAAAATATTCCTAACTTTTTCCTGAATTTTAGTTTTGTAATATTACACCAGTTTCCAAAAATGTACATAAAGCACTTGGAAAGAACATCCAAAACCACTACTTTTAAAGCAGATTTAATATTCCTATTGATCACATATAATCCTTTACATAGCCTATTACGGTTACATATGAATACCTTCTGATCGAATTGTATCGGTTAGAAGTGGAATCCGCCAAATATCAACCAATTTACATGTTACGTCAATTAATTTGTAATGTATAAGGGCAATCCGTACAAATTATCATAGGGATTACTTGAGCAACCGATACAATCGGATATAAAATCGGTTCACGCCGAACCAAAACCTTTCATTTAAAGAATCTTGAAATGAAGACCGAATAAGTTTGTATTCTTAAATACCAGTGCCTGAAGGTTGTCGAGTTCACATCTGAGAAGACGAAAAATAGTATCACCACATCCTGATAGAAATCGGAAGATGAGTTGTTGTCAGAGACTGGAAAACAAGGAAACACGTAACACACCACTATATGGCAGCGTTGCTACACATGTGTCTCATGTATGCATATATGTGAGTAGAGTCGTTCAGAGCGTTTACCTCCACCAGTTGCTGGTTCCTATATTTGGACTCAGCTCTACCAATTCTCGTGAATAAAGGTTATTATTTCGTTTCAAATTGCTCACATATAGATTTCTATCGTGTTCGTTTTTTGGACAAGTCAGAATGAATAGTCACCACGTCAATCTATATACCGGATGATCAAATAGTCAGTATTAGTTTGAAAACTTAATACATCACGGAATAATGTAGATACAGAGGTAAAAATTGACACACCTGCTTGGAATGACAGGTTTTATTAGAACAAAAAAAAGTTCAAAAAATGTCCGACAGATGGCGCTTAATATGATACGAAAAGCAATAATTAGCATAACAAATTAAGACAAACCAAAGATGATGTTCTTTACAGCAGATGCTCAATATGTTCACCATCATTCCTTAACAATAGCTGTAGTCGAGGAATAATGTTGTGACCAGCACTGTAAAGCATGTCCGGAGTTATGGTGAGGCATTGGCGTCGGATGTTGTCATTCAGCATCCCTAGAGATGTTTGTCGATCATGATACACTTGCGACTTCAGGTAACCCCAAAGCCAATAATCGCACGGACTCAGATCTGGGGACCTGGGAGGCCAAGCTTGACGAAAGTGGCGGAAGAGCACACGATAATCACCAAACGACGCGCGAGATCTTTCACGCGTCTAGCAGTATGGGGTGGAGCGCCATCCTGCATTAGAATCGTACGTTCCAGCAGGCGTTTATCAGCCAGCCTGGGGATGATGCGATTCTGTAACATAACGGCGTACCTCTCACCTATCACGGTAGCACTCAAAAATATAAAAACAATTAAAACACAGAATCACGCAGTTCCTCGAAGATAAAACGCCCGATAACGGTAGATGTGGTAAATCCAACCCATACCGTGACTTTCTCCTCGTGCAATGGAGTTTCCACGACAGTTCTAGGATTTTCGGTAGCCCGAATTCTGCAGTTGTGGGCGTTGACAGACCCTCGGAGCGTGAAATGAGCTACTTCGGTCCACAACACGTTTCTCAACCAATCGTCATCTTCCGCCATATTTTGAAACGCCCACACGGCAAATGCCCTCCACTTCACTAAATCGCCTGGTAACAGTTAATCATGTAGATGGATTTTGTAAGGATAGCATCGGATAGTACGCCGAAGAGCCAACCAAACAGCAGTGCGACTGCACGAGCGCTGACTTCCCCGTGCAATGACGAACCCACTATAGTCTTCATTTCTTCCTGAGTTGTCTCAGAAGCATTACGCCTTGTGCTCAGTCGGTCATTCCGGATCTATCGTCTAAGCAACCCGTGGCTTCGAATTTCGAAATCATTCTCGCCACAGCTGCATTTGTCAATGGACCTTTACCCATTCGAATCCCCTTCCTATGGCGATAGGATCGTAACGCTGAACTAGCACATTCCCCATTCTAATAATACAGCTTCACTAAAAGCGCCTTTTCAGGTAACGTCTACATGCTGCGACTGTTGGTGCATCTGATTATTCTCTCTATACAGCTCCTTTTATACATGTTTTTCATGCGCAGTCACTGACGTTTTGCTGTCGGACATTTTTGAACCTGGCAGCGTCTGCCTTCACTGTTTTTATTTCAGTTTTAAGTGTATTTTCATTCGCACGTAACTCTATTCCTTTCCAAGACTACTTTAAAACTTCATCTATTTCCAGAACGTCTTTTTCACCATTAATTTCCAGATGTAGTTTATTGTTAGCCTTTGTGATATTCCGGATGGTCCAATCAGTGCAATAGACTACTTACCATAGCTTAAATCAGTAGGTGGAAAGTAATGTGCATGTAATACTGACGATCGGTCTTTAAACTGTACAGCATTGCATCTAATCAACAACAGAATACCTGCTTCTTACTGCTTATCCTTATATACACCTGCAAACGGGAGGAGGAACAAGATGCAAGGATGTCCACATAGGTACGTGTTAAAACTCTGATAATGTTGAAGATTGTTGAACACACGTCTTCCACTGGTGAAGTACTGCTGTAGCTCATCTGGTGGTTGCAAGTCAACGAATGAATCGAAATAGTAAACGTCGTTGCTGTGCTTCTTGACGTACGTCACACAGTGAGAACCAGGTCCACCTGCTGCATCCAGGTTCACTATCCCACATTCAGTAGATTTCCACATAGTGTTTGGTAGTGTATTCCGCATGAAGACTCCATGGAATCTTCTTATGCCTACATTTTTAACTATCTTTTTCAGGTCCGTATTCTGAACTCTCTGTCTGGCTATGGGTTTAATTTTTTAATTTTATTATTATTATTATTCTTGAAGAGGCGTAATCCTTCCTTTTATGGGTTCAAGTAGATTCCTTTTGCGACAGCAGCTTCCTTAATTAAGTGATTGTGTCTCCTTGCTCCATCCTGAGCGTTGTTTGCTTTACAGCGTTGGTAATAGCTGAAACGCCACCAGCCAGTATGCCCCACGCTGCGAGAACCGCGAAGAGGAAGGGGATAATACCGCCATATATCGAGGGTGCCGGTAGAATCCGATTCATACTTCCTCGCCTGCCATTAGCTTTCCGGTTGCTAACCTTCTTCTTCGTCATCTTATCTGCGTCTTCTTTAGTGCAGTTTGCTTGACACCCAAACCCAGTTTAACTTTACTACACATGGTTTTGTCAATTAAAAGTTCCTCAAAGCGCTGACCTAAACCAATATTTTTTCTCTCACGTATCAACATTCCTTTATCTGCTAAAATTAGGTCAGCGGTGTGACGATCACTATTCGATGCGTATGAAAGCTCCTTACGCGCTTCGACGAGTGGATTAACCCCCTTATCGCCTCGTGCCAGACGTTTTTGAAGCTTCGTTGCAGGCCTACAGTATTCGTATCGGGGAATGAGAAGTTCAACTGGTAGTTAGTCTAGAATACCTACCGCTCCCACCATGTTTGTTATGCTACTGCACCGGTATCGATTTGCGCACTCTATTATATACCAAATTATTCACGTCAATCCAGCTGTTTTTTGTAGCAGGAAATCTCAGCCACTTAACTAGAGCTTTTTTCCCTCGCCGTTTTATGAGTCTTTCTACGAGAAGCACGTGTGGTTCCGAACTCTTCTGCGACTCTCCTGTGTAGAAACTTCCAGCAATTTCTTCTCTTTTCTTGTCCTTTAACATGCATGACCTGGTATTAGTCCTTTGCATCTTCGAAAATGAAAAAATCTAGTTTGACCAATTTGGTTTGTATGATTTATCAAAGGCCCTCTTGAAACACGTACTAAGTCACCAACTTTAAACTTGTGTTTGCGAGGATCTAGCATTTTAATGCGGAATTATACTGTATCCACGAGTCCATCACCACAAACATCGATAGGCCTCATTTTTATTGTTATAGTGCTTGCGTCGATTATACTGCGCAATTATCTCCAATATAATGTCGATCCAATTGCATGAGCCGCGATGACTGAATTGTATCCACATACTGGTTTTCATTATTCGATTCAATCGTTCCACGATGCTCGCCTTCAGTGAATGTTGAGTACTGATTTATTCCATAACGCTTCATAACAGTCTTGAAGTATCGGTTGTAGAACTCTCCGTCATGATCAGTTTGAAGGTTGATGGGGCAGCGATTAGTTTCAATCTGCAGCAACTGCTCAAGCGCGTGTACAACGTCCTTCCCCGTTTTTGTTTACGCCGATAGGCCTATGCAAAAATCGGAATAAGTATTAATGATCATTAACATGTATTTGTATCCTTTATTATCACTTGACTATTCGTGCATATCAACAAGAACCGCCTGCCGTAAGTCATCCAGTCCTTTTATCATAACTTGACTGCGTTGGTATTTCTTGCGTGCAAGATCGAGGAGTTGTTCAACAACTGTTCCATTCATACTATTTGATGATACCTCGACGCTCTGAAATTAATGATACAACTTTGTTTTACTGACCTGTATTATCAGCATCAGTTCACGCTAACAGCAGACGTAAGCACGTAAGCGGTCTAGTAGATCATTCGGGTCGTCATAATATATATATTGGGAAACTCCCTCGATTACTCTCTTATGCTGAATGTCAATACCATCACCACTGTTGGTGTCACTAGTTAATAAAAGCTCTAGAAATTTGAAGTATTTGATGCTGGCTCCTCATTCGCTTTCCTAAGTAGATCGGTCAGCTGTTACATTTCACGATATGTATCCAGATCGTTTTGTGAATACTTAGATGTTCTTGTAGATTTTAGTGAAATAAGGTCTAGTAGACCAGGTGTAAGAAATTCCTAGTCACCGATCTGTATTGTGTTAGGCTGTGAGCCTAGCATGTGTATTAATTATTATTATTACCTTGCTAACACCAAATGTTCTGTCTATTCTAGAAGTTCTGTGACGGTTAATTAAATTACTTATACCGCTATCTTCACCATCGGCCATCGTATGTTTTCACTTTAAGATGCTCGAGAGAGTCGGTAACTGGACTAAAGCTCTCTTTCAGCCTTCGTTCCTGATCCCAATGTCCTTCTACATCTACATACATACACCGCAGTCCACCGTAAGGTGCGTGGCGGAGGGTACACTGTACCACTACTATGCATTTCCTTTCTTATTCCATTCCCAAATAGAACGAGGAAATAAAAAGAATGCCTCTATGCCTCCGTACGAGCACTAATTTCTCTTATCTCGTCTCTGTGATCACTACGCGAAATGTAAGTAGGTGGCACCAAGCTCGTACTAACTCAGCTTCAAATTCTGGCCTTCTAAATTTTCTCAACAGAAATTCACGAAAAGAACGTCGTCTTTCCTCCAGCGATCCCCAATTGAGTTGCCGGAGCATTTCTGTGACACTCGCGCATTGGTCGAACCTACCAGTAACGAACCTAGCTGCTAGCCTCTACACTGCTTTTATGTCACTATTTCTCTCGAACGGTCTATAACCTCCCACCCCTACTATTACCGGATAATTAACAATTAAGAATGTACCGTGCGCCTAATTGCTAACCTGATGGAAAGTCAATCGTTAAATTAATTAATGCCGATAGACGTAGCGGACGTTAAAACTTAATCGATGCCACTGCGTTTATGTGCGTGACATCGAGCGGAAATATGGTAATGAATATGAAAAATATTTTGTAAATTATTATTGCTGTTAAAACGTAAAGAAACGGCTGAAAATTATGAGTTTAGTGGAAGAAAACAATTTACGGTCGCCACGCTCACTGAATGAGCGAAAAAAAGTTTGGAAAAAGTCATTTAATTATTTATATTTGTTAAAGGGGTTTGACTTAATAGGAGGACTGACACAGCAGTTACACTATGTTAGGTTAAGCCAAGCACAAACCAAAAGACACTACCCAAGCTGAAATATGATAAAGCAATTGCCAAGCAGCGCAGCGATCTTACAACTATTATGCAGCAATGAGCAGCATTAGGAACATAATGGTTTTTAGATGTTGTCAAACTTATGATTCACCGTAATGCTTATTGTCTTACACACAGTCACTTGAATAGAATACCTAATACTGGCAGTGAGCAACTAATTGTAATGACTTGTTAATGTTAACTGTGAAAATTGTACTTGATTAAGATTTTTAATAAGGCTTACTATGCAATTCAAATCAGTACTGATACTTGCAAATTGTTAACTAAACGAACTATTTTTCGTTCTTATCATTTATGATATTCAGTGACTGCAAAATTTTAATTAGTACTGTAATTTGATCACTGTATGAATTACTCTGACTTTTAGCAAAGTGTGGAATTGAATAACTATGCAGTGACACGCATAACAGTTCAGTACCATTTAGTTTTAATTATTACTACCATGACTTTGGATTTATATAACACCAAATAATTGACAACATTTGTCACTGAAATTATCACCTTTTATCATTAGTACTCCTTACGTTCATGATTAAGTCTCGTAATAACAATGATATGGATAGGACCCTGCATGGTATAAGCCTCAGGTGAAAAACTCGTTAAAACAGATTTTCACTAATTTTGGTTCACTATTGATAATAACAATTCTACTACGCTGGATAGCCGTACGTGCTAATAGATGACTAATTGGCTGGATCTTACTTTAGTGAGGCGGCGTGCGACGTGGTCAGACATTATTGACAAATAATAAATTGGCACAACAGGCTCTTCTTGGCGATGAATTATTTATAACAAATTTAGGCCCACAGTACTCTTCTTCATACACGTATCCACTTGATCAAATATGTACTGTACCCACAACCATTAAATCGTGCCTGATTAACAATATCCTGTTGTATTGTACCGACCCCGCAAGAACTCCTCGCAACAACCACTCGCTACCATTACCAGTCTCTAACAACCATTCGCCTCACCTCTCCAGCGATCCAACTTACAGTCAAAGATCCTAGTAATCTTACAATGCTAAAATCACTGACTAGGCCAGCGTGTATACTACACAGATATGACATTTGATATCGTATTTACAATATTGCAGCGTTATCTAAAATTAACAGTATTTACACAACAAAATTGGAGAAAACAAGTCTATGTTTGTCACTAAGTTGCTATGTTACAGGTCTTCTGCGCATTGATGATTTTCTGCGTGGTCGACTTCTTGTTACGTACTAAGTAAACTTTAACGTAGAGTCATATATATATATATATATATATATATATATATATATATATATATATTTCTCGTTATCAATAACTGATATTCGCCCATCTAAACTCTCGATTCGGCTCACTAATCCTTTCAGTCGCAGAATAGTCGCACGAATTCCATCCACATCCTTGCGCAGCCTCTGAATCTCAACTTGATAATTACGTATACTTTCAATATCTCGCTTGTATTTTTCAAGTGAATTCTCAACTGGCTGGATGCTGCTGCCATTATGATGACTGCTCAATATGCAAGCGAATTTGCCCATGATAATGATATGCACCCTCCTCGCTGCTATTGCTCATATATATATATATATATATATATATCCTTTGATCCTTTGGAAGTTTCGTCTGTACCTACCATCGTTCAGGTTTCTTGTTTTATCAGTCACGAGAAACCCATACTGTGAATGATTCCAACAATACCTACAAATCTTTACGAAATCATTGAAACTCATATCAGTTCCTACATGGTCAAATGCCTCACCCGCTGCTATTCGCCTCGACTTATCAACTAACAGCCAGTGATTGGAATTGTGTGAATATCGGTATTCTACCATCAAAGGACGAGAAAGAAGATTGGTGTGTGATATTGGATACTGTCTCAAATAAGTGTCTCAAAGTGCAGATTGAACTTTTTGAATGTGATGAAGCGTAATGTGTACTTGGCTATATTGATGTACAAAAGACATATCAATGTGTAAACCCACCTGATATCATATGCTACAGTATTTCGTTATTATTCCTCACTATGTTCGAAATTGCGGTGCTAATGATTAAGTCACTCGATGGTTATGTTGTATATCTGCCCAACTGTCATGAATTTTCTCTTTTTATCTAGCGAAGTGCACCTTGTAATAGGCAAACTGTGCCCTATGCTATCAGGGATACAAGACATGTACAAGCAAATTTTGAGATGCCTCCAGGCAAACAGCATATTGACGATTATGAGGAAGAAGTCTGTTTCCGTAATTCATTGAACAATGATATACGTGCTGATTTTACTGCTTACAAAGGAAATTATGTCGTGACTTGTATACAGGTGTAAAAGAGTCAACCATTTAATATTCGTTCTTCAACTCTTATCAGACTATTCGACCATTACGCTAACGAGAAAGGACAGGATGCTCATTGATAAAGTGACAGCATTGCTGGTTAAATGGTGTTCAATGGATCAGATGCCACCAAAGACTTTACTTTTCTACTTTTTTTCTTTTAATTCGGTAGTGCAAATATTTCTTCTCGTAGTTAATGTTTGTTATTAAATTATACTGGTTTAACTATTTTCAGTATTGTCTTTAGTAAATAACTAATTACTGTTTGTCAAACAAATATCGCAAAACAATATTCCTTGGTAATACTTGTTTTACTGTATGTCTGATTACAGACTATGTTATTATGAAATAGAATCTTCTAAAACCTATAAAGGCCTACAACTGCACAATTTTCAGCAACTCAATATTTAAAATATTTCCTGAAAGAGGTCTAAAAATAAATAATAAATTTACTCGATTGGGATTCCAAAACGCGCCCGTTGTGTTCATAAACAGTCAGCGTATCCACTCGTATGTGAGAAGCGGTTCGTAGTACTAAATGTACCCATGTGGAATTCTTATATTTCAACTGTTTCTACGAGCTCAAATGAAATTTTCTGATATATGTGATACGTGAGTTAAGGTGCAATGAATATCGACGTATACTGTATCTTGCGGCAGTCTTTTAAGCTGCCTCCTGCACTCCCTCTGATTTTAGCTGATGACGCCTCTATGGCTGACTGTGTTTTAGGTTTTATTCGCGCAGCGGGCTTTTATCACAAGCTTTAACGGTGGGTTCGTATGCATGATCTTCAGGCATACACCGCTTATAGTTTTAATCTGTTGTCACTTTTGTCTTGTCAGACCCTTTTCCGACTGACAGTTGTATAGTATGTGCAGAATGGCTGGCTCATCCATTATTATCCTAGTGATCAGCCAGCCAACAACATCTGCTGTGATTTTTAGTTGATTATTAGTCCCACCACTACAGTGGTTCCCTTTCGCTTTTTATGTTGCAAACATGACCAACACATGTACGTCTTCTGTTCTAGTTGCAGGGTGCTTATTTTAATCATCCATGAAACCCTGTGATCTCTTAGCTGGGAACAGGGGACTGATGACCAAGCAGTTTAGTCCCCTTTAAACCCCCAACACCAACCAACTATACTGTATCTTAACTATTTGACGATATTAACAGCAAGCTGAAGCTGCACAGAGTGTTGGAGGTTGGCAACATTCGCTCTTATGAGCTTGGTCTCGCGCAATGTTCTATTCTTATTCGCGCCGGGCACTGTTTTTGTCCCCCCTGTACTAGGTACCACACACTCTAGTTTATATGTTTGGCGCTTAATTTGTGACATTAAGCACCGGTAGAGCCTACGCCTGCCTCACAGGTACCGCAAAAAAAAAAAAAAAAAAAAAAAAAAAAAAAAAAAAAAAAAAAAATGAAAGTAAATAAATAAAATAAATTAAAAATAAAATAAAGCCGGCCGCGGTGGCCGAGGGGACTAAGACGCTCCAGTCACGGTCTGCACGGCCACTACGGTCGGGAGTTCGAATCCCCCCTCGGGCATGGATATTTGTGCCGTCCTTAGTCTTAGGTAGTTCATAAGTAGTTTGTAAGTTTGTATAGATTATGGGACTTAACTACGAGGTCATCAGTCCCTAAACTTACAAACTACTTACAAACTAGCTAATACTAAAGACGGCACAAATATCCATGCCCGAGGGGAGATGACCCCGTAGTTACGTCCCATAAGTTCTACAAACATTTGAAAATAAAATAAATGAATAAATAAAAAATAAAAATTGAACCACAGGCTTTGAGATGTCTTAGGACCTCAGGAACACCCGCAAGGTCACCGCTACATTATTAATGCGTTACTGGAAACCAGAGACAAAGCGTAGTTGATGGTTATTGACTCTGTCCTACCTACTCTATCTCGCAGAGATCTGTGTCACGATAGAGCGGCGCCAAGTCTAGGCAACGGCTAGATCAAACACTGTCTACGCTCCGCCTTTAGCCGCTACGAGAACACGCTGTAATTACACGGCAGCGCAGTAGACTCCGCGATCTCGGCAGCTGGCGGCCTCTCCATGTCGCCGCAGCAGGCGGGCAGATCCCCGCTATAAGCGGCGCGACACAGCTTGGCCGCGGGAAGCGCGCCTCCACCGCAAACAGCTCCCGCCGGATGAGATGTAAACATAATTCAGCCCGGGCCGACGCACGCCGCCATAAACCTATTAGGGGGAGCGTAAACGGCGCAGGCGGTGCCGGCATTGTGAGCGCACACTGGCTGCCATTGTGCCGCCGTGTCACCGCCGCCCTGTTTACAGGCGGAGCGCCGCCTTCAGCGCGCCTGCCCGCTCCCCATTGTCCCAGGCACCGCCGCTAGCCGCGCTTTCCGAGGGGAGCCACGACTTCCATGTTCTGCCGGGCGACAACTGCGCAGCTGCAGCGCCGGTGGCGGGCGTCTGCGATACACCTGCAGGAAGGGTTTGGGCAAAATTATTTGACGAGCGCAGGCAGATTTGGCTTTGCGAACTGCAACACTCTGCACCCCCTACCCTCCCCAACTCGCTCATCCATACTGTACCAACCATACACAGCCACTTCTTCCTGCGATCACACACACACACACACACACACAAACACTCCAAAAATGTTCAAATGTTTGTAAAGCTTATGGGACTTAACTACAGGGTTATCAGTCCCTAAACTTACAAACTACTTATGAACTAGCTAACACTAAGGACGACACAAATATCCTTGCCCGAGGGGGAATTCGAACCCCCGACCGTAGTGGCCGTGCAGACTGTGACTGGCGCGCCTCAGTTCCCTCGGCCGCCGCGGCCGGCGTACAGTAGGCTACTTCTGAAAGATATATGTTTCTTAAATGAACTAGTATCATAAATACGCTATTTTGCAAATAATTTTATGTAAGGGCTGTAGAGTCTCATTCCTACAAGTTAATATCTTTTGTTAAAACACAAATAGAAAATTAACAAAAATAGATTGGTTTTAGGTGTATTTTCCACCATATCCTATGAAAAGATGCTTAGCGCAGCCGGTCGCAGTGGCCGAGCGGTCTGCGGCGCGCCAGTCACAGTCAGCACGGGCGATACGGTCGGGGGTTCGAATCCCCCCCTCGGGCATGGATGATTGTGTCTTCTTAGTATAAGGTAGTTCATAAGTAGTTTGTAAGTTTAGGGACTAATGACCCCGCAGTTGAGTCCCTTAAGCTTAACAAACATTTGAACATTTGATGCTAGCGCAATTTAGGCGCGAGCTGTTTTGACGGGCGCAGCGCACTACTTTTCCCACCACTGCAATGCCTGTAGCATGTGTGGGAGTGAGACGGGAATATGCCAAACGCTGCAAGGGGGAAACGATGGAATGCATTTTTGCAACACAGTGTGGCTACTAACTGACTGACGCGCCTCAGTCCCCTCGGCCACCGCGGCCGGCACACACACACACACACACACACTCCTTCCCTCAATACATACAAAGGGGGGGGGGGGGGGGAAGGGAGAGAGAAAGAGAGAGAGAGTTTGACCGCCATTATGTTCCAGCTCGTTACGGGCATGGTTGGCAGAACTGTGGGTCGTGACTGATTTGTTGTGCATGTGGATGCGGAGAAACTAAATGCAAAATGTTTGTAAATCCATCGGTCCAAATTGCGTGGTCATCAGTCCGTAGCTTACAAACTACTTAAACCTAGGTAAACTAACCTAAGGACAACACACACGCCGTCCGCGGTGGCCGAGGGGACTGAGGCGCTCCAGTCACGGTCTGCACGGCCACTACGGTCGGGGGTTCGAATCCCCCCTCGGGCATGGATATTTGTGCCGTCCTAGTTCGTAAGTAGTTTGTAAGTTTAGGGACCGATGACCCCGTAGTTAAGTCCCATAAGCTTTACAAACATTTGAACATTTTTGAACAACACACATACCCATGCATCAGGGAGGACTCGAACCTCCACGGCGAGCAACCGCGCGCTCCGCAGGGAGACGCTTTACACCGCTCGGCTACTCCACCGCGGCTTCTCCATGCAAGGTAGACAGGCTGATGGACGGTGGTGCAGTATGCGTGGTCAGTGTACAACACCACAGCCGTGATCCTTGACTATCAAATATATAAAGAACGTATCTCTACATAACCGCCAAACGACGAACGCAACGGCTAATGTTACTACCTTTTACAAGAGTTTTGTTTGGCCGTCAAATGTGAACTAATGGACATGTTTAGATTACATTATTCTAATACTTATTAAAGCTAAGAAGAGGCATTGAATTAAAAATTATGCTGCGGCTGGGATTCGAACCCGGGACCTCCTACTTACTCGGTAGGTGCTTTAGACCACCTTTTTCCTTTTTTTGGTTCTTCAGGTAGATCTATGCGTTCCGGTAGTTCGTTCAGTGTGTTAATGGTTGTTCGTTGCATATTTGCCTAAGATTTTTTTATTAAAGAAAGTCAAAGAACCAAGGTTCGAGTCCCGGTTCCGGCACACAATTTTAATCTGCCAGGAAGTTTCATAACAGCGCACACTCCGCTGCAGAGTGAAAGTTTCATTCTGGAAACATCCCATAGGCTGTGGCTAAGCCATGTCTCCATTATCCTTTCTTCCAGGAGTGTTAGTCTTGCAAGTTTCGCAGGAGAACTTCTGTGAAGTTTGGAAGTAGGAGACGAGGTACTGGTGGAAGTAAAGATGTGAGGCGGCGTCGTGAGTCCTGTCGGGATAGCTCAGTCAGTAGAGCGCTTGCCCGACAAAGGCAAAAGTCCCAGGTTCGAGTCTCGGTTCCGGTACATAATTTTAATCTGTCAGGAAGTTTCATAACAGCGCACACTCCGCTGCAGAGTGAAAGTTTCATTCTGGAATTCAAACGTCATTCATAAAGTGGTAGTTTCACGCATCTCAGTGTTGATGACGTCATATCTTCTGAAAAATGTGTCGTATAGTGACATAATTACGGCTAATACCTTCGCTAAAGAGCAATAAATATGATGACAAAGTGTCATTGCAACCGGATGAACGGTACGACAGCGCATAACATACGAATATAAAGACATCATTGTTATACGTGTATTAGATAATGTATACTAATATATGTAATGAACCATTACAAAATTACAAAATAAATAAAAAATATAAAAAAATCGTGGATGTGTTACACACACAGCTACACCATAATTCCAGCAAATAGCTACTGCTCACAACAAGTACTTACCCGAAAAGTACAGCACAACTATAGTATTAACCCTACCAGGAATGTTGGTTGACCATGTAAACTACCTAAAGATCAGGAATCTAAGATCAGTCTGCGGTCACAGAGTTTAAGTTTACTTTGAAAGAGATCATACATTGAATAATCAACCTGCATAGATTTCCTACTTTTTGCACAAGAATGAAACCTAGGTCAGAAAAATGCACTAATAAACAAATTAGGCAAAACCAACTAATTAGGCAAAAGTACCAAATATCTGCAATTTAAATGCACTGATATGTTCTTAATGTGTTTCAATTGGTTCTCTTTAGCAACGTTATTACAGTATGCATACATAAAATAAACAAAATAACCTTCAGTACGTAAAATTTTCAATGAAAAAGTAATCAGTAAAGTACTGGTTATAAAATAATAAAACTATGAACTGCCTCTCACTATTGTGCGCTATGGTATTCAACACTACTTTTTCTTTAACTAACAGAACCATCAGAAAAATAAAACCTTAAATACTCTTAGCACTGAACAATAAATAAAAATTCAAATTTGCATTTCTAGTAATAGATACTTGACAGACATAAACTATGTGTGGCTTCTCTCAATCAAAAACATTGAATTGTATCCAAATCTGTTATTACTTCAGTTAAACCAAATAATGTTTTGTATCTTATTTTGTGGGATGTTATACTAATAAATCTGTTAACTTCAAATTATGCAAGTGGAGCTTGAAAATAAAGTGACAAAAAATTATTTCGTTCCGTTAACAAATGCAGTTGTAGATGATACTGTTCAGATTTAGAAGTTATGAAGCTGGTACTGATAAAATATTAATACTTGATGATCGCCACTTGCTTTCAACTTTTATCACTATAGTAATCACCACATTTCCTAACATTTATGGAATCACTGGATAATCTTAAACTGACTTTAAATCCTAGTGCATAATACAATAAAGTTTGTACATTATTATTCACAACTATAAATTCTTTCACGATAAATAACGCTAATAAACATTTTTGTGTTATTACATTACGAATATATATATATATATATATATATATATATATATATATATATATATATATATATATATGAATTGCTGTTCGTTATTCTCGCTAAAAATCGAGAACGGCTGAACCGATTTGGCTAATTTTAGACTTGAAATATTCGTGTAAGTCCAGGGAAGGTTTCAAAGTTGATAAAATATGGAAAAGTTGTCCGAAAAAGAGGAAAATCGGGAAAAACTGAAACATCTTTTTCCACTGAGTTATCAATAACGTTCGTCCAATTGCAACTAAATCTTGTACATTTCATGTTGCCAGCTAGAGGTAGGTTCGCATCAAATGAAAATTTGGAAAGTTTCTCGGAGAATTGGAAAATTTGGAAATAATAGATTTTGCTATGAAATATCAATACCATTCATCTGGTTGCTATAAAATTTCGCACATTCGACGTACAAAGCGAGAGGAAGGTTTGAATGAAGTAAAAGTTTGGAATAGTTACCCAGAAAATAGGAAAATGTTTGGATAACTAACAGCTACTTCTGTTGTTTTGCCGTTCTATCCACTTTTACAAAAGGGACAATGCATTTTTAAAAGTTAATTATAACTTCTGGAAAATAGTTAAGTTGTCAAAGGGTAAATAACTTTTCGATAAAGTAATTATTGCTCGATATTTCGCTTTTATATACATAAAATCCAAAAATGTCCTGAATTACACACTTTCTAAAGTATCTTATCAGGTACTTCAGCGCTAAAGCTATCTCCACACCAGACTTCATTACAATGGATTCAGTGGTTTCTGTAATGATATACGTATAGAGGAATGGATTCATCCGTTCTTGAGTTTTAGCGAGACTAACGAACAGCAATTCATTTTTATCTTTGTCAGTTCATATCGTGTAAAGCGAAATTTGCTCCTTCAAAGTATATTTCTGAATGCACCCAACCAAACAACCACGTCATTATTTTACAAGTTTTAAATCTAAATTTTCCCCGCAATTCTTCCATATTTTATCAGCGTTTAAATCTTTCATGAACTTCCACGAATGTGACATGAACATTATCCGGCACACGTGTGCGAGATTTGCCCACACTTTCCGTCTACTATCGAGCCGATACTTAGACTATCTGATGATGCATTTATAAAGCAAATGAGTCTAAAAAACATATGATTTAAATTAATAGGGTTTATATTAAGAGGTAAGTAATGCGAAGTTCACCAGGTCATCTAGTATCAAATAAATACCAAAGAAGGTAATGTTACAGACATTACAGTACACTGATTAAGGATCGATAGATTAATAATGAGCCGCGGTGGAGTAGCCGAGCGGTCTAAAGCGTCTCGCTGCGGAGCGCGCGGTTGCTCGCCGTGGAGGTTTGAGTCCTCCCTGGGACATGGTGTGTGTGTTGTCCTTAGGTTAGTTTACCTAGGTTTAAGTAGTTTGTAAGCTACGGACTGATGACCACGCAGTTTGGTCCGATAGATTTACAAACATCTGAACATTTATTAATATTGAAAATGATCTACAGAATAAATAAATAAGATTCTTTTGCTCTATAGTGTTACAGCTGTACCGCAACAATATACCCGGGGCTTCTTTAAGGAAATGCCAATGCCGTAGCAGTGGTTATAGCCAGCAATGGCGGCAACAGCGAATACTGTTTTCATTACATTCGTGACTTCACTTAGGATTGAATTTCAGACTTTTTTACTTCTCCCAAAGTTATCCTTGTATATACTTCGCAAATCGCGAAACAGACATAATAATAAACATCAACGCCATGACAGGCTTACGGTGGTAGAATTGTGTCTCTCCCTCTTGCGGGACTCACACTATAACGTCTGCGAGCAACTGAGGGATGTAGACAAGTGCAACACATGGAAGTTTGGGTCTGGCCGGGGAGCGTGCACGGGTGGCCGAGTGGTTAAGGCGACCGTTCGCGAAATGCGGGAGACCCGGGTTCGAATCCCTGTCAGGCACAAATTTTCATGAGTTGCAGATCATTTGTCCATCTTTACAGGAGCAGCAGACGTCGAAAATTTCGCGATTTGCTAAGTATATACAAGGAGATACGGGGTTTTTCACTAAGTGTGTTTGTCTCTGTAACTTATAAAATAATAGGTGACGGGAAATTTTAATGCAGTAGGTCAACACAAGAAATGTTACACTTTCTGCGGAGCTATGAACATAGTTTATTGTATCATTTTCCAAAGAGATACAGCACAAAGATATCATTTTTTAAATGGAACAGTTGTTTTTTCTATCGTGCATTGGATTCGTTGAAACCAGCTGCGTCCAAATGAATTTAAACTACATTCTTATCACTGTTAGTTTGGGAGCTACAACCCTTCAAAGTTTAGGGAGCGGAGGCTACGACAGCGTAGCTGACTGGCTGGTGGTCATGAGACAGTGGGCTGTGCCCCAGGGGATAGCCACTTGGCCAATCAGCTAGGGTATCGCAGCCTCCGCCCCCGGAACTTTGAAGGGTTGTAGCTCCCAAACTAACAGTGATAGGAATGTAGTTTAAATTGATTTGGACGCAGCTGGTTTAAACAAATCCAATATGCGATAGAAAAAAAAACTATTGTTCCATTTAAAAAATTATATCTTTGTGGTGTAACTCTTTGGAAAATGAAACAATAAACTATGTTTATAGCTCCGCAGAAAGTGTGACATTTCTTGTGTTGACCTACCGCATTAAAATTTCCAGTCACCTATTATTTTATAAGTTACAGAGGCAAATACCCTGTACGTACATCTGCTGCGGACCACCGCCAACGTCAGTTTCTTTGAAACATACATAATAATATTGAGACGTTACTGTCATACCGCCTCATTGCTCCACCTAATCGATTTTGCCAATTTCTCTTACCTTGCTCATGTTTTTCTCACTTGTATTAGTAATGTTTGCTATTTTCAATATAAATTGATTTAACTTGAGCATTATCATGTGGTTTCATGGCCGACTGGCGAGGGCAAAGAAGTGGAAGCAGAGATGGCGAGTTTGTGTGTGTGTGTGTGTGTGTGTGTGTGTTTTTTAATATTTTATTCCCTTTTCTTTTTATTCATGTCACACTCTCATGCTTCCCATCACAGTGTGAGCGAAGGAGTGGTTGAGCATAGTTGAACCAGTAGGGGTACTTTAGCATGATGGTAATGGTAGTTTGTGAGTTTTTCGCTTTTTGTGTAGGCAGCTAGTGGTGCAAAGAGGTTAGCAAGCTTTGCTGCTGGTCGATGGTAGGAGGTGGATTCGCGAACAAGTAAAAGGAAGGTGCCCAGTCGGCTGCACCTGCCTCCGCCAATCAGGGCGCGTCTTCTTGGCGTGGTTCGAATTGGCGGAGGGTTGAGGTAGAGGGAAGCCACCTTTAGGGGAGTTGGAAGGAGACCATCGAGATGCACGGACGCAGGTGCTGCTTGCTGCGCAAAATTCTCCAGAATGTGGTAAGAAACGCGGCACAAGAGATAATTAAAGTCATAAGTGGGGAAGTGGAATTTGATTTAATAAAATGTCTTTAAGTAAATTTAAAGAAATCGTAAATTTTGTTCTGTATATTGCGTCCACAAGCCCACTTACTGTTCGATCAGCAGGATTAGTTTGAGTAGTAAATGTATGGAGCTTTGCGCTATTCATGCAGTGAGTGATTTGCATGTTTTTATGTCCGTTTGTGTGCAGATTTCCTACCCCCCTCCTCACCCACCATGTGTGACATTGAATAGTGTACAGAGTAGTTAAAATCAGTAGGAGGCCAGTTGAGCAATATTTATAGCAAATTGTCTAAAAATATAAACCCTTTATGATTAAATTTTGTGTTAGAATAACTGATTTACCCCTCAGCTTCTCCTTCAATGCTCCCCATTTTGGACGGGAAACAAAGGGTTCTCACAGTCATTATGAGGATTGAAATTGGTATCTGTTCGAACTTGCCCTGGGGGTTTAAAACTAGACGTATCCTTTCTTGAGGTGGATGTGTACTGGTTCCGTTAACTCTAAACAAAAACATGCGTTATCCGTTGCGCGCCAGTTTCAGTTGTCAAGTTTAATCAAGCTGGTATGTTCATGTGAACATAGACCGGAATAAGTATGAACCAGTATAGATCCATGCTCAGGATAAAGCCTACGCGCAATTACCAAGCACATTTCATACTGTGTATGGAAGCCGTTGCTGTCAATTGAACAGCGCTTGGGTAGGCCCACCCAGTGGTAAGAGAGAAAAAAAAGGGGTTAAACTGTAAAGTACAAACTAGAACGAAAGAATTAAGATAAGAGGGAACGTCACAATTTACTTCCAAAGAACTGTGGATCCGATATCTGCTCCTTCTTGGTGCTGCCAACCTTGAACAGAAACTCCACAAAGAATCACTTTGCTGCACACGTGGATGAGTAGTATTTCCCGGTAAAAGAGAGTATTTCGGCTGCGTCCTCCCCACTAGTGATCCCCCGGCAGGTAGTGGCCACTGTGCCACAGCCCTGGTCAGCGCCACTGCGCGAGGCAGCGCTCCGGCTGTAATTGGCAGGCATGTAGCGCGCCGAGGTAGCGGGCTGCGACACCGCCGCGATAGCCTATTTATTCGTATTCCGCCCGCCTGTAAATTAGTTCTAGCCCCCAGTTAATTGGTTTTCGCGACCGGCGCGCCGAATGCTCCTGCCGCGGGAGAGGTGGGACGGGGAAGTGGGGGGGGGGGGGGGGAGTGATGGAGAGGGAGAACGAATTTCGGAACAAACTGGCCAACTAAATGAGACCCCGCTGTTTGGGCCAACTCGCGGAACGGCAAACAAAATCAAGGGTCGCTTTAGGAAATACTACGCGCTCTCGCGCCGCTAAACAGTCGCAGTAAATTTCCGGTCCTGGCCGTATTGGCGCGAGGAGCGGAGGCGCGCTCGGCGCCGTCGGTTTTAATCCCGATGCGGCTAATTATTGGCGACACGGATGTCCGGTAATTGTGGCGGACGGTTGCCAAGAGACAGGAGGACGCTGGACAGCTCTGGAGCGCACAGCGACCGCCACTCCAGCTGCCAGCCTCATCTGACGTGGAGGGCCGCAGGCGCGGGTCAAGCCGCGGCGCGCATGCGCACTCGTGCCGAGGGCCGATCACGCGGCCAGGCGGTGCGAATGCCGCCGACAGGTGCTCGTGTACGGATTAACTCTATTTTTCTCTGTCATCGCTTAAAATGGAGGGAAAATATGAGGTCGATGACATATTACATCTTCGACATTCATAAATCGACACATATACTATACGTCATTACCGCCTTGGTTTACCTATATCTATAAAAATCGATGTATGTATGTATATACGTATTGTAATATATTTATCCAGGAGGGTTCTGTTTGTTCAAATAACTGAAGTATTCGATACCATATTTGGTCGTAGTATTGTAACCTAATATTCCATGTGCATCTTCATGTTTTCGCGGCGCAATGACTGTTCAAAGAAGTTTCGGGCGTGCAGCCGCATAAAGTTTACTTCTTCTAATATTTCGGCTGAGAAACGTTCAGCCATCTTCAGAGTCTTCGACTCGTCTCTGAAGATGGCTGAACGTTTCTCAGCCGAAATATTAGAAGAAGTAAACTTTATGCGGCTGCACGCCCGAAACTTCATTGAACTAATATTCCATTTTTATATTACATAAGCATTTTATAGCGCTTCTGTCAAGTCACTTTGATCATCTTCTGCATTACTATGGTCTTCTAACAAACTTAATTAATTAATTAATTAATGATAGTCGTAACAACAATGTAAACATATATTAACACTGTGCCGATTGTTGTTTACTTACGATCTTTTCTATTGTTTTGCTTTGATAGGAAATATTATTATTACATTTGTCATAATATTGTGTATCTCCATGTAAAGCAAAATATGCGTATGTTTCATGAACAAATTGTTAAATATTTAAATGTTGTACTTCCGTGTTCTAGAAGGTTCTAGAAATGTTATTGTGTATTAATACGCGCGAATTGGCGCGAACTAGGAGAGTCTTATGGCAGTCTTAGTTACTATGGAAGTGTGTTGTGAACCAATCTTACTCTTGCATCACTTTTGTGCTTTATCAGGAATGGATAAATAAATATACGTTAAAAATGAAAGTGTCACAAATGTAGTTTTCTGAAAACCCAAGAACCCGACGTCATAACATAATTTTGTAATGTGTTAATGGCAGGCGACCTACAAGATCTTCGAGACCACTGAACATCTGCAGCAGATGATGTATAGAAAAATGTGTCTTTAATGTATGTCCAGCAAAAAGAAATGCGCCCCATTATGAATAGACGAAAGACAACATAGACTGCGCATCTCTCCTCTCTGTCGTTTTGTTTGAATCCAACATCTAACATTTCTTCCCGAGTCACGCATTTCATGCATTATAAGGGAAGTATTTTGTTATTTGCGGCTTTAACAATAAAAGTACTTATCATATGACAAACATCACGGAAGCTCCTGGATGGATGGAAATAGACAGAGGGAAAATTCAGAAGGTGGAAAAATTCAAATACCTAGGAGAATGGATAGACACTTGACTGACAGCAAATGATGCAATGGAAGCACGAATAAACAAATTAATTTAGCATATATACTGACAATGAACATCTATAGTAAGAAGAATATTTCTATCGATGCACAACTGAAACATTACCAGACAGTGATACGCCCTGAAGCTTTATAAGCAGCAGAAACACTGAACCTAATAACTGGAGTGATCAAGAGGCTAGAACTGGTGGAACGGAAGATTCTCAGAAGAATATTGGGACCGCGGTGGAATAGCCGAGCGGTCTAAAGCTCCTCGCTGCGGAGCGCGCGGTTGCTCGCCGTAGAGGTTCGTGTCGTTCCTGGGCCATGGGTGTGTGTGTTTGTCCGTAGGTTTAAGTAGTTTTTAAGCTACGGACTGATGACCACGCAGTTTGGTCCGATAGATTTACAGACATTTTTAGAATATTAGGACCTCGAAGAACAGAAGCAGGTCAACCAGGAACTCTATTCCAAAATAGAAAAAAATATCCAATATCATGAAGAAAATAAGGAGCGAGTTCTTTGGACACATTTGCAGAATGGCCCAGGGGAGGTTAACACAGCAAATTCTACAATTCTTATTGTACAAGAAAAGCAAAATTCGGAGGATCCAAGAAGTACAAAGGGATCTGGAAGAAATGGGAATACGGGATGAAGAAATACACAACAGGGAGATTTTTAAATAAAAAATTCGGGCATATGCAGGATTTGAGAACAGAACTGGACCGAGAACGAAATCATCGTGGACAGAAGAGCGATGAAAGATGAAAAGTATGGGAATGAAAGAAGACTGGAAGAGGACGAAGAACGGAAGAAAGGAAGCTAATGTGAATTAACATGGTCCAAAGATGGCCAAAACGAAAGAAGAAGACGAAGAAGAAGAAGAGGAAGAGAAGTAATTATTTCATATTCCTGTTTCATGTGTAGTAGTGAAAGTAGAGTGATTTCTCCAGATTACTCTTAATAATTCTGTGACTGTGGTTTTCACACTTGACCACGTGAAAAGATGAAAAGAAATGAGATTGTTTTTAAAAAGGAATATAATTATATTGCCGTGAGAGACGACGAACACCGACTACCGGCGTGGCGCAGGGGATAGCATCATGGACTGCGGACCAAAAGATCGCCTGTTCAATCCCTCCCACCGGCAAAAATTTATTTCTTTGTAATTTACAAATCCAGAAGGTTCTACGACTTTCTTATGTTCACTTGTAAATTCTACTTGTTTCTTATGTTAACTGTTCTTCTAATTTCTGGTAAATTCTGTCTCTGTATAAATAGCAGAGCACTCTGCCTGAGAGGCAGTCAGTGCTGCGTGTATGTTGAGTTCGTAATAAACGTGCTTGCAGTATAAGTGCTGTGTTCAGTTGCCTTAGAAGTCAAGCCTACTTCCATTGCAACGTGACAATATATAGTGACGTACCACTATTTTTTTAGAGGAGGAGCAGGAAAACCTATATACTGACTTCGTCTTGGAGATTCCAGGACTTAGGACTGAAGGAATGGGTCGAGGTAACTCTTTCATAAAGTAGAGGTATTCCAGTTTCAGTTTTCTAAACAGAATATATAACTCGTCAAGCTACCGGCAGAGTGGCGCTATGCTCCAATAAGCGAGGCCGTTCCCCGTCGGGGATTGGAATCCTCCTTCGGGCATGGATGTTTGTGTTGTCTTCAGTATAAGTTAGTTTACAAGTAGTTCCTAAGTTTAGGGACTGATGACCCCGTACTTAAGTCGCATAAGCTGAACAAACATTTGAATATTTTGCACTTGTGTCTTATTTATATGTAATAGCGGCCTTGAGCGCGCCATCAATACAGGATGTTATCCCCTTTTAGCAGTCACAGACTGAAAAATAAGACGAAAGGAGAGTACAGAATGTAGTAGTCGTTACAAGATGCTTGAAACAAAGGCAGCCGCGCTGGAGTAGCCGAGCGGTCTGTAGTGCCACGTTACGGATCGCGCGGCCTCCCGCGTTGGAGGTTCGAATCCTCCCTCGGGCATGGATGTGTGTGTTGTCCTTAGGATAGTTTAACTTATTTTGTTTGTAAGACTAGGGACTGATGAACAACGTAGTTTTGTTCAAAATGTTCATATGTTGGTATAGCTTATGGGACATAACTACGGGGTTATCAGTCCCTAAACATACAAACTACTTATAAACTAGCTAATCCTAAGGTCGGCACAAATATCCATGCCCGAGGGGGGATTCGAACCCCCGACCGTAGTGGCCGTGCAGACCGTGACTGGAGCGCCTCAGTCCCCTCGGCCACCGCAGCCGGCCATAGTTTTGCCCCATATGATTACAAACATTTGAAGTCAAAGGCAAAAATGGTTGCTATCAAAAATACTGGGGGGGGAGGGAGACATAAACCATGTGTTGCCCCTCCAAAGTTCCAAAGTTTGAAGTGTAGGGGGGAGGCACTGCCCCCCCCCCTGATACCCCCCCACCCCCCACACCCGTTTGGTATGCCATTGAATGTATATGTCCAGTTTCTGTATTCCACTATGAATCATTTACTTAACGACTGAATGTGATTATCGATAGGACTATTCTGATATGCATTAATTTGTATGCCAGCAAGTAAGTCATTTTTTGGCGCAGAACTGTTCAATAACACTATACACAGTTAAAGATGAATATAGACTATTCATTATACCTATAAAGCGAATTCCCATAACACTACTTTCATTCGAATAGACAACATTTTACTTCTTTAAATGTTGGCATCAATGTATGTTGCTAAAGTCATAAAACATAAACGCTTGTATTGTATATGAAGTGGGTATTATGAAGACGAACCAGCTTCAATTATTATCAAAGCATAACAAAATATTTCCCAGGTATTGTTGAGGAATCGCAAGAAAACTGATTCTACTTTCCACGCTGCTGTTTCGTCTTCCACTGTTGTGAAAATTGCAGTCTAAGAGAGACAGAGCATCGAACGCAAATATTAACTTAAAAACTGGAATTCTGTTGCCTGTGCAAATAACGGTCTCCTCGTTTCACCTGGCACGTGTGAAAACTACAGCCTTCGCTTTCTCTTTACGAAATGCGTTAATGTTCTACTAAATGTGTTATAAGAATGCGATAAGGCGTTTTATCGTATAAAACCAATGCTTGAGTTGGCGCACCACAAAATTTATACTTTTTTTACTCCAAATAGAGAAAACAAGTGTCTAACTGCTTCAAGAGCAATCTATATATATTGATTGCTGTTGAAGCAGTTAGACAATGGGTTAGACATGGGTGTATATACCCATTAGTTTATAAAAGAGAGCTTTGTTTTCTTTTACGCAATAAGGCACTGTAGCTATAGATATGTCTGCTGAACCTTCGTGACGTGATCATCTCCGTCCATCCATGTAACGTTACCTGGCTACAGTAATTAGTGCTACCCGTACAAAGCCGGAGCAGCAAATAGTAGAAAAATATAAAAGTAAGTGGGAATAAATACCTGAGTATTACGATACGATGTACAGTATTTGTGTTTTACCGTTATAATCAAATCGAATGCCTTCCAGACTTACATACACGTCTGCAGTATCAGACACTGCCGCGACAGTGGTGCCAGTAATTTCCAATGACCCTTGGCAATCTAAGCGACAATGATGTACAGGGTCAGGCACTTGAAACTGTTTTTCGGAATATTTGGAAAATACAGTACAGGTTTTTCACATCTAAGAGGTACATGCATTAACATAGAGCTTTATACCGATATTGCCGAATTGGTGTAATAGAATGAACGGCCCTATCGCTAATTTGCGTCTGGTTCGCCAATCGTATGGTATCATTATTAAAAATAAATATGAATCACTCCTATCAGTTGACCTAGGTTTGGTACAAAAACACTTGGTTTCAGTCTTAGGCAATTTCTTATCACTAGAGATAGCCGGGATTGCTAGTCCTAATAAATAAGAAATCGGAGGATGCAATGTTCTATACAGTAATTTAATGATCAAAATAGGATGGTGCACAAAATTCGGAAATGAATGATAATACAAAAGTAATGAATACACCTATTATGAAAAATGGTTGATACTGAGGACGTTGATCCGTGGCGTCCACGGATCATTCCGTCGCAGGGCGTGTGTGTTCTCTTCCGAGCTACGAGTTTACCAGCCAGCCTATTTGTGGGCTGCCTCGGTTGCACGGAGGCAGCGTGTTAGTGAGGCAGTACGGAAACACCTACATACAATGGGAATAACAGAAGAGGACCCTAAATGTAGGATCTGTGATGACGGTGACGAAACTGCATCACATCTAATCTTAGAATGCATTGCATTGGAGAGTAAAAGGCACAGAATATTTGGGACAACCAGACCCGAAGAAATTGTGTCTAATAAAGTACTGGTAAAGGGACTCCTTGCACTGTTGGTTGGCTTTACTAGATATACAGGGAGCGATACCGCACAATAAACTTAGTTTCGGTGCGGGCAGTGGCGGGTTGGACCAATACTGTTTTGGTTTCCCTGGAAAAATCAAATCAAATCGAAGCAGTACGGAGACACTGCAAGAAGCTGCACGGCAGTCTAGGCGTCTACGGCGAGCTGTGCTGTATTTGGCTGTGCGGCGCCGGCAGTGTGTAGCGGAACTGCGTCTGCTCACCACCCCCTAGAGAGAAGGCTGCGGCGCTCTCGTGGCCAACGGGAAATACAGGTCTCAGCGCGCACCTCATGCCACGTAAGCAAGGTAGTTCTGAGCCGGCGCGATCGCTAGCTCAGTGGCTGCCCAATCGGCTAGCGATCGCACCGGCTCAAAAGTACCTTGCTTACGTAGCATTAGGTGCGCGCTGAGGCCTGCATTTCTCGCAGGCCATGGGCGCTCTCGTGTGACGTCGGTCTACATCTACATCAACATCTACAAAGATACTCTGCAAATCACATTTAAGTGCCTGGCAGAGGGTTCATTAACCACTTTCATATCTTTTCTCTACCGTTCCATTCTCTAATAGCGCGCGGGAAAAAAGAACACCTAAATCGTTCCTTTTTCGATCTGATTTCTCTTATTTTATTGGGATGGTCATGTCTCTTTAAGTAGGTGGGTGCTAGCAAAATATTTTCACATTCAGAACTAAAAGTCGGTCATTGAATCTTCGCAAACATATCACGCCGCGCCGGCCGTGGTGGCCGAGGTGACTGAGGCGCTCCAGTAACGGTCTGCACGGCCACTACGGTCGGGGGTTCGAATCCCTCCTCGGGCATGGATATTTGTGCCGTCCTTAGTGTTAGTTAGTTTGTAAGTTTAGGGACTGATGACCCCACTGTTAAGTCCCATAAGCTGTAGAAGCATTTGAACATTTGAGCAGATCACGCCGCAATGAATAACGTCTTTCTTTTAATGATTTCCACCCCAATTCGTGCAACATTTTCGTGACGCTTTCCCCCTCCCCCACGTAACGTGATAAAAAAAAACGAGCTGCCCTACTGTGAACCTTCTCAATATCTTCCGTCAGTCCCACCTGGTGATGATCCCACAAGGGGCAACAGTACTCCAGGAGAGGACGCACAAGTGTGATGTAGGCAGTCTCATTGGTGGAGCTGGTGCATCTTCGAAGCGTTCTACCAATGAAACGTAACCTTTGGTTCGTCTTCCCCACAATATTTTCTATGTGTTCTCTCCAGTCAAAGTTGTTCGTAATTGTAACGCCTAGGTATTCGGTACAATTTACGACCTTAAGGTTTGATTGATTTATCGCATAATTTAAGTTCATCGGATTTCTTTTAGTGGTCATGTGTATTACTTCACACTTTTCATTATTTAGTGTCAATTGCCAAATTTTGCACCATGTAGACATTTTGTCTAAATCGCTTTGCAGTTGCTTTTGATCCTCATTTGACTTCACTAACCGATAAACGACAGCATCATCCGCGAACAGTCTAGGGAGCTATTCAGATTGACTCCTAAATCGTTTATAAACACGAGGAAGAGTAGGAGACCTATAACGCTTCCCTGTGGACCGCCAGATATCACTTCTGTTTTACTCGATGACTTACCGTCAATAACAACGAACTGTGTCGTTTCTGATAGGAAATCGTGAATCCAATCGCACAATTGAGGTTGCGCGCGCACAGCTGACTGACCCGCTGCTTCGGCATAAGGGGCCGTGTCCCAGCAGCTACCCAGTCAGCTATGCGCGCGCAACCTACTCTCCCTGACATCACACGAGAGTGTCGCGGCCCTCTCTCAAGGTGGTGGTGGTCTGCTGAAATCCGAGCAACGAGTCACCGCCCAATGCCCCTGCGTGCGGCCGCGGAAATTCTGGATGTTGTCGGCAGGTGGTTCGGTTCGAAGAGTTTGGTAGTTGCTCTTTCGATTTTCCCTTGGCGGCGCTCTAGTCCATTTTCCCTGAATAGTTAGTACATAATATCTGAAAATTATTGCAATGGTAATGATGACAAAGGGGAAATCTTACGTCTAGAAAGTTAATTTTGAAATCTACTAAATTTCAGATCTGCGCCATTTGCAGTGCGACTTTCCTGCTTGTTTCTGTCCTGAAATTGACATTGCTCTTCATTAGTGAACAGATATCTAGTATAAGTGTGACTGTTCTTGTTTCTTAATTTCTTGTCAATTTAGGTGTTATGCCAGTTCTAATTTTTTGCAATGGTAGCGCTTAGTTAAGCTACGTCAAACGAATCCCAATTTTAACATAAAAATGGTGAGTGATATTTGTATTAATTCTTTTTTATGTGTTTTAGAGTGTATCGTCACTAGTGTAGCTCGAAGGAGCGTTTTAAGGGGCACGTTCTCTAATCAAAGTTAGTCTGGCAGTCTCGCCGAGCCGCGGCGGAGCAGTCGAGCGCATTGAGGCGCTTTGCTGGATGCGCGAAGCCGTTCCGCGTCGTGGGTTGGAATCCCCCCCTCAGGCATGGATGTTCGTGCCGTCTTTAGTATAAGGTAGTTCATAAGTAGTTTGTAAGTTTAGGGACTGATGACCCCGCAGATAAGTCCCTTAAGCTCTACAAACATATCAATACTTTTTTTAGTATCTCCAGTTTAGGAGCACAAGAAGACTGCTGCGTTCTGTTTTGGTAAATTTATTGGCACGTTGAGTTAACCATCCATGTCAGAGAGGTGAAGGGTTGCCGACAGTTGCTGATCTACTTAGCGTATGCAGTGTTTATACTTGATAATAATTTTTTTTGTAATGTCAGCTGTTTTCAAAAGTTTGTTATAACTTTGTCGTGTTTGAAGATATGAATGGTACTTGTAACTGATTTGGTTTTAATACATTAGTAACAATTAAAATTGCTACACTAAGAAGAAATGCAGATGATAAACAGGTATTAATTGGACAAATATATTAAACTAGAACTGATAGGTGATCACATTTTCACGCAGTTTGGGTGCATAGATCCTGAGGGATCAGAACGCAGAACAACCACCCCTGGCCGTAATAGCTGCCTTGATATGCGTGGGCATTAAGTCAGACAGACCTTGGATAGCGTGCAGCTTTAACACGATATCACAGTTCATAAAGAGTAGTGACTGACGTATTGTGTCGAGTCATTTACTCGGCCACTATTGACCAGTCGTTTTCAATTGGTGAGATATCTGCAGAATGTGCTACCCAGGGCAGCAGTCGAATATTTTCCGTAGGACCTGCACATGCGGTCGTGAATTATCCTGGTAAAATGTAGGGTTTCGCATGGATCGAATGAAGGGTAGAACCACAGGTCGTAACACATCTGAAATGTAACGGCCGAAAGTGCTGCCGATGCGAAGAAGAGGTGACCGTGACGTGTAACTAATGGCAGTCCATACCATCACGCCGGGTGATCCGTTAGTATGACGATGACGAATCAACGCGTACAATGTGAGTTCACCGCGGTGTCGCCAAACATGAATGGGACCATAATGGTGCTGTAAACAGAACCTGGATTCATCTGAAAAAAATAACGTTTTGTCATTTGTGCACCCTGGTTCGTCGTTGCGTACACCATCGCAGGCGCTCCTGTCAAGGGTAACCACAGCCATGATCTCCGAGCTGATGCTCCATGCTGCTGCAAACGTCGTCGAACTGTTCGTGCAGATGGTTGTTGTCTTGCAAACGTCCCATATGTTGACTCAGGGATCGAAACGCGGCTGCAAGATCCGTTAGAGCCATGCTGATAAGATGCCTGTCATCTCGATTGCTAGTGATAAGAGGCCGTTAGGATTCAGCACGGCGTTCCGTATTGCCTTCCTGTACCCACCGATTCCAAATTCTGGTAACATTCATTGGGTCGCGACCAATGCGAGCAGCAATGTCGCGATACGATAAACCGCAATAGCAATATGCTAAAATCCGACCCTTATCAACGTCGGAAACGTGAGTGTACGCATTTATCAGACATCACAACAACGTTTCACCAGGCAATGCCGGTCAAATGCTGTTTGTGTATGAGAAATCGAGGGAAACTTCCCTCATCTCACCACGTTGTAGGTGTCGCCCCGGCGGCAACCTTATGAGAACGCTCTGAAAAGCTAATCATTGGCACATCACAGCATCTTCTACCTGTTAGTTAAATTTCTCTTCTGTAGCACGTCATCTTCGTGATGTAGCAATTTTAATGGGCAGGAGTGTATTAAAGCGTTGTTTAAAACTGTAATTTTAGCTGCAAAACCGTCAGAGGTAGCTCAGTTGCCATTTCAGGTATCTTAGAATTGAAGATTAAGTTTTTGTCTTTAGAGCTGTGATTAAGAATTAAAAAGCATTTCTATATATCTGTGTGATATCGTTATCCTAAATTTCCTATGCTGTTGCCACGGTGCAGTTGTGTAAATGCCTTTGGTTCATTCTTTCCATTCCAGCAACCTTGTGCACTGTGACGGCGGCGACATGGGTTGGTTTGGTGACTGCGGCGCCAGTTGTGTTGACTTCGTTTTATATTTTCAGACATGTTGTTTTAAAGTAATTAAAAGCCGCTATCCAACATGGTACATAACACAACCAGAAGCTCAAGAAAACAGGTAACTAGTGGAAGGTACATTTATCTTTAACTGACCTATTGCAAATGCAATGTGCGTATATCACCAATTCCCAATTAATCCGTTGTACTGCTCTCTTAAAACGAACGGCGTCTGACCACCGTGGATGGGTCGGCACGACGTGAAGCTGAAGATGTGAGACGATGACTACACAGTGAACGAACTACTCATAAGTTGAAGTCACTCAAGTATCAAAAACGAACAAGTGGTTCTCGCGAACTGGTTGCCTCACTGGCCAGGAGGAGAAGAGAAGCTCAATTGTAAGCTTGTAGAAGAGTGCTTGAAAATGCAAATACAATGCACTGAAGTACGAGGCGCGTCCAGAAAGTAAGTTCCGTTTCAATTTATCTCCGCTGCAGCGCTGCGATTGCAGTTCTGCACATGCGCTGTAGACAATGTGTATCAAGGAGAAGAACGTGCGCCATTTGGAGATCGCTGTCAGTTACGTACGCTTTGTTGTGCTTGTTTGAAATGTCAGCGTTGATTGAAAATCCCGCCGCCTGTGAAATCAGGTTGGTGATTCGGTTTCTGAATGCGAGGAAAATGAAACCAAGTGAAATTTATCGGCAAATTTGCGATTTTTACGGACCAAATGAGATGAGTGATTTGATGGTGAGAAGATGGGTCCCACAGTTCAATGGCGGGCGTAGTGATGTCCACGATGAAGAACGAAGTGGGCGTCCACCTTTGGCTACAGAAGAACTGGTTCACGCGATTGATGACAAGATCCAAGAAAACCGTAGGTTTACAATTAGTGCTCTCGCTATGGACTTACCCCAAATTTCACTGTTTCCAACTGGTTGAAGACACAGGCGGCAGATTTCTATGAAGAAGGTATACAAAACCTGGTACCACGCTATGACAAATGCCTGCAAAATTTCGGCAGTTATGTGGAAAAGTAGTTTAAGAGTTGTAGAGTTTTGTGCAATAAAAATTTCTTCTGTATCTGTGTACAATTTCATTTCATTACCAAATGGAACTTACTTTCAGCACACGCCTCGTAATAATTTTGTTCCTCGTTTACAGAGAAACAAGTACGAATACGTAAAGCAATGTAGTCTGCAGCTGCAACTAATTGTGAACTAGGTCACTGGAAGCTTTGCCGACAATTGCCCACCTGCGTCCTTGCACCACGAGCGCAGCTATCCGAATCAACGACTCACTTTCCAGCAAGCTACAAGTCTCTCAAGATCGCTTTCTCAAGAGCCAACCACAGCTATCGCTTCAAAGCTCTCTCTCCAAACAATACTTCCTTCCGAATATGTTTCATGAATAAAAGAAGCTTCTGAAGGCTTCTAGAAACTTCTAGAACGTTTCGACCATTTGGTGGTTGAAATCGTGCACCAATCTAATCGTCGTCGGCTTGTTTTGGCGCGCATCACAAGCGGCCATCGGCCGGTCATTAACCTGCGACGCTCACACCGGCTGGTCAGCTCGCCACGCCCTTGTGGTACCGTTAGCCAACCCTCGCCACTTGCCGGCCTCTCTCACTGACTTGGCTGTGTCGTTGTTTCCAACTGCAAGAAAAGTACTGCATGCTAATATTGTTAATATTAAATGTTGCATACCAGCATAAACCAGTTTTCCCAGTGATCTAGCCAACATTAATATATACACGTTTCCTACATATTTTTGCGTGCCGATTACCTGTAATGAAAGTGATACCAGTAATTACGTTATAAATAAATATACGTTATTAATTTTTAATATATAATATGTAAGGTGGTGAAATTTCCTGCCATGTTACAGGTTAACCCTCGACTGCTCCTCCATACAGTCGCCTCTATGAGTGTGCAACGTCGTTGCTGCCTTCCTCTTACTACCTAAGATAATGACAGTCGTTCGTTCCACACTTTATGGGACATTCTAGCAAGCACAATACCGTAACTTTATTCTGTCTTCACCGTCTTAGAACCAGTTAGTTTATCCAGACTCGATTTCTGTCCTGCAAAAATTACAACTTGTGCCATCTGCCCAATATTTCCTCTTGTTCGTAGCTTTAGCTGTATTCCCTCAAGGGGTCGGATCTACTTGCGCATCTGTAGACAATTGTCATTTGCCTGACGGAGATATATGTATCATAGGATATTAACCTTTTACCTTGTCCTGCCAGATAACCGTACTCGTCGCCGATGGAAAACGTGGGATCTGGTGAAACGACGGCTGCAGATCTGTGACTCAATGCCAACCACCACAGATGAAATTTCGAAGCACGTGAGAGCAGCATCAATGGCAATACCACAGAACGCCATTTCCGCCTCATAAGCGTGCAAGAACCCCTCTTAGTACTAAACCTATACTAGAGTTGTAGGAGTCCGTAGAAGATGGTGTAGGAGGCGTGCGGATTTACCGGCCCACACTTCCCATCCAGGATCTGCAAAATAAGCTGACCCACCTTCGAGTCAGGCTTGTGAGCCGACGTGTAGGAGTTACGGGTAGGTATTTCTTCTGAATAAAATTCGGTTTGCCAATTATGAGGCTTTATTGCTAGGCTCTCCATAATACAATGTTGAACAATTTCAATTTTACTGCGGACACTGAGAGCATATTCCTAATTGTCCGGTACTGATTAGTTCCTAGCGCCGACTGACTACAGTGACGCGCAGCCGAGACCTCCTACCAAATTTCGTGTGTCGTCGTACATGTTCGGAAGCGTTCGTTAAAGATCTAGTTATTCATTTATTTAGTTACCTGAACAATATTAAATAAAGTAACATTATCAGCACAGACTTTCGATGACTTCGCGCCATTGTTTTGGGACTTCCCCGGCAGCCGCAACGGAATATCTCACGGCAGCAGCGATCTGGAGCTTTCGTTACCCCACCTCCTCGGCTGACGCCGTATGTTGCGTCTCGGCCGTGGGGAACTATAACGGCTCTTGCAGTCGGCGAGCTGCCTATCCGTGCCTAAAGAAGTATTTGTCGCTGGCTCGCATACAAAATCTGTCTAATAATTAATTAAATCAAATGAAATAAAAAATATACCTCCATATAGAACCCTCTAAAACGTTGACGCCATCTCGCATCCATCAAGCTATGAGGGCCATGGCGGGCCCTGTTCCTAATAGGCAACAGAACACATGGTGAACTACAGCATCATGATGGTCGCATCCCTGTTGGCGACATCGCAGTTAACGCACATTGGAAGCATGTATTCGTCTTCTCCATACTGGCGTATCACCCGGCGTGATGGTATGGGGTGCCATTGGTTACACGTCTCGGTCACCTCTAGTTCGCATCGACGGCACTTTGAACTGTGGCCGTTACATTTCAAATGTGTTACGACCCGTGGCTTCGCCCTTTATTCGATCCCTGCAAACCCTACATTTCAGCAGGATAATGAACGACCGCATGTTGCAGGTCCTGTACGAGCCTTTCTGGATACGGATAATGTTTGACTGCTGCTATGGGCAGCACATTCTGTAGATCTCTAATCAACTGAAAACGTCTGGTCAATGGTGGCCGAGCAATTGGCTCGTCACAATACGCCAGTCACTACTCTTGATGAACTGTGGTATCGTGTTAAAGCTGCATGGGCATCTGTACCTGTACACGCCGTCCAAGCTCTGATTGACTGAATGCCCAGGCGTATCAATGCTGTTATTACAGCCAGAAGTGGTTTTTCTGGGTCTGTGCACCCAAATTGCATGAGAATGTAATACCCGTTTATCATCTGCATTTCTTCTAGGTGTAGCAATTTTGATGGCCAGTAGTGTAAATCAGAAGCACATTTTTCCTCTGTCTGTCCTTTAAACTTTTATTACTCGAGGAGCGCTGAACGTACACTCATGGGGTTCTTTTTAATTTCTTCGGAATAATAGCCCGGAAAATTTTAGTAAAATTTTAATTTTATACAAACACAATACGTATTATACTTGCTAAGACTACCGTTGCATTCCTTCAGTATTTACGTGTCTACGTGAAAAATTTGGTAATTTTTTCCTATCCTAAGGAATTCAAATGACAATGTAATTAAGGCGTGCGCCATTTGCCCACGCAGACCGCGTTGTCTGGTGTGGGCCGACCACCGCTTAACAGACGACCTGAACTGCGTCTCACGATAAGATAAAACTTTCCATGGCCTCTGAGTAATTCGACTTGACATATCGAATTACCTGTATCATCTGCGCATTGTGGCTGATATCGGGAGTGCAGTCAAACATCAGTGAAAAGTATTTAGCAGCTAAAATATCTTTAATTATATCTTGTTTTATTTTGTCAGCAATGAAGTCACGGAACTCATCTTGTATATTTTTGTAAAAATAGCTAATCCCGCCTTTCTTGTGGCGTTCAATACGCAGACGAAGGGGACACTATAGTATGATATGAGATCAATTGTATTTGGAAATTTGCCGCTATGTGGAT
Source organism: Locusta migratoria (assembly GCA_026315105.1). Classification (NCBI taxonomy): domain Eukaryota; kingdom Metazoa; phylum Arthropoda; class Insecta; order Orthoptera; family Acrididae; genus Locusta; species Locusta migratoria. The sequence continues at coordinate 389,876,420 of CM048744.1, forward strand.
CACCAAAAACACCATCATCTTTTGTTCCTCTAAAAGGACTTCCTTGCTTAGCTAGATAAAAGGACAGCATCAATAATACAGTGAGATTCCTCCTGTCTTGCTGCCCAGTGTGCGATACTTATCAGGTTGGTTTGTCGGAGGACATCGAAAGAGTCGAAAGAACGGCAGCTTGGTTTGTATTGTCGTGATACAGGGGAGACAGCGTCACGGAAATCGTACAGGATCTGGGATGGGAATCATTAGAACAAAGATGTTTATTGCTGCGACGTGGGCTACTGACGAAACTACAATCGTCAACATTCTCCTCCGAATGCGAAAATATATTGTTGCCTCCCACTTACATAATTAGAAAAGATCATCTGAATAAATACGTGAAATCAGAGCTCGAACAGAGAGATTCAGATGTTCTTTCTTCCCCTCGCGCTATTCGAGAATGGAATGGGAGATAAATAGGATAAAAGTGGTCCGATGAATCCTCTGCCAGGCAGTTAAATGTGATTTACAGAGTATACTGTGTAAATGTCTATCAATTCCATCGCTACCGAGAGAGGACTCTAGATCCTTAATGCTTTTGACTTTCAATAAGAAGTGTGCGCACCTGAAATACTTTTTTTTATAAGGACTGGGTTATTCAAATTCACCTGTTCTATAAATATTACCTTGGTATGAAATATGAATATTCATTTATCTGAAAAAGGAAATATATTAATAAACATTGCGCATTTACTTATGCAATAACGCAAACATCTCCCTCATTCTGGCTAATATGTAGTAGATTTTTTCAGTTTGATTAGCTGAAGTACCTGTGACAGGGCAACACTGAAGTCAGCAACCTGGAATGTTAGTTTTATTAAATTAAAAAAAAAAAAGAGTCGGTCAAAATTTGCCGCCCTCTAAATTCTGTCGTCCGGGGCAACTGCCCCCTTTGCCCCCCCCCCTCCCCCCCCCCTCCCCGTAGATCCGGCCCTGCACGTGGCATACTTTCTTAACCGTTGTTCAACAATGGTGTAACAACACCCACAAGAGGTAATCATAGTAGAGTTGGTAGGCCCTAGTTAAGTGGAACAAGACGTATGAATTTAGGGTAACAGCAAAGGTATTTTCTCTGGCATCAGGGGGAACGTGAGGATTTCTTCCAGAATGCAGTGATTAAAACTGAACTAAAATGAATCACAGCTGTACTGGTTCACGTATCCTTCGAATAAATTGGTAAAATGAGGAAATTGTAGAAGCAATGAAGTACGTGACTGTGAATGACAAATTTGGTTGTTTTACAAGACTGAATTTTCATAGGTGACTGTAGCGTAGGGCATATTGGGTAAAGTGATTGCTGTGGCTGAATGAAAAGATGGGAAAATTATCCTTCAAAGAGTCTCTGCCTATCATTGTTCCCTGACAGGCAACTCACCTGCCGATCTTCTGTCCCAGGCGGTCGGACTTCCTCTCTTATAGCAGGGGTTTCAGCGCCTGGTAAAAGGTTTACAAAAAGGGACAGTAAGGGAAGCTACAGAAAAATGAAAGTTGGGATAGTCACTCGAAACATATTAGAATCAAAGCGCATAGAAGCGAGGTAGTCTTTTCACAAATTTCCATAAACCCTCATACACTGAATGCAGCCATTGGGCGTAAAATAGACTTGTTGTAGGCCAAGTTGCAAAATACGTACAGGAACAAGAATATAATTACGAACCAGTCATCAGAGAGAGTTTAAGACGAGAGGTACAAAACTGGTCCTGAGTTAGCGCAAGATTAAAAGAACAGTGGGCGGACCTAGGCACGAAAACGCTAAATCCGGAGAAGCAGCACCCTAATAAACGACGCAAATGCAGTAGTAAAGTGATCGCGTCCATTTAAGATGCGAAGTATGTCATATCGATGATCATTTCGAGTCCGGCGCTGAAGTCTAGGACAGGCCGCTAGCTCCCAAGGTGATGGGAAACACGTGTCACTAAACGTCGCTAAGGGTGGATACCTACAGGTACTGCAACGGAATGGGGCTCGAGAGCAGATCTCCAGGCTATTTACAGAAGTGACCAATGCATTCGTGTGAACCTCCGCGGTTGGCGAAAAGGACCCTGAAGACAACCTAATAGAGGAGAGAGGACTCACCGTTACCTATCTTATAGCTGCTGGCAGTGTTCCAGCCGTCAAGTTGGGTGGTCTGAACTGGTGTGGATTCGCAGAACGCGAAAACTCGTCTCCCTCCGCCACCACGTGCTACAGCGACATCTTCAAATAACGGCCGAAAGGGAAAAAAAACAAGATTTCGCCATCTTGGCCATTTTTCTATGATAATTAAATGTGCAGTGCCAAAATTATGCTGCTCCCTCCATCTGATGCTCCTCTATGCAGAAAATGCACCGATAATGTCTGTGTGCCTATAATCGTACGATGACTTTTTAATTATTAATCAACTAATTAACCAGTCTGAGTGTGTAATCAATAAACTCGGAATTACATCTGGATATAGATTTTGTAATTAAATTTGACGTATTATTTTTATAAATGCCTCTTTCATTGTCTGAGGATTGGCCTGACAGATTCTGTGGCTTTGTCGCGTGTCTTTTAGCTTTACCAGCATTCAATGCTTTACATGACGATCTGAATAAACGCGGTAAAAACGGGAGCTGTTGGTGAGACATTGTTGTGGAGACAATGGAATCTACTATTGTCGCTGATAGCGCACTTTATTCACATACCTACCTTATCTCCAAGCATATGGACACGCCCGCCCCACGTCATCGGCGCGCGCACAATCGAGGGAATCAGTCACCTGGGAGCGAGCGGTGTAACCTAATGGTGTCACTACGTTTCTGAAACAGAAATAACTTAGTTGGATGAAGATTTAATGTGACGCAGAGCGCATAGCACAAGCGCGACAGTGTCATCAAGGTCTTCAAGAGGCGTACGGGAAATTGGAATTGCCGTATTGAACAGTGGAACGTTGGGTAAAAGCCTTCAACGAAGGTCTGCAAATAGTGCCAGACATGAATCGGGCTGGTCATCCTAGCGTCTCTGAAGAAGAAGTGGACAGTGTTTGACGTAAGCAGATTCGTGAGCTCGCCCACAAAACCGAATTAGCGCATACGACTGTCCTTTGCCTCCTGTAGGAACGCCTGGGCATGCGAAAAATTGCATCACCGATGGGTTCCGCACAAATTGACAGGAATGCAGAAATGGATGCGTTTCGACGCTGCTCAGACGCGCGAAGGAGAGGCTTTCTTATGCCATATCACTGGACGAGACGTGAGCCACATGTTATATGCCAAAGCTAAAACTCCAATCCAACGAATGGCGTCATTATGGGTCGCTGCGAAAGTGCATCAGAGCCCCAGTATGGTGAATGCTACGGTGATTCTCGTGTATGTCTATGATGGTGTTATCCTAACGCATTACGTACCTCCACAGCAGACCGTCAATGGACAATATTACTGTTCGTTTTTGGAGCATCACCTCTGACTAGCTTTGCGCCAACACTATCTGCGTAACCAACTCATTATTTTGTACGACAAAAAACGGGCGCATACAGCGCAAGATGTGGCTGCTCTGTTTGGTTCACGACACTGGGATGTTCTGTAGCATCCAACATACACCCCGGACTTACGTCCTTGTGACTTTGATTTGATTACGAAGATGAAGGTACCACTTCGAGGCATTCGATACAGAACTGTTCCAGGCAGTAGACCTCTCCATTCGCACCATCAACAGAACAGGCTCTTATAACGGTTTATTACGCCTTCCACATCGCTGGCATCGGGTTCTACACTACGCTGATGACTACTTTGAAGCCGGCCGTGGTGGGCGAGCTGTCTGTGACGCGCCAGTCACGTTCAGCACGGCCACTACGGTCGGGGGTTCCAATCCCCCCTCGGGCATAGATATTTGTGCCGTCCTTAGTATTAGCTAGTTTAGAAGTAGTTTGTAAGTTTAGGTACTGATGACTTCGTAGTTAAGTCCCATAAGCTCTACAAACCTTTGACATTTGACTTGGCTACTTTGAAGGACAGTAACAGGTGCAAACATGTAACGCATTTGTATCAGTTGTGAATAAATAGTTACCACTATTAAATTTCCTATCCTCGTACATTAGGGTTGAGACAAAGAAATATAATTCATTCATTGGTTTGCAAATCGTTTCCATCTGCCGAAGTAGATGTGATAGAAATTAAGCTATTACGGGTTATTTATGATGAATTATTGTGAAGCATAAGTTACCCATAAATGCAAAGTTTCTGATTCGCTCGCTGTCTGAGAAACATTTTACGAAAAAGTATTCTAATATCAGTCTGCCAAATAGCGACCGAGTCCCAGCGGGCATGGAAATAAATTAAATTTACTCTCCACCTCTGGTAAAATACATTGATCCGCTTTTAGCCGTAATTATTTTTCACTGTAGTACTATTGTATTTATTGGGGGAAACGCAATTATCTTCAAAAGCCGTTATTCAAATCGTATTAGAACAGTCGAATTTCCCCTCGAAATGACAAAATGACAATAAAATTTGCGGCGTAGATCACAGTCATTTTTTGGCGTCCACCTGTGTTGTTGTTTGCAGAGTCATCGGCTCCGACAATTGAAGCTGCCACGCGCCATATTGGAGGGCCCCATTTCATTTGCACGCATGAAATATTAAAGGAAAATTGTGACTCATTTATAAATGCATAATTTACAGTGGCGTGCGGTATCTGTAATTTAGAGTGAAACAGTTGCGGAGAGGGGCGTATTGGTGAAGAGGATGGGGAGGTATGTGAACTCCGCCACAGAATTAACCGGAACTTCAATATTTTACGCTTTGCATATGACCCACTCGCAAGTTTACTCTGTGCTCTCTGACGGTGTTAACTATTTAACTAACGTGATGGCCCGCCCGGCAGAATACTGCACAAGCCACACAGCCACTGAAACATGGTATCCACTATGGTTCAAACCCTAATACATAGTACAGTCAATGTCACCTTTATTATCACGTGTGTTTAGCTTAGATTGCAAAATAAGGTATTCCATTAAAAGTTCGAATGTATCTCATAGACAGACAACCCCATTCTCTCTCTCTCTCTCTCTCTCTCTCTCTCTCTCTCTCTCTCTCTCTCTCTCACACACACACACACACACACACATACACACTCTTACATAAGCACACACATAAGCACATACACACATACATAGGCTTCTATCTGTAGTGTTGGGCAAACAGGCCGCAATATTAATATTCCTGTTAAGGAGCACTTCACCGGATAAGTCGATATTTTTCCAGCAATTAGCGTGTTGTAAGCATTCTGAAGGATACATCAGAAAGAAAACACAATTCTCAACAGCGCGTCAAAATGTCTTTTACTAAATAATCTGCCGAGCGGGAATGGCCGTGCGGTCCAGGGCTCGCCTTACGGATCACGCGGCCCCTCGAGGTTGTAGTCTTCACTCGGGATGGGTGTGTGTTGTCCTTAGTTAAAGTTTGCTTAAGTAGTGTGTAAACCTATGGACCCATGGCCAGAGTAGTTTGGTCCCTTCGAATTACGAACATTTGAACATTTTTGAAATTAAATAATCTGGAAGAGATGGAAATCTATAGTCACTACAAAAATAGTTATACGTCCCTATTGAATGAACAGTTATTTACAGAAATATGCTTTTTACCATTTATTTGATGACTTACTATTTAATGGTTTGCTCTTCTGTTTCTATATTTCATTTTATTAACGTTATTGTGCAATGAATTGTTCCTGTTTTGAATTAAAAAAAGGTACTTTCTTTCTCCATCGTCCCTGAGAAAAGTCCCTAAGTCTTGCAAAGAGATCGGAAATCCGTCCCTACGTCTTTTCAGTTTCGAGAAAAAGATTCAAAGTCCCTAGGCATAGGGACATACCCCTATGGTTCTCAACACGGTGGCGGACAAGTGGGGGGGGGGGGGTAGCAGCTATGACGTAGCACTGTTGCCTAGCGCAGGCTAGGGCATACTCTTTACACTGCGTGCGCACGGCGCGCACGGGCCCCTAGGGACTGCAGCGCGCGGATCGTGACTCAGCGCTGCTGCTCTTGTTGTTGGTTGTTTGGGGACTAAACAGCTTGGTCATCAGTCCCTCAGAGCTGCTATTGAGGGGAGTCAAACGCCCGAAAACTGTACCCGTTTGTGAAGAGAGCAACAAAATCCAACGATAATCTGTGGAAATGTCTTTGATAGGTAGTGTACCTATCAGTCATCGCCATTAGATAGCTCTGGCCGTCTGAGGGAGCAAAACGCGCACAGTTATCCGGAAACTCCCATTTCGGAACGTTCTCTTGTCGGGCAACTCTACATAACTGGAAAGGCGGGCAAGAATGAATCCACTGAAGACAATCTCTGTACATGTCCGGCCACACAAACGTCTGTAACACCAGGTTAGCCGTCGCACGTATCTCAGGGTGACACATGTTATGCAGGTACAAACGTTCGTGGTCTGTCTTGCTGTACGTCGCAGTAGATCCTTCCAAGTGAAACAACCTTTCAAGATTGTTTGTAGTTCAGCGTCCTCTTGCTGGACGTGGCGAGCTTTCTCACGATCAGTGGCAGACAAACACTAAACACTCAGTATAAGCAGTAAGCCACTTTGTTGGTCATTCCAGAGACATGCAACACCTACGTAGTTTGTGGCACTATTTTGGTGTTCCGCCAATTCCGATTTTGTGTGCTGTCCCAGACGGATATACCTCTCGTATTTAACTATCCTTGTGTTATGTGGTTTCTCCAGCGTATTTCATGATGACGGACGAGAGGCGGCTGGATCTGAACCGCGGACCGGGCCGCTCCCAAGGCAGTACATCACCACATCTGATGACGGCCACATGGTCGATTGCCGAAATATTGCGCCCTATGCACACACATATCAGGCTGTTCACCCGAGATATATTTTATCCTTGTGTTATTCGGTTGTCCAGTTTCTACTAAGTAAACTTGCTCATAAATTTCATACACGCTGGCTGTCTACAGCCTGTCGACCCGATCGTTCACTACGAGAAGGACATCCCACATTTTGTTGTTACCACTCGACAAAGAATTTTGCCCACACCTTCGGTGACTTCTCGGCAGCGGCGGAACATCAAAAGGAGTGCGGCAAACAGACGGGTCTACAGGAAGCCCGCGTAGTAGCGTTAACAACTCCACGCCTGTAAAAGATCAGAGGGGCAACAGACCTGGTAAACAACACGCCATTATGAACAGACTCCCTGCGTCTCGGCTGCCCGCAGTAGCGCCATCCATAAGGGCCCCCTCGGAGATAAGAGGGGCCGCGCGCACACAGAGCATAAAGCACGCACTAACTACCAACAAGCAACAGTGCTACGGCAAAGCGGCCATCCGCCTTTCATTCGCCGTCTCAGCCAACAACAAACGAGAATATAAACACCAACTCAGGAATTCCTTCTAACAAATGATGGGAAATAAAGAACAATAAAGATAACGTATCTCCCTTCTTCCATATTCGCGACATCCAATAACATTTTCGCAACTGTTACTACCTGTAGTTCCGCTTCATTCAGCAGTAAGTGCGACGCTCAGTAGAAGGTCGCTTGCAACAGTTGATTTTAATGCAGAGGGGTCAAAAAATGAATCCACTGTTTAAAGGTCCATCTTTGGTAGTGTAATATTTTGTAGTTCTGGCAATCGCCACACAAGCGTTGAATTGTGTTGTGTTGTAGTGACAGTCGCCGGATAGTCAGTGGTTTCTTTTCTTTTTTTTTTTTTTTTTTTTTTTTTTTTTTTTTTTTTTTTTTTTTTCAGTTACACGCATAGTTACTCGAGTAAATATGGCTTTCGCTAGGCTTACATTCGATGAAAGGAAGTCAGTTTTGAAGTGGTATTTTAAGTACGAAAACATTCATGAGGTTCAACGGCAATGATGAGTATCAAACAGAGCTACCGACACGTTTAACGATTCGTCGCATTCGAGACAAGTTTGAAGCCGAAGACTATGTTAAAGATGTACAGCAGGCCGCGGTGGCCGAGGGGACTGAGGCGCTCCAGTCACGGTCTGCACGGCCACTACGGTCGGGGGTTCGAATCCCCCCTCGGGCATGGATATTTGTGCCGTCCTTAGTTATAAGTAGTTCATAAGTAGTTTGTAAGTTTAGGGACTGATGACCCCGTAGTTAAGTCCCATAGACTCTACAAACATTTGAACATTTGAAAGATGTACACAAACAGCGGTCTGGACGACCTGTAACAGTAACAAGTCCAGCTAACTCCCGTCCTGTGTTACAATTCACCTGCTCACCACAGAAGTCTGTGAGACACTGACAAGACAGTGAGCCGTGAAACTGTCGTGAGTCGCTCAATTGTTCGGCGAATTTTGAAGACAGCAAAATGTAAATGCTACATCCCACGATTGCTATACGCAATGAACGAGGACGAGTCAGAATGGAGTACTGCGACTGGTTTACTAACATGGTGCGCAACGATGAAGAGTTTGCAGAGATGATTGTGTGGTATGATGATGCACAGTTCAAACTCAATGGTTCAGTAAATCGCCACAGCTGCATCTACTGGGCCGCCGAAAATCTGAATGTCCATGTTGACAAAGCCGTGAATTTGCCAGTTGTAAATGTGTGGTGTGGGTAGTCTTACCAGGGCTTCATTGTCCGTTCTTCTTTGACTACAGGGTTACCGGTGAGGTGTACCTTCAGAAGTTTCAGAAAGCCATTTTACGTGCCATCCGAGACTTTTATGGAGACGAAAGATTTTACTTTCAACAAGATGGCGCACTAGCCCACTACCAAAATCGTGTTAGGGCTTATCTCGACGAAAATCTACTAGGAAGGTAGATAGGCTGTAGAGGTGCTGTAGAGTGTCCACCATGTTCCCTAGACGTAACTCTTCTGGAATTTTACCTGCGGGGAACAGTAAAGGACATCATTTATCAAGAAAAGCCCTGCACACTGTATGTACTTTGAGAATCCATCGTATATTCATGTTCATATATCCAATTGAACACGTTGAAGTCAGTAGTTCGTGCTGCAGTTCGGCGGCACGTTTGTGTGTGGATGTTAATGGTGACCATTTCGAACACCTACAATTATATCTTTAAGTTGGACTTTAAGCTACACTTTCAACAAAAGTGAGACATTAGTTTGCCAGTTGTGGACCTTTAAACAGTGGACATATATTTTTCTGGACCCCTCTGTACATTGACGATGCGGTCGACCTGACAAATCAATTTTACTGAAGAATTTTTCTTTATTAATTAATATTTAAGAGGCAAAATATTTCTGACGTCCACTCAACAACTGCAGACTTCGGTGGGAATTATAATATTCAGTTCACAAGTTTCCTATGTGCGCGGACTTTGTAGGCTACTATATCCGCTTTTGCCACAGCAGAATGGAGCTCATGCGGAATTAAAATACGAAAATACACTCCTGATATGCTTATTTATGAGAGAGGTGTGATGTACAGTAGCGTTGGATATGAAATTTTAAAGGCTAAACTCTGTTTAATGGTTAATGAAGCATCTCCGAAAAACTCGGCAACTTCGTAGTCCGCAAAAGAACTGTGAACACAGTTAAGCCGCAAAATCTGGGCTCATGTCTGTCACAACTTTGCGAATATATAGAAAATTGGTGTCTGTTTCCAGGAACCCTTCGAGTTCCTTGAATAATTACTTTTCTTTGTGCGTAATACCAAAGTGCGCGATAAAGACTTTCGATTTTGTATCTACATCTTGAAGGCATTCGTTTCTCGCTACTTGAGTACTCGAACACTTTTAACGATGATACCATATCGTCGTAAGCAAGAAAAAAAATTAGAAAACAGTTCAAATATGGTACAGGGAAAGAAAGTACCAACAAAACACACCACAAAAAAAAAAAAAAAAATGAACATCGACGCATGCCTATTTGCGTAAAGCGTTCTTCTATAAGAACGGAAACTGTGGTAACCAACTTAGGGAACGAAACTCAGTGAATTGTGGTTGGAGCACTACATTTAATCCCACTTTGTTACGGAACTGGAACTTTTTACCATATGCCCAAGTGTCTGGGCCGATGGCAGTGCAATCGGTATTCCAGCTTTGAAATTCAGCGTCTGTTGCATCACTTTTGAAAATATAGTTTCTAACTTGAGTAAAAACCATCATTTCCTAGTACAATTATTCATCACTGAAGTCTAATTATTCGGTCAATAATTCAGAGTCAGCTTTCATCACTAATTTATGACGACCAATCAAGTTATGTGTGTGTGTGTGTGTGTGTGTGTGTGTGTGTGTGTGTGTGTAGTTCGTTGCCGTCTTTTGTTGCACAGAGTAGGCCAAATATTATTGCAGTCACATCACGAATAGGTTTCATTTCCACTAAACAAATTTTTTAGAGTTGTTTCACATGATCTCTCGCAGTCACAACGAAAGTAAAACATATATTGAGAATCCACACATTCGTTCTGTGTGTTGACGATGCTGTGCTCCCGGGTGCGATTCCTCAAAATGTTCACGATTCCTCGAAATGTTCAAATGTTTATTAAGCTTTAGGGACTTCACTGTGGGGTCATCAGTCCCTAAACTTACAAACTGCTTATGAACTACCTTACATTAAAGACGACACAAACTTTAATGCGCGAGGGGGAATTCAAACCCCTGACCGTAGCGGCCGTGCAGACAGCTCGGCCACCGCGGCCGGCCTGCGATTCCTCTACGGAAACGCTTGTCCCTGCTGGTCCAGCTGATCTCTGCGAGCTTATGAGGGCGTCCGATCCTTGATTGTCCGTGATGCACCCCTGCTCCCCCGGTAATCCATTTTTAGACTGGGGCAACGTCCCAGACATAAATGAAATTGGTCCCAATCCCCCGGTTCCCAAGGCTTTCCTTGGTTGTAAGGCATATGCCGGAACTGGTCAGCCCTTCCCACTTATTTCCAATTGGGATCCTCCTTTACCCCACCGTCTGCCTGTCTGATAACTGGCTGAACAGAACCGCGAGAATGAAAAGATTTTCTTTTCCACGTGTGGCAGTTGTCCTGTTACTATGTGGGAAGTCAGTTCGGTTTTCAATAATTTCCTCCTTGTTCAAATTAATTGGAGTGATTTTATAAGTAATAGTGATGTCATTACTACAAAGACAATTGCACTTATGAACACACTTACCAGAAAATTAACGTGCATGAACGAGTAAATAAAGATTTCAGACTGACACATAAGTAATTAATCCATGGTTTTATTAAGAGAACTTTCATCTCTCCATTGATATTAAAAGAGCATTTTGTTTGTCTAGCTCCCATTATTATCCTTTCGGTCTCGTCGTTAATTCTCATTCTATGATCTTCTGGAATCATATTGTGGTCATCTATTACTTGAGTCATCTCTCTTGCATTTTATGCGAACATTACCATCTCTTCTATAAATCTTATACACTTTACTCTCCAGCTACAGTTAACAATCCCAAGACTAACAAACTATTTAATTTAAACTAAGGAACACACAAGCGCACACACACATATATGCCCTAGGGAGGACTCGAACCTCCGGCGGAAGTGACTGCTGAGTCCTCAGCATGACGCCTCAGCCAGTCTCGCGCGACACATTTTTGGTGACGAACAGCAGTCCTGCGCCACATATCTTCCCAAATGATTGATTTCATCATCTTACCTCCTATGCTTACACTTGCTCTTTCCTAAGTACATGTTCTTGACCAGCCTGCTGTCCCTTCAGTTAGCACTCTTTAATATTGCTATTGACTGGTTCCATCCGACACAGTCAGAATCCTTCACAAAATGAGTGAATACAGCATATAACTTCCCATTATTGCATATGTACCTATCTTCTATCACCCTCAGCAACCCAGTCTCCTACTGTTTCCTGCAACAAATTTTTTCCTCGCCTATTTCTGTTAGGTGAAAACGATCAAAGTATCCTTTAGAATGTGTGTGGGTACTATGACATTCACAGTCATAAATACGCTCTGGTCCATGTGTGCCTTTCTGCCTTGAACTATAGACAACCTCTCACCTGCTATCCCCTAAGACGACAACAAAGCGCTCAATTTCTTTCACACCGGCGACCAGGATCAACTTGGTACCATTCATTTAGTATCCGCCGTGAAACTTCGCAGCCGGGACATATTTCGTGTCACATCACTCCACCCAATTGCCGCACGTACCGACCCCCCACCTCCTCCACATACGTAATTCAGTAAGGGGGGAACTCGGAGTTAAGGAAAACTCAGAAAACGAGAGTCGGCAGAGCACAATTTATTACGGCATTTTGATAAGTTACAGATCGAATCACTTAGGTGGGTGGAAGAACTAGTCCCATAAATTGTGGATTTATTGGCTCTGCAGATAGAATACGTAGCATTCGTTTTATAGGCGCGTCCGTGCACCTTTACGACGCACTTTGCCGGCCGGTGGAGCCATAAACCGGGACACGAGGGCCGTCACTGCGTTATATCGAGCCGAGCCGAGTCGGGGGCGTGCGGGGGCGGAGCGCGTCTGGGGCCGGCAACGGCCTCCGGGGGCGGCGGGGGGCGGAACCCGGCAATATGCTCGCCGCGACACAAGGCGTCGCACGTGTCTCCGCCGGGCCGTGCCCTACCTGACCACAATCCTGCGAAGGCTCTGCAATTGGCCTGCGACAAAAGGTAAACACATTCTTCGGTGGTTTATTGAAACTATCTGAAGTACCACTGAAGATGTTCATTGCTAAAACCGAGATCAAGGTCAACTGTTCGACACCGGAGGGAAGTAATCGTTTGGAAGTATGAAACCTCAAAGTATCACAGAATAAGTGACCTAGGTTAACAAACATGAACGAAAATTACTATTACCTGACATTTCAGGTATGCTGCGATCTAGTTGACTTAATCAACGACTTCAATTACGGAATGTAGCCAATATCGCATATTGCAGTCCATCATATATTTTTTCCGTACTAAGGGTTTCAATCAACTAACCTTCAGGTCAAAATATTGGCCATTCACTTGCACATGTTTGGAGGAATGTTAAAATAATCATGTGCAAAATTGAAATGTTTTCTATGTTACAGCACCGGCTGTAGGTAACCGAATCAGTGGCGGTCAATGGCGGTCGTTGGTCCGTAAGACATAGCCACGACGACCGCTGTTTCGTAGAGTGAATTCGTCCAAGACAGTATGGCCTAACTCCTGCCTAATGGCACATATTGAATGCTGAAGGGCATTTTTTTCATTTATTTGTTTTTTATTTATTTTTATTTTATTATTTATTTATTCATTGCCATTCTTGCAACAGGGAGTTAATTGATTGTTCCAGCTGCGCATGAAGTTGAACATGTTTCACAAGACATGCAGCAATTTCGCTGGCCAGTACGATCTCTCGCTTCAGTTTTGCACATGTGAGATAGAACTTAAAAGCTGTGTGTGTGTTGTGGATGTTGAACCTATCATTAAATCAGACAACAAATTGTTCATTAACACAGCAATTTGGTTAAATTATGGCCCTGATATTGATGTATATACTATTAAATAAGAAACAGTGCATTAAACTGATTATGTGCGCAACGGATATTTTAAACACAAAACAACTGTGGCAAGTCACCATTTGAAACAGACACTAACTATACTCAAAATTTTGACTGCGACAAAGATATTAAAAAAAAAAAAACACAAACCACTTTCTTAATGTTTGACTGTGAGAATTTTATGCAGATCAGTTTCTGATAATTTAAATTTAGTATCATAGTCAATTAACTATCATTTACTATGGCACCAATAACGAAATCTGTTCAAGAATATTATCAAAATCAATACTGCACTTTAAATCCACTAATAACTAATTATCAAATAAAGGAAGTAGGTTAATCTTCTAACTACGTAAATGAAACAGGAAAGAAAGGTCAACTTTGTTACTTATTATTAATAATCAGCATTACATTACCTACATAATACAACTTCTTCCTATTGACATCAAATGCAATTACTTTCATTCCAGCGGTGTTACAATACAATACAATATATATTCCAAATACAATGAAATCGACTTGCTGGCACATCAGCCTCTGCTCTATATCGGAGCCATACACACAACTCAACCGCTCTCTAAGCGAGCTGAACCACAAGTGCTACTCTCTCTCTGCGCGAGCTACAGTGCTATGCAATACATGATCTTTGCCAAAGATGAAACTTCACAGAGTTAAGTACACATATCGGTACACACAGTAGAAGTGATATTATACATTTTCTTGCAAGCAAGTTACTCGACACAAAACAGGAGGTACAATATTAGACATTTTCTTACAAAAATATTTTTTATGGACACGTTTCAAACTTAATTGACTAATCGATAAAATATGAACATGCAGCAAGTGAAGCATGCTAAAATATATACCGCCTACAGGAAAATAAAAGAGATTATCGGAGACAAGAAAAGCGCCAGTATGAATATCAAGAACTAAGACGGAAAACCAGTACTAAGCAAAGAGGGAAAAGCTGAACTGTGGAAGGAATGTATAGAGTGCCTATACGAAGGAAATAAACTTGAAGGCAGTATACTATAAATGGAAGACGAAATGGAGGAAGATGAGATCGGATACTGAGAGAAGAATTCGACAGATCACTGAAAGCTTTGACTCGAAACAAAGCCACTGTACTGGATAACATTCCGTCTGAACTGCTGATGTTGTTAGGAGAGCCAGTTATGACATTATTCCACCTGATATGCAAGGTCTATGAGACAGGTCAAATATTCTCCGACTTCATAAATAATATCGTTAATCCAATTCCAAAGGAAGCAAGTGCAGACAAAAGTGAAAATTACAGAACTAAAAGTTTAATACGTTGTGGTTGTAAATTCCTAATACGCATTATTTACAGAAGAAAGGAAAACTCGTGAAACCCGACCTTGGAGATCAGTTTGGCTTTATGAGAAATGTATGAACTCGAGCTTATCTTACTTTAGATAAAGGCAAACCGACGTTTTTAGCATTTGTAAATCTAGAAAAGGCTTACGACAGTGTTAACTGGAATACACTCTTTCAAATTCTGAAGTTATCAAGGGTAAAATATAGGGAGCGAAGAGTAATATTCATCTTGCACAAAAAACCGACAGCAGTTATTAGAGTCCAAGGAAATGAAATCGATGCAGTGATTGGGTAGGGAGTAAGACAGTGTTGTAGCCTTTCGCCAGTGTTGTTCAAACTGTACATTGAGCAAGCAGTGAAGGAATGGAAGGAGAAATTTGGAGAGAGAATTAAAGTTCAGGGAGAAGAATGAAAAGCATTGAGATTTACCGCTGACATAGTAATTCTGTCAGAGACATCAAAGGATCTGGAAGAGCAATTGACTGGAATGGACAGTCTGTTGAAAGAAGGGAATAAGATGAACATTAACAAGAGTCAAACAAAGGCAATAGATTGTAGTGGCTGAAAATTAGGTGATGCTGAAGGAATTAGATTAGATAATAAGACAATAAATGTAGTAGATGAGTTTTGTTATTTCAGTAGCAAAATAACTTCAGATGGCCGAAGTAAAGAAGATAAAAAATGCACAATGGTTAAGGAAATAAAAACGTTTCCGAAGAAGCGAAATTTGTTGATAGCCAATATTAATTGAAATGATAGGAAGTCCTATGTGTAAGCATTTGTCGGAAGTGGAGCATTGTATGGGAATGTAATGTGAACAATAAGGAATTCAAAGTAAAAGATGATAGAAGTTATTGAAATGCAGTGCTAGACACGACTGATGAAGGGTAGATCACGTGCCTAAGGAGGAAGTGCTCAAAAGAATTGAGGAGGAAACAAGATTTTTCACATACCGTGACGAAGAGAAAAGATACGTTGATTGGACACATTCAAAATGTTCAAATGTTTGTAGAGTCTATGGGACTTAACTACGGGGTCATCAGTCCCTAAACTTACAAACTACTTATGAACTACTTACAACTAAGGACGGCACAAATATCCATGCCCGAGGGGGGATTCGAACCCCCGAACGTAGTGGCCGTGCGGACCGTGACTGGAGCGCCTCAATCCCCTCGGCCACCGCGGCCGGCATTGGACACATTATGAGACCTCAAGGAAGGAATCGTGCACTTAGGATTAGAAGGAAGTGTGTGGGGTAAAAATCCCAGAGGAAGACCGCGGGAGGAATTTTGTTTTGCTGTCTTCAGGTTCTAATTTAAGCTTGCAAATCTTTTTCTGTCTACTGCTATTTGTACTTATCTTCACTCTATTATTATCTGGTCGTCGACCAAACTCAATGTTTTTACAATTTCAACCGTCTCAGTTCGCATTTTTGTGGGATTCTACGAATTGTGGGCATGGTCAGTGCTTATGACTACAAATCGTTGACATGTTTACCATGTTCTTTTAATAAGATATTCGCAAACTGTCCTTTAAATTTTTTCGATACATTTATCCTTACTGACATCCAGAGGTTCAAAGCTTCCGTAATTACGCACAATACCTCAAAAACTGAATAATAGCGATTTCGCACACTGAGAATCAAATATCTAAATAACTAATTGCCGTACCGGCTCAAATTTTAGAATAATATGCATTAGACATTTATTTGGAAATTCAGTTTTCCCATTTTCGAAAATCCTTGAGCTTTAACAAGACGCATTCGAAAACCCACAATACTTGGAACCTAAGGCCCAAATTTTGGTGAGAGACGACGCTACAGCCGCTGTGAAACTAACCATTTTTATAAATCTTCATAACGAAAAATATTGGTTCCCGCACACCTTTTGTTTGTTGTTTTCATTCGATGTAGGATTGATTTGTTCGTTTACTATGCGCTGCCATACCATTAATCCGAGTACATGAAATTTTTACAGCGTATTTTTGCACATTCTTAGAGGTTATAAGCAATATTACACACTGTAGAGCACATGGTTCAGGAAATATGACGTCACGTGCCCTGATTGCGTGAAAAACTGCGGCACACAGCCTTACAAGACACCTACAGTTTTATTCCATACGTTCTTGATTAAATTTTGCACAATCGACCATCAAACCAAGATAAGGACATTGTCTACATGGAATTTCATACCCTGAATGACCGGGAGTAGTGTACTTGAGAAAATCTACACTTTTATTCAAATCTTGATACCATTTTAACACACTTCACCTCAAAAACTATAGGAACATATCTCTCTCTACAATTGTTTTTATATGGTGCATGGCTGAGTGTACCTTATGTACCATTTCACAGACCATAATTTTTCATAGAGAGGCGTACGATGATATATACTGAGAAGGTAGACAGGCGGGGGGGGGGGAGGAGAGAAAGAGACAGGGAGAAAGAGAAGGAGAGAGACAGACAGACAGATATAGAGAGGAAGAGAGGAGATGTCCCACGATAGAGAGAGGAAGAGAAGAGGAACAGATGCACAGACAGTTGAACAGAAGATATACTAAGGAAGTACACGTGCGACGCCACGTTTTGGGCCAGTCCTTATAATTTTTTCGAATCATGTAATATTAATGTATAAGGATATATTCAGCCACAATAGTTGCTAAAAAATTATTATACTTTATCTAGTTTTCAGTACCTGTTGGAGCGTCTTCGTCAGAAATTGCAATTATGACATGAGTCGTTAACATTTATTTTATGTTGATGGATGAAAATACCAAAACCTTTATTAAATTTTGTGCAACCGGTTTCGGTGCTTCACTACACTAGACTCCCGTGGTGTGATTATCATTAAAAGCGCGTTTGGACTGGGTAGCCATTAAAACCGTTAGGCCGGCCGAGGTGGCCGAGGGGACTGAGGCGCTCCAGTCATGGTCTGCACGGCCACTACGGTCGGGGGTTCGGATCCCCCCTCGGGCATGGATATTTGTGCCATCCTTAGTATTAGTTAGTTCATAAGTAGTTTGTAAGTTTACGGACTGATGACTCAGTAGTTAAGTCCCATAGACTTTACAAACATTTGGACTTTTTTTTACCGTTAGCCGTAAATTTCTTTGGAACGTTCATTTTCACACATTTCGCGTCGGTATCACCAGATAGTGGTGCGATGAACAACAGAACATACTTACTTACTTCCTGCGTCAGCCACACAAACCTCCTCCAGCGTCCTCGGTCCATGTAAATTCCTTCAGTCAGTCACAGCGTACTCGTTTCTTGCCTGACCTGGTCGATCCATTGCAGTTGTGGTCTTTTGTCCCATTCCACCACCCGTCTGGTGGTCTGGCGTTCTTCACGCATTACGTTACCATACCACCTCATTCTACTTTCTCTTTTCACTGCCACAATGTCCATTAATTTTCCTTCCATCTTTCGGGTAATGGGACCAAGACTCAGCTCCATATAAGACTACTGGTTGTACGAGAAATCAGAGCTCGAACGGAGAGATTCAGGTGTTCTTTCTTCCTGCGCGCTGTTCGAGAATGGAACGGGAGATAAATAGTATAAAGTTGGTTCGATGAACTCTCTGCCAAACACTTAAATGTGATTTGCATAGTATCCCATGTAGATGTAGATTATTGTCTTGTAGATGTAGATTATTGTCTTGTAGATGTTGGTATTTGAGAATCCCGATAGTATCTGCGACTGTAGTAGCTTTCTCAGAGCTAACCTTGACCTGTTTCTTGCTTGTATTCGTGCAGTAATTTCCTGGTCTCATTCCTATTATGCTCGTCGACATACTAGGGTTTGAAGAAATTACATGTGTCTGGCTACTGTGGGCTGCCCACGTGCTAACAGTCACCAGGGGTAGCACCCATGTTCTAACGTTCGTAGGTTTGTACAGCTATGGGACCTAATTGCAATGAGCATCGGTCACTAAACTTACAAACTACATAAACTAACTTATCCTAAGTACAAAACTCACACACACACACACACACACACGTGCTCGAAGGAGGACTCGAACCACCGACTTGGAAAGGACATGCGCACCGTTCCAAGGCGACTTAGTGCGCACGGCTATTCCGCCGCAGCAGTTGACATGTAAAACAATTGAAAGACTTTAAGTAATCTACAATGTTGGTCCTATATCAGCAGCACGGCCTGCTGCAGCAAGGAAAGGATAGGAGCCAGTGGAAATATGTTGCATTAGGAGCACAAAAAAGGCAAATATGTTATTACTTAAAAGCCATTGACAGAAAAGTGGCGAACCAGATGTTTCAGTCCACATTCCACCTTACTCCCCAAAAAATATAGTCATGTGAATATATTCATGCTTTACTCACGGTAACTGTGAGATATTCTGAAAATTTATTGGTTTTACAAACCGGTTTTCGGTTGTTACGCCATCATCCGATAAATCTGCAACTGTGGAAAATTCTGCATTGGACATTCAGGCAGAACAATTTGTATTAGACTAAAAGAACCCCACTGAAGTTGGAAACATAGGCAGGGAAATTCTATATTTGTAGATCACCTGCTAAAAGAAGGCCATAGTTATAATGTAGCAAATTAAGTCCTACATTATATACAAAAAGGAAGGAAAATGTACGTCTTTGAAATAATGGAAATTAATAAACATATGTACACTTACCGAAACCTTCTGTCTGCAGAAGCTAATCATAAGTCTGTTCAGACAATGTAAACAACCATCTCCTACCTACTTGCCTCATGCCTCTATTACTGTTTCATAGCAATGTTAAAACATCCTTTTGTATTCGCAACTGTTCGGCTCCTTGTTATAAATTGCAATTTCTAATTTTACTTGTAATCATAGTTTAAGTTAATCAGTCAAAATTTTAACATATAGTCACAGATGTTTCATTCAACTTAGTCACATGCTACCGTGTTCCATTTATTGGACATGTGTAACATAACATAATTACTTGTGAAGTTTAATATAACTAGTTAAAATTGTAACTTATATTCACAGACATGCTGGGGCGAGCGGTGGGTTCCCAGCTATATGTCGCGATGAGGCGTCGAACCTGGAGGAGCGCCAGAGGTCGCTAATAAAGCAGAATTAAAGTTTACACTTTTATTCCGTAGCATACAATAATTCTGATGAAGGCGCTAGCTAGACAGGAGCTAGACCAGTAGGTGGCGTCGCCTTCGGGTGCGTCCACTCGCCGGCATCCTGCGACCTCAGTGCTCCGACTTCTGTGAGCCGTCTAGATGGTAGTGCCCACACCTCGATTTCTGGGAATCGAAGCAGGAACTGTTATTGAGAAGTACTCTGTCTCTCCTCCAGTCTATGCAGCTGCTAGTGGATCCATGCGTGGACCCCCAAGAAGTCGGATGCCGTGCTGTTTTCCGACTCTGGATACTGGCTGGCAGAGTGCTAACTCGACGACAGGAACATTGGCCTTCACTACCTAACCACTGAAGACTGAGCTGTCCTCAGGCAGCATCTATAGGGTGTGAAGTCATCAGCACAGCGGATCACTATCTCCACCGGATGATGCTTAGTGTGAAATATGGCCTCGAGCAGACTCCATCTCCCCGGTGCCTCTAGCAGCTGCTATCCGTGACGAAGACTGAGCACAATGATTAAGCCAGTGAATCGACGACTACCTCCTGAACATCGTCGATCCCGATGACCAAGTGACCGCTAATTCCACAAGCAGGAATATCTGATGCTATGACGTATGGAACGGTTCGAATGTGTTCCATTTGGAAATGCAGTGTGCACTTGATGTGCCTTTGCCGCTGATGCAGCCGCTGTCTTATTCACTCTTGCGACAGAGTTACGTAGTTATGAAATGTTTACTAGCTGCTTCTCTGTCTGACAGCCGTCTCACTCAACAGTTCACTGACGCAGCGTCTGCCGTCGTCATAAAGACAAGTGAGCATTTCTACTACAGAGCTGCTGAGCTGATTCTGTCCACCTAAAGTGAGCAATCCATGATTTTAAACACGTTTACCTGCCACAATTTTTGTGGTGTAACAGATGTATCATTCATCGTAGTCACATGCTTCCATTTTCCAGACATTGGTCCTGTTTAAGATAATTTTTTTGTAATTTTTTTCAGGCAATTTCTACTGTTTCAATTTATATTTTTTGGGATAATGTCATAATTTATTATATTGTCATATACCTTTTCAATGTCAGGAATTCGTACTACAACTTTAATTATATCAATTTCCCACAGGGTAGTCTTAAACCACAGCACTAGTCTCCCTTGAAAGTTATATATCTACGAACTTAAGATCTTTGTATCTTAAAATTGTTCTGTTTTTCTGATGATGGCGTAACAGCTGAAAACCGGTTTGTAAAACCAATACATTTGCATAATATCTCACAGTTATCTTGCGTATTTCATTCATATTGTATGAAATATTCTGTCAAGAACCGACGGTGCAGTCAGTAAGTATGATATTCGTGCTTTTTTGTACCAAGAAAGAACAGCAGAAAGTGGTGGTGAAAGAGAGAGCAGACTGACCTGAGGGGAGAGAGAGAGACAGTGGCAGTAAAAGAGATAAATATTTGGCATAGTGTCAGTGACAGCAAAAGCGATACGACGCAATGGAAATAAGAGACGGATGCGTTGAGTATATATAACCATTTTACGCAATGCGTTATTTCCACACACTGGAGTTCCCTGATCTAGTTCAAAGGAACCATCCTCAAGGACATGTGTATAGAGGAAACAATGGTAACTGAAGAGATATAGGACTTTGAAAAAGGAGAGAGTAGGAATGTGAGAGTAAAAAGAACTGGACGAAGAGAGTCAGTGAAGACAGTAGAGCAGTGGACAGTGGTAAGAAACATAAAGAGAAGTAGATCAACAAATAGGGAGAGACAGACAGTAGAAAATGCTTACGAAAGAAAAATGAGACGGTGAGATACGACATATCTACACAATAGCAGAGAGATGGAGGTGCTGTGTATAAAATCTAAAAACTTCACTATAAAGAGAAACTGCGCTACAAGTGCGCGAATATGTTGTCATGCGGAAAGTTTTGTTAAGATATGCGAAAAGAAATCTGGCGCATCTTGTTCGCTACTTTACTCTCAGAGTCTACAAAACACGAATAAACAAGGGTTGTACCTTAAACAGTGGCAACACTATGTACGGGAATCTTTTCACTGATAGCAAATAGCTGACATACCTACCTTACCTCAAAGTAAATGGACTCACCCGTCCCATGTTACCGGCATGCGCACAATCAGGGGAAACATAATCACTTGCAAGCGAGCGGTCTGTTCTAAACAGGAACAAAGGAGTTGGATCATGATTGAATGTGCCAGAAGTACAGGACGACAGTGTCAACAGGATTTTCAAGAGGCGTGCGGGGAATCGGTATTGCCGTACAGAACAGTGGCACGTTGGGAAAAAACCCTTCAATGAAGGCCGAGAAAATGTGGCAGGAATGCAGGTTGTCCTAGCATCTGTAAAGAAGAAATGCATTCTCTTTCATTTCATTCCTAAGATGTAGGAACCACTTCGTGACATTCGCTTCAGAACTGTTCTGGAGATTCGACCGCTCTATTCGCCCCACAAACAAAACAGGCTCTGCTAACAGTATACTACGCCTTCCACAACACTGGCAATGGGTTCTACACAACTCTGGTGACTACTTTGAAGGTCAGTAACAGGTGGAAATATGTAACGCTTTTGTTTAGATTTTGAATGAATAGTTGCCACTATGTGAGTTTCAACCCTCGTATTTCTCATACTAAAACTGCGGATAAGATTACGTTGAATAAAGCAGCAACCAGTTGCAGGGCCGCAGCTTTTGTATACATTGCTTCAGTCGTATAATTGGGCCAAATAGTTTAGATCTGATTATTATTGAATGACACTGTTCACATCGAACATTTAGGACACATTTATACACGTGAAGAAGGGCAATATTTTCTCGAAACTTGGCGGAAGGGGGAAGGCAGGAATATTACACTTTGACGACCTGTCGACAGTATCGTCATTAGAGACGGAGCTTGAGCTATTTTCTGGGAAGGGTGGGGAAGAAAATCGGCCGTGCCCATTAAAAGGAATCGTCCCGGCATTTACCTGGAGTGAATTAGGGAAATCACAGAAAACCTAAATCTGGATGGCCGTCGGTGGAATTGAACCACCGTCCTCCCGAATGCGAATCCATTGTGCTCTCACTGCGCCACCTCGCTCGGTGAAAGCGGTAGAAAATAATAACTACGAAACTGAAACTAGTTGCTGCCTTATTTAAATTACGAATATATTTGCCTTTTTTTAGTTTCGAAAGGAGCATTTTTCAGCTGGCTCTAGTACTATCTATGATTTCTCAAAAAACACCCATTTCACGGATCCGTAATTTACTGGACAGTGGCTGTGACGGTTGCCCAGTTTGCAGTTTGCGTTTGATGGCACATGACGTCATTGTGTTGCACTCGCAGTGTTTGATAACGTCGACAAGTCGGCATTTCCGTCCGCGTCCAGCAAAAATAGGTGAACAGCGAATCAGGCAAGTGCAAACAGTGGTCGGGCGGCAGTGTCTGTACAGCTGATGACAGACGTGCAAACATGAATCCAAACATTTACTTCTAATCTTACCCCCACTTGTCCTCCACCAACGTCATCTGCATTGTTCCATCACAAGCACAGGTAATAATGCATTGTAATTACCCTCCAATTAAAATAACTTTGTGATTGCCGATTCAGGCAGTCGCGGGTTGGCCGAGGCCGAGGCCGAGGCGCTCCATTCACGGTCTGCACGGCCACTACGGGCGGGGGTTCGAATCCCCATCGGGCATGGATATTTTTGCCGTTCTTCGGATTAGCTAGTTCATAAGTAGTTTGTAAGTTTAGGGACTGATGACCCCGTAGTTAACTCCCATAAGCTGTACAAACATTTGAACATTTTTTTAGTCGCGGGTTAGAAGTCAGAATGCAACCAATAGTAGTTACGTTCTCGATCACCAGGTCCCCGCAGTGTTGCCTCTTCTGCAGGTGCAGTTGACAAAAGAAAGCTGTTACTACGTGAAATGGGGATCTCGGCGTGTAAAATCACCTCGCTTAAGGAAGCAACACTTTCGTTCCGTTAATGCCCATGTTGCTTTGTAGTATTAACATATTATCGGACCAACGAGACGCACTATCCGTCACAATAACATAAAGTAAACCTTATACGGGAAACTGTAAGAATATTATCACGGAAAAATTTAGTGATTTGGCCAGACATTGCTGCGGTGGTTCCTCATGTTTTAATGAATACAACGTTAGACCTAATTATTAATCTTAACAGAATAGATAGAGTAAGTACTAGAATAAATAATATAAAAAATGTAACAAAATATTTACCGAAAATAACTTTTAGGGTATTTTATGGAGTAATTGTATAACGTAGTAAGTGATCGTACAACAAGGTTACATGGGCATCGGAATTTAGAACGTCTTTGTATTTATGGTACGTGAAGTTCAGAGCTTAAATATCAGCCAAAGCCATTCGACGCATCTCTCAAAAATTCTCGAGAAACTCGACTTTCAAATTTTGCATGTATAGATAAGTACCAATAATTGAAAGCGGTACAGCATCTGTCGATGTAGCTCAGGTGGCAGCGCTTTGGACTCAAAAATCTAGAGTTTATTTTTCGTTTGTTTTAGAGTTTTAAAATCACTAAATCCATGTGTTGTGCCAGTTTTTGATTATGTATATGTAGACTCCTAAAACGATGATTGAGTAGGTTAGCTGCTTGGAAATCTATTAGTAGCTATGGAGATGACTTTCCTGAAAAAACGTCGTAGCTCTTTACAAACTGAACAATCAAAGACTACCGACGTTAACTAATAATGAAGTCAATACTTTAAAAAATGTAACATGTTTTTTGATTGAAACCATCATTCTTAACAACCTTTTATAAAATATAGAAAATTATGAATAAACCAAAATACAAGCATTTTTCGTCAAAATTACCATTAAATATTACTGTGTATTTATTCGAACACAATGAAAAAAAAAACTGCCACTACACGATTCGAACACCCTACGGTTACAAGGCTAGAATGGTACCACCTGAACTACAGCTACAGATGCTGCAACTGTTTTAACTATTGGTACTTCAAAGTCGTTTTTCTCGAGAGTTTTTGAGAGTTAAGTCAAATGGCTAAAATCCGATACCCATGTGGTCTCCTTGTTAGGTCAATCATTCTTCCAGCAAAAGTTTGAGCGTAGCTTGAGCGTAAAATGCATGCTAGTAATAAGTAAAATATTTATTCAATTATTTGGCATGGCATGACAATGTTGTATGAGTAGTGTGAGTCGTCCACATGAGTACGAAAAAAAAATCCGTTAAATTTTGTTTACAGGATAAGTAAATCAAAAGTGAAGGCCGTAAGCGCCACAAAATACTTAGTAACCGTTCAAAGATGCAACAGAACTACTAAAGAAACTACATACAGTAGCTTGTCCGTCCTTTGTAGTATTGCTGCCCAGTGTGGGATACTTATCAGGTTGGTTTGACGGAGGACGTCGAAATAGTCCAAAGAAGGGAGCTCGTTTTGTATTTTCACGATACACGGGAGACAAAGTAAATGAAACAGGATCTGGGATGGGAATCATTCAACGGTGTTGATCGCCGCGGCTTGGGCTACTTACAAAACTCCAATCACCAACATTCTCCTCCGAATGCGAAAATATATTGCTGACTCCCACTTACATATGTAGAAATGATCATCAGAATAAAATACGAGAAATCAGATCTCGAATGGAGAGATTCAGGTGTTCTTTCTTCAAGCGCGCTATTCGAGAATGGAGTGGGAGATAAGTAGTATAAAGGTGGTTCGATGAACCCTCTGCCAGGCAGAGTATCCCATGTAGATGTAGAGCAAATTACGCCCTTCTTTTCCGGAACACAGAAATTCATTTTCGAAAACAGTACGGTCCAAATTAAGTCACCCAATGAAAACATTTAAATGTATGCACAAATCTGCGGATTTAACAAAAAAGAAAAATTATAAATAAGGGAGACTGCTATGTTTCTTGATTACCGCATGAGTTTTGTGTCCCAGTAAAATTACAAATATGGTAGGATAAGTACTTTCAACCAATCTCCATAACGAGTTTTAAAAGCCGTTGACATATGTAAAACAATATTGATCAGACTACTTTTGGATTGTAATAATCGGATAAATATAAGCAATTATGAGATTGCGTGACATTCCAATTGATAAGGCAAGCGCTTAATGCAGTTTTCTAACGGAAACGTATGGCTCGTTTCTCCGTAGTTTTCATAGCATGTAGAACTGAGTATTGCACGTGGCCTGCGAATATGAAACACAGTCGCAGGATGACGGATGGACCAATCTTGCCTTTACTGGAACTGGAACTTAATCTATGAAAATAATCATGCTCAGATTTAACACTGTTTTTAATATCTCCTGGAGAAACTTTCGCAACTGAAAATGAGTTTCAATTAGAGGAAACGTGACTACTAGGAGACAGTTGGCTAGTATGAAAAACCCCTATTCTGACTAAATTAAGTTCTCAGCTCTGTTAAGAAATATTCAAACTTAGTTTTCACAGTACTTTAGGCTTGTAGTACTGAAAATAAAAACTTTATGAATCTTAGTTCTTTGGAGGATTTATGAGTTTCAAAGTGTTGAAATTATACGTTTTCGCGTGTATGTGCGTGTAGGGCTTTTACATCTGAATTTAAGTAGGCATTTCAACAATATTAATATATTGTTCACAAAGTTCTTCAAACCGAGCAGTGTATATCCATGACGCTTTAGTTCTGGTGTCAGACACTCGATATCTCATGTTAGGGACACAATGGTATCGCGATGTGAAGAAAAAAGAGGCAGCAGGACATGGGCGACAGTCACTTCTCAGACCTGCCGCCAGGTGGAGCTGCTGCTTGTGAGAACTGCCGAGAGGTCAAAGGTGCAACTAACATTTTTGTAATGCGAAGGAAACGTGCGTTCAAACCCAAATTTTGACAAAATATTTTACTTTTATAAATTAACAGAACCAAAATTTTAACGTCTTGATTATATATATATATATATATATATATATATATATATATATATATATATATATATATATATTAAAATTTTGGTTCTGTTAATTTATAAAAGTTATATATATATATTACTTTTATAAATTAACAGAACCAAAATTTTAACGTCTTGATTTTATATATATATATATATATATATATATATATATATATATATATTGCTTGGAAGTTGCTTGAATAATCACTTACTGGTTCTTAGCAGATTATTTATTATCAAATCGGAACATGTTTCGGGATTAGCCCATCATCTGGTGACCTGTCAATACGATTCATATACAGCCAATAATTATATACACAAAATTATTTGCAATTTATAATTAAATTATAAAATCTTTTTTATATAGTAAATAATTTTAAATAATTTGAAATTACATACCGATATAATATATATTTAGTTTTGATGCTTTCAAATTTGTCATTTAAAATACTGTTGTTATGTATTGTCAAACAAGAATAAACATTAGTTCTGATTAAGATAATATTTATATAAAATAAACATTATATATATAAAAATATTTTATGAAATAAAAATTATATGGCACTTTATCATATAAGTAAAATGATAATTTTATCATGACGGTTGCATACCTCTATCAAGGCTTTCAGTCTAAGATAAACAGTCCAAAACAGTGAGGAGAATGATGAACCAGTCTTAAGAGTAGATAAAAAAAAGAGAAGGGGAACACCATATGAAAAAAGAAAGACGAAAGTAGATGTTCTAATTGAAGACTGTGCTAAATACACAGTTGACTGTCAGTGTGGGAGTTGATATTGTAGTTCTTACCAGATTGAGCAATTTAGGAGCTCCAGTTAATTTGCATCGTTCTACCGTTTTTATTGGCTGTATAATTAATTTATCCCTTACGCAGATTGTTGCAGCTCTTCATAGAAATGATTGGATTACCGCGGGTAATGTCCGTGGTAGTGGTGTCGAAGGTGCTTTGGGTCTGGAGAGTATTATTAGCAGAGATGTGACTGCAAATCTGGCCTTTCAGGTAAATGAAGTGTAACAATGATATTGGTTCATCATAAGTTTTCTTTCATTATATTTTTTTTAAAATTTTTTAAAACAAGGAATTATTGTAAAGTGGGTGAGTGAAACCCAATTTCGTATGATCTAAGTGTGATCTAGTTTTCAAGAATATCAAATTTGTTTCTTGATGTAACAAATTTTTATAGCATTTGAAAAAAAGTATCGCCAACCTTATTTAAAAAGAAAAACCAGAACGTTGATTTGTCCAAAAGATTAGATGTACCATTATTTCAGAAATGGAGATACACATGGAGTTGGAAAGAGATGAAGAGGAGAAAATGCAGGACAAGGAGGAAGAGGAGGAGAGAGAGGGGAAAGTAAGGGGAGAAAGACAGGGTGGTAAAGGAGGGTAGAAGAAGATGATGGAGAGAGAGAGGGATGGAAGCAGGAGATGGACAAAGAGAAGACAAAATGGTGAGAGAGTAGAAATAGACTGCTATAAAATTTTAATCAACAGGTACCGGGACAACGCTGGGATCATAGCTAGGGCAACATACAATTTTGGCTAGGAAGTAAACCGAAATGAGATATTTCGGATAAGACATCATGCTTCTGTCAACCCAAACTGCCTCCTGTCACAAGGGGTGCAGAAAGCGTCGCTCGTCGTTACTTCTGTATCTATTATTTTTTCTTTTTCTTTTTGGGAGGGGGGAGGAGTGGCTGCTGGTCTAAGTTTGCAAAATATCGCCAGCGTGCGCCCAGCGGAGGACGCTTAAAGCCCACCCCCCAGTCCGAGGGGCCGGCTGCCGGCAGCGACTGCCACGCCGTCACCTCGGTATTAACGAGTTGGCAAAACTCGTGAAATAGCCATATGATGGCGTAGTGCAGCGTATACGATGTGTGGTAAACCATGTGATCAAAGCCATCCGGATTCATGGCTGAAAATGACTTACAAGTTCGTGACTTACTGAATCGGTAACGCTGGAAGTCAGTAACGTGTTGGCCCACCCTTAACCCTAAAGACAGCTTGTACTCAAATCAAACCAAATGTTTGTAAATCTATGGAACTGCAGTCTTTATTAGTCCCTAGTCTCAGAAACTACTCAAACTAACTTAAGGATAAAACACACACACTCACATACACACATGCCCGAGGGACAACTCGAACCTCCGACGGAAAGTAATCACGAGCACCTCAACAAGGCGCCTTAGAGCGACCGTCGATTCCACTGCGGCACAGCGGGTAAATACCCCCCGCCCCTCTCCATATTGCTATGGCTCCCCTCCCCCCACAAAATGCACGTGTATTTGCTGGTGAATAAGTCACTAGGATGACTTGGGATGAGTCACTACCCGTGACCCAATAAATGTTTCTTTTTTTGCTGTCGTGGTGCGTATGAGTTCCCAGGGAGAGACCCAGAGGCCCTCAGGTGGCTACAACACTTAGAAGAAACACAAAAACACTTTACACTACTCTCGTAGGCATAGTTCAATCAGGTGATGGAAGGGTTCTTGGAGATTGGCAGCCCATTTTTCATGGAGGAGTCTCTTTGCAAGTCAGTCTATCACAAGGATGTTATTATTGGGAAACCGCTCCATCACAGGAGGTGCATTATGAACAGCTTCTCGATCTTCGAAAAACTTACGGTTATGCTGCCAGATACCAAAATCACGACGGCTGATATTTCGGCAGGAGACCACCCAGCTATTTTCAAGGCCTGACGAAATATCGGCCGTCGTCAATTTTGGTACCTGGCAGCATACTCGTAAGTTTTTCGAAGTTGTTATTCGCCAGGAGAAATGAAGGAATCACAGTTCTCGATCGTTTTGAAAGATGCAATCGCCATCCCAGAATTGCTCTACAACACTGGGAAGCTATAAGGTATTACAATTATCAATGTACACTTGTGCTGTGATAGTGCCACGCAAAGCAAAAACGTGTGCAGGCCCCCTCCATGAAAAACACGACCACACCGTAACAACACTCTCTCCGAATTCTACTTTTAGCACTACACACGCTGGCAATGACGTTCATCGTGCATTCGACATTCCCACACCCTGCCATCGGATCGCCACATTCTGTCACTCCATACAACGTTTTTCCATTGTTCCGTCATCTAATGTTTACGCTCCTTACACCAAGCGAGGCGTCGTTTATGGGCAGCCGCTTCACCATGAAATCCAAGTTTCCTCCACATTATCACAGTACTTGGAGTGGATCCTGATGTAGTTTGGAATTTCTGTGTGGTAATTTTGTTAGATACCTGCCTATTACACTGGGAGACCCTCTTCGACTGTCGTCGGTCTGTTTCAGTAAACAGACGAGTTCGTCATGTACGCTTTCGTGTCGTACGTGTCCCTTTCCGTTTCTACTTCACTGTCACATCAGAAACAGTGGAACTAGGGATTGTTACAAGGGTAGGAATCTCCGATACAGACTTCTGACACAAGTGACTCCTAGTCACCTGACAACGATCGCAGTCCGTGAGTAGTGCGGAAGGCCCATCCTGCTCCCTCACGATGTCTGATGACTACTGAGGTCGCTGATACGGAGTACCTGGCAGAAGGCGGCAAAACAATACCCCTAATTAGAAGAGCGTACTTTTTGGGGTGAGCACATACTTTTGATCACATTGTGTATATGAAATAAAACGTAAACGAATTACAAACTGCGAAGTGCGCACACTTTGTTTAACATGTAAACTTCACTACAAATATTCGGATTTAGGTTATGACATGTTTCTTCTGCTTGTCTTCCTTCTCTATGACGTGACGCAGATGAACAGCGAAACTCTGCATGAGGCGCTGAAGTGTGGGAACACCGATTCTGTCCATGACGTCCTGAATAACTGTTTCAAGCTCAGCAATGGTTTTCCGTCATTTCTCTACACCTTGTATTTAATATTGCCTCATAAAAAGGTCGCATGTGTTCAAATCTGGAGAACATGGCGTTCAATCGAGGCCCGTCTTAGCAGCTTCTTGGTACCCCAGAGTCAGAATGCAGTTCCCACAGTGCTCATCCGTTACACGAAACACTCTCCTCCTCCGATGGTGTCGGACTGCGTCTTGCATGAACCACATCTTGAGAATATCAGGGTCACTTTTGATAATAGAGATGAAATCGTCTTCCAACACCTTCACGTACCGTTCGGTAGCCAGCATGGCGTCAAGAAACATAGCACCGATTATTCAGTAACTGAACATAGCATAGCCTCGAGGGAATAGCCTTCCGGTCCTACGATCTTGGGTGCCATCCCAAGGATTGTGTGGCCACTCCTGTCGGAGATTCCAGTCGTCCTTCGGACGTAGGTGTTCGTGCTGCCCTTGGCGGAAGTCAGCTGAAGTAGTTTGTAAGTCTAAGGCCCGATGACCATTGAACATTGCTCACCATACAGTCAGCCGTTGGCGAAATCGGATTGCCCGTCCCCCGGATGCGCCAAATTATCTTTTTGACGAACCCATCCAAGTGAAACTACGCTTTGTCGCTAAGCCAAACTACTTTCATAACCCTATACGAAAACTAATTTTCACAATGCACCGCTGGAAAGCGACCAGTTTTTACGTCCTATCGCAAAACGTTCAGATGTGATAAAGATTTTACATTATGTAGTTCAATAATTGCCACCCTATATGATAAATTATGTGTTTCTACCAGTTTCTGCTTCGCATAGACGTCATCTTCTGTTTCCAAAAACAAACAGAGTGTCCATGTTCTTGTACTATCAGCTAGTGTCATTTAATTGTGTGAATCCACGACATTAATTGAATATGATTGTAGTACTGTAAAATGACATGGTGCCTCTATTTGTTTTCGGTCTTGAAGATGCCATCAGTCAGACCGGAACAGGCAGCAAAATAATTTATAAAAATTTACTGTTATTGGTTCCATTTAATTTAACACGCAAAGTATGAAAGGAGAAGACGAAGCAAATACTCCAGAATTCGTATCAAAAACAGCTGGCAGTATGCGTAATTTAGAAATAGGTACCCTTGCAGTATAAAAACAAATTAAATTACTTAGCAGAAGTAAGCCTCCCGGTCCCGACTGCATACCAATTAGGATCCTTTCAGAGTATAATGATGCAATAGCCCCATAACTATCACATACGACGGCTCGGTCAACGAACGTTCCGTACACAAAGACTGGAAAGTTGCACAGTTCACACCATTATTCAAGAAAGGCAATAGGTGTGATCAGGAAACTTACAGGCCTTTATCAATGCCGTCGGTTTGCAGCAGGAGTTTAGAACATATACTTTCCTCAGATGTTAATACGTGCCTCGAAGAAAACGGCATATTGACCCATAGTCAATACGGATTCGGAAAGTATCATTCTTGTGAAACACTCACATAATGTCATGAGTGCTATCGGAAACGGATGTAAATAGATTCCGTATTTCTAGAATTCCGAAAGGCTTTTGACATTGCCCCTTACAAGCGTCTTATTATCAAATTGCGTGCTTATGGGATATCGCCATAGTTGTAAGATTGGATTCGTGATTTCCTGTTTGAAAGGGAAATTCATCGAGTACAACATAAGATATATCTGCGTTCCACAGGAAAGTGTTATGGGGTCCCTACTGTTCCTTATTTTTATAAAAGCCTTAGGAGACAATCTGTGTAGCTCTCTTACACTGTTCGTGGATGATGCTGCCATGTACCGGTTAGCAAAGTCATCAGAAAATCAAAAGCAACTGTAAAATGATTTATATAAGATAACTGCATAGTGCTAAATTTCGCAATTAATGAAAAGTATATGATCATCGACATATACTTTTTTCACCACTAAAAGAAATCCGTTAAACTTCAATTACACGTTGTATCAATCACACCTACCGGCCGTCAATTCAACTAAATACTTAGGAGTAACAGTTACGAACAACTTAAACGAGAAAGAACACATAGAAAATATTTGCGACCAAAGACTACGTTTCATTGGTAGAACATTTAGAAGATGCCACAGTTGCACTATAAAAACAGCCTACACTACAACTGTGCGTCCTACTTTGGAGTATTGCTGCGCATTGTGGGATCCACACCAGGTGGGACTGACGCACGATTTAGAGAAAATTCAGAGAAGGGCAGCTCGTTTTGTATTACCATGATGAAGGGGGGAGAGTGTAACGGAAATGATGCACGATTTGTGGTGGAAGTCATTAAAAGAAAGGCGTTATATGTTGCGGCGAGATCTATTTGTGAAATTTCTTTCACCAAAGTTCTCTTCAGAAAGCGAACATATATTTTGCACCCATCTACATAGTAAAATAGAGAAATCTGATCGAAAACAAAAGGATTTGGTGCTCCTTTTTCCCGCAAACTGTTAGAGAAGTGGTTCGATGAACCCTCTGCAATACACTTCATTGTGACTAGCAGAGAATCCATGTAGATGTACATGTAGATAGAATGGTAGAGCTGTCAGTTGTACTCTGTCGATTTTCATGTGAAAAGTAAACCGAGTGATAATCGCCGCACGACTGCAGCTAGCAGGCTTCGAAACGCGGAATTTTATTTACAGCTAGACGCGTAGTAGCTTCTGTTTCGGAGATCCTTAGGGAAATCAAAATTCCAAGATCCACATTAACCGAAGTGAGCGGAGACAAATTTAATGAATTAACACTCACCATGCAGAGCGCAGTGGTCGACGACCTATACTTAATAATTGAGGCAACGGAGCTTGCGTAGAGTTGTCACCAGAATGCGTTGCCCGACGGAAGTGCGATGAAACCTAAATTATGCTCTGTCTACCTAAATGATAAGACAGAGTGAGTAGCAATTTTTGGCTGTCTGTTGATGATGCTGTGGAATGCAAGAAGGTGTTACCAATTGAATGACTGTGGTAGGATGCAGGACGGCCTAGACAAAATTTCTAGTTAGTGAATGCAGAAAAAGTAAGATACGTGGGAGGAACAATACTACAACGTTCGAACACAACGGTAATGTGCTTCTTGACAATTGTCGGTTAAATACCTAGGCGTAGCGTTGCACAGCGATATTAAATAGAACGCACATGTGGAAATAGTCCTGCTTATTTATTGCAAGAAATCTGGGAAGAGTTTGTTCATCTGTAACAGAGACCGCATATAAAATGCGTACCACGGCGGAATAGCAGTGCGCGCT
The DNA here is from genome assembly GCA_026315105.1 of Locusta migratoria. Classification (NCBI taxonomy): domain Eukaryota; kingdom Metazoa; phylum Arthropoda; class Insecta; order Orthoptera; family Acrididae; genus Locusta; species Locusta migratoria. The sequence goes on from CM048744.1 coordinate 389,910,349, forward strand.
AAGAAGCCTTGCTAAAGTTCGCGCGGCCGTTCCACGTCGGAGGTTCGATTCCTCCCTCGGGTATGGTTGTTTGTGTTGTTCTTACAATAAATTAGTTTAAGTAGCTTGCAAATTTGGGACTGATGACCACTGCAGTTGGGTCCCATAACTTTACAAACATTACATTTGAATATAAAATGTGTGTGTGACCATAAGTTGAATACTGCTCAAATGTATAGTATACCCATCAGATCGCTTTAAAACAAGTTTTACAGAGGCTGGCTACAATGTTTCAAGTCTTGTCACTGATATTTAACAAATGAGAGTGGTGTACTTGATGTTCAAAAATGTCTGTAAATCTATCGAACCAAACTGCGTGGTCATCAGTCCGTAGCTTACAAAGGCAAACTAACCTAAGTACAACACACACATACCTGTGCCCCAAGAAGGATTCGAACCTCCGACGGCGAACAACCGCGCGCTCCGCAGCGAGGCGCCTTAGACCATGTGGCAACTCCACCGCGGCTATACTTCATGATTTGTGGTCTGTGGGATTTGAGTACTGGAAAGTGTGGGTGGAAACCAAAAAGCAGTTGCTTTGCAAAAAGAAATTGTTTGTATTTAACTTTAGAACATGTCAGTTTGGCCTTTTGTTGCACATTCTTGTGCATGTAATATTCGGGTCGTGTGGCGGGAGCAACTGTTGCCTGCCCGCCTCAACTGCACTGTAACAGTCGTCAGGCGGAATGCGCCGCTGTGGCCAGCGGCAGGTCCAGTGTCAGAAAACCGCAACGTGCGTACTGTGGCCCATCCGTCGGACGACTGTAGGGCATCTGAGTATAGATATGCGCATCCACCATATTTGTTCCCTCGCGTCGACGCGACAGGACAGCGTAAAGGCAGTCAGTACACTTTCAGCATGGTGGGCTGTGCAATTTCGAATGGTTCAGGGAACGGTTTCCTTGTTTTATCGTTTCCATTAGCTCCTGAAACGCGTAAATCATCAGTAATAAAAAAAAACAAAAAAAAAAAAAAAAAAAAAAAAAAAAAAAAAAAAACAGGTCACCGATAAGGACATCAAAACTATGCAAATCGGGTTAAATCATTTGTAGTTATGCACAATTTAATTACTTTATTAATGACAGGTTTAAACACTTTTTTTACTGAAGGATTCGAAGCTATGACCTTTTGTAAAAGACTTTCATTTATACATATTTTGGTGACGACAAACAATGTCTACTTATATACAATAACAATATGAATTACTTTTAAGTAATGCATACTGTGTTTTCTACTAATTATAGTGACTCAAGCTGTAACCATTATTTGATTTAATAAGGCTAATACATTCGTTCAAACATGTCCCAGATGTATACAAAATAGCAAGCCACATTTAAAATACCCGTAAAGAATAAAGTTCACTGTAACGACACATTAACGGAAGATCGCTGTTCAAGTCAAAATTTTACATTATGTGCATATTCTTCGACGTCATTTATATGGCTCGTACACTTCTAGTACATTTTGTTATATATAAGTATTTTAAACGTGACATGCCATGTTGTGTACGTCTATTATCTGATATAGTGAAATGTCAACGTTACAATTATTGTTGCTATTCTTTTTAGGTTGATGCTTGTTGAATGTAATTATCTTCAATTACTGCTAATATAAATGCACAGACACATGGAACATTAATAATATTTTGCAAACGATACTTTATAAAAGTTTAGAGATCCACAACCTAGTTCTTGGACCCCTAGGATGGTAAACAGTGCTAGCATACATGGTGGGAAAGGGTCACAATTACAAATATATTTATATGTAGTTCCATTAGTATGTACAAACATCAGTATGTGGCTGAACTGTTTCTTCCGTGTGGATCAGTCGTTCCAAAAATAGGTTATAACGTGTTTCCAGTAGAGTCGTAACTGCACCAGAAGGCGCCTGCTGCTACAGACTACCCGCTTTGCTCCCACGTCAAAGAACTGGTCTACAAGACGTTAGCGACGAAGAAGCAACTATAACACTATGAGTACCTTGACCGCAATATTAGGTTGCTGGCATTTGCTTGAAGATTGCCGTACAGTAATATTACGTTCGCTTTGTCTACCGCGCCCGTAAGATTACAGACGGTTTTTCTCATACGAATTCCAGCTTTCGCGAAAGAATAAATTTGGCTTCGACCTCAGTGACTAGAATGTTCAAATATTTGTAGAGTTTATGGGACTTAACTCGGGGTTATCAGTCCCTAAACTTAAAAACTACTTATGAACTAGCTACTACTAAGGACGGCACAAATATCCATGCCCGAGGGGGGATTCGAACTCCCGACCGTAGTGGCCGTGCAGACTGTGACTGGCGCGCCGCAGTACGCTCGGCCACCGCGGCTGGCTCACGGACTAGAGAATGTCTTATGGGATATTTGAACATCGTTCAGTCAAGCGGTGTAGAAAGCTATCATCCCAACTTATCTTGATGGCAATTTTAAATGCACGTGTTCTGTACAGTTGACAAAGAAAAACATATCTACCAGCTACTTTATTACTGAATGCAAAGACTTGCCATCACCACAGGGTGCTGACTTTCAGCCTGGGCAGGTGGTGGTGCCCTTTCACGACTGGATGGAATGCATTTCCTCGGAAGAAGACCCACTCCACCACGGAAGGAGAAGGCATAAACGTCTTGTAGTGGAGAGTGGCAGGGAAGATGCAGGAGTCGCCAGAAGGAAGATAGTTCACTTCAGTGTGCAGTATGCATTGCGGAATTTTGTGTCTAGTCACACTTCCTGCTATAGCTCTCAAAAAAGAAGTATTTGCACTAAATACCGTTTGCCAATGTTTGATATTCTTCATCTTTGCATATAATTACGTAAAAATTGCCATTAGTTATCAATAAAAATTTCATAATCAGGAAAAACAATTGTTTGCTACCCGGAAATAGCATTTGTTGATTTACATGCTTGACATCATTCAAGCCAGGTGTGCGATCTAATATCTTGTAACGGAATCTGTATTAGCAGGAGCTTGAAAATGGATTTAAGTGGGGCAGCACTTTCTAAATGTTGACAGTAGGCTTATATATTTAGTACGGAATCAGTTCAGGATTGCCACGGCGGAGTGGTCAAGCGCATTGAAACGCTATGCTCCGATGCGCAAGGCCGTTCCTCGTCGGGGGTTCGAATACCCCCTCGGGCGTGGATGTTTCTGTCGTCTTTAGTATAAGCTTAACTAACATATGAACATTTTTGCGTTCAGGATTGCTATAAACGTTTAAGAGGAGTTCGAGAGGAATTTAAAGACGATGACTGCTGATGACGGCTTAGGAAAGTAATTCATAACGACCACATGGAAAAAGCAAAGAAACTGGTTTTTAAAAATCGCTGAATCACCATTAGAAAGGTTGTTCATGGCATTATCTGACAGATGCCAGACTTTTTTTTTTTTTTTTTTTTCGAAAAATTGGGCCATGAAACATGTAGCGGCGAAGTTTGTTCGTAAACTACTCAATTCCGAGCAAAAACTATTTTCATTCATATCGCTCAGGGAATAGGCATTGTTGATGTCGACAAGATACAGAACTTGTAAAGAATATTACAACAGGTCAATAAAAATGCTTACATCGTTATGACGTCGAAATCAAGACCCTATGGTCCCAGTGCTTGAAGAGCAAAGACCTAAACATACTGGACTTCCATCACATGTTCTTTTCACTGTTTTCATAGATTTTAATGGAGTGATGATTCATGAATTCGTGTGTTCTAGTTGTAATCTCAGTAAGGATTACTACACGGCATTTATATGCCGGTTGCGTGAAGTAATACGAAGAAAACGACAAGAATTGTTGCAAACACCACAGTAATGCTCCCGCTTACACCTCTGTGCCTTTCCATGACTTTTTGGCAAAAATCAAAACCTGTCTGTTTCCTAAGCCACAGATGTTTCCACGCATGGCCATCTACTATGACTTCTATTTCAGAGAACGTCGTTTTGCCACTATGGATATCATAATAATGAAATAACTGACGGAACTGAAATCCATAAAGAAAAGTGAATTCCAGTAGTGCTCCCATAACTGAAAAAACATTGGCAAAAGTGCATTACACCAATCGTGTCCCATTTGTGTTACGACTGCTTGCAAGGGATTCCAAACTGCAATGTTACCATCCTTAAAGTTCCAACAAGAACCGTGTATAAGATCAAAGCATCTGCGACACTGTGTTAAACATTCTTGTAAAAATCAAACAAACAAATAAAATACGAGAACAACAAAATGGATCATTTCGGCGCTTGTCGAAAAAGGGTAGTGCAAGAGCGTGGCGACATAAAGTTTAGTGTTAAGTTAGGCAAATCTTCCATTTTTTGTTATGAAAAGTTTTTATGTTTCTGATTCTGATAGCCGTTGATTGTAATTTCGGTGGTACGCTGCATTAATGACGGCAGCCGAAAATATATTTATTCGTCCACTCGCTTATTTGCAGCTTTTGATGCTCTTTACGCGCTCTTGTACATACGTATATCGCCGAAATCATTGCAGCACACATGTGTTTCTAAATAACTTATCGAGGAGATGTGAGGAACACAGTTTCCTGCAAAGAATTTTTACCAAGAATTTGGGCAGGAGGACGGTCTGTACGTGAAATTTGCCACGCGTCTTATCAGGCGATGAAAGCTTCCCAGGGTCCTACATCGCAAATACTTGTGTAAGGTAATCTAAAGTGATACTGGTTTCATAAAATCGATTTTAACTGGTGTTGAGGCACGATGTTTCCAATAATTAGACAAATTTCAGTGTGTTTTAGCCCACAGAAGTCAAAATTACAGGAAGTGCACATGCAGAAAACCCGTGTTAATACAATGCCAACAGTTGTCTTAGATTTCAAAGGAATCATTCACAACAAGTTTGAACTAAAAGGGCTGACCTTTCGTTCTGAATGTTATCTGTGCTCTCTATTATCTATAGGTGAGAATTCATCAATTTCGACCAGAATCTTCCACCCAAATGGCATGCTTATGGAATATCACCACAGTTATGCAATTGTATTCGCGATTTTCTGTCGGAAAAGACTAAAATATGAAGTAATTGATGGAATGTCATCAGGTAAGATGGAAGTGATATCTGGTGTTCGCCAGGGATGTGTCATAGGGCCCCTACTGTTCCCTAACGTTATAAATGACTTTGGGCAAAACTTGAGCAGCTTTCTTAGACTGTTCGTCGATGATACTTTGCGGTTAATAGTCACCTCAAGATCAAAAGCAGCTGCGAAGAGATTTAGATATTTGTGTGGTTCAAGAATTGGCAGTTGACCATAAATATTGGTAAGTGTAAAGTCATCCATATGAACACTAAAATAAATCCTTTAAACTTCATTTACAAAATAAATCATCCAAATCTAAAAGCCATAAATTCAGCTAAATACCTAGGAATTACAATTACGAACAACTTCAATTGGAATGGATCTTATTGCTCTGACTTGCCTGTAAGTGATGATAAGGATGTTGGAGCTGATGTGTCCACTTCAGCAGTTTATTTTGTTAGTCAGTACTTATTAGGTGTAAATACTGGGGTTCATATTTTTATTTGACTTGTTTGTGATGCTCATCACACTTTATTTAACCGACAGCCCATGACGATAGTTTAAAACAGAAACCATTCAATGTATATACAAGAAAATTTAAATAGCGGCAACACTGCTATGGAGACACTATGCAATGGAATCTACTATTGTGTTTGATAGCACTTCTTGTTGCCATACTTACCTTACCTCCGGGCAAATGGACTCACTCGTCACACTTCACCGGCGTCCGCATAATCTAGAGAAACAGTCACTTGTGAGCGAACGATCTGACATAATGGTGTCACAATGTTATCGAAACAGGAACAACGATCTAGAATGTATGTTACAGAGGTCATACATCACGACAGTGTCATCAAGGTCTTCAAGAGGCGTTCGGGGAATCGGCATTGTTGTACAGAACAGTGGCACGTTGGGTAAAATCCTTCAACAAAGTTCGGCAAACTGTGGCAGACATTCATCAGGCAGGTCATCGTAGCATACCTGTTGCCGCGTTAGTGGACAGTGATAGACGCCAGACTATTCGTGAGCTTGCAACTCACCCATCATTTTGCACGACAATGCGCGGGCGCATGCAGCGCAAGCTGTGGCTGCTCTGTTCGGTCGATGAGACTGGGAAGTACTTTACCATCCACCATACGCCCCTGACTTAAGTCCTTGTGAATATGATTATTCCGAAAATGAAGGAACCACTTCGTGGCATTCGCTTCAGAACTGTTCCAGAGATTCGACAGGCAGTTGACCGCTCCATTCACATCATCAACAGAACAGGCCCTGCTGACGGTATTCTGCATCTTCCACATCGCTGGCAACGGGTTCTACACAACGCTGGTGACTACTCTGAAGGCCATTAACAAGTGAGAATATGTAACGTTTTTGTACACTACTGGCGATTAAAATTGAAACACCAAGAAAAAATGCAGATAATATACGGGTATTTATTGGACAAAAATATTAAACTAGAACTAGCATGTGATTCCATTTTCGCGCAGTTTGGGTGCATAGATCCTGAGAAATCAGTACCCAGAACAACCACCTCTGGCTGTAATAACGTCCCTGATACGCCTAGCTATTAGCTGAAACAGAGCTTGGATGGCATGTACAGGCACAGAGGCCCATGCAGCTTCAACACGATACCACAGTTCATCAAAAGTAGTGAATGCGTATTGTGACGAGTCAGTTGCTCGGCCACCATTGACCAGACGTTTTCAGTTGTTGGAGATCTGCAGTATGTCCTTGCTAGGGCAGCAGTCGAAGATTTTCCGTATCCAGAAAGGTCAGTACAGGACCGAGACGTGTAACAAGTGGCACCCAATACCATCACGCCGGGTGATACGCCAGTATGGCCATGACGAATACACGTTTCCAATGTGCGTTCATCGATGATGTTGCGAAACACGGATGCGACCATTATGATGCTGTAAACAGAACCTAAATTCAATCGAAAAATGACGTTAAGCCTTTCGCGCACCAAGTTTAGTCGTTCCGTACACCATCGCAGGTGCTCCTGTCAGTGAAGCAGCGTCAAGGATAACCGCAGCCATGGTCTCAGAGCTTGATAGTTCATGCTGCTGCTAACGTCGTCGAACTGTTCGTGCACATGGTTGTCGTCTTTCAAACGTCCGCATCTGTTGGCTCAGAGATTGAGACGTGGCTGCACGATCAGTTACAACCATGCGGATAAGATGCCTGTCATCTCGACTGATAGTGATACGAGGCCGTTGGGATCCAGCACGGCGTTCCGTATTACTCTTCTGAACCCACCGATTCGATATTCTGCTAACAGTCATTTGATCGCGAACAATACCAGCAGCAATATCGCGATACGATACACCGCAACCGCGATAGGCTACAATCCGACCTTTATCAAAGTCGGAAACGTCATGGTACGCATTTCTCCTCCTTACACGAGGCATCACAACAACGTTTCACCAGGCAACGCCGGTCAACTGCTGTTTGTTTATGCGAAATCGGTTGGAAACTTCCCTCCTATCAGGACGTTGTATGTGTCGCCACCGGCGCAAACCGTGTGTGAATGCTCTGAAAAGCTAATCACTTGCATATCACAGCAACTTTCGTTTCTGTAGCACGACATCATCGTGGTGTAGCAATTTTAATTGCCAGGTGTTTAAGTTCCAAACCTCGTAAATAAAATAAACAGCTGATGGTCAATAACATGTATTTCCTAATGTATCTTATAGCTGTTTCAAATAACCTTAATGAAAATTTAAACATTAGGGTTGTTTTTTTGTTGTTTTTTTTGTGTGTAAAATGTAGCAATTATTAATGGGTGTTTGCGGAACGCGTTTCACTATTAGAGCCGTGTAATGATTTTGGGGAGACATTGACTTTGTGAACGTAATCTGTGCTTGTTTCTGTAGCGGCAGTACAATAAGAGCTTGGGATACACTGTGTACTTGAAGCTGATTAATTCGAGGGGGCAAAGGTGATATTCAGTAATAAATATTCTTCAAGTAAATCAAAACTTCCCATTACAGCCTGGTGATACCACGTACTTGGTACGAGTACACAACATAATTTGCTTTCGTTTCATTTCTGAGTTACAGAATCGCTCGTCCTCCTCGGCGGGAGTCGTGGGAAAAGGATGAGAAGGGAAAATTCAAAATATTTACCGGAGCTTGGCGCCACTGTTTCTGGAGGCGAGGCGATGAGGGGGGCGCCGTTATTCATGGCGCTAATAAAAGAGGGCGCTGAAAAATAGCCGGCGGATACCCTTCATTCATATTGTCCACTGAAATATAGAGCCCTAAACAAGAGCCGGAGGCGTCGCCGGCGGAGGAGGGCAGCGCCGCGAGGCGGCAAGTTACTGCACTAGCTTTCCGTTCGCCGAGATTTACGCGCATTCAGTCCTCGCGAAAATAAGTTTACCTTTCGCCAGGTAACGACGACCTAAATCACGAGAGATAGAGTGCTGGAAGTGGCGGCGGAGGTTGAGGGATGGTCGGAGGGAGGGGGGCGGGAAGTGGATGCGGGGGTGTGAACTGCGGGGGCGGGCGCGCGACGCGGAAGAGGCCTTGCGACCGCCGCTCCCGGGCCGGGAAGTCACATTTCATCTCGGCCAATTACAGCCGAGGCGGCCCGGGCACCCACAGGTTGCACCCCGCCGCGCCTTCAGCAAAGGCCCGGTCTCACTGTTTCCAGGCCGGCACAAGGCACAACCGCACCGGAAGGATCGACACAGTGCAAGGTATTACGATGCGCGGTAAATGATCACTGCCACTGCACCTTTTGTGTCTCCTGATGATTCGTCGCCGCGGTGGAGTAGCCGAGCGGTCTAAAGCGTCTCGCTGCGGAGCGCGCGGTTGCTCGCCGTGGAGGTTCGAGTCCTCCCTGCGGCATGGGTGTGTGTGTTTGCCCTTAGGTTAGTTTACCTAGGTTTGTAAGCTATGGGACTGATGACAACGCAGTTTGGTCCGATAGATTTACAAACATTTGAACATTTTTGATGATTCGTCTGTGGCATTGTACACGGAAGAGGCAAAGAAACATTCAGCTGACCTCGTGTTGAGCCCCGTCAGCACGCATAAGAGCCGCAACACGACGAGTCATTGAATAGACTAAGAACTGATTTAGTGCTGGAGGGAATGCATCCTGCAGGGCTGTTCGTAAATCCGTAAGAGTACCAGGGGGAAGGGGCATGTCTCAAGGCATGTCTCAAGGCTTCCACGATATGCTCAATAATGTTAATGTATGGGGATTTTGGTGGCAAGCAGAGACGTCTGAACTCAGAAGAGTGTTCCTGCGGCCACTCTGTAGGATTTCTGGACGTGTGGGGGTGTCGCAGTGTCAGCCAAGTCTGTCGGAATGCACAGTGAAAATGAATCGTTGCAGGCGATCAGTCAGGATGCTTACGTATGTGTCCAAATGTTTGTATAGCTTATGGGACTTAACTACGGGGTCATCAGTCCTACACTTACAAACAGCTTATGAACTAACTAGTACTAAGGACTGCACAAATATCCATGCCCGAGGGGGGATTCGAACCCCTGACCGTAGTGGCCGTGAAGAACGTGACTGGAGCGCCTCAATCCCCTCGGCCACCGCGGCCGGCCGTATGTGTCACCTGTCAGAGTCGTATCTATGTGCATCAATGGTACAATAACATTTCAACTGCACCCCTCCCCCCCCCCCCCCCACACACACACCATTACAGAGACTCGACCAGCTTGAAAACTCCCTTTTAATATCCAGAGCCTATAGATTCAGGAGGTTATCTCCAAACCCGTATACATCCTGTAAGCAGATTTCCCAACTTAGAGGTTTTTTCCCTAATATTGGTGGGAGGGGGGGATTATAGATGGGGGGGCGATATTTAGGAGGATAGAAATTTTAGAGAGATAAGTGACTCAGCAGGAAGTGTGGTTTTGAGGGGAATGTTAAGGGGCTTTCCCATTCCTAGATGGCATTTGTAGCAGTCAGGGAACATCACACCGTAAATTATTTAATTGGAAGTTACAATCACCTTCCCAGTAGAAACTTCGTTACTGTTTGAGGGGGGGTTTAGGGGGATTTCACATACGATTGAGGGGGAAAACTGTGTTTCGGGGTTGGTAATGCTGCCTGAAAAGTCCCAATGGTCCCTATACAATTCATGTTCTGTAATATTTCAGTTTGTATAGGCTATGTTCTCTGAAAGCCGCGATAGTGTTTACACTGTAATTAAAATTAAGTAATTTTTCTGTTACTTTATTTCTGATTATTGGTACTGTTTGTATTCTGCATGGTACATAAGTTAGTTTGTACATATTTTACAGTAAATACATACAATATACTTGATTTTGTGAGCTGGCGACAGATATACATTGTAAGTGGCGCAGTAGTCTGGAAGCATCGTTCGATTTGAAAGTGAGATCTCCTAGCTCGTGAGAGTCAATAGCACTAAGGAGAAGCTGTCGGTGAAGTCAGTTGTCAAGTATATGTTGGGACACGCCATTATTGCCATGCATTATTTCTTTTAATTTCATTTCATGTCATGATTTCCTGATTTCCTGATTTTTAAATTTGCTTTCCGCGTTCTCATTTTTGAAGTTAGTTTCCCCTTTCCTTTTTTTCATTTTGTGATAATTCTTTCATTTCATTATTACCTTTCAATCATTTCTGAAAATTTTATGTCATTATCGAAAAAAGTGGCGATTGTGCATCCTTCAGCTGCTTGCTGTTTCATGTTTCCAATTTTGTAATAAGAATATAAGAAGTCTATTTTTTTTTATCTTTGTCACATTCAGATAGCCTCTCCTTTAATGGTATCATCTCAGTGGTCGGAGTCACCACAATGTTTGATTGTAGAAAGTCAGGAATGCACTTACTCAGTATTCAGTAATAGTCAGATATTCAGAATACCTTGCGCATGATATAATCGGAGATATTTTGGATACCTTGCCAGATATTCAGGATACCTTGTAGTCCACCGGCTCAATACAATGTGAAACGAGTTGCGAGCTGGGACTGTTTTCTGATGACGCTGTGGTGTACAGCATTGGATGACTTTAGTAGGCTTCAGGACGACATAAACAAAATTTCTTGGTGGTGTGCGGAATGGCGGCTAGTTCTAAATATAGAAAAAGGTAAGATGGTGCAGACGAGTTGGACAAACTATCCCGTAATTTTTAATACATTAGAAATGTCCTGCTTGACAAAACAATTAAATATCTAGGCGTAACGCTTCATAGCGGTGTGAAATGGAACGATCATATAAGGACAGTGACGGGAAAGGCGGATCGTCGACATTAAATTTTTTGGAAAATTTTGGGATGATGTGATTCGTCTGTAAAGGAGACCGCATATAAGACGCTTGTGCCACCCGTCTTGAGTATTTAAAAGTGTTTGGGATCACCACCAGATCGGTTTAACGGAAGACATAGAAGCTATTCAGAGGTTTGTTACTGGTAGGTTCGTTCAATGCGCGAGTGTACTGAGATGCTTCGGGAACTCAAATGGGAATCACTGGAGGGAAGACGACGTTCCTTTCGATTAACACTGTGGAAGAAATTTAAAGGACTGGAATCTGAAGAGGAGTGCCAAACTACTTTACAGCTACGAACTAACATTTCGCGGAAAGACCACAAAGATAAGAGCAGAGAGACTAGGGCTCGTAGAGATGCATACAAACATTCGTTTTCCTCGTTCTATATGGGAGTGGAACCAGTGATACTAGGTGGGGTGGATTTCTGAGTATTTAATTAGATGTAGATGTAGAAATTCGAAAGACCAAGCAACATGTTTCTAGCCATCAGTAGTCCATATTCGGTCTTGAGGGGTCCAGGCGAAAAATAAAGGTGACTTGCAGTCAGAAAGGTTACACATATCGATGATTTGAGCGAGCTTTGGTACATAATTAAAAATAATTTTAAAACAATCTAGATCGTATTTATTGCTGGGGACCGGTTTAGATCATTTACAAGATCATCCTCAGAGCATCAAGTAAAATACAGAATATTAAATTCGAGGGACTGGAGGGGGCTGAAAAAATAAAGAAATTACTTTTGAATAATCTGAAGACAATGAAAGATAACACTTATATCTAGATTGTGCATTAGCCAAGGGCAATTTTTATGAACTTATTTTTAAGCGGGAAAAAATGGATAGAAAAATGTAGTTTATAAAAACTGATGATGGTTTTAGAGTATTAAAAAATCCCGGATATGTAGATTGAAATAAATTCCCTTTGAAAGAATTTCATTTTACTTAATTCTGTTATTAAAGTTACTGAATGTTGATTTGCATCGGTGCATTTTTATTTAGCACCGTCTGTTAATTCCTTTCGTATTTGATATGCCCCCCTTGTCAAAAGGCTCCCTTGACATTTGCACAATGTGTTCTAGGTACCACATTTCGCCGTGGTACGAAAGAAATTCTCAGTAAACGACAGGAGGAGAACGAGTAAACGTGGAAAAATTCGACCGGAAAATTGTTACGAACTTAATAATTGCTTCTAGGCAAGCATCGGAAGGAAGCAGAGGACTGGTGAGAATTACAGAGACGGGGGGGGGGGGGTGAAAAAGGGAAGACTAGGGAGGGAAATTGCTGGCGCACGGCTCCCTGATTCATAAAAGTGGGAAATTGAAATGAGGTTTAAATTTAATATTTCTCGGTACAGACTTGGGTCACGCGAAAAGGCAGCGGCCCTACTGTGGGGGCACAGAAGTCGAGAGTTGTTGGGTGACGGCGAGTAGCACCTCCCCCGCCTCCCACTCACAGGTACAAACCTTCCATTTCCCCCTTCCCCTTCAGCCACCTCCCACCCACCTCAGCCGTCCACAAATCCCCGCCTGCTACCTACGACAGCGCCCGCCAGTCCGCTCGGGGTGTATATAGCCTACCGGGTCTCGCCACCTGCTATTTAATTAACGCTCCTGGGACCGTCTGAGGCACAGAGCTAAATGTTCGACTGCAGTGTATGACGCCAGTTGTCACTTGCGTTTCTCAGGCTTCCGTCCGACAAGGGCGTGCAAAGTTTCACGCGAAACTGGCTATCAGAATTTTATGAACATTAAACAGAGTACGAGATTTTTTTTTTAATCATACCTTGCACTATATTCTATAAAGCCGCGCGCGAATTCGCGGTTGTTCAGGGACCCTTATCTCAGGATCTACTGATCACTGATATTAGAGGTGAACTGTTTTCGAAAGCCCTTAGCCTATTTATCATTTTTGTACGTACAAGAAGTGTTATCATGCTGTTTTTATCCTACAGTAAAGCGTCAAAATTGAAATACGCAGTCAAAAGAGTTGGAACAAATTGGTTGTTCTTTGCACAGTGTGTGTTGTGTAGGACGGTCTTTATACGGCTTACGAAAGCACTATTATTTCTTGGGTCGTTTCTGTGATAAATAATTGGAACACAGAAGGCTAAAATATAAGTTTGACAGAAAGTACAGGACACATGCAAGTCCGCAGAAGAATATATAACTTCCGGAAACATATATGCCACCTATAGGAAAATAAGAGAGACTTGGAGACAAGAAAAGAAGCTGAATGAATATCATGAACTCACATAAGAAACCTTGTACTAAGCAAAGAAATTCAAGTGTTCAAATGTTTGTAAAGCTTACGGGAATTAACTGCGGCGTCATCACTACCCAAACTTACAAACTACTTATGAACTACGTGATACAAAAGACAGCACAGATATCCCTGCCGCTGCGGTGGAGTAGCCGATCGGTCTAAAGCACCTCGCTGCGGAGCGCGCGGTTGCTCGCCGTGGAGGTTCGAGTCCTCCTTGGAGCATGGATGTGTGTGTTTGTCCGTAGGTTAGTTTATCTAGGTTTAAGTAGTTCGTAAGCTACGGACTGATGACCACGCAGTTTGGTTCGATAGATTTACAGATATTTGAACATTTTGAAGAAAATGTAAATGAAGATGATACGTTACTGCGAGAAGGTATTGAAAGAAAACTGTAACATTTGAGTCGAAACAAGGCTTCTGGATTAGATCATATTCCCTCTGAACTGCTAAGTTGTTATCCAAGCAAATCCTGAAGAAAGATTTTCACCTAGTATGGGGCATTATACCCAGACTTCAAGCATAATAAAATAATTTATATTCGAAACAAAGCAAGAGCCGACCAGGGTGAAATTTACAGAACTGCCAGTTTAATAAGTCATTCTTGTGAAATACTAACACGAATTATTTACAGCCAAATGTAAAAATGGGTAAAATACGACCTCGGGGCAGATTAGTTTGGGTTTAACAAAAAATGTGGGAAATGAGAAACAATCTCACTTTACGACTCACTTTAAGGAAAGGCGGAGCCTTAGTTTTTAGCTTTTATGTATTTGGACGAAGATTTTGACAATGTTGACTGGAATACACTCTACCAATTCAAGAAGTCATCAGGGGTAAAATATAGTGAACTGAAAGTTATTTACAACTACTACAGAAATAACACACCAATAATAAGATTCGAAAGCCGTGAAAGGGAAGCGTTTGTTAGAGACGGAGTTAGGCAGGTTTAGTCTTTCCACAATATCATTCCATTTGTAGAATGAGCAAGCTTTAAGGGAAGCAAGGAGAAATTTGGAGAAGGAATTAATGTTCAGGGTCAAGAAATAGGTACTTTTACGTTGCTCAGGGACAATAAATAAATACTTTTAGGTGTGGCGTTGACATCGTAATTCGGTCAGAGGCAGCGAAGTACTGGAAGAGCAATTGAACGGCAGTGTCTGGAAAGGAGGATATGAGACGAACCTTAACGTGAGCAAATCAGCGGTAATGGATTGTAGGCTAAAATTATCGGGCGATACTGATGCAATTAGATTAGGTAGCGAGACAATATATCATGAATTTCCTTATGCAGGTAGACAAATAATTTATGATGGACACAGTTAAGAAGATAAAAAATGCATAATGAGTATGGGAAGAAAAGAATTTCTGAAGAAGAGAAATTCGTTGACATGCAATAGTAATTTCAATGTTAGAAAGTCCTTTCTGGAGGAAAAATGTAGTACTGTGCGTGAATGAAACGTGTACGATAAGGAGTTCAGTCAGAATGGGGTGCAACACAAAAATTCAGATTATATGTGTAGTTCGCGTAAATAATGAGGAGATACTAAACAGAATTTGGGAGAAAAGAAATTGTGGCCTCTCTTGACTAATGATATCGATTGATAGGACATATTCTGACCCATCAAGGAATCGTCAGTGTGGGGTGATAATCGCATTGGGAGTCAGAGAAATGAATACAGTAACCAGGTTCAAAAGAAAGTAGGTTTCCGTTCTTATTCTGAGATGAAGAGGCTTGCACAAGAAACGGTAGAGTGGAGAGCTGCATCAAACGAGTCTTTCTTCTAACGAATACAAGATTTTCAATTTAATCCCCTTTCTATACCGTGTATGTCTTATACGTGTTTTGCATCTTGCTATTTCGTTTCCTACGGGTTTATTTATCGATCATTCTTTGCCGTTTGTTGTTCAGCATTGCTATCTTAGTTTGCATAAAGGCATTTTCTAATTTGAAAATGGCGAGTTGAGCTGTAGATGCTGGGAAATGGACTGCCAGGTGGAGAAATCTGAACATTCTCGTTAAATTCTTGTCGGAGTTCAGCGGTGGTATGAAAGTCGTGGAGGCTGCCACGAAAATTGGCGCCATGTGTGGGGATATTGTCATTAAACAGATCATTATGTTAACGTGATTTGCTTGATGTAAGGAGTATCGGCTTGACCTTATTGTATCTAAGTTCAGACACATTTTGGGGTTAGTTGAAGATCGCCTAAACTCATTAATACAAAACGATCTATCGAAGTATACACGAGTACTGCCAAATGCGGTAGGTACGGTTCGAAATTCAGGTACATGGCTAACGCATGATGTGCTTTGTCGTTC
This sequence comes from Locusta migratoria, assembly GCA_026315105.1. NCBI lineage: Eukaryota > Metazoa > Arthropoda > Insecta > Orthoptera > Acrididae > Locusta > Locusta migratoria. The sequence goes on from CM048744.1 coordinate 389,926,245, forward strand.
CTACCCTTCATCGTTATTGTTAACCGGTGATGATGTCTTTGTCTTAACAAAGGAAAAGAAGGGAATTGTTGAGCACAAACGCCCTAAACACAGGCTTGTGGGCTTCCACGAAAGTTAATGTTGTTGTCGTTGCTGTTGTGGTCTTCAGTTGTAAGCATTAAAACTCAATGGGCATTATGCAATTAAACGAATCGGTTTATGCCTCGCGGTTACAGGCGAAATACGTGGCAATCAAAAACTTTACCGTAAGAAATCTCTCTATTGTATCAAATAATTTAATTTCAATTAATAATCGAATGGTCCTTTAATGTTATACAGTTCACACTATATCTGAATTTGACGGTGAAAAGTTTGCTTCTCGCATGGTTTCCTAATTCTGATTTCCTCTTTCACGGTACTTGAGCCTGCCGCTTATACATAGTTTAATCATTTCGTTGCTGTCTCCAAGACTGCAAACTCCTCTAGGTCTTAATGGAAGCACGTGTGTGGTTTCCCCATCACAGCAATGTACATATTTTTATTTGAAGACATAGTAGCTGCATGCCAGACTGCAACTGTAAAATAATTTTCTCTTAAACGTGTCATCCTGTATAAACAACAATGTCGATAGGTGTTGTTACTGGTAGTCAAACATGCACACAGTCCATTACCATAGAGCTAATAATTGAGATTTCACGTCTATTCGTGTATAGGATTCGCTGTAGGTTGATCATTACCAGTTGCAGTTTTCTGTCACGACAGCTGCACGTGTCTGCGATCACCTATCGCGTTATGCGATTTAGTCAATATTTTTATAGCAACGTCACATAATATTTTCGTCGAAAGCCGTTTGTTTCGTTGTTCAAAGTTTTCAACAAAACCGCAAGTTGTCAGGGATCAACTTATGCTGACGCTATTACAGGTTCGTATTTCCGTCACAGAACATTACATCTTAGGACAGTGTTACTCAGCTATTACCATTTGACGTCTTTCGTTATTTTTTAATAAGAGCATATGGTTGTTCACTAGTTTACCTACTGAAAAAAAAAATATCACCGATTTTGAAGTTCAGATCTATAAACTGCGAAACTTTGAAAATATATCTACAACATACATGCTACCAACTTCAGGCTGCGGACTGATAATGTGCTGTTGTAGAAATAACAAACAAAAGTAGCAGAGTTACGTGAAGCCCTATGTACATTCGTATTTAATATTTTCGATTTCAGTATCACAGGCACATAAGGAATATACAGTGCAACAACTGTTACGTCGATGATGTTCTAAGAAGTCAATTTTTAGTAAGACACTCCGATGCCTCCCCCACGCATGTGAGCAGTCATTAGTAGGTAGACTGTGCTATTTTATCTTATAACAAATGTGAATTAACCTTTATCACTTTCATGTTATTTTATCATGTGAGATATAAGTGCTGCTTCCATTGCGTACATCTAACTAATACAGTTTAATATAAAAGCTGTTTCTCTTTAGAAAAAGAATGTAATTTATGGTATAGGCAATTTTTAGCAATACCTGTTGAAGGAACTCTTAGTAGTAGTCGAAAACTAGGTAATAAATAAATAAAGCATTTTACCTCTGCAAGCGAGGGCTGTCTTAGTACCAATTGAAATCATAAAGGGTGGCTGAAGAAACGAAGCAATGTTTAAAATTTAAAGTTTTCAGAAACAAAATAAATAAATAAAATAAAAAAGCAGTTAGGATGTCCAAATTGTTTGTAAGTGTTGTTACTTCATTTACTTTTCTGTAAGAGTAACCACGTGAACATTTTCTGTTGTAACTTTTAATTTCTTAATGTCTGACAAGTATGATTAAAAAGGTGAGAAAGTGGACAGAGAGATGGAGCAATAGAAAAATGTGGGGATACAAGGAGAAGATAGATGAAGAGGAAGGAGGAGGTGGGCAAGAGATTGCTGGAGCGCCCTCTGTATTAGGGATTATTTAAGCCATAAGACGTAGTATGATATCAACGTGTGATGGATACAGGAGGGTGTGGCAGGTGGATGAGGAGAAGAGGGAGGAGAAAGATTGAGCGGGACGTACAAATTTAGGGTGGAGAGTAGGTATAAAAAGCGGTTACTGTTCTCAAGGACAATTATACGTCACTGCTCCATTGCCGGTAAACCGACTGATCAGTCTTTTTATCCAAAAGAAGGCCAAAACTTCAGTCCGCTTGCATTATAATGTTTCATGAAAAAACACCTTTTTATAACTTAGTTTTCGTTCCACTGCATAACAGGATTGCAAAGTAGGATAAATATTGATTTATTAGTGTATTACCTTGGTGAGTCTATGACTACAACACTCCTTTTGTTTACTTTCCCAGCCGGCCGCGGTGGCCGAGGGGACTGAGACGCTCCCAGTCACGGTCTGCACGGCCACTACGGTCGGGGGTTCGAATCCCCCCTCAAGTATGGATATTTGTGCCGTCCTTAGGATTAGCTAGTTCATAAGTAGTTTGTAAGTTTAGGGTCTGATGACCCCGTAGTTACGTCCCATAAGCTATACAAAATTTGAACATTTTTACTTTCCCATTCATTTCATATTATATAAGCAACAGCTAAGCATGGTCGGATTTACACGTACAAGGTGCGTCTTAAAAGATCGGTGAATGGTCCTGTATTTTACAAACCACGCTAGCGAGGATGAGGCGCCCGCGCATACACATTGAGGGACATGGCAACAAGCGCCCCTAATGTGCAAAGCACCGCCGTGAGTGAGGGTTCATGCTGCGACCCAGTTAACAGGGTCGGTGGGAGAGCTCGTGTGACTGCTACATGGAGCGCAAAATTGGCCAAAGCGTTATTGTCAAGGTTTTTTTTTTCCAAATTAGTCATACCGGCAACGGAGTCAGATGTTACTTCAAGTGAACTGTGTTACAGCAGTGATTAAAAAGTGGTTTAAGCGTTTTAGAGACGTAAAGGAAGAAGTCAGGATGCGCCACGTTCGGGCCGACAAATCACAGTCACAGAAAACGTTGAACGAGTGCGGCGGATGATCGGCGTCAGTCTTTGAGAATCATAGCAGACGAGTAGAATTAGGGCAGATAGTGTAAGAATTATTGTTCTCGACTGTTTGGGAAAGTATAAGATTTATAGCCAATATGTGCCGTGCATAAGAAGGAAACTGGTATGGAGGCATCTGGAGATTTTAAAGTGAGGCTGGTGCAACGCACCCGGCTGGTGGGGTCAGAAATGTACCGGAAAGAACGGTGGAATTTCCTGCACAATGCTTGTTCGCGCACTAACATCCACGAGGTCATCTTTCTCGCAAGACACAAGATCACTGTGCATCCACGCTATCCTTCAGATTTGGCCCGGGCAGACCTCTTTCTGTTTCCCCGCCTTAAATTTGCCCTAAGAGGCTAGCGCTTCGCAACGGCTACGGAGATTAAACGCGTGAGCTCAGTGCTTCCAGCGATTCCACAAGAAGCGTTTGCTGACAGTTCCCAACAGGTGTACAACTTATATCAGAACTGTATTTTAGCGAGTATTACTTTGAAGGCCAGTGAGCTTAGTGCTTCCAGCGATTCCAAAAGAAGCGTTTTATGACAGTTCCCAACAGGTGTACAACCGATATCAGAACTGTATTTTAGAGAGTATTACTTTGAAGGCCAATAAATATATTTTCTTTCTAACTCTTGTTTCCTACCTTTAAGGGGACCATTCACCTTTTCAAACGCACTTTGTAGATAGTGCAGTATGTTTTTTTCCATATGGTTCTATTTCAAAGACCTAATATTGTTACCGAAGCACCGATCATTCGAGCACCATTCGTCCACGTTAGAATGTAATTATCTACTTAACTACGACTAATGCTTTTGTAGCTGTACAGGACACAATTCCGATTGTAAGTAACTCTTGAAACATATTGATAACATTGTACAGGTGCCATTTGTGGTAAAATACAACGGCAGAATCTTGGTTGGCATGAACATTTACTACATTTCCGTCTGTTTATTCAGCGCTGTCAATTACATTTGAATTAATTCAATATTTCCCCTTCCTTACATGTTTTAAAACCGCCAGCACATGACGGTAAAGTAATATATGGGCTAACGTTTTCCACGTGAGCTCCGATCTCCCGCCAGCTCCCATTCCGGAACGCGTCTACGAAAAGTTGCAACTTTGTGCAGCCTGTGTGCCCATACGTCGTACGGCGGCATTGCGTTCCCTGCTATTAATTAACGCCCAGCCGGAATCTGACTGCTGTGTAGCGTGACGTCCGCTTTAATTAAACTCGTTAGCCTGTCTCCATACGAGCAGAACAACTACGAAAATGTCCGCCGCGTCCACAAACTCGATTTGTGTTTTTATTATTGATGAAACTCTCGCGTGGATTCTGTATCGCAAACGGATCGTTCCGTTATGAAACGCTCAAACAGGGCTTGTAATTGAGTTGGCGAATTCGGGCAACAAGCTGGACGAGCAAAGTTCCGCGAAATAGCTGGTCGTAGCGGTGCGGACTCTTTTTTTGTTTTTAGAGCAAACAAATGCCGTGACCGGTCACGGAAACCTCGCGTTATTTGACGGCTTAAGTGGTATACTGAAAGTTTTTTGTTCTTCTGCAGTCTTTTCTGTCAAGCTCCACCAACTACACTGTGAATCGTAATTGAGAGAAAAACTTATCGCAGTAAGTGTCACATACAAAAACTATTCTTTTTCCAAATGTCCCTCTGTCATCCAACGAAAATGAAGCATTCGACTTTGTACAAGATAATATCGTTCTGTCGCAAATATTATTTACTGCCTCGAACCGGAGTGCATGCCTTGCAGTGTCCATATTGGAAAGCTAATATTGTCAAAATTTCAGATCACTAGGTCGAGAACTTTTCCAGATTCCCTATTAGAAACAAACAATTAGACAATATAATCGTTCCCAACAGCAGATCTCTGAAACTTGTCGCGCAGTGTTCTAAACTTTTAATACGATCTTGCATTTCAATACCCCTGTAGTTTTAGAAACTGTTGATTATTCTGACGGTAAAGAGCATTTGACACGTACACGTCAGTAATAGCAAGTGGTAACTGGGAACTTCCAATGTCATTTGGTTCCAAAACGTGACGCACTGCTACGTGGGCGTGAAGCAACGCGAACTGCTGCTGCGGTGTGTGTGCGCCCAGGAGAGCTGTAACAAACAGTTTGTATTCGGTACTGAGTAACGAATACTTTGGCTCATGCGAAATACTGAATCGTTACTCATGAATACATTTCGTTACTCGCATCTTCCATATCGATACGAACTTCTCATGAATACATTTCGTTCGTCGAATCAACAGTATACGTACGAACTTACTCATGAATATATTTCGTTAATCGCATCTACCGTATTTATACCAACACTGTAACGAAAACCAATAAGGAGAATGTATATATTCTGTGATACTGTTTATTAGGAGATCAGTAATTTATATAAACATCTTGTGACGTATATTATGTGCATAATGCGTAGTTGTACCATTTTAGATGAAAATTTTTCTTTTTAAACGTTTTGGATTATACTTTTCAGCCTGTACTTGCAGGTTAAACTTCGATGATATGACGTCCGGTTTTAACGCGAACATACGTTTTATTGTAGTTTTTATATGTAAAGGTTTCATTTTAATAGTTAATTCAAAAAATGTTCAAATGTTTGTCAAGCTTATGGGACTTAACTAAGGGGTCATCAGTCCCCAAAACTTACAAACTACTTATGAACTAGGATGGCACAAATATCCATGCCCGAGTGGGGATTCGAACCCCCGACCGTAGTGGCCGTGCTGACCGTGACTGGAGCGCCTCAGTCACCTCGGCCACCGCGGCCGGCAATAGTTAATTGATTTGGTCTGCCACGTTTTGTAAAAGGTACTCAACTGTTATCATCCACAAGTTCTCAATCATGACGGTATTATCTTAATTGTGAATGCCACATAATTCAGAACAACTGTCCCACTACTCTCCAATGTAGTGTGGTTTTTATTTATTTGACCTAACTGCGGTGTTATCAGTCCCCAACCAATCGTGAACTAACTTATACTAAAGACAGCACAAACATCCATACCCGAGGGAGGATTCGAATCTCCCAAGCGGGAGGCCGCGCGATCGCTAACGTGACGCTCCAGACCGCTCGGCTACTCCCGCGCGGCGTATTGCTACTACTATGATCGATCATACTAACATTCGTCACAGAATATTCCTATTGATTCTAACGTTCCAAACCTCTAAGTAAAGTGCGGGATCAGTAGTTAAAATGGAGGTCGCGGGTGGGTCTCGCTAATTTTGATCAATGTCTATGACAGTTGCATTTTAATCACGAGGGAAATGGACTCTACTGCTCCTTTCCTCTGTAGTATAACTGCCTCAAAAAGCCGCCATACAGTATCTATGTTGCAAATTTAAATGTCAAAGTAGAATTAACAGTGAGAATTGACATTTTTTCACGATTTCAAAGACAGTGTAGCGACCCTATTTCTGGGTGGCACTTGTAACAAGAATAACGATACGTTTTTAATGAGTACTGTTTCTTTTAGTAACGGATACACGTTTTCGTTACTCTCGCAGCTCTAGCGTCCAGTGAGGTCTCGGCATGGTCGCACGCTTGCAGTGCGTCTCCTGCTAACTATAACATAGGATTTGGCCAGTGTACCGTCATGCCCACCCTTCACGTCTTGTTTAGAAACGGTAAGGTTTCCAGCCTGGTGACAGCGGACGGATTATTCAATGGCCAGTATCAGTGGCGGCGCTAGGTGTCGGCGACGTCGGCGGCCGCCGACGGCACGGCCTCGCGCCTGTGGGGGCCTCGCAAAACATCGTTAATTTTTTATTTTTTATTTTTATTTTTTATTTTTTTTTTTTTTAATTTCATGTTTAACAGCGTTTTCCAACTACTAAGTTATAGCGACGACGTCGCATACGAAATAAATACTGTTCCTAGCCCTGAATACTTGAATGTTTTGCGCTGAACTGTCTGCGCAGTGCTGCATTCCCACGTTCCCAGCGCTGTCGTTTCTCTGTTGCACCGAACCCTGTCGTGGGCTCGCGCCCGGTGGGTGTCCGGTCGAACCTCGGCACATCGCTCGATGGCACAGCGCGACTGGCGGTACAGTCGGGCTCGAATGACCGCTGTACAGAGCGCACAACGGAGCGCAGCTGTCGGGCACAGGGGCCTGACCGGGTAAATAGGCCGCAATGCACGGCTCTGGTTTACAAAAAAGAAATATATATATATATATATATATATATATATATATATATATATCCAAATGTTTGTAAAGCTTCTGGGACTTAACTGTGGGGTCATCAGTCCCTAAACTTACAAACTACTTAGGAACTACCTTACACTAAAGACAGCAGAAACATCCATTCCCGAGGGGCGGATTCGAGCCCCCGACGGGGAACGGCCTCGCGCATCGAAGCATAGCGCCTCAATGCGCTCGGCCGCTCCGCCGCGGTTCTGATTTACAGTACCTATATATTGGTTCAATAAAAGAAAATTTCATTTGAATATGATGAATACATATGAAGAAGCTACATAGCTTTAAAGGGAGAAGTTCATAGCGAAGACGCAGAAGATCGCACAATGCATACTGCAATCTAATATATATGAATCGTGAATTTGCAAAACGACTGAAGTCCACATTTTTATGGTTTTGGGTTATGGGCACAGCAATGTTCCAACACCCAATACACATCGCTTAATACCAAAGAGACTTTAGTCCCAAATTCTATACATTATTTCCAGCAACAGTACATTCATGTTTACCGGCAAAACAGCATTAATCCAGCTGTTAAGTTGTTTTGCTTGTAATTAATGATAATTGTTAACAGGTTCATCTATAGCTTTAAGTTGTTAAACCTTATGTATTACTTTTGTTTGTGTGCAACCAAGTTATGCATTGAGAGAGAGGATTTTCTTACTTTAATATCTGACTACATACAAAATGTATGCTTGACCAAGATACCAGCTCAAGACATGTATTATACATGTATTCTCATCGTAAACTAACAATTCCCGTTTTCTCTGTGCATAACATGACAACTAATTCAGTATCCTTCTACATCTACCACGAGGGACAACCTAACTGCAGTTATCCAACATTCTGAGCTGAACTAGGAGTTAAGAAGTGAAAATATTTGTGATTCCGAATCTAGAGGACATTGTCCATAAAAAAGAGTCATTTACAGAATTAGATCTTGGAATGTGCGTGTTTCCATTAACAGATTCATAGCGTCATAATTTAGCTCAAAATGGTCCCCAACAGAACCTCGAGAAATCTGATTAAAATTACCCCAAAGACGCAAATAAAATACATTTTAATTAATTTTATTTTACTAGAAAATTGAGTAACGGTGAAGAACAACATCACATGTGGTTGGTTTACTCCACATCTCAAGATAAAGTTTATTGTAATTCCATGTAGATTTTTCTCACATTTAGACACAGATGGTAAAAGAAGGCTGTTGTGACTGGAAAGATCTGAATAGGACATTGCAAAGAGAAGAGCATAATCCAAGTCAAGGGCACATAGAGGATATGATTAAATGGATGGAATTATATAAAGGAATCATATATGGGAAAACGGTAGATAAGCAAAACCAGGGACTGATTAGATACCCACAAAGGTATTGGTATAACTTGGTCGAAAGATTGATCAATATTATAAATACTTAGCTTCATACAATCTGGAATTTAGAGGTAATCGAGAATCCCTTACCCTGAATGATACTGGAAACAGTGGAAATTTTATAGAACTATTTACATTGTTATCCAAAAATGATCTAGCACTAAAAGAGCACTTGCAACCCATTTATGAAAAGCAACTTTCTCAGCATTATCTGAGCCACGAGAACCAAAATAAATTAATTTCATCTATGTCAAAATCTGTCTTTAACGAAATTGTAAAAAGAGTCATACAACCAAAATATTATATCTTCATGCTCGATTGTACCAGAGATGTGAGCCCTGTGGAAAAAATGTCAATAATATTAACATTTTGCAAATCCTCAACTGGGGAGATAGAGGAACACGGGTTTCTTGCCATTGCAGAGGCAGTGATATGATAACGGCGCCAGTATAGGTGGCATTAATATAGGTGGCATTAATGAAGGTGTTATAAGCAGAATACTTAATATTAATCCACGAGCATTAGTCACGTAATGCAAATGACATTCTTGGAATTTCCTTCTTATAGATGCAGCTAACTCGTCTACAACAGCTACAACAGTTTTCAACTTCATCAATAAAATTTATGTGCTCTGTACAAGGTCTAAAAAGCGGTGTAAAATTATAGAAACAAAATTAAAATTGACAGTGAAATCTCCGTCTGAAACAAGGTAGGAAAGCAGAATCGGAGCACTAAAAACTATATTATTCCAATATGATGATGTCATCGAAAGCACGAATGATCTGAAAAGTAAAAATTGTGAAACTCTTAGTGACTGTGAAGCAGTCTTGAACGAAATGTTATCTTTTGAGTTTATTATTGCAATATACATATGGTACGCGATTTTACTACATGTAAACAATGTAAATAAACGTTGGCAGTCGGTTCAAGTGAACCTGAGAGTAGATGTTGACTCTTTACGTTCATTTCGTGACTGGATTCGAGAATTCCGTATTACAGGATTTGAAACATGCGATGCAGAAGCTCGATTGTTTGTAGAATAAAGTAGTTGCGAAATTGAGTCTGAGTTAAAAAAGAAAAAGAATAGCATCGAAAAAACGAATGTTCGATTACGAACAACTTTATGAACCATTACAATCTGCTGAAATGCAGTACAGATTTAATTTTTTTAACACAATGATAGATGCTGCAATAGTCGACAGTGAATGTCGATTGAAAGCGCTCGAAGAATAATTTGAGCGATTGGGTTTTACTAGCTCAAAACTCGACATTGTGCTGGCCGCGTTGGAGTAGCTGAGCGGTCTATGGCGCCTCGCTGCGGAACGCGCGGTTGTTAGCCGTCGGAGGTTCGAGTCCTCCCTGGGGCAAGGGTGTGTGTGTGTGTTATCCTTAGGTTAGTTTACCTTAGTTTAAGTAGTTTGTAAGCTACGGACTGATGACCACGCAGTTTGGTCCGATAGATTTACAAATATTTGAACTATTTTTTTGCGTTGCCCGGGTATTTATTTATTTATTTATTTCTGCCATTTTTCGGGTATATATTCATTTTTATAAGGGCTGTATGTCTGTAAAATCTCTTGGGAATCCAAAATTTGGAGCGTGGCGGGGCATTTTTCCATGAACGTTACTGTTTATGTGCTCATATCTCATGAACCACGTGTCGTACTGGGAAAAAATTTAAAAGGTACACTCAACTATATGCGTGCATACTGTCTGTAAATTTCCTGCGGCTACAATTTGTAGTGTAGAAATTATGAATTGTAACGTCATACCGAATGCCGTAGTTTTAGTCCATGAACAGCAGACGTTATTGTTTATGTGCTCATATCTCATGAACTACGTGTTGTACTATGATACAATTTAGAATTTACATACAACTATATGTTTGTATACTGTTTATAAAATATCCAGCGCCTACAATTTTGTAGTGTAAAAATTGTAAATTATAACGTCATACCGAATGCCACGGCTACCGTCCTCATGGATTGAAGCTTACGTGTACAAAATTTCATAAATATTGGAAGAAAACTATAGATTTGTATGCAACGCGGACTCTGCTTTATATATAAAGATATCAATTATTTGAAATCTCTATCCAAGGAGGACCTTCTCAAGCATTGTAATTATTTAGGTATAATACACCGAGAAGGCGAAAGTAATGCCATTACGAGAAACTCCAGCTTTTAAAATCCAATCCACGAGACTCAATCAAAGACGCAAAACAATTTCTTCAGTACATTTTAGAAAACAATTAGGAGAAGTATATCCAAATGTTTACATATCAATCAGAATCATCATCACAGTTCCAATCAGTACAGTTTCGGCCGTGAGAAGCTTCTCTAAATTAAGATTGATTACGAGTTACTTGAGAAAATGATTTAGGTGCTTATCTACAGACGTGATGTACTTTGAGAAAAATCATTATTATGCCAAGGCTGTAAAATATTTTTATTTGTTATATTCTACCGGTTTCGGCAGTTGCTGCCATCAACAGAAAATCAACAAGATATTTTACATCAAAGTCAATAAGGTAACATTTTATTGAATACAGCAACGTCTAATTTACAATAAAATATTGTGATTGTTTCTAATTAACTTTCCATTTTACAACATGCAGTACGTATTCCTTTAATTAATCTGAATCTTTTGTGTCAATAACATTATCTGTACATAATAGTTAAAGATTAATGAAAAGAATATGTAATGCATGATGTAAAATGGAACGGCTTTTAGAAACAATCACAATACTTTATTGTAAATTAGACGTTGCTGAACTCAATAAAAATGTTATCTCATTGGCTTTGATGTAAAATATCTTGTTGATTTCCTGTTTATGGCAGCAACCGCCGAAACCGGTAGACGATAACAAATAAAAATATTTTGCAGCCTTGGCATAAGAATGATTTTTTTCAAAATTACGTGAGAAGCACAATGAGGCACTGCGATATCAGTACTATCAACTGAAGCAAAAATAGCGGCTAGTATTAATTATGATGTGATCTTTAAAAATTCAGTGAGTCGTAAAGCCGAAAAGTTCTCTATTATAATTTATGTTCGTTTGTTGTAATTTTTGTTATTGTACTAATACTTGTATATTATACAAATAAAATTGTTATTGGTGTATAATTCAGCTCATTTTTTTAACATTTTCTTCACTACTGAGAAATGAAAGGGGCCTCGCAAAGACGAATTCGCGACGCCCAGCTTTCGTCTAGCGCCGCCACTGGCCAGTACTGCCTCGGCCGTTGACGCACCAGCACCGCTTCCACATGGCACGGCAAGCAACCTTATTTCTTTACTAAACGTACAACAGGTTTTCTCGTCGAGTACGGTGAAAATCCCACGCGCTTTTTTAAAATAGTGCATTTTCTTATAGGTTACATCTGCCCTCCACCCCCAGTATATTTTTAAAACTATGACTAACGCAACAGCGTTCAAGTTTTATGTTTTTTAACGAAAAGTTAGGAAGCTTTCAATTGTTTCAAATTTTACGTAAATGTTGGGAAGGCTAAATGGCAGACATGTTTTTCTAAGGAATTTTAGTGAGTACTTTTGTACGGTTTATTTAATTTTATTTTACAGTTAGCAATTTTATAGTATATATTCTCTTAACTTCAAAAGACACATTTGTAAGTCTGTTTTATTTATGTAAAATGCAGAGCACCTGATGATGCGTCTATAAGACGCGAAACCGGTCGTGTTTCTTTTTTTCCTTTTTTTAATAATATTAATTGTAGTCGAAGCGAATTTGGTCTCAAAATTACTATTTAGTCTGATCTTTCCGCCTTTGTTTTCCAGAGAGTGCCGCTTCATGTCATACAATAGGTAGATGAGTATCACGCTCAGGTGACGTACTATCCCAATTGCTTCGTTAAGGCCGTTTCACACCGCGGTCACACTATGTCACGTTACGTAACGCGACAGATTTTTCAAAAGAGCTCTTTCCATAGTTTTAAATGCTGTAATTCACACCGACCTCGCAGAACCTCACGGACGTCAAAAACGTCGACAGAGGAATCTGCGGGATCGCTCCGAGAGCGATCCATTCAAAAAATCTGTCGCCGTCTGCAGCCTCGCGCATGCGAACTGGCCTGCTACCCCGCCGCGCGCATGACAACACCTGTCGCGCAGATTCGTGATGTAACTCGTTACAAGACACTGTATTTTTTTAATTTGTTATGGAGCAGTTAATTGAAGCCGTCAGAACGCGTCCACTGCTGTGGAATACAGATTTGGAGTATAGACACAGCACTTTAAAGGACACAGCATGGGGCGAAACAGCAGAGCAACTGAAACAAAATAGAGTAGATATTAATTGTACTAGTCTAAATAAAAACAAATATTTATTACTTTTATAATTATTTAGAGTTTATTTAAAAATTGTTAAAATTTAGATGAATATGTACATTAAGTACGAATGTTACATAGTATTTTAACTTATTACTTTTATAATTATTTAGAGTTTATTTAAAAATTGTTAACATTTAGATGAATCTGTATATTAAGTACGAATGTTACATAGTATTTTAACTTAATAACGGAGAAACACATTGTTTATATGTTTGAAATAAATTTTACCTAAATTAGAAAGCACTTAGAATAAGATTTCAAAAAAGGAAACTGTATAACGCATTAGTAAACTTACCTTAGGCATAGCACCAATGTTTCTCTGCTGGAAATAGATCTGCAGTAGTTAATGTCTTTTTTTACTAATATCGCTACTAATCAATGTTAAGATCTCTTCATACTCAGGTATAGATATCCGAAAGTATGTTGTGAATCTGTCATCATCTAGCCCAAAGTCCTCCATCAGATGATGGTACTCGCCGCACTGTTCCCGTATTTGGTTGATGCAGTGCATCCAGTGCATTCGGTTTGTAACCGAGTACAAAAACATAACTTCCTCTTCACTACTCGAACTACGGTCTCTGTCATCCAACCGAGGCACATTTGTAGTAAACGCGCTATCGCACCATGAACTACTTCCCATGTTACCTGCTTCAACAGAACCGACTGACAGAGCAGAAACGATGCCCCAGTATCACGCGACATCTGTCACGTTACGTAACGTTACAAGGTGTGGCCGCGGTGTGAAACGGCCTTTAGTGGGACTTGAGGTTACCCTGGGCTACTCACACAATACACACAGCTGTAGACGCAGTGTTCACGGATCTGAACGGACTCCATTTCAGCAACTCGTTTAACTTACTACGAATATTCCATTTACTTATCGGAAATTCGTACATAATACTTCAGTTTTGACATAATATCCCTATTATTAATATTCCTTTTTTCGCTATTGACGCGCACCTGCAAGGTCGACACTGTTACATCGCATGTTTTAGTTACTATAAGGAGTGGCTGGATTCCAATACAGACGCCGCTCCATTATTACCTTTTTACCCTCCCACGGTTCGCCTATGTTATAGATGCTAGCATTTTTCAAATTCTTCAGAAATTGTGTAACTGATGCTGGAGATTGATAACAAGCCAGCATTCATCAAGTACGACGTGGTGAATCTCCTGACAACCACATTCAGGCTGCCTGACACACCAACTCCATTCGTTAATCCACCCACAAGTTTTGAAACTGGCCGGCTCTCCTCCCCGTTCTAGGAAGTGGCGTTTCAAAATACGCGGAAAACCTAACGGGTACGTACATTCATTTCTAAAACGTTTACATTATGAGTTGAGAATACCTTTAAAAGTTACTAAAATTCCGCCCCGGCTTCGCAAGGGTAGCTCTAATTACATTATCCAGATTGCGATTTTCCTATCGGTTCTCACCAATAAGACTTGGGTAATACATAACTCAGGGTAGTAAAAGTTTATGGCTCGTTGTCTCTGTACATAGGGGTGAGTTATGTACGTATGTCAGCATCAATGCCGTAAACAGCTACCCAATCTGTTTAATCAAGATCAATAATTAATCAGTAGTTTAGTCAGACTATTAGCCTGCCTATGATGACGTAAAATACATTTAACAAACTTAAATTAAACCTCTGAATGACCAACAAAATGGATCCTAATATAAAGAAGTGATTCACTCACAAAGTAATTCTTTATAAATGGAGTTTATTACTCTTATTAGACATGAAACGCGGAGGTGGTGTTTCTTTATACATCGGTAAATAACTGAATATTTCCCCAGTTATTGTTCATGAGAGACATTATAAATATCACACACACTCCATAGTAAAAGCTCCAAACTGTGACTCGTAAATTAGTGTAGTCCTTTGAACATTTCAGTTACTAATTACTCCGCGATTAAAGTAATTTTTATAAAACACAGTTTGTAATCACACGAGTACACAATTGCTGAATTATCACAGTTCCTCTGCCCTACTACCGTCCGTAGTTTATCACTTTTCATCAGAGACTAAGTTCTTCAGTCACAGTCCCGTAAATTTTCTAAGTCCATACATGCCTATCTCTTCAAATCACAAGTTCGTAAAGCGGCTTCAGACCCAGCGTCACAGCCTTTCACCACCACGTCCAAGCATCCAAGCGTCCAAGCGTTGGAAAGTCTGCTCCCAAAATTGTATCCTCCCGCACATCTTAACGCCTCATTTTTAAACTACAATTTCCCTTCCAGAATATTATACATTTCAATATCACCGAATGAAATGGTTTGACCACCTCCCTACTAATGTTGTTTACATTTAACAAACAAATACATATTTAACAATACTAAAATCGGTTGAGACTGAAGCTCTTTGCTCTGGTAGCTATTAATCATTGTGTCTCACAGTTCAAATAAACTGCTGCCGTCGAAATATAGTTACACAATACTTAATTTATCATGGCTTTTTATGCAAATATATTGACTTCTAGTGCACAAATACTGTTTGTTTATATATATATATATATATTTAATTATCTGCTGCATATCTATTATATTTAATTGGCCATGAAATATTTAAGTGACAGTCTACAACTTAAAAAATGAACGTTACTAATATATATATATATATATATATATATATATATATATATATATATATATATATATATATAATGCCCTTTCCTGAATTCATGTTTTGTTTCTCTGTGGTGGAATCTATGTTCTGACACAAGAATATTACTACCTCAACGAAAAGCAGAACAAGTGAGGAAAACAAAGTATATTGAAACAATAGGGAAATAACGTGGTGCGTCTTTTAAGATAGGTAGCGCGGTGAGATGCTGCTCATGTGCTTCTTAAACTGTTACTGATAAACAATACGTATCAAAAATTGTAATTATAATTCTTTTAATAATATTATTATAGTAGTGAAATTTATCGGCACTTTATCTGTAAGGGATATTGAAAATGTAATTACGGCGATTGATTCTCCAAAGTCTCCTCAATCCATTCATATAATTATATTTTCAGTACGATCATCTCCTGATTTTGAATTCATTTTTAGAATAACGCTTGCGGCTATATTGTATTTCAGTTGCAATCTGGCAGAGCCGCTCTCGCTCAGCCAAGACCGCCGTTTTCTGTTTCCCAGCAGATTAGGAAAACCCTAACAACCTGTATTCCAATCACTAGGTCCAAAGTGTTAGCCGGTCGGCTGGGCAACACAGCAACCTGACAAAACCCGCCTTTCACATGGAAACAATCAGCTTCCCCTTGTATCTATAATGTCACAATGTCTCGCTATGCAAGAAGCAATAGGCAACGGCTAACCCCCACTCCATCCACCTCAGCAGCCTAATAAAGTTTCCATTATTCCGCCAAACACCATCTATAACATCGTCGATTTACAAATTAAAAAAAAAAAAAAAAAATATTACGTAATATCTAGTTGACAGTAAAGACAAAATTAAAATAACAACCAGCTCATATCAGTAGGTACAGATGAAGGCCACTGTAACATTGGCCGAAACGTCGCGTATTAAAGTAATAAATAGCCTTATTACGTCATGACGCGGTACAATAGTCAGAAAATTTTTATGTCATCTGAATCTGGCCGCGGAAGACTACGCAATTATAAAAGCTAAAGTAGCTGGCATTGTGAATAACGGTGTATCAGTACACGAAGGAATCAAAGGAGCGGAGAGAAGACGTGTTGAAAAGCAACGCTGAGAAACCGGCCACCCCACGACGGCAAGTGCGGCAGCAGCCTCGCCACCGCAGCGCAGGCAGCCGGGGCGTCGCTTAACGAAGCCGCATGGGCGCGTGCTCCTGTGCTCCTCGCCACCGCCGCCACCACCCTGCTACTCCGCCTCCTGGCGGCGGATTCTTTCATCCTGCGCCGCCCGCCCGCCTTAATGAGAGCCCCGCTGCAGCCATCCCCTGTCATCTGCATAGCTGATGGAGCCGCCGCTCTCGGCTGCGGGAATATTCTGCCGCGCTCGCACACAGAGGCGCAGGGGGCGTCCCTCGGGAGTCAACCTTACCGCCTGTATTTTTAAAGAACCTGAATTTGTAGCGCTGCCTGGCGACTTGCTTACGCGCTAGTTCCAGCAGGTACTAGCGACGAGACGGAAAGACTGCAGAATCCGGGCTACTAGACTGCTGGCGGTGCCAAGTTCCACTTGGTGGGTGTATAGCTAATGGCTGTTGGGGACAGAAGAGAAAAGCTTCCATGTTTCATATAACTACTAGCCTTTAGTGAAGATATGAAACAGGGGCCGACAGTCAGCAGCGGTGTGACGTCATCCAGGACTGCTCCGAGGCCAACGACAGACAGGCCGCGGCGCGCACGTCATCCGACGTAAGCCAGGCAGTCGTGAGCCGGCGCGATCGCCAGGTGAGTCCCTGCCACCACAGACAAATATATACAGACGGGAAACCTCCGTAAGGGCCCGGTCCTACGCCCAGGGGTTCCAGCAGTTCCGTAAGATGTCCCGTGATGGCGCTGTGGTCAAAAGCAGCTCTTTTAAACTTTCCAGGCAGGCGACAGGTAGCAGCTGTCACCACCACCATCTCCCCTCAAACGCCAGCAAGCTGGACACAGCCATGGCCTCGTGGCAGGCGGCACAAGCTCTCCCCTCAGCCTCCCCTCCACGCTACCCTCTGACGTGCGAGAGGCACCCTAAGCCAGCGATCCGCCTGACACCTGCTGGCATCTTACGGAACTATGAGGGGAGCGTAGGACAGTGGTGTATGGGTGGCTGCTCCTCTGTATATGTTACTCTGTGCTGCCACGTATGAGGCGGTGGACAGTGCCTGGCCTACGGGGCACTGCCTACTTCTTCATAGACCCATCCAGTGAGTTTGCGATGGTGGCCTATCGGTGTGACGTGACACGGAATTGTTGTGAGGCCTTGTATCTAAATTGTATCTGAACGGTGTTGGCTGTGCCCCAGTGGCCGACCAATCAGCTAGCGATCACGCCGGCTCAGGACTGCCTTGCTTACGTCGTTGGCCTCGAGGCTCCTCTGCCAGCTTCAAGGAAGGAGTGTTGACCGTGTGACCTCACGCGTTCTGTACTACCCCCGCGGAGAAATAGAACGCAGCGTGTGGAGAACAGCAGTTTAGGAAAGGTAGGGAACAGATCTGGAGTGAAGAATGCAGTGAGGTCTACGATATTCTTATTTTAAAATATAATGTTTTACGTTCCTGGCCATTGAAATTGCTACACCACGAATATGACGTGCTACAGACGCGAAATTTAACCGACAGGAAGAAGATGCTGTGATATGCATACGATTAGCTTCTCCGAGCAATCACACAAGTCTGGCGCCGGTGGCGACACCTTCTTCGTGCTGACATGGGGAAAGTTTCCAACCGATTTCTCATTCACAAACAGCAGTTGACCGGCATTGCCTGGTGAAACGTTGTTGTGATGCCCCTTCTAAGGAGGAGACATGCATTCCATCACGTTTCCGACTTTGATAAAGGTCGGATTCTAGCCTATCGTGGTGGCGGTTTATCGTATCGAGACATTGCTGCTCGCGTTGGTCGCGATCCAATGACTGTTAGTAGAATATGGAATCAGTGGGTTCAGGAGGTCAATACGGAACGCCGTGCTAGATTCAAAGGCCTCCTATCGTTAGCAGTCGAGATGACAGGCATCTTATCCGCATGGCTGTAACGGATCGTGCTGAGTCAACTGATGGGGACGTTTGCAAGACAACGACCATCTGCACGAACAGTTAGACGACGTTTGCAGCAGCATCGATTATCAGCTCTGAGACCATGGCTGCGTTTACCCTTGACACTGCATCAAAGACAGGAGCGCCTGCGATGCACGAATGGCAAAACGTAATTTTTTCGGATGAATCAAGGTTGTGTTTACAGCATCACGATGGTCGCATCCGTGTTTGGTGACAACGCGGTGAACGCACATTGGAAGCGTCTATTCGTCATCGCCATACTGGCGTATCATCCGGCATGATGGTATGGAGTTCCACTGGTTACACGTCTCGGTCACCTCTTGTTCGCATCGACGGCACTTTGAACAGTGGCCGTCACATTTCAGATGTGTTACGACCCGTGGCTCTTTCCTTCATTCGATCTCTGAGAAACCCTACATTTCAGCAGAATAATCCATTGCTGCATGTTGCAGGTCCTGTACGGGCCTTTCTGGATACGGAAAATGTTCGACAGCTGCCCTGGCCAGCACATTTTCCAGATCTCTGGGATAGTACGTCATAGTGGCCGGGCAACTGGCTCGTCACAATACGCCAGTCACTACTCTTGATGAACTGTGGTATTGTCTTGAAGCTGCAAGGGCATCTGTACCTGTAATCGCCATCCAAGCTCTGTTTGACTAAATGCCCAGCGTATCAAGCCCGTTATTACGGCAGAAGTGGTTTTTCTGGGTAGTGATTTCTCAGGATCTATGCACCCAAATTGCGTGAAAATGTAATCACATGCCAGTTCTAGTATAATATATTTGTCCAATGAATACATCTGCATTTCTTCTTGCTGTAGCTATTTTAACGGTTAAATTACAGACAATTAATTTTGTATCGTTTCTATAACGTGAGAACATTATAATACAACATTGTTATAAAGCAAGGAGAATGGAGCATAATAAAATTTTCCGACAGTTTACATTTCGTTTTTCTTTGGTTAATTGTCAATGTTGGGATGCAATATATGAGTTATTTTTAATCGAACCTGCATGTTAGACGGTGATTTGAAGGTGTTTCGTTATTGGGACTTCACTAATTCCAAAATAGAAAATAATAGTTCACACACATACGTCGAACAGAACATACACAATATCCGTGAAGCAAGGGAATACAGCCTCGAATTTCTGTTTTGACCAAGATTCTTATAAAAATCTGCCAAGCCTTCAGGTTGTTTATATTTGTTCTTGAATAAATCGTCACATTGTAAATTTAACAGTTCCATTAAAAAAACCTGGTAGGGTTATTGTTAACATCTACTAAAGCGGTGTTGCAAGGAGTTGAAACACAATAGACAGTATTTCCACATTTTGAAACCTGGACTCCAACTGTTTACTAAAAGCTTCCAGAATTTGCACGTATTCCTCAGAGAGAGTAACATCAGCAGCTATGGCTTTGTTGGCTATATGCAGAGCTCTTCTGTAGATCAGACGGACAGACTCTACGCTAATCTGACAGCCCTCGCATTATCACGTTCCTTTAATTCATTTTGAAAATTGTATGTGCGCGCATGAAAATTACCCAAAATGCGATGTTTACACGTTTAAATCTTCATATTACCGCAAATATTAGATACAGAAGGCTGTGGATTTTGCTCTTCAGTTGTAGGATTTTTTTATCTTTCCGTTGGTACCATTGTCGTTCAAATACAAGTCGATGATCGATGTAATTATGTCGTTGAAGAACCTCGTATGGACTCATGTACCTAAGAATGTATTTGCTGGCAATAAAACATTGAAATGGGGAGTCTAATTCTGTTCATTCAATGATGGTCATATGGGTAGGCAAAGGTCGCCGAAAGCCTTGGCATAGTTTCTGTTATCAACACCGTCAGAGGTCTTCGGCTTCTGGACAACATACGAATAAATAAGGAACAGTATGCATCTGAATTTATGAAAAAAAGGAAGAAGGTAGCAAGGAGAAGAAAGCATGAAGGTAAAGAAGTAGAAGACTCTTTGATAATACAATAAGAGGTGTCTGTGAATTTTCATGATATATCACTTTAATCGCATTTTCTGTTATTTATCGTTTTTAGTGTTACTAGTAACTTTTTCAAATTTTCAGAAACCCTACATAACAGTTAAAAGTGGCCAAGACCAAATCTGGCTCACTGTCTAAAACCAGGGAAATTTATGTTAAATATTTTTTCAATAAAAATGGCCTTACGGTAAAAAAAATTATAAACATTGTGCCGAAAACAAGAAAACATTGGTTCTAGTTCAAGGAGCTAACAATATATGCTAAAAATTACATATATAACAATTCCAGAGAAAAAAGAAACATAAAGTTAGCAAACTTAACATGGACGAGATAGGGCTTTCCGCCTCCCCTTGATACTTCATGCATGTGCTCGAAGGAAATCTCATACATGTTCTGAAATGCACGTAGTGAATCTTTTCTAACTTAAATGATTTCACTTTGTACCATTTATTAACCCGCGAGAACTCACGCTTTTAAAAGTTACGCAATCGTTGGCGTATATAGCATTTTGCTGACAGTCGAAAACAGTTTGTAATGCACTTACTATATTTTTATAAGTATATCTAGTTGCGTTTATAAGAAAACACACAGATTTGACTATTTAAAATTGGTAAAATGCTGATTGTTTAAAAATTACAGTGAGCAAATGCTCAGGCGCAGCGGAGTGGCAGAGCGCATTTAGGCGCTATGCTCCGATTCGCGATGCCTTTCCCCGTCGAGGGTTCTAATCACCCCTCTGGTATGGATGTTCGTGCTGTCTTTAGTATAAGTTAGTTCATAAGTAGTTTGTAAGATTAGGGACTGATGACCCCGCTGTTCTATAAGCTTAACAAACATTTGAACATTTAAGAACTGAACATTGCAAAGAATTACAAAAAATCGGCAGTGGGAATCGAACCCAGAGCTTTACGATTAGAATTCCAAGCGCTAAGTGCCTATGCTAATTTCACCTGTACCAATTTACCACCTAGGACGAGTTACAATAAAGTGGCAAAACTTATACAGAATTTTGACTATCATCCTGAAATTTCTTTTTCTTCTTACCACTCTTAACGGTTAAGTGCACACATAATTTTTATATTCGCAATATCTATGACAAACCACCGTTCGAATTATGTACGTTACAGCGGCTTTCATGTGTGATTAATATCAGAAATCTGTAACCTCAGTTTCGTGTTAGCGTATTTATACAGGGCGTTACAAAAAGGTACGGCCAACTTTCAGGAAACATTCTCACACACAAAGAAAGAAAATATGTTGTGCGGACATGTGTCCGGTAACGCTTAATTTCCATGTTAGAGCTCATTTTATTATTTCTCTTCAAATCAGATTAATCATGGAATGGAAACACACAGCAACAGAACGTACCAGCGTGACTTCAAACACTTTGTTACAGGAAATGTTCAAAATGTCCTCCCTTAGCGAGGATACATGCATCCACCCTCCGTCCCTTGGAATCCCTGATGCGCTGATGCAGCCCTGGAGAATCGCGTATTGTATCACAGCCGTCCACAAGACGAGCACGAAGAGTCTCTACATTTGGTACCGAGGTTGCGTAGACCAGAGCTTTCAAATGCCCTCGTAAATGAAAGTCAAGAGGGTTGAGGTCAGGAGAGCGTGGAGGCCATGGATTTGGTCCTCCTCTACCAATCCATCGGTCACCGAACCTGTTGTTGAGAAGCGTTCAAAGACGTCGACTGAAATGTGCAGGAGCTCCATCGTGCATGAACCACATGTTGTGTCGTACTTGTAAAGGCACATATTCTAGCAGCACGGCCGCGGTGGAGTAGCCGAGCGGTCTAAAGCGTCTCGCTGCGGAGCGTGCGGTTGCTCGCCGTGGAGGTTCGAGTCCTCCCTGGGGCATGGGTGTGTGTGTGTTTGTCCTTGGGTTAGTTTACCTATGTTTAAGTAGTTTGTATGCTACGGACTGATGACCAAGCAGTTTGGTCCGATAGATTTGCAAACATTTGAACATTTCATTTGAACTAGCAGCACAGGTATGAAACGATAACGTGCCCCAGAGAGCGTAAATGAAAGAACATGAGGCCCAATCAAAACATCACCAACAATTCCTGTCCAAAAGTTCACAGAAAATCTTTGTTGATAACGTGAATCGAGGAAGTACAGTTCATACTAACGAAACAATTGGGTATTTTGACAATTGTCTGCACGAATTATTTCAATGTACATTTAAAGAGAAATAATAAAATGAGCTCTTACTTGGAAATTAAGGGTTTCCGGACACATGTCCTCATAACATATTTTCTTTCTTTGGGTGTAAGAAATGTTTCCTGAAAGTTTAAAAAAATGTTCAAATGTTTGTTAAGCTTATGGGACTTAACTACGGGGTCATCAGTCCCTAAACTTACAAACTACTTATGAACTACTTACAAACTACGACGGCACAAATATCCATGCCCGAGGGGGGATTCGAACCCCCGACCGTAGTGGCCGTGCTGACCGTGACTGGAGCGCCTCAGTCACCTCGGCCACCGCGGCCGGCTCCTGAAAGTTTGTCCGTACCTTTTTGTAACACCCTGTATAATGATGACCACTTCCATTCTTTTCGAAAAGATTTTATTCCAGCACAATTTGCCTTCGGGAGTAGTAAAGGAAATAGTGACTTAGTTAATTGCCGGTGACTAGTTGCATAAACTTAACACTGCATTTTGCAGAGTTTGCAACTTCCATCAACGTCGACAGATGCCAGCGGCGAAATCTGGCGCTGACGGGCCCTGCAGTACCCCGCGCGGCGTGCTGACGAAGTTATCAGCTAATCGAAGGGAACAGCGCCGGCGTTCTCGCGCGCTGCAGGTGACGGGCCGGCCGTGACGTCAGAGCACCTGGGGTGGGCGTTCGGCCGCAATCGATACGGCCTGCCGATTACTAAATAACCTCCCAATTAGGGGCGCCCGCGGCCGACAATCCGATACCGCCGCTGCCTCCCGCAGTGCCCAATATACGGCGACCGGCCCAAACGGTCCTGCACTCCCGTGACCGACATCCAGGACACGTAGCCAGGGCTCCGGAGCCGCCACCCCTTAGGGCTTAAGATGTCAGTCGTGTGGAAAGGGCCTCCGTTTGAATAGCCCAAGACACTGGTATGGGAATCAGTGGTGTCTCGTGAACACATCTGTTGGGCGTTTTGCGTGTGTCGTTGAATAAAGGGGTGGGGGGAGTGGGAGGGGGAGGGAAAACGGGGCAGGGAGGTCGCTTTACGGTAAATGTTCCGGATTGTGTACATCGACATCGTTGCCAAGATAGCGTACGGCATGGGGCGAATGGCACCACCTGCTGATTTGCGAACGTGTGTGGGCGTAGATTCACGGGCAACCGAACAGTAAGTAATAAGGGTGGTGCAAATATTTGTTATGAACGATAGGCCTATATCATTATATATATTGAATACTGCTCACCGGTGTAGGATCCGTACCAGGTGGGGTTCATAGAGGAAGTAGAAAAGATCCAACGGAGAGCAGCACGCATCGTTACAGGATCATTTGGTAATCGAGAAAGCGTTACGGGAATGATCGATAAACTCCAGTGAAAGACTCTGCAGGAGAGGCGCTCTGTCGCTCGGTACGGGCTGTTGTCTAAGAGAACATACCTTTACCGAGGAGTCTAGCAGTATATTGCTCTCTCCTACTTACTCTCGAAGAGATCATGAAGATAAAATCAGCGAGATTAGAGCCCACACAGAGGCATACCGACAATCTTTCTTTCCGCGAAAAATACGTGACGAATGGGAGGGAGAACCGATAGTGGTACACAAGGTACCCTCCGCCATACACCACCGGGTGGCTTGCGGAGTATGGATGTAGATGTAGATATATACAAGTCACAGACGTCACTTCTGACCCTGCAGTTGTTATTCTTTCATATTCACAGAATATATAACATCAACAAAGCTGAAAATGGGTACCCAGCCAGGACTCGAATCTGGGTCTACCGCTTTCTAGGCTGTTACTCTGACCACTACACCACTGTCGAAATACTGATACCCCCCCCCCCCTGCATGAACTACCTAAGCACGCCTCTCATCAGATACAAATTCCCAGCTTTACTCTGCCCACTCTGCCCACCTGTCCCGGTTTAGTTTTGTTTGCGTTGTGTGTGCCATTTTGTTGTTTTAAGCTTTGTGAATATTGCATTCTTTTTGCTATTGTGCTAGTGTACCCTTGACGCTGTCAGCTATCATATTTGACTATGACAAGAGCAAAAGGAGTTTTCAAGAAAGTAAAAAACGAAGGTAATCGGTACTACAGAACTTATTCTCGTGTACGAGAGGTTGGAAGTGAGGTTATGAATGAAGGATCATGCAGTACAGAAACTACAGCTCTACTCACTGCTATACCCTCAAGTTCCTCTTCCAAAAAGAAACTTGCGTAATTTGGTGAAATGTACTCAAATAAGAGAAAAGTTAATGATAGAAACATCCAGATGTATTGAAGAAATGTCTAACAGGGAATACACAAAACGTGAATGAGGAGTAAGTACTCAAAGCATGTATAAGTAGCCCACAAAAGTTTCATAACGCTGCATGAAGTAGTTATTGACAACTTGGGTAATTAGCGGGATAAGCTGGCCATTCATACTCCCACGAACGAAGTAAAGGGACAATAGTTATTACAGTCAACTTTTCTCCCTTATACATGGCGCTCCTCCCGCAAATTCTGTGAACTGGTCACTCTGCAGTTCGCTTAAATGACATAGCAATGGCGCCCATATAATATTTTATGGGGGATGCTATCAATTTTCACTATAAGTAAGTGATGAAAAGCTAATGTCTTACTACACTTTCACTGTCAATATTAAGTGTTTAAACGGCTTAGTTGGTCGCATAAGCAATAATACACTAGCGCGCAACTTTGAAAGAACAATCAAACGCAAAGCATTGGAAACCGAATCAACACCTTGGCAGGCGGAAGGCGAGGGGACGACAGGTAGCGCGCATGCGCAATGGCAGTGGTTATAGCTGCCAGGACGTTGGAAGCAGATTGAACGGCTTGGCGGTTGGCTGGCAGTAGCAGACGGGCCAAGCGACTCCGGACAGGGCGGAGGATGACTGTAGTATATGGAGCAGAAGAATGAAATTAACAATGAACGGAAATCACGCTATAACAAAATACTATGTATAATCAGATGAAAATAATCTATTATTTTTCATTCGATATGAACAGGGTGTTGACACATAACTTGCACACCTTGACAAAACGTCACTGATAGGCATGCGTATGCAAACCATCGCCCCCTAATATTCTCGCAGCCTTCCCGCTTCGCTCAGGTATGCGAGTAATACAGTGTACAACACTGAATGTACGCCTTGACCGCTGTGGCGCTAGTAGCGTGCAACAGATCCGCGCTTGGCGAACATTGTAATCAACAATATAAACTGAGTTACATGTTCAACATGTAGAAACATTTCAGGGCGTTGGAATAAATTCAACGGCGAAATTGAAAATTTGTTCCGGATCGCGATCGCGGATCGTGGCCTTAACCAATTAGGCTATCAAGGCAAGCTTTCCTTCCACCCAAAATGCCGACATGAACCCTCTCCCCCAGTGCTTCAAGTGCCAGGGGGTGGGCCATGTGGCCAAGTACTGCCGCAACGCAGCGCGGTGCGTCAAATGCTCTGGTGAGCATGACTCACGAGACTGCGTGCGCGGCAGAGAAGAGACGCCGACTTACGCCCGTTGTGGCGGTCCTCACGTTGCCAACTGGCGAGGCTGCCCGGCTTTTTCAAGCCGAATCCAAACTGGTGGTGGCGTGGCGGCCGCTGCGGCGGCGCCGCAACGTCGGCGGAGACGGCGCGGCTGCCGCGCTCCCTGCCCGCGACCGGCCGGAAAACCCCGCCAACGGCGGCGCGGACCGGCCGAGAGCGGAAAGGGGGTCGGCACCATCCGCCCCAAAGAAGACGACGCGGCCCGGGGACGACCTGCGTGTTGCCGCGGAAGAGGATACAGCGGCATTCAAAGCCGCCATGGCAGCAGAGAGGGTGGCCTTCCAGGCCCAACTTGCTGCGGAGAGGGACGAGGTCTGCCGACAGATCCGGCAGCTGCACGCCGAACTGACGCGCGACCTTTACGATGACGACGCTGAGGACGCTACAGAGCCCGCCCCTGCGGCGTAGAGCTCTGAGGCGACCACAGCTACGACGACCGGCGCTCCTGTGGTTGTACAACCGCAGTCGACAGCTGCCCAGCTGATCACGCTTGCCCATGAGCGGGCGATCCAAGAAGAACTTCAAGTACTGAAGGCCAAACTGGAGGGGCAATCACTGGAGAAGGCGCTGAAGGAATCGTGCGCCACCCAGTGATGTTGCGGCCCCGACGACCGGCGGCAGGAACCTCTCCGCGCAGTCATTTGCGCGCAGAGGTACCGCGACGAAGAACGCCACCGCCGGCCCTAAGCGGGAAATCCGGGTTAGAATCTTGGTGAAGCACACATTTTCATCTTCCCCTTTGAATTTATTTCAAAGCTCTGAAACTTTCGACATGTTTCAATATTTCGAATTCGTAAATTTACTGCCGTGGTATTTTTCGCTGTTAGACCCCAGCTATGGCCGGCCGCGGTGGCCGAAGGGACTGAGGCGCTTCAGTCACGGCTGCATGGCCATTGCGGTCGGGGATTCGAATCCCCCTCGGGCATGGATATTTGTGCCGTCCTTAGTCTTAGTTAGTTCATAAGTAGTTTGTAAGTTTAGGGGCTGATAACCCCGTAGTTAATTCCCATAGACTTTACAAACATTTGAACATTTGATTTAGACCCCAGCTGGGGAAGAGTTCGACTTGTCTGATGCAAGTCTTTAAATGCGCGTCGATCCTGATGAAATGATGATCACGACACAACACCCAGTCCCCGAGTAGAGAAAATCTCCAGCCCGACCGGGAATCGAACCCGGGTCCTCTCCTGGCATTGGGTCATTAGATGAAGTTTTCGGGAATTTATGCTGGTACGACTATAGTAGGCGGGCCGTGAGGAGGCCTAAGCACAGTCCTCAGTTGGTCATTCTAGACGTCGGAGCTATGTCGGTCGGTGCCGTGATTGTTCATTGATGTGAAACGTGTTGAACTTAGCAGCAGAAAGGTTCGCATGTAATTTATAAATGTTTCAGCAAGTGTTTGGACAGTTTGCCTGGACATAGAACTATTCCCATGATTTGTGACTTAGCTTTGGGGACTTGCCTGCGAATTCTTAGTTAGTTATTGCACGGTAATGTGGACTAAGAACTTTACAATGGAACATTGTGGAAGATTAACCAAATGCTTGAATTTCATATAGGTACTTTGTTTTTTTCTATGTTGGGGGCTAGAGCTAATTTTACTTACGAGATGTAGTGGCTTTAATGCTTCTACCCTTTGAAGTTTGTTAAAAATGGGAAATAAACGGTATTAGCCAAATTTCATATTTCATGTTATAGCTCCTCACTAACATACAGTCGCCCTAATTGAAATTCCTGGCATCGAATTACTACTAACTTTATTTTTAGAGTAATGAGTACGTGGATGGAGTGGAAAATAGCACGCAGCCGCAGCGAACAAGACGAATCAATTTACGTCACAACCTACGACAAGTCGAGTATTTGTCCATACGTCACAACGTTAAATGCTAAGCTTCTTTGAAATGGAAATGAATAGTGGCGCCGATATAGTTGATCCACAAGAAGACTTCAACTCTCCGTACTTTCGTCCTCAGTGTGTTGCTATTATGAATTTCAAATGTTTGTAAATCTATCGGACCAAACTGCGTGGTCATCAGTCCGTAGCTTACAAACTACTTAAACTAAGCTAAACTAACCTAAGGACAACAAACACACCCATGCCCCAGGGAGGACTCGAACCTCCACGGCGAGCAACCGCGCGCTCCGCAGCGAGACGCTTTAGACCGCTCGGCTACTCCACCGCGGCTGTTGCTATTATGAGGCAGCCAAACACTGACATCAATATGACCACGAGATTGGGGAACGTTCGTAACACGAGTTCCTACAACCCCACATGACGCCGCGCATTACGAACTTTACCACGGAAACAAGTCTACATCTACATTCTCTGCAAACCACGTAAGGTGCATAGCGGGGGTACACTGTACAACTACTAGGTATTTCCTTTCATATTGCTATTCCACGTCGAAAGTTAGTATAATAGTGCGCATGCAGCATGTAGATCGGTTGGTTGGTGGGACAAGGAGAACAAATAATTAAGGTCATCAGTCCCGCGCGGGGAAGGGGAAGGATAGGCAAGGAGGCAAAGGGAAAGGAAATGCAGTCTATGGACGAAAGAAGGATGAAACACTATATTAGCTCGGGGCCCCGTGCTCGCCACGCACGTACCCACGAAAGAACCGTGAGCCTCATGGGAGCGAATGTAGGTAATTTTCACTCTATGCGGAACCGTGCCTCAACGCTTAACTCAGTATTGACAGAAGTTTTTGCGGGCTGCAATGGATCTTTCAAGTTTTAATGGACGAAGCCTTGACTTTATCAGCCGGTACTGGGAGCCATTGGAGGGGCGTGGCCATTAGGGTCCATTGATCGCCCACAGAGTAGACTAAAGATAAAGCAGTCGTTCGCAAAACCTTGGATCGGTCCCCCTTCCCAGATTGATCCATCTAAGAGTTGTAGGATGTTGATCCTCGTCTTTACCTTGGCTGCTCTCTTCTGGAGGTTGTTCTTGAATTTGAGAGATATATCCACTGTAACTCCCAGGTACTTTGGATGTTCATTATTTTTAGCTCAGCACCGTCGAACCAGACTAAGTTTGTAGTTAGCCATCCTGTTATTAAGGTGAAAACATGTTACTTCTGTCTTGTTTTCGTTTGGTTTTAGTTCCGACAGAGAAATAATTATTAAGGATTAATAAGTCAAATGTTAAAGTGGATTCTGGCGAGTGAACGTCTGTATGCTTAGGTCAATGGCAATTACGTCTGCATATACGGACTTTCAGGACTGTATTGCGGGAATGACTGTAATCATTGAAAAGTATGGGATCAATTACCGAACCCCATGGGAGGCCATCATAAAGATCTCTAAAGCCTCTGTCCTTTTTCCACAAGAAGACCTTAAGCAGACAATTACTGAACATAGACTCGGGGAGCCGTAATAAAGGATAAGGAATGAGGACATAGAATTCACTAAAAGACCTTTTCTTCAAACGGTGTCATAGGCAGAAGAGAGATCTACGAAATCAGCTGAAGTTGTGAGTTACTAGAATGAAATTTTCACTCCGGAGCGGAGTGTGCGCTGATATGAAGCCGGCCGCGGTGGCCGAGGAGACTAAGGCGCTCCAGTCACGGTCTGCACGGCCACTACGGTCGGGGGTTCGAATCCCCCCTCGGGAGTGGATATTTGTGCCGTCCTAGTTCGTAAGTAGGTCATAAGTAGTTTGTAAGTTTAGCGACTGATGACTACATAGTTAAGTCCCATTGACTATACAAACATTTGAACATTTGCTGATATGAATCTTATTGGCAAATTAAATTTGTGTGCCAGAACCGGGACTCGAATCTGCGACCATTGCCTTTCGCGGGCAAGCGCTCTACCAATGAGTTTTCCCGACACGACTCACGGACCATCCTCATAACATAAAAAATAATAATAATAGTAAATAAAAAATAAAAAAATGCGTAAAATTACAAGACCGTTCCTCCTAGCTGTTGTCATTGTGGTGTTCAGTACGAAGAGTGGTTTGATGCAGCTCCCCAACCTACTATATCCTGAGCAAGCCTCTTCATCTTCTCATAATACATGCAACCTACAACCATTTTAATTTGCTTACTACATTCATCTCTTGGGCTCCCTCTATGATTTTTACTCCACCCACTTCCCTCCAACGCTAAATTCACAATTCCTTAATGTCTAAGAATGTATTCTACCAATCGATCCCTTCTTTTAGTCAAGGTATGCCAGAAATTCCTTTTCTTCTCAATTCTGATCAGTAACTCTTCATTAGTTACACGATCCACCCACCTAATATACAGCATTCTTCTGTAACACCACATTTGAAAATCCACTATCCTCTTCCTACCCGCACTGCTTATCGTCCATATTTCACTATCATACAAGGCAACACTCCACACAAATGCCTTCACAAAGGACTTCCTTATGCTGAAATTAATATTCGATGTTAACAAATTTCTCTTTTTCAAAACGCTTTTCTTCCCATTACCATTCTGCATTTTATATCCTCTGTACTGCGACATCATACGTTATTTTACTGCCCAAGTAACAAAACTCATTTACCACCTCTATTGATTCGTTACCTAATCTAATTCCTTAAGCATCGCCTGAGTTTCTAAGACTGAATTCCATTAGCCTTGTTTTGCTCTTGTAAATGTTCATCTTATATGCTCCTTTCAACACACTGTCCATTCCGTTCAATTGCTCCTCCATATTCTTTCCTGTCTCTCACAGAATTACAATATCATCGGCAAAATGCAAGGTTTTTATTTCTTCACCCTGAACTTTAATTCCTTTTCCAGTTTTCTTCTTGCTTTCCTTTAGAGCTTGCTCAATGTACAAATTGGAGAAAATCTACATCCCTGTCTTACACCCTTCCCAACCTTTGCTTCCCTTCATGCCCTTCAACACTGATAACTGCTGTCTGGGTTTTGAACAAGTTGTAAATAACCATCCGTTCCCTATATTTTACTCCTGCTGATTTCAAAATTTGAAATAGTGTATTCCAATCAACATTGTCAAAAGCTATGTCCAAATCTACAACAGCTAGAAATGTACGATTGCCTTTCCTTAATCTATCTTCTAAGATGAGCCGTAAAGTGAGGTTTGCGTCCCTTACTCCTACATTTCCCCTGATTCCAAACTGGTCTTTTCCAAGATCGGCTTCTACTAGCTTTTCCATCCTTACGTAAATATTTCGTGTTAAAATTTTCCAACGATGACTTATGAAACTGATGGTTCTCTAATTTTCACACATCTCTGCACCTGCTTTCTTTGGAATGGGTATTATTAAATTTTTCTTAATGTCTGAGGTATTTCTCCTGTCTCATAGACCTTACGCACCAGGTGAAATAGATTTGTCGTGGCTGGCTCTCCCAGAGACCTCAGTAGTTCTGAGGGAATGTCGTCGCTGGCCGGTGGCCGAGATGACTGAGGCGCTCCAGTCACGGTCAGCACGGCCACTGCGGTCAGGGTTCGAATCCCCCCACGGGCATGGATATTTGTGCCGTCCTAGTTCGTAAGTAGTTCATAAGTAGTTTGTAAGCTTAGGGACTGATGACCTCGTAGTTAACATTTGAACATTTGGAATGTCGTCCACTCCAGGTCTTTCAGTACTCTATCAAATACTTCTCTCAGTGTAGTATCTCCTATTTCGTCTAAATCCTCTTCCATTCCAACATTTCCTTTTTAGAGCCCCTCTATATACTCTTTCCACCTTTCAGCTTTCCCTAATTAGCTGAGAACTGGTTTTCCATCTGAGTTCTTTATACTCGTACAGCTGATTTTCGTGTCTCAAAATGTTTGTTTTATTTTCCTGTAGGCGATGCCTATTTTTCCCCTATTTATACATTCTTCTATAGTCCGTTCACCGAGAGCTGGGACGAAACGTAAACAGTGTCACGTGAGCGACTACGATCGTGTCCAGAGAAAGCATTCAGTGTTCACGTGATACGAAGAAGTGTACAAAATCCTTGGCGCAAGCTGGCTGCCGAGCTGGCGTCATAGTGGACCATGAGAAACCTGGACAACAATGTAACGAAATAAAGTACGACATGGAAGATTCAAAGCCAGTTACAATAATGTTAAAAGTATGATGAAACTCATTCTGTCAAAACAGATTTGTTTTCATACAGGTTGCTTACCAAACGCTCCATTCATACACAATTTTTAATAATATTCCACTAATAATAACGGCGAAGCAAGCTTCATTCTGTCAAACGTGAACTGTTTTCATTGAGTTTTATACCAAGCCGCTCCTGTCTCTCTCCTCTACAATTTACACAATTCACTTTCAACCAAAAATACGGCACGGAGGACGCACTTTTTCCAAACTTCTGCAATCACTGTTTCTACTGTTTCTTCTTGCAGTTCTTTCACTTCCGGCATTTTGTATGTTTTGTCTTTCGTTGTAACATAGCCTTTGATTCTGGCCCGCACTTAGTCGATGGCGTTTAATTCACAGCGGTGCGGAGGAATTCTAAGAACAGTTTTCCGTGCATTATTCGCCATTTCATCTATTGCGTGTTCGTTGTGCACTGTTCTGTAATTTTGAAACATATCTAAAAGTAATTTTTTCATCATACCGTCTTCAAAATCGAGGTTTTTAGATTTTAACCACTCTGATATTTCGTCCTTATTGGAATTTTCTACGATAATGGTGCGGCGCTTTATCAACAACAATAACTGCAAGCCGAGGAAGAACACCTTAGAACCACTTCTCGAAGGTTCATCTAGTCTTTCAAGCGTCTTTAAAGATGAAATCTTCAAATTTTGTATAGCTTATGGCACTTAACTACGGGGTCATCAGTCCCTAAACTTACAGACTACTTATGAACTAGCTAAGACTAAGGACGGCACAAATATCCATGCCCGAGGGGGGATTCGAACCCCCGACCGTAGTGGCCTTGCAGACCGTGACTGGAGCGCCTCAGTCCCCTCGGCCACCGCGGCCGACAAAGATGAAATCGCCGCTGTAGAACACGCACTAACGAGCTCACACCTGCAATTGAGACGGCCACACTGACTGCTCGCCTCCTGCCTTGTACACCCCTCGACGGCAACGCTGTAGTCACGCGCATTGCTGTGTTTGCAGTACGTCTCTCGTTTCGGTGAATGGAGTATACAGACTTGCATTTGCCTTCTAGCGCTGCTGGTTACCTCATTTTTCGTCGTGTAGTGCATGCTGATCAGAGACCTGTTCTTTTGCTTCGCACACACTCGGTGCGTTAGTGTAGACTACGTATGTCGGCAGCCGCTGGCTAGTCAGCGCTGTGTTAATCCGGCGCCCGGCAGCCTGGACTACTGCGCGACGCCGCGCTGATGGACGCGCCCGCGGGGACAGCCCGTGACGTCACGGCTGCAGGCGGCTAAATACGTGATGACGTCATCAATAATTGTTGCGCCGCCCTTGTCGGCCGCGGCCGGCTGCCCCGCCGCCCTACGTCACCGCCGCCACCCCCGCAGCCGCGCTCGCCTACACCCCGTGTTCGCGAAGCCACTTTCGCCCTCTGACGTGTTACGGCATCCGTCAAAGACCTCAGTTCGGAAACAGCTATCTGCGTGGTTGTGTGTGTGTGTGTGTGTGTGTGTGTGTGTATGCTTGCGTATGTCAAGAGTTTCTACTGCAGAAATAGTGATACGGACTTCTGCGGTACGACCCCTAATGCTAGTCTGCCCAGTGCAAGAATTTTTATCTCTTACTAGTCGACCCGGCAATGCTTTGCGATTGCTAATATGTATTTACTCTTGCTTTGAACATCAAATCTGCTAATTTTTATCGCAGTGATCGGAATGATATCGACATCCCAAAGAAAAGAGCTCTTTCAGTTTTTCACAAATTTTTCTATTTTCTGGCCAACTATTCCAAAGTTTTAGTCACTCAAACCTTCCTCTCGCTTTGAATGTCGAATGTGCAAATTTTTTTCGTAATATTATGAATGGTATTGATATTTCATTGAAAATCTCTTACTTTTTCTGAATTTTCCAATTTTCCGGAAAACATTTCCAAATTTTATTTCATAAGAACGTTACTTTTGTTTTGAACGTCAAATATGCAAAATTTTATCGCAATCACACGAATGATATTGCTATCCCATTGAAAAAAGCTCTTTCATTTTCTCGCGAATTTTCCAATTTTCCGGGTAACTTCCCCAAATTTTTAGTTCATAAGAACGTTCAACTTTCGTTGAACGTCAAATGATCAAACTTTTATCGCAATCAATTGAACGGTTCTCAACTTATAGTGTTGAGTAGATTTAGGAACACACTGAGAAAGGAACTTGGTTCGAATTTTGCGAATTTCCTTTTTAACTGTCCCTCTTTTTTATTGAAAACTTTTCCAAGAACATAATGAAAAAACGAAAAAATGAACTACCCGTCATGCAAATAGTCAGTTATAGTGCTGAATTCAATCGAAAACACATTAAATACACACTTTCATTTTTTCTCAAATTTTCCAATTTTTCCGGTAGATTTTACAAAAACTTTATTTCATACAAATCTTGTCCTGCAAGCTGTAATCAAGTGATGCTCTTACAACCATGTGATAATTTATTTTTATTCATAGAAAAACATCACTTTCGGTTTTTCCTAAATTCTCTATATTTTATCACCGTTTAAACCTTCCCTGGACTTACAGGACTATTTCAAGACTAAAATCAGCCAATTCCGTTCAGCAGTTCTCGAGTTTTAGCGAGACTAATGAACAGCATTTCATTTTTCTATATATAGATTAACTGATAATGTTCAAATATTTGTAAACCTAAAAGACCATACTGTTGACTACATCGGTCCTTAGCCTTACAAACGTATGCTCCGGACAGCAATCAACACACACAACCATGCCTGCTATATCTTAACTAAGGAGATAAAAATTAAAAAGTCACTGTCTGATATACACAAGTTGACTTTATTTACAACAACAAGAAAATCTTATTCTTCGCAGAAAAGGTACAAGACTCGAAGACAACGGCAGCCTTACGAGAACGGGCCGGGAAGAGGGAGGCCATCGATGTCTCCCGTTGCGGAAGGTCATGGAGGGTCGACGTGCAGCAGCGGAGTGGCCGAGTTCATTGAGGCGCTATACTCCGATGCGCGAGGCCGTTCCCAGTCGGGGTGTAGTTTATGAGTAGTTTGTAAGTTTAAGGACAGATGACCCCGCAGTTAAGTCCGATAAAGCTAACAAACATTTGAACGTAAACGAAGGCTTCCGCGGTCGTTGTCATTGTTGATAAAACTCTTCTGAGTATTGGCGGTCCAATACACCGAAGAGTTTTATCAACAAACATTTAAACTAATACAAATAAACAATCCCTGAGACGAATTTGCGTCTCGAATATGTGAGAGACAATAATTATAAATCTGAAGAAGTGAATTAAAATTTGTGATGCGGCCGGGAATCAAACTCGGACATCCATGGTTACTAGGCAGACGCCTTCCCGTTAGACCACCACAGCACTAACGATTAAGGCTCCTAGGAATAATCTAAGTACGATTTCCCTCCACGTCACAAAATTTAATTCATCTTCTATGTTCCAAAGATAATTTACTGCCAAGGCTCTACATACAGCGGAATAGCACCTGGGCAATGGATATATTGGAACAATCCTGTTAATTTATAATTATTGTCTTTGACGTATTCGAGACGAAAATCCGTCTCAGGGATTTTTTTATTAAATTGATATCATCTTAACAGGATTGTTCCAATATGTCCATTGCCTAGGTGCTATTCCACTGCATGGAGAGCCTTGGCAGTAGTGGCACTTATCTTTGTAACACAAAAGCTGAATTAAAGTTTGCGACGTGGAGGGAAATCGTACTTAGACTATTCCGAGCCGCCTTAATGGTTAGTGGTGTGGTGGTCTACGGATAAGACGTCTGCCTAGTAAGCCGGCGGCATCACAAATTTTAATTCTATGCTTCAGATTTATAAACATTTTAACATTTGATTTAGGCGTGAGGTCGCAATGCACGAACTCTTCCCAGGCAGTGATTCTCGGAGGAGGTCGGTGGAGAACTGCCGTCGTGTCGCTCGCTTGTGCAGTGGCGGAAACAGCTGAGTTTTCGAATTTCGGTGGAGCTTAAGCTGGTGTGGTACGCCTCCATAATGGCGTGATATCCTGACGTGTTGGTTGTCCCGTCGGTTTGCTGTTTATTTATTTATCCTTGAAGTGCATCCCGCTCCTAATTGAAGTGGAGCAGGTGTGGCCACCTGGTGGCATTCAACCGCTGCACTCTGTGTCCAAGAGCAGGAATGAGAGCATTCGGCGAACAAGCAGCTTTCTGATAGAATAACCGCGCAGCCTGCTGGACTCTTGCTTTGATTTGATTTGATTGATTTGATTCTTTCAGGGAAGCCAAAACAGTCTTGGTCTAACCCGCCACTGCCCGCACCGAAACTAAGTTTATTGTGCAGTATCGCTCCCTGTATGTCTAATAAAGCCAACCAATGCCCTTGAACAGTGTAAGGAGTCCCTTTACCAGTTCTTTATTAGACACAATTTCTTCGGGTCTGGTTGTCCCAAATGTTCTGTGCCCTTTACTCTCCAATGCAATGCATTCGAAGATCAGATGTGATGCAGTTTCATCACCGTCATCACATATCCTACATTTAGAGTCCTCTTCTGTTATTCACATTGTATGTAGGTGTTTTTTGAAATTCCCATGGCCTGTCAGCAATCCAACCATGAGTCTAATCTCTCTCCTGGTCAGACCCAGGATTGCAGAGCTTCTTTTAAAACAAGGCTTTGGCATCATTACCTTGCAATGTTTTTGTTGATGGACTTTGGTCCAATATTCTACGTGCTGTCTTCTGAGCCAGTTACGTAGCTCCAATTTAATCATTGCCTTGGTGATTGTCAGGACAGGTTCCGGGCCAATAAATGGAGCCTCTGCCCCCATCCTGGCTAATCTGTCGGCATGTTCGTTACCACTGATCCCCGAGTGGCCAGGGACCCACAATAGGTTTACTCTATTGCTTTCCCCTAGCTCCACCAGAACCCTGTGACATTCTGCAACAATTTTAGACCTTGTTGTAGGAGCTGCCAGTGATCTCAGGGCTGCCTGGCTGTCTGAATAGATATAGATGCTACAATCTTTGTAGCACCTACGCAAATTCTCCTCCACACATGCCCTGATGGCAGTGATTTCGGCCTGGAATACTGAGGCCAGTTTCCCTAGAGAGATGACGCCCTCCAGTCTTGGCTGCACCCCGGCCGCAACGCCTTGGTCAGTGAACCAGACAATATCCCCCGTACGGTGTCGAACTATTTTCTCCCACTGCTCCCTACTTCCAATTGTTATACTGAAAGGCTTGTTGAAGCAGTATGGGGTTATAATATAGTCGGTTGGCATTTCCCCAACCTTTCCTATATTTACCTCACTCACTATTTTAGTGTGTGATTCTGGATATCCCAAAGAGTTCCAGTTGTTGACAGATTTGAGTCTGTAGGCACCATCTGCCGCCTCCATCTTGACCCAAAGGTGTAATGGGGGGCATATCCAGCATGGTTTCCATCCCAGCAGTTGATGTGCTGCTAATTCCGCCTGTTATGGCTAAGCAGGCTAGTCTCTGTACCTTACCAAGCTCCTTAGCAGCAACCTGCTGTTCTACCTTCTTCCACCACACGACCGCCCCATAGGTGATCCTGGGTCTAATCACTGTGGTGTATATCCAGTGCATACCCTTGGGTCTCAGGCCGCAATTTTTGCCACAAGCTCTCCTGGTACTTACTAAAGTACCTTTTGCCTTGGAGCAAATATTCCTAATGTGACGGGTCCATGTCAGTTTCTCATCTAGAGTAACCCCTAGATATTTCACTGTCCCCTTCACAGGTAGTGCTTCATTGAAAAGCTTTAGATTCCAACTTGAGTGTTGGATATGTTTCCTTGTGAATGGTACAACAACAGTCTTCTTAGGACTAAGCCCCAGATCCTGTTTTCTGCACCAGTCTTACACAATGTCCAAGGCACCTTGTGCCATATTCTTCACTGTGTCAGCAAATTTGCCAAGTATTACTATGACAAGATCGTCTGCGTATCCTTGGCAAAGTACTGCCTAGAGTTTAATTCTCCAATGAGATCATTCACCACTAGATTTCACAATAACAGGGAAAGAACTCCTCCTTGCGGGCAACCTCTAGTGGTGTTGATTACCATTTTTTCATTCATCATGGTAGCCTCTACCTTTCTTCCACTGAGCATGGCCCTAGTCCACCAACATATAGTGGTCCCTAGGTCATGCACCACTGCTGCCCTAACCATGGAATCGAATGTTGCTAAAAGCCCCCTCAATGTCCAGGAAGATACAGAGGGCTATCTCCTGAAAGTGTAGTGCTTTCTCCACCTTCCCAACAAGTTGGTGGAGAGCTGTCTCACATGATTTACCTGGTTGATATGCATGTTGGTTTGAATGTAGAGGAGCCCTACTTAACCTCCTTTCTCCAACATGCACATTAACCAGCTTTTCCAATGTCTTAAGAATGAAGGAGGACAGGCTGATTGGTCTCATATCCTTGGCCTTGGTATTATCAATTCTCCCTGGCTTTGGAATGAAGACAACCTTCACTGCCCTCCAGGCATTGGGAATGATTCCTGCTGTTAGGCTAACCCTGAATAACCTGCATAGGAATCTAATAAGATTTTCTCCCGCTTGTTGCAGGAGAGCTGGATAGATTCCATCGGGGCCAGGTGACTTTAACGGTTGAAATGTTCCCACCGCCTATCGGACCTTACTGAAATCGACACACTCCTTGGCCAGATCCCAGTCCTCTTTTCGAATACCTGAGAACCGTTGTCTCTCAGGAATCACATTCTGGTCTGAGTTATCCCCCAGAGTATATTGAGTATATTGAGGAAAGTGAGTCTTGAGGAGCAGTTCCAGCGTTTCATGTGCTGTCTTTGTATACTCTCCATCCTCCTTCCTCGATGTTCCTCCTGGATTAGTTGGTACCCTAGTGAGGATTTTATGAAGTCTCGCATGAGCAGCCGTGCCCTCCACTTCCTCACAGAATACCTCCAGGATGCCTCCTTTGCCCGTCTGATGGCAAGGTTGTAATTGACAAGGGCCTCACGATATTTTGCCCATTGTTCTTTGCGCCTCGCAAGGTTAAACAGTCTTTGCACCTGTTTCCTTTGCATTTCCAGGTTATTATTTCACCAAGGCACACGCCTATTTGTGCACTTCTTGGTGATTGAGCAGTTGTCCTGGTATGAGGTCACTATAGCAGAGGTTACGGCCGGCCGCGGTGGCCGAGGTGACTGAGGCGCTCCAGTCACGGTCAGCACGGCCACTACGGTCGGGGGTTCGATTCCCCCCTCGGGCATGGATATTTGTGCCGTCCTAGTTCGTAAGTATTTCATAAGTAGTTTGTAAGTTTAGGGACTGATGACCCCGTAGTTAAGTCCCATAAGCTTAACAAACATTTGAACAGAGGTTACGGCCTCTGCTACTTCCTCAAACTCTGCTGGATTCCTTATCGAAGTTTTAATTTCTGATAGGCTGAAGGCAAGGTCTCTCCTATATGTCTTCCAGTCCGTTTACCTGGGATTCCTATAGGTCATGATCTGTCTGGTTCCCATTTCAACCTTGAATTTAATATACATGTGATCTGACGAGGATGGCTCCAGGACCACATGCCCATCATTATGGAACCAAAAGTTATGTCAATTACTTCTTCCCTTCTACTATTCCTGAATGTAGGTTCATCACCCCTATTCAGGATCTCCAAGTTGTTAGATAGGAGAAATTCAAGAAGGTGCTCACCTCTACTGTTGGTGTCCTTGCTGCACCACGATAGATTGTGGGCATTGGCATCACATCCCACCAACAGTTCGTCACCTTGCCGTTGGCAGGCTTCCGTCAGTCTCCTCACTTCCAAAGGAGGAGGAGAGCTGTCTTCGTAAGGAAGGCCAAAACAATTTCCCTCTTGATACCTTCCTCACATTGCTGCATTCTGAAGGTCACCAGGTCCCTGGAACAAAAATCTATCATTGGTATGAAAGGTATTCCATTTCTAACATAAATGCATGTTCTGGAGTTTTTTAGTTTTCTGGCATAAATCAGCTTACCTCCAGTACCACCGAGGCCCGATACTACCCCTTTGTATAAATAGGGTTCTTGTATCAGGGCCACGTCCACCTCCTGTCTCCCCAGGCGACGGCTCAGGGCAGTAGTGGCCCCTTTACTGTGTTGCAGATTTATCTGCAGCACATCCAGTCCCCATCTTGCTGCCATTATTGCCTTTAAGATCTTTGATTACCCTGACGGCGATCTGCGAGAACCCTAAAAACAGTTTCAGGCCTTGCTCGCATTGCCTTCAGGGACTTCTCTCCGACCTCCACCACCAGGGTTCGTCCTTCCGGAACGACCTTTTGGTTAATTACCCTCCACTCCTCTGTCAAGACTTTTGGTTTCTGGACCCTTTTGGGGGTCTTAGGCTCAAGCCCTTTTGATTCCCTCCACTTATGTTTAGGAAGCCATTCTTTTCCTTTCCGTTTGCTTCTGTTCCTTGAGAAGTTTCCTCCTCTGAGCCCCAGACAATGCCTTAATCCTAATCTGGTCCAACTTCTCTGTTACAGTTCCCACTTCTTGCTCACGTCTAGACCCTGACTGAGAAGTAGGAGTGCACTCCATCGGTCCTGATCCCGATGTTTGAGTATCTGAGGTCTCAGACTGCCCCTCGGATTCTTTTAAAATAATTTTTTTTTCGTGTTCATCTTAGTCCCACGAGATTTGGGGATTTATATGGTCCACACCACGATAACCCCGCGCGGTGCAAGGCAACTTACTCAGGGAGGTCGCCCGGTATCCCCGAGGCTCCGTTCGAGACACATCCACCCATGTGCCACGCACCCCTCAGCACGGGTCGCACCACACCTTGGGTTGGGAGGCAGTTTAACGTCGTGCCCGGGACGAACTCTTGCTTTAATTGTAGGTATTTCCGTTACTCGGAGGAGGTTTTCGGTCAGAAAATCGCGTGGTAGATGGAGTGCGAGTCGCAGAATCCTGTTTTGAAGGCCCTGGAGCCTTTGATATGCGTCTACACAGCATTCCCCCAGAATAGAACTGCCGTCGTGTTGCGCTGCGCCCCCACCCCCTAAATAGTTGGCGCGCAGTGATACGAGGCAGCCTCAATACTGGTCTCACGTGAAAAAGCGGAGGAAAATAGTTCGGGTGCAGTGCGATCTGTGGCGGTGCTCGTCGCGTCCTCTGGTGACTCCGGAACCGCCGCTGTCAGACGCCTCGCTGTTATGCATCCGTACCCTCTTGCCCAGCTTGCGGGTTGTCCTGCCCAGGCGGAAGGACCACTCGGCCTATTGAGACCTATGGTGAAATGAAGTACGGGACACCACCCGTCGAAGACCGACCTCGGCTGTTACTGCAGATTATTGATGAAAGCGTCAAAGGAAGAAGAATTTGGAAGGAAAGGACAGTGGCTGCATTAGGGCATTGAAATTAAACAATAGCGACAAGTGAAAGTGTGAGCCGGGCCCGGAATCGAGCCCGGGTCTCCCGCTTCAAGCTAGTGGTTGCCTTAATCGCTTGGCTGCCCGTCCTTGTCGGCCGCCCATCTCAAACTTCCACAAGTCGCACGCTAAGGTTGTAGCGCCCCTATCGTCCATGCCCTCTTACACTCGCCGTTACGGATTCCCGTACGATGTCGGACGTATGACCGCATCTGCGTTGAAGTAAATGAAGCAAACGTCATCTTTCGCGTGTGGTGTCCGAAAGAACACACAACACACCAATATAATAAGTCGCGCAGTTCTGTTGTAAGTTGATACAAGTGCTACGAAAAGGAAAGCACCTGATCCACCGGCTCCAAACGCTCCCAAGAAAGGGATATCACGGGGAAAACGTATGTCACTGCCAGGTTCTTCTTCAGCATTAGATAGTCCTAACAAGAGATTATCCACTTCCACCTCCGATGATATTAGGTACTGGGAATTTAACAAAGTATCGTGAAGTACATAGATTTTTCACTTACCGGCTAGCATATGTTCCCAATGTTCAGGACAAAGTTTTATTCATGGTTACACCTTTGGCAGAAATTCCAGTAGACAGACCATTTTTGTATTTAAATCCAGCAGAATACGATTTATTACCTGATGGTTCTCGTTTTGTGCACTGAAGTGTTAAAGTTATAGCTCATAACCCTCGTATTACATTTGAAACAAATTCTTCTGCTACTCAGTTAGCTACTTTAAATCAGAATAAAAATATGATTACATCAGTTGGTTTGAATCTGAAAATTCCAGGTGTCATGTTGTGCCTACAGCTTTTGGTGCATCAGAACCGATGGTAACATCTAGTATTTCCGTCAAAAGAGATTTTGATTCCATATGGAAAAAATGGTATGTTTTCAATAACTCTGATCACTTTTCTTATGTTACGAATGTCATTAATTTTTAAGTACATACGATTCCATCTTGGGCTACGTGCAGAGCGACCACATTTAAAATGTAAGGAACAGCTTTGGTCGCATGAAATATTTATCTGACTATTGCAAATAGATTTCGGTCAAAGAGTGGTCATATTCAGTGCTAGACATTGAATGTATACAGTTACACTCCGACGTTATAATGCAAAGTGCTAGTCTATGGGGGCCCACAGGGCTCCGTTTCTACCACTGAAGACTCAGTGACCGAAATCATATTCAACAGTCAAATAAAGATTTCATGCGACCAAAGCTGTGTCTTATTTTTTTAATGCTATTAATTTTTGAAATACACAACTTATCGACTTACGATACACGTTTTGAGCTCCATGACGTAATTAAAGAACGTGAAGCTTTTGAAACATTGATCTTTCGCAATGGTAACTGTTGTCAGAGCATAGTGTCTAATCAAAGTTACTTTGTGCGTAATGTAAGGTTTTGTGTTTTGGAACATTGTTTTCCCGGTTTCTTTTCTCTCGATTAGTACGTATCTGCCCATTACGTAATGGGTTAAAGCAGACGGGTGGTTTCGGGCCCTTCAGTATTACTAAACTTTCCATTACGCACAAAGAAACTTTACCAAGCCACACTACTCTGCCAAGCATTTGCGATTACAAACAATGTTTAAAGTGATTCGTGTTTTTATAACTTTTGCAATTGCATAAACATTTTCTACGAAGCTGAAAATAGATCATACCTAATTAGCTTCCCTACTCTCCAGTCCATAAATATGCAGTATATGTTAAACGCGACATCGGCAAGACACAGTGAACACCTTCACTGTGCAATAGCAATGGTGATGCTACTGATAAGAGTTTTCCAAAAATTGATGCATCAAAGAAGGAGTAAATCCTCCAGAATTCGTATCAAGAACTTCTGACAGGAAACAAAACTTAGACGTAGATAAACCCAGAATCATCTAGTCTAAGACTGTATACGAATTAGATTATTTTCAGAGTATGATAAGGCAATAGCTCCAGATCTATGAATCGTAGCACCCAGATCTTTATTTACAAAGGCTCTGTTTTTGGTTTGGTTTGTCTTTGGCGGGAGAAAATTGATCTTTCTACTAGGAATTATTCCAGATATAAGCTTCTGTAAAGCCTCCTTCTCTCCTTTAATGAGTGTTGCTTTACTTCTTTGAGAGGAGTCAGCGTTAGTATATATCAGACAGTTCGAGGTGGCACAGTGGTAAGACACTGGAGTCGCATTCGGGAGGACGGTGGTTCAAATCCACCTCCAGCAATCCAGGTTTAGGTTTTCCGTGATTTTCCTAAATCACTCCAGGCAAATGCATGGAAGGTTCCTTCGAATGGGCACAGCCGATTTCCTCCCACATCCTTCCCCAAAAATACGAGCTTAAGTTCCGTCTCTGATGAGCACGCTGTCGACGGGACGTTAAACCCTAAGCCTCCTCCCTTCCTTTTATTAAGTTGTTAATAACTTTGTTCTTTGGAAAACATCGTGTCGGCTTAGATTGTGTATGTTTTTCTTATACAAGTTTCCTGGCGTGTATGCATCGATCTTGAGTTACGTCTTTGAACGAGCATGGTGCTTATGGATTCGCCGATCTTCTTTCGACATTCCGTGTCACGTTTGATACCTGGGGCGGCTCGCTCTGATGGGGATCTGACGCCGGCTGCGCGAGAAGTGCTAGTTGGGATGCGGCCAGTTACTTGTTTTGTGGCACTGACCGGGTTCGCTCGAGTTACTTTCTAAGCTACATTCGGAAAGCAGGAAGTACTTAAAGCGGGTCGGACACGACCGTTAGTGACCGTGGTGCCCGGGTAGTAAGTGTACTCCATGTGGCCCCCGAGTAATGTTGTGTTTGTGGTCGCTGCGCATTTAGTTGTGTCGCTGTACTGTGAGAGCCGTCGACTATTAGAATTTGATTGCTCCGAGGTAGTACGATGCCGGCGCGCCAAGACGAAGTGTGTAGAGTCCGCGAAGGTACGGTGGAGAATGCGCAGAGACGAGGTTTCGTCCGGAGCGCCGAGCGAGTTCATTCCTTCGTTCGTCAGTCCACTTCCGCCTGCCAACCAGTGTCCTTAATATTGCCTTTATGGCTAAGATTAGAAGTACGGTTTGATCTGAGACTTTGTTCAAAATGTTCAAATATCTGTAAACCTGTGGGACTTAACTACTGTGTTTCAGTCGCTAGGCTTACATACTACTTAATCTAACCGTGCCCGAGAGAGGACTCGAAGATCCGACGGGGACAA
Organism: Locusta migratoria; assembly: GCA_026315105.1. Taxonomy (NCBI): domain Eukaryota; kingdom Metazoa; phylum Arthropoda; class Insecta; order Orthoptera; family Acrididae; genus Locusta; species Locusta migratoria. Next base: position 389,971,228 of record CM048744.1, read on the forward strand.
ACAGCGCGCTCCCGCACCAAGGCACTTCAAAGCGGTCGGCCATTCCACCGCAGTCTCTAATTTGTGAAATCAGAAGTACAAGTAGATATGTTTTAGTATAAAGGAAATTGTCTAGAACATCATTTTGTATCCTTCAAGGGCTTGATATATAATTTAACTCGTCATAGTACTGGGGTGGTACCTGTGAATTTTACTTCTTGCAGGCGTTATTCTCCTGCAGCGCACGACTGTAGCGAGTGTTACTGCGCAATTATCAGCCATAAAGATAACTAAAATGAATGACTAGAAGGAGGCTGAGTTTGTGATCGGTACTTGTGCGCCTCGTTTGCACAGAGTGCCAGACTACAAATCAAAAGGTCACGGGCTCGATCCCCGCCAGGTCCTAGAATTTTTATTTGTCACTTTCCACTTCTTTCACCTCTGGCAGTATTGGTCACGTGAAAAACACCGAGTAGCATCTTGGTTCTGAATCCACGTTAAATTGTAGGTCCCCCTATACCTAGCTGGTTAAGTCAGTTCGAAGAAGGCAACGACATAGCACCTCCAAACACGACCATGCCTAGTAAAGCACTGTGGTGTTAAAACCAATCTTCGGATTGTTGACTGCTTTATCTTTCTAGAATGAATAAGTTCCCAGATCTGAGTCCCGGTTCCGGCACACAATTTTAATCTGCCAGGAAGTTGCTTTGCCTTTACTTGTCTTACATTTGTAAAGTAGTGGTAAATCACATAAAGATGGTGGAAATACGATCGGTTAGTGCAATGGATGCTATGAACCTTCTGACGCCACTGATGAAGTTAGTTTTTGCTGAGGGAGCTCAACAGAAATTAGATGGCGAGAATCTTGATAGCCAGATAGAAGCTTTGAAAGCTTTGCAGCAGACGCAGCCAGCTATACACGAAGTTTCTTACGGTTACGCTCTAAATCTATTGGAGAAACATCTGAACATTGAATTGAACGAGTCATTGCCCGAAATGCAATTAAGTTTAAACTATTAGGGCACTGACTGGAAGTGCCACTGCATTTCAGGATGGAGTCGTTGTAGCCTGTAGGAATCTCTCGGCGAAGTTATATTTAACGTGAAATTCGTAAATATCATCAAACAGTGGTGAATACTGCGCTCGAAATTTCAAAATGGAGTTGAGCTGTTGCCTAGTGTGGAGGATCTGCCGCCAGCAGATACAACTAAACTTGCAGTTCTGTTTCTTTACGCGGTCTATTAAAACGCCGGCAGCGGTGGCCGAGGGGACTGAGGCGCTCCAGTCACGGTGTGCACGGCCACTACGGTCGGGGGTTCGAATCCCCCCTCGGACATGGATATTTGTGCCGTCCTAGTTCGTAAGTAGTTCATAAGTAGTTTGCAAGTTTAGGGACTGATGACCCCGTAGTTAAGTCCCATAAGCTTAACAAACATTTGAACATCTATTAAAACTTTATGTTCCAATACTCACCCTGAGTAACTTAAGCAAAAATCCATCTTTGCATACGTGTGCGTAATACTATGGCTTACTGGGAATGTTTAACGACAGATAAAAGACTCGTGTTTGCGTTAAATTCTTTTCCCTTTTTACACTGTTTTTGCAGCTTTATACGTTGATATTATTTTGCCGTATTTCCAACGCGCTCTCAATCGAACACTGCGGTTGGCGACATAATCTTTTTATCCGACCTCTCTTCCTACACATATAATTGCTTCTCAGATCCGAAAATTCGTCTTTTATTGTGTACCCGTTCAATAATCTGGATTGCTTATAAGAATATCGCAGACGAACAGAAAAACTGGTAGAATCCGACCTCACTGAAGATCAGAAAAAAAAACTTAGCAAATGAATTGCCGACGTTTCGAGCACTCTGCAGTGGTAGCGAAACATGTATACCAAGAAGGCAACCATGAAATTAAATTTAATGAGACTAGTGTCATCTCAAAAACTTCGCACTATCATGCGCGCACATATAGAGAATCAATCGAGATCTATAAACATCGCAATAATTTTAACAGGAAATAGGAATGGAATGACAATCGAGTCTTCTCTGCTAAGAATGTTGGTAATACCAGAGATAGTGTCGTAGCCGACGTCACGTAACGTCTTGTGGTGCCCTCTGCATCGCCTATATATACGGCGCTCCTTGAAGTTCTCATCGCAGTTCGCCACTCTACCTCTGAAGATGTCCTCCGCAGCCGAAGATGAAACGTAAGGGGAAAGTTTTACAAAAAAAAAAAATAAAATAAAATAAAAAAAATAAATAAAAATAAAAAACGGCTTATGAGCCCGGAATTTTTAAATGAACATTTATAATTATTGAGTTTGCATGTGGTGTTTTTCTGGTGACGGGAAATGGACACAGTCCGGCCGGTAAATGTAACGGTACCGCAGTGGAGGCTCTTGTTGACCGAGCAGAACAAGATCGCGGGTAAATGAGCGGCCGAGGTTGCGAGCGTGTTTGTTCAAAACCTACCAGGAGACGATGCGATTGGCGTGTGATTTCAACCGTCAAACGTTCGAATGTTACGAGAATGTTCCAGACGATTCTAGAAGCTTCTCTTTGGCTGGAAAGATGCTCGACTGATATAAGATGGTGGGGACATCAGATTCGCAACTGAAGCCATTATAGTTTCTGATGTGAGCGGCGCGTGTCATATGGCTTGCCACAAAGTTGGTCTTCGGACTAGACTTGCTGCGGTCCTGGTGAGTGGACTCTGGGGACGGGTTGCAGGAAGTGTGTTCTGCGACTAGGCTCACACTATTTGCGAAGTGTTGATGACATTTTCTGAAAAGTTCAGATTTATTTCTCTGTTACCAAAAGCACAAATAATTACATCATCACATTGCACTTGCATTTAGAAGTACTCATTTACGAGCGTACAATAGAGTTTCTCTTCTGCTCCTGGTCAGTGTGGCAAGCAGTTTGTAGGAATCTTCGATTCGTTTTCGCTATTTTAGTCACATCAACGTACGAGTTTCTCGGACGAAATAATTCGATTACTGTGTAGCCATCGTATCACAAGGTGAACACCAAGTATGGCACCAACGGATTTTGATGGGTCGCAGGTATGTTGTGAGGGAATTCCTCCAGACTATCAACCTAAAAGGATTTATTCCAATAGGCCTTGATTTCTAAGAAAATCGAGATCAAATTCGCAGCAAATTACCACGCGTAACGTATCTACTTACACATGGCGGTTACCACTCAGCGAGAGAGCGTGGTGTAATCGGCAAGGTGCAGGAGACCTGGGTTCGTTACCTAGCGGCATAACAATTTTTAAGAACTGTAATTGTTACTTTTTATATTAAAAAATAATTAAGCAAAGAAAAAGATATGAAAAAATGAAAAACAAAAATAATGAAAAGTCAAACGATTAAAAAAAAAACCAAGAAAATTAAAAAGATAAAAAATCGTCCCCTTCGGATCATTTATTTTTCACTTTTCTTCATTTCTCTTCTTTTATTGTGCATAATTATATGCCTTTATACCCACTCCTATGTTACAACTTGAGTAAACAGTCAGGATAATAGCAAATAACACAGTAGCAACTGATTATTTTACTTATTGCGCAGTGTTATTTACTCACTGTCGCCATCGTGACTATCTCTAACACCTCTACAATATTCTGGGTGATAATTGTCATAGAAGCACCGAAAACACAGAACTTTGTAGCACCACGCGTATCTAATAAATGCTACCGTTTCACCGGCGCAAGGTGTTTTCATCAGCGATCCTGGAAAACACTGGTCGTTCACATTCAAAAACAATGTTCGGTCGTCAATTAATTGCGGCCGCGGTGGAGTAGCCGAGCGGTTTAAAGAGTCTCGCTGCGGAGCGAGCGGTTGCTCGCCGTGGAGGTTCGAGTCCTCCCTGGGGCATGGGTGTGTGTGTTGTCCTTATGATAGTTTACCTAGGCTTAAGTAGTTTATAAGCTACGGAATGATGACCACGCAGTTTGGTCCGATAGATTTACAAATATCTGAACATCTTAATTAATTGCGACGCAAACCAGGCATATTTAACCATTGGAACGGAGACTGGTGCGCTGAACTGATGCAAGAATAATGAATGTATTCGAATCGAGTCTTCTCGTGAAGCGATTTCGCGATTAGCTGTTAATAATTCATTATTTTTGTTTTCCTTTCTTTCTCTTTGCCTAATTATTTTTTAATTTTTTTTAAATATAAAAAGTAGCAATTACAATTTTTAAAAATTGTTTTGACACTAGGTATCGAACCCGGGTCTCCTGCAGGAGAGCCTAGCACCTTGCCGATTACGCCACGCTGTCTCGTAGGACAGAAAGCGCTATGTGTAAGTAGACACGTTACGCGTGGTAACTTGCTGCGAATTTGATTTTGATTTTCTTAGAAATCAAGGCCCATTGGCAATAATCCTTTTAGCTTGATGGTCTGGAGGAATTCCCTCACAACATACTACAACCCATCAAATTCGTTGGTACCATACTTGGTGTTCCCCTTGTCAGCTTCATGTTGTGTTCAGAGTCATCCATGGTGCCTTGCCGCCGTCGATCTGACTAGAACAGTACGACGAATTAATTGGAAGTCGGTGATATACGCACTGAACCGTTCTGTTCGTGACGACTTCCCGTCACCTGTCTTCTACTTTCGATTAGATCACATGTGGTTTATTATCTTTGGGCTTCCCTATTTAAATTGGCAGCTGTCCTTTTCGTTTGGTTTTGGTTGACTGCCAGGAGGTGACCCATGGTGATGGAATGGAAGTCTACGTGAATTACTTACTAGTGCTTGTGTCTATTCCACCGGTCTCTGGTAAAGTGAGGTTGAGTTCAGTGAAGATTTATATGTGGAATGTGCGTCAATATCTGATAAGTGTCGGAGTGACTTGGCCGATATTATTCGTCGGCTTTATGTGTGGATGCTTTTGGATTTTCTAATTTGAGGCAGTTGAGGTAATTGAACTTGCTATTATGTTTTGAGTGCTAGTTGCTGCTAACTGTGCTAACTGTGCTTTGTAACCAAAAGTACTTTGTGTTGCAGGCAGTTGTTTATTCTTAAATTATTGAGACGTTTCGTATGGACTTCATTAATCTTACAAACGGATTGTATGTTATTTTTTTTTTTTTTTTAATTTGTGAGTATTAAGGGCAAGCAGTGATGGTGCGTAGGTATGTGCCTGGTTTCCTCTTTGCGTATGCTTGCGTGTCAAATCTTATGCATATTGGTATATTTTTATATATATTTCATATTTTAAAGGTTTGTTGTCTTAGCATGCATGATTTGTTGAACCTGGTTGACTGGCGTTGGGCCCGGTGGACCGGGCCTGCGGGTTGCCCGTTACAGTGGTTTGTTGCTTCGGCTTCTGCCTGAAGTTGAGTATATTCTATCTACCTGCTTTACTTTGGCCGGGCTCTGACTACCGTGGTTCAACGACAGTCACCTTAAAAAAATATCTTTTTTATTTACTTTATTATGTTTTTTTTTTTTTTTTTTTTTTTTTTTTTTTTTTTTTTTTTTTTTTTTTTTTTTGTCAATTCGTGAATAGTCGGGTGTGATCTTTCGACCAATTGCATTTCCTATCTCGGAAGCTTGCAAGCTTTGACTTATAAGGTTAGGCCAAATATTGTTAACCTGGTTGTATTTTTATACTTAATTATTTGTCAGCAGTTTCGCTTACTTGTGTTAAATATTGTGTTAATATTGGGTAACTTTATTGCATCCTCGTGGTTAGATTATTGTATCCGCTGTAACCATCTATGCGCACTACTGAAAGTTAGGCTTTGCTTTCTGTCAGTTTTATTTCTACTCCCATTTTATTCCATTCATTTACTGCAAGTGTTTGATCTTTGTTAAGCGAAGTTCCTTGGTTAGGGATGTCTGGCAATTGTGTAAAAATTGTGCTATTCCATGCTTATTTGTTAATCATATAATTACATGTTGTATTCCTTCATTGTGCGAGTATGTGTTAGCTTTTTTTTAAATTGTGAAATTTTAAGATTAAAATTGTTATTCAATAATTTGTTTTACTGGCAAAGGTGTTCAATGGGGGCGCAGTCCTTCTACCTATTTTTGAATCCCTTCCACGCACACTTCATTTGGTATAGCGCCTTTTAATGGTAAATGTATCGCTCCACTAGTTTGCTGAGTTCTGGAGATTTTCTTGTATTCTTTACCACTAGCTAGCGATTGGTTTCTTTAAAAATTAGCACGTCCTCTTTATCATGAAAATAGGTAGAGGTTGTGCTATCCTTGATAGGGACATTTCATTCTTGAACTGTGCACCGTCCTTTTCTTCACAATTAAACATTCATAACTGCATCGTTAGATTTCTTATTTATTGCGATTAAGCATCCCAGCTAACCATAATGGATAAGAAATATTCCTCAAAGTCCACTCAATATTTTGCATGCAACTTTTCGGGTATTCCGAGGATCCATAGATTTTTTATTTTTCTATGACATCGTTCTGCTACTGAACCAATCGCAAAAAAAAAAAAAAAAAAAAAAAAAAAAAAAAACATTGACAGGTCCATTACAAAAATTTTATCCACTAGTTGCGACTTATTACAATCTGTCAAAAATTTTTGGTACAAATGTTAAACAACGACTTGTCTAATAGAACAACAGAGATTATTCAGAAAATAACTATCGGAAGTGTAAGAACTTTGTATGACAGGCAACCACAGCTAAAATATTTATACATATTTAAGCAACTTTCACACAGTTAAAAATTAGGTGTTAAGATTGTAAGAGTCTGAACTTGGTCCACTTGAGCTGTTAATTTTATTGGAGTCGTGAAGACCTACAGTTGCATCTTCAGGCGCTTTTTACTGTACAAAATGAGAATTGTTTTAATAAATGAATGTTTAGAATGAAAATTACATATTAAAAACAAAAAAATCCGAACTAGTATGTATGGGAAACTTACATGCAAATTTTTTTTATATATAAGCCAGTAGGCTATTGATAGCAATAATTATTTTTTTTATATTACTTACAAAGTTTTCCATATAAGTGATTTATGATGGATAACGGGGTTGATGGTTAAGTGGTACCGCAAGCACCTTGGCCCTTTTCGTCAAAAAGATTAATATGTAATTTTCATTCTAAACATTCATTTATTAAAACAATTATCATTTTGTACAGTAACAAGCGCCTGAAGATGCAACTGTAGGTTGCGAAACCGGTTGTGCGGGTCTTCACGACTCCAATAAAAATAACAGCTCAAGTGGACCAAGGACTTTCATTCAGACTCTTACAATTATAACACCTAATTTTTAACTGTATGAAAGTTGCTTACATATGTATCGGAAGTGTATTCGAATGTTTTTAGAGACAAAAATTCCAGGCAGCTCAGCTACCTGTAGTGCGGAGTTGCAACATACGATTCGGTGGGTGACGTAATGGATTCGACGTCTGCGCTGGAAGCGGCCCGGGGCGACGCCAGCGCCTCTACCGGCGGCCGGCGGGCGCGTGAGACAGCTGCCTAACGCCGCTGATTGCGTCAAAATCTTCCTCTGGCGAGCCAATCAGCGCGCACGGCTGCGCGCCAACCGCATCCCGCGCTGCAGGCGGAGGCGCAGCCACAAAGGAGAACCCGATAAAGCGGGCGCCCACGGGATAAACTGTCTAATTGAAAAACTCCCCCAATAATTTGGATAAAGCAAATTATTTCCTCGCGCGCCAATTACTTGCGGAAATTCCGTGATGAGAGCTGGCTACTTTCTCTCCTCTGATTTTATTACTTTTTTTTATTTCCTTGAAGCTGCACACTCGGGCTTAGCGTCCCCTAATACGCCATCAGTCGGTAGCCTGGGGTGGCGATTAAGAGACGGAAATACTGTCAACACATAACTTTTCGCAGACGAAAAAGTCTCTCAGCTTCTGGCACCGTAGACCTCGAAACTGCCTTCGGTTTCATAATCGCCCATATTTTCAAAATTGTAGAACGACATATTGACCATAGCTGTTTATTTTTTCTCAATGCTACCGGTTTCGGTCAATTTACCATTATCAAGCTTTATCCTGAAGTAGATGAAAGTTACCAAAGCATTAGTCAACCATATGAAACATTACAAAAGAAAGTACAATAAGTTATATGTGAAATACTTACAGAGATTAGCTAATAGCTTAACATGTCGTAACACAAAAATTCAAAATTGTAACATAAGTTTTTGTTCTCGTTGCTCTAATCATCGATATTACCACAATTGCTGACTGCTACAGACTGAAGCATACATTGATGAGTGTGCAATAAAATTATTTTAAAAACCAAAGATAGCGAACATGCTTAAATTAAATCTCATTGCGCAAAGATTACAGGGCATACAGTTGTGCTATGTCTATGAACATCTTTGGTCTTCATTAGGATCTATGATAGATGTAAATAATGTGATTGCTATGTTTATAACCGGAAGCATTGAGAATAAAATAAACAGCTATGGTCAATATGCCGTTCTGCAATTATGTCAAAGCTGTTATGCCCCACCTGTTCACCTTTCTAAATGATATTTTCAAACATCTGTAGTATTAGGTTTAGCATTGTCTCCCATACGTATTGTGCCAGATAAAGCAATATTTGTTTGCTCACTGTGTCGAAAAATGAATCATCTAGTGAGGGGATGTCTACGAGCCAAAATGGGGCATTAGAGAATCCCACGTAAACTATATATGTACTAAAGAGGGTTGACAATGACGTTATACTTCTGCGTATTGTGGCATTGAGAGGTGTTTGCCAACAGAGCTACATCTCGATGGTTAATTCTGTGACGACTGGCGGCAAAATCATTGCCGTTTGCTTACTATGTTCGTTGTTTTATTTGAGGTAAACTATGTCATGATTTATGATCTTGGTGCCTCTATGAATTCGCGTATTAATACACAGTGATTTAACCTAAAGCTTTGTGATTTAACAGCAAGATTTCTACGATCTTTATGCTGTTGCGAATTTTCTTATTTCTTCTTCCATTTGAGCTCCATTATTGTGACAGTATTTGTTAGTAGCGAAAATGACAATGTACTGCTATGTAAAATCCTTTATCAGTGATCGTAATGACAAAAATAGTTTAATGCACAGGTAGAAATATCACTTTTGTTAATATCTGAATTAGTGTATCAATTACCATCGATGTATAAATATAACAAATGTAACATTATTCCGAAAGTGGACAATAATCATTTAAAACAGACCTATCAGTACTATCATTTCCTATTTCGTTACTTCCCTGTAGTTCCTGTCTCTTGAGCAATTAGTGTCAGCTTTTTTCTCAGTTATATGGAACTTAGCACACATAATTACCTGATAAATCCACCGGCCGCGGTGGCCGAGAGGACTGAGGCGCTCCAGTCACGGTCTGCGCGGCCACTACGGTCGGGGGTGGAATCCCCCTCACGAGCATGGATATTTGTGCCGTCATTAGTATAAGCTAGTTCATAAGTAGTTTGTAAGTTAAGGGCCTGATGACCCCGTAGTTAAGTCCCATAAGCTCTACAAACATTTCAACTGATCAATCACATTATCATCTATCATGATGACGGAGCTTGCCTCTCTGACCTCACACCCCTTGCGTTCCTTTTTGAACCAGGGAAGATTTTTATGATATTCTTTTTCAGTGGTTTGAAGTGCTGCTTGTATGGCGTTTTACTACACAGAGTGGTACCGTCTTCAATATCAGATTCATTGCGTCTGAAATATTGTTCGGGATCAGAACTAGGATTTACATTTGAATAACAATATCCTGTTCATGATCTGATGTGAGATGCTATCTATCCTGCCCCGACAATTCTATGAATCTGACAATGAAATGCATAATTAAAATCTCCTAATAAGACCACATAATTTATTTCCTTGTTGCTTATGACAACGTTTCACATCAAAATTGATTACTTGTCGAAAGAAGCTTATTTCTTCGCCTGTTAGACACATACCACGTCTACGAGACCTGAAGATTAAATTAAGTTGTGAATAACACTCAATTTCGCATTGTGTAAGGCTTAAAATGGTTAAAAATGAGATTGATGGAATCTGTAGTATTGCTACTAAGGAGAAAATGGAGGAAAATTTATCGAGAGATAGACTTCTATTTACGAAATTATTTTAAATTTTTGAGCATTCTAATACGTATGTTAAAATTTATACAATAAATATTTACTAGAAATTGCCACAAATCCATTTGCAAGGAAAACTAGTCGTAACACAAAAAAATTTAAATCTCCTTACATTACAGGCAGCGCGGTGAAAATCTGCTACCAGTGAAGCACTCCCTAACAAAACTTTTTCTGGGTTGACACAACCGTGCACTAGATACTCAGACTTTCACTGACATCGTTGTTAAGGCTTAATTGAGGAATAGCTAAAGCGAAAATACGGCATCTCCATTATTGCGACAACAGTGAGCATTTAAAGAAAAGTGGTAGCATATTTGCACCAGCGCTGCCGCTAGAGGGTGAAAATGGAAAGGAATGAAACAACACTCTACGTACAATTGAATTCTTTATTAATCAGCAGAAGCCTAAGCAGAACTATCCCACTGTTTATCGAGCCAAAGGATTACCTGTTCGCAGAATTCCTGTAGCTGTGACAAGAGCCAGTCCTCTATATGCCCTTCAGTTTAAGTTGAAGCGCTTCCCTTTAACATTTCTTTCTTTCTTTCTTTCTTTTATCGGGACAAACAGACGAAAATCAGAAATCACATGGCGAGATATCCGGGGTGGTATACTTCACTGTTAATGGTCTTTCCGTGCTGGCAGAATTCGATGAGTATCGGACCTCTTACGTCGAGAAAGTCGGTGAGCTTCATCTTGCCTGCTGCCGGCATAGCCTTGACTTTTTTTAGGTGGAGATGACACGCTTTCTTCGCGTCTGTTGTCGCACTGCGGTATTCTAAAGCGGTAAATTCATCTTCCAACCGGTTTCTTTGTTAAGATGTTTCGTACCTTTTCATTTGAACACCCCTTGTAAATCTACATACACAGCCCGCAAGCCAGGGTATGGCTCATGCTAGAGTGTATCTGGCAGAACTACAGGGTGATCAATCATCAGCGCATCCGCCTTTGCAGTGTGCGACTTGCCGGCGATGGCAGTTTGGTGCCTGCTTAGCAGGCCACCCGACAACGAAAATGTTCAAATGTTTGAATAGATTATGGGACTTAACTACGGGGTCATCAGTCCCTAAACTTACAAACTACTTATGAACTAACTAAGACTAAGGACGGCACAAATATCCATGCCCGAGAGGGGATTCGAACCCCCGACCGTAGTGGCCGTGCAGAACGTGACTGGAGCGCCTCAGTCCCCTCGGCCACCGCGGCCGGCACCCGACAACGGCACTAAATTTAATGCAGGTTGGTGTGCAAGTTCTTTCTGAAATACATAACACAATACTCACCTGTATTACGCAAGGAACTGCTCTAACTGCGTCCCTTCGTTGTTTAAGCATTTCTGACACCTGATGATTACACTCATTGATTCTGAAAAAGGTGCATGACGGAGAAATTGACCCGAACATAACTTTCTTTTCGGACGAATCATGGTTCTTTCTAAGTAGGTATGCTAATTCGCAAAATAATCTTTACTGGAGTTAGGAAAAGTCTAACAGACCAGACACGATCAAAAAATAGGAGTGTGGTGCGCTGTTAGCTGCGAGAGAATAATAGGCCCTATATTATTTCAGGAAACAATTAATAGTGACAGGTATGTTGAAAATATATTGCGGCCTTTTTTTCCCAATTAACTGAGAGAGAACATGCCTTCGCGACATTTCAGGAAGACTCTGCGACGGCACATACAGCCAACTAATCATTGCGGGAAATTGGTAATGTGTTCGGCGAAAGAAATATCACTAAGGGCATCTGGCCACATCGTTTTCCTGATTTAACCCCATGCGTGTTTTATCTGCAATTTCTGAGAGGGAACTTCAGAGTGTAATGAGCAATTCGCTGAGCAGGTTTCAGAAATGCTCGAACAACGAAGGGAGGCAGTTCCAGCACCTCCTTGCGTAAAACAGGTGAATAATAAACTTTTCTTTCTGTTTGTGTGATGTGTGCGCCTCGGTTGCACAGTGGTAGAGTGCCAGACTACAAATCCAAAGGTCGCGGGTTCGATCCCCCCCAGGTCCTAGGATTCTTATCTGTCACTTTCCACTTATTTCACCTCTGGCAGTACGGCTCATGTGAAAAATACCGAGTAGCACCGTGGTTCGGAACCCACGTTAAACTGTAGGTCCCCCTGGCTGGGTAAGTAAGTTCGAAAGTCGGAGTAAGGCAACGGCATACCACCTCCAAACAGGACCATGCCTAGTAAAGCACTGTGGTGTTCAAACCAATCTTCGGATTGATGACTGCTTTACCTTTTTTGTGTGATGTGTGTCAAAAATAACTTACGCGCCAACCAGTATCAAATTCAGTGAAGACGTCGAGCGGCCCACTAAGCGGGCACCACAGCTGCCGTCGCTGGCAAGTCGCACGCTGCAAAGGCGGTTGCGCTGAGGACTGATCAGCCTGTACAAGTCATCTCACTTTCAACTCCAAAACAGAGTGAGGGAAAACTGTGTTTACGCCTCCATACAATCACTAATATCTCTTACATTTGAGGTACTAAAGTGAATTTTATTTGGCAGTAGAATACTCAGCGCTCCAACTGCCAGTGCTCCAGATTTCATCAATCACGTTCCTCGAAAAGAACATCGTCTTTACTCTGCGGATTCCCGTATCTGTTCTCGAAGTAATTTGCAACGGTAACATATAGATCTGACTAATTCTGTACCCAAAATTACAGCATTAGTTTTCCAATTTATCTAACTTATTTACATTTACAGCTATCACTCACTCAACTATAAAATTATTCTGTCTTGCATACTTCTTACATTTACTCAAAGAGTGCATATTGGCGTACGACGCAGAGTGCCAGATTGCTACTCACGTTCTCCGACACATCATTCACATACAGAGAAAATAATAGCGGCCTTATCACACTTACCTGGGGCCCACCTGACGAAACCTTGTCTCTGATGAACACTTGCCGTAAGGACAACGTATGTCAGAAGACTTCCAGTCACCCTCTCGTCTGGGTACCAAACCTCTATGTTTGTACCGTCGTTAGTAGCCTGCATTGAGGCACCGTGTCGGAAATCAAGGCTCGTATATCCTTCATCCAAGGATCGTAACTACGTGGTAATTGCGTAACATTTCGCCAGTGCGGACGGTATTTGCTTCGTGATACATTACTCGTGTTAAAATGGACCTTTTACCAATTGCAGCAAAGGTCTATATGGTATTTATGTGTGGCTATTGCTATTGTGATCAAAATGTCAACGGGCCTGTGCTATGTATGTTGATCGTTATCCTGGAATACATCATCCAAGTATCCGGGTAGTTACGTTATCTAAAGAGACAGGAAGTGTTCAGCCGCAAGTTAAACGTCAACCTGCAAAAAAACAAAAATGATGATGCCCAAGTATGTTTTTAGCTGCAGTTGCGGCTAATCCGCACATCAGTAACAGACAAATTGAGCGAGAATCGGGTATTTCAAAAACGACGGTGTTGAGAATTGTATATCAACATAAATTTCACCCGTACCATACTTCTATGCACCAGGAATTGCATGGCGAAACTTTGAACGTCATGTACATTTTTGCCACTGGGCATAAAATAAATTACGGGACGATAACATTATTTTCACGCATTCTGTTTAGTGACGAAGCCTCATTCACAGACAGAGGTGTCGTAAACAGGAATAATACGCATTATTGGGGAACGGAAAATTCACGATGGTTGCGACAAATGGAACATCAGCGGTCTTGGCGGATTAAAGTATGGTGTGCATTATTGGAGGAAGGATAATTGGCCCCTATTTTATCGATGTCAATCTAAATGGTCAAAGGAAGCTAATTTATTACGCAATGTTCTACAGATTTTACTGCAAGACGTTTCACTACATGACAGAATGGCGATGTACTTCCAACGTGATGGATGTCCGGCAAATGGTTCGCGTGCAGTTGAAGCGGTCTTAAATGGGATATTTAATGGCAGGTGGATTGGTCGTAGAAGCACGTTCACCGGATCGTACATCCCGGATTTCTTTCTATGGGGAAAGTTGAAGGATATTTCTTATCGTGATTCACCGATAACGCCTGAGAACATGCGTCAGTGCATCGTCAATGCATGTGAGAATATTACTGAAGGCGAACTGCTCGCTGTTGAGAGGTATGTCGTTACGCGTTTTGCCAAATACATTGAAGGACATGTACGAGATGTAGATGGTGCTATCGTGTCCATCTTCTGCAGTGCTGTTTCACGAGTGTTTTTTTATAATTATTAATTTTCAAGGTGTAAAATTTTAATTGCCTTTCTTATATCCAGTTGTACTTATTAAATTTGTTAAAGCTCTAAGTGAGCAAGAACGCCTGTAATTACTTCTCTCTGTAGCCTTTGAATTATCTTTTAATTGGAATCTTACGCTTGTAAATGAAATTTGTGGGACTGAAAATGTCATTACTAAACTTTTTTTAACCCCTTTCGTAAACCTTACCTTTTGGTTTGTGATTTGCTAAAATTATGTGCCCATTTCTTAAAGCTTTAGTTATTGTTTGAAAGTAATGGTAGCACAAATAATTCTTGATCAACGTTCCGCTGTAACCTAGAACTCGACTACCGATATAGTGTCTATCTTAATCATTGGTACTGTTAATTGTTATATTTGTGGCTCAACTATCCCTTATTGTTTAGTTAAAGGTGCGAGTCAGTGTATTCATTAATGGTCTGATTCAGCTGAATTACTCTTTAAAGTTAGTTAATGTTGTTTGTTGTTTCAAAAAGCGGACGGATAAAAAATGTGTAAATTGATGAACTTTTAAATACATTTTATCACCCCGTTTTTTAGAATGTGAATCAATTTTTCCAACACATTAAATTACTAAGTATAGTTTTATTTTTCCATAAATCTTCCGGAATGTTGTTCTTCCTCAAAGCTGCTTGAACTTGGTGCCTCCATGTATTCGGTGGCCGTCCCATTTTTTTCTTCTTCTACCATTTGGTATCCAATCGATTAGTCATTGCGGAAGCCTTCATACATCTTTCTGAAATATCCTTACAATTTTGTTGCTTGTGTTCGATGAAATCAGTAACTGAGATTTTACGTTTTATTTTGTCTCTGATTATTACATTTCTTATTTTTTCTCTTATACATATTCTTGCTGAACGTCTCCAGAAATCTATTTCTGTTTCTAATAATTTTGATCCAGTTGCCATTTCGTTGCCCACACATTAAAACCATGTTATAATACTCCTGCTTTAAATACCCTTATTTTGTTATCGGTTGTAATGTATTTGACCAAGAAAATTCCAATTATTAAATGTCATCTTTGTTCAGCCGTCCGCCGTCGAGGGTTCGAGTCCTCCCTCGGGCATGGGTGTTTGTGTTGTCCTTAGCATAAGTTACCTTAATTTAGTTTGTAGGCCTAGAGACTGATGACCAACGTAGTTACGCCCCTTAGATTAACAAACCTTTGAACATTTTTGCATCATATCTCCTGTATTTAATCTACATCTAGCTTCTTTGTATTGTTTCCCATCATTTGTAATTTTCACACCTAAATATGTATATACCTAATTACTTGTTGTTGTCTCCATAACTTCTTCCTTTAATTGTTGTTGTTGTGGTCTTCATTCCGCAGACTGGTTTGATGCAGCTCTCCAAACTACCCTGTCCTGTACAAGCCTCTTCGTCTGAGAATAAGAACAACAACCCACTTCATTTTAAATCTGCTTACTGTATTCGCTCCTCTGACTCCCTCTAAAATTTGTACCCCACTACACTGTTCTCTCAATCATTAGTATTCCCAGGTTAGGGAGATGTTACATCTTTGATGTAATGTTTTTGTGAGTTGGAATCCAGGTGATAAATATTTTAAATAAATCGTCTGTGCTAAATTAAAAAACCCAATCTTTGCCAGTCCTTTAAATTTATATGTATTCTGTTGTGCACACTCCAGCGATTATTGTAGATTTCTTTACTTATTAGCACATTGTTCTCGACTTGTAACTTTACTGTTAGTTACTTTGGCGGCGGAGGAAGTCACGGGGCGAAACTTGAAGAACAACATCAGAAGTCCATCTTGAGAAAAATAGCTAATACTGATTGTTTGATCGCAGAACAGCTTATGCCGTATCTACTGCACAAATACTTACTTGAAATTCGATAAAAACTATGCATAAAGAGCGATCCGCTAATTTCTATAGAGACAGTTTCTGAACGGGCGAGTTGTACTTCTGTAGCTGACCTATTTATGAACTAAATCGATAGCTACAACAGTCCCGGTTGTGGGATTACCACTGTTCTGCCCGTGTAGGAGCAGTAATGCGTATCCGTCCGTAAATTATCCAGCTGAAGCGTGTGGCGGTGATAATTCAAAGAGAGATATGGGTGAGCGTAAGATAATTAATTCTGATACACAGCACATGAGCTGTGTCGCTGCAAACTCTACATAACTCAGCGCTTCCAGGCAGAATCTGAGACCCGTATATGTAACCTGTGACAAATCAGATATGCTTTGGCACTAAGGAATGATTGTCCTGCTCACGAAACGCTACAAAGAATATCTATGCGTTGGTTCCTAAAAAATTGCAGCCAATTTCGTTAGTTATGCGTGTAATTGCACGTAAATACAGGATATCCAGTGACTTAGTTAAAGTATACATTCACCCATGTAAGTAACTCAGTACTAGAAGGTGATGTTATGCGATCACATATTTACAAATTGTAAGAAAAATTATAAACCATGGAAAAGTAATATTCATGTGTCAAAATATAGATTGTTGCAATGAAGAATGAGTAAAAGATCGCAGAAATCTTGAAAACGAAAACAATGAAGTTTAAAGAAAAGAAGAAAACAATTCCTGGTTACAAGAATATAGGATAACATCAGCAGCAGAAAATTTTTAATAGTAACACAGGGTAGAGAGTGAGTCACTGTAAATAGTTCAGTGATATGATAACGTGCAATTCCATGACGTAAGTGTATCATTACATTTTCAGTAAGCAATACCGAAATATATTTGCTTAAAGCAATTGTGACGGTGTTAACCACACACATCCTACACACCTCTTGAGGCTGATATTAGTCCTAGACAGACATGTGGGAGATTTTGAAGAAGTAGTTAAAGCAAAGTGGAAGAGAACAATGTGCAAATTTCACTGTAGTGACGTTTGTGCATTAAAAATCAGTTTTGAAAAAAAATAGAAAAAAAATACGAAATATATTTTGAGTATTTTAATCTCGTAACCTGCCTTTGTGCCTTTCGCCACGAATATTCCAACATAGGTTTACACCTTGCAGCAGATTATTGATTGTAAATCACAAGGGTATAATATGATGATGAAAGAACAACCATGTGCCTTCACTTGTGGTTTGATGAATTTTGGTCTCACAAAATCTTCTGATAGAGAGCTTATAATTCCAAAGGAAGCAACATAAAATGTGTAGCAATATTTTGTTGTATAAAGTGCAATATCTACAGAATAGAATTCTCGTTTAGAACACTTGCTTCAGGAACTATATGATCTAACCAGGAATCCTTCCACATGTTACGTGTACGACAAAAACGGTGTTAAAAAGTTGTAGGTGGTTTTCCACATTTCCTTTCCTACACATCAATATTTCCTGACACGTTCTTTCAAATATTTTTGTATACAGTGCATTTTGTATCTTGAAAACAGATATACAACTTGAATGCTTTGGTGAGGCGAATGTCCACAGCCGTAACATATTTCATAAAATGCATTTTTTTTTATAAATCGATTGATTCAGAGTCTGATCTTTTATGTTGTGTTGACTGATAGGTTTTATCTATGATGACCACTGTATTTTTAACATTTTTAGTTATACTGACTCCTGTTTGTCTCAACTAGAGGTATTTTATTTGATGCATTTTACCATTCAGTTTTAATACCTTTTTATCCATGAAGATGGTCTATTGACCGAAACTGGTAGATATATAAGGTTTTTAATAAACAGCCTATGGTTTTTAAAAATGCATTTTATGAGATATACAACTTGTTGGGTTGTCTGGCGATTACTGATAAAGCCACATCTCTGGTTAGACGTATGTACAAACTTCAACACAATAGCTCCAGATTTTTCTTCTATGTGTGACAGTGTTTATGATTAAACCATTTGATATTGGAATTATCTATGGTCAATGTTGCAATCTTTTCCTCTCTCCACAAACTGATGTCATAAACATCTTCTATCCTCAAATATAATAATGTTTTGCAAGATATGCCATACACAGTTTTGAAGCTATCTTTGAAATAACCCAAGCCAACATTTCATGCGCTCCAGTGCCAAAAATTGCAGATGCCGATAGTGAATATACGTACGTCTTAGTTCTGTAATATTGTGATGTTGCATGCTCTTAAGAGATTGTAATTACGAGAGTCCTTTTCCTATGAAATATAGCATAGCAACATGAAATACGTTAAGCCGTGAAAACATCCGACAGGCACCCGAAATATTCTATGAACTGTTCCACATTTTTATGGTAGCTTCTAAGAGGAGTTTAATATAAAACTCATAGTTTCTTAGAATGGTAGTTTTGGGAGCAATACAGCATTCCTGCAATAAACTTGTGGACAAGTCTCAGTTAAACATTGTTTACCATTGTACCGATGTGGTCTGTTTTGTTATGTATGTACCAGTTTTGCTGGTCTACATCCATATCTACATCTTCTGGAGTAATCTGGAAATTAAATTTAAGACCACGGCAGAGGGCTCATCGAACCGCTTGCAATTTCTCTATCAATCCGTTCTCAAAGAGCACGTGGGAAATCAGAAGTGCTATATTTTTCAGATTTTATTATGATGGTCATGTCTCCCCATGTAGGTGGGTGCTAAAAAAGTTGTACGCATTCGGTGAAGAAAATTGGCAAAAGATATATTACAAATAGATTTCGATACAACGAATAATGTCTTTCTACAAATGAATTTCACCCCAACGCATATATCATTTCAGTGAAACTCACCTGCATCGCTTGTCACGATTAATCTTGGTTATTATCCCTGTTATTTGCTCAAAGTGTGTCTTCACAGCCATTTACTATTCTAGTTTGTTCATGCACTAACTGGGCGAATTAATTTTGAGGGAATGCGCTTAGCACAATTTCGGACGTTGTTTAATACGTCGCTCCAGATTTGAACAAGAATTATTGCCAATATATCGAGGGTACAATATTACAATTATGGGCTTCAGGTAATAATTTTACCTTTGCTTCAAGATTTATTTGACCATTTTAACAATTATATTGTCAGAGTCCGGAGGTCGATACATAGGACAGATTATTAATTTTTTTTTTCTGGTTGTCAGGTATGACTTTTTGCCCATTCGAGCTCACACGCTATCAACCTCTTCATTTACTCCGTTCTATATTTACGTCTCTTGGAACATGGTAAATCTTCAGGTAAACGTCGGCTTTTGCCAGCTTTCACTACCCATAATGATTTGTGTTTCTTTGTCTTCTTAGAGCTCCGGTACTTTCCCTAAACAGCAGTGATGATGTACAAAGTGTAACACTGCATTCGTTCTGTGTAGGACCTACAGTCGTTGAGACAAATCCATGTGTGTTTTCTACAGTCAACGCCACACCCGCTACCTGTAGCTGCTTCCTTTTAATGGTGGACGCCTATTTAACCAAACCTGGATCCCCACCACCACATGGCGCTAGTCGAGGAAACTGCAGCCCTCATGTACGCAGAACCGTCTGATTATCTGGTTCACACCCTCCACTCAGGTCTATACCAAGTGTCTGCAGTCAGTCCTGTCAATTTTGTTACTGTTCGTAACATGAGCCGCCGCGGCGTTGTGGCCAAGCGCACTGAGGCGCTATGCGAGGCTACTCCCCGTCGGGGATTCTAATCTCCCCTCGGGCATGGATTTTGTGTCGTCTTTAGTGTAAGGTTGTTCATAAGTAGTTTGTATGTTTAGGGACTGATGATCTCGCAGTTAAGTCCCTTAAGCTTAAAAATCATTTGAACTTTTTTTTAATATGAGTCGCCACCTACAGTTGACTTCAGCCTGTGCTCGCCTTGCCATGCGGAAGGATGTGTTCCACATTTGGATCGACTTCACTTGGTATGCACACAGAGTGCACACGTGACCCTCCTTAGCAGCCATATCCTTAAGGGTCCTATAAAGTGTCCAAAGTAGGAGCTCCTCTGTGACTGCTCAAATCTTGCATGCTGAGATGTGACCTCAGGATAAGTAACATCATATGGCTCATTATTATCATTCATCTTAGTGGTTCAAAGCTGTTAAGAAAAATCGGGGAAGCCTCTCGATCGGTCACCCAGGAAGTCTGGCTGCCCCTAGTGAGGGGAGGGGTCAACCGCCACACAAGTAGTAACTTTTCTGGCCACTGCCGTCGTGAAGGATTTCTGTTGTATTCCAGTGGCCAACTAATAACAGCGATGGCCTCAAGCTATCAACCACTAACGTACACAAACAAACGAATATAAAGACGCACTGTCGGACTCTATAGTAAATAAGCAACATGAAAGTGAGAACTGTGTCAAGATGTTAAACTAACACGCTCGTTAAAAAACCTGGACTACAGTATTACAAGTGACATTAAGTAAAAGGACTGTCATGGTAAAGTCGACGCAAATGCAGTTGAGTCATGTCAACTCTCGCGTCGCGTTTCCGCAATATTTTACAACGCGATTCCACTCCTCTGCTTTGAAACATGACGTCATAAACATGTTGGAAAACCCGTATACAGGATATCTTAATACTTTTATATTGTAGATAATAAATAATCAGTAGTTATCATCGTAAATCACAGATAACAGTATGTACCATCGATCACAGGGCTGAGCCCAAAACTAAGCGCCTTCGGCGCACGCATGCGAAAAGAGAACCTCTAAACAAACCTATACCTTACCATCAGACGGAAGCTACAGATTACTTTTGAAACACAAAATATTAATCTATAATCCTGTTCGTAAACAAACTATCATCTTTAACTCAGCCACCACATAATTACTCACGCCTTCTACAAACACGCACGCACCTTAAAACTAGCACGCTGCGATGACGTCACGGGTCAAAGCTGACGGGTGAAAGGTGCGTACAATATGAACAATAACAACAGCAAAACGAGGGTAATGGAGTGCAGCCTACGAAAACCGGGTGATGCTGAAGGAATGAGAATAGGTAATGCAACAATAAAGGTGGTAGATGAGTTTTGTTGCTTGGGCAGTAAAATACACGATGGTCGCCGTACAGAGGATGTAAAATGCAGAATGGTAATGGGGAGAAAAGCGTTTTTGAAAAAGGGAAATTTGTTAACATCGAATATTAAGTGTAAGTAAGTCTTTTCTGAAGGCCTTTGTGTGGAGTGTTGCCTTGTACGGAAATAAAACATGGACGATAAACAGTGCGGACAGGAAGAGAGTAGAGGCTTTTGAAATGTGGTGCTACAGAAAAATGCTGAAGATTAGGTGGGTAGATCGCGTAACTAATGAAGAGGTACTGAGCAGAATTGGGGAGAAAAGAAATTTCTGGCATACCTTGACTAAAAGAACGGATCGATTGGTAGGACACATTCTGAGACATCAAGGAATCGTAAATTTAGCAATGGAGGGAAGTGTGTGGGGTAAAAATCACAGAGGTAGACCAAGAGATGAATACAGTAATCAGATTCAAATGGATGTATGTTGCATGTCTTATGAGGAGGTGACGAAGTTTGCTCAGGATAGAGTAGGGTAGAGAGCTGCATCAAACCAGTCTCAGGGCTGAAGAACACAACAACCAATACAATTAACAATTAATGAATGGGCTTCGTTCGCTGGTGGTTAAATTTTAAAACGGGCTACACCCAGTGCTCAGTTTAACTTTTTTTGAGAATAAACCTAAAGATGAGGCCCTCCCCTTAAGGTCTTTGTTGGATCAGTTAACCAATTAACGTACGGGCTTCACCCACTGCTTGTCAGATTTTAAGTGGGCATCACACAATCAATTTTATTTGATGATTGGTTTTAAGAATTTATCTGAAGTTTCTAACAGTGAAGGTACAGGCTTCACCTGCCGACTGTAAAAATAAGAGGGGGCTTGTCCCAATCGTCAGTTTCATTCGGCAAGTATTGTTTTAAAAAATTATTTAGAAGCGGTCTTTTGCCTGAAAAGTCTTTGGCAGATTAATTAGTAATTAATGTACATGCCTCAACCGTTGCTTGTCTAGTTTAAAGTTCTTAAATTCATTTCTATTAAATTTTGAATGAGCTTCATGATTTTTTTAATAAATATTTTTCAAAGGAGGGACTGTTTTTAATTTAGGTCCCCACCCAGACCTTAGAACAATTCTGACATTTCAGCAGTTATTAAACTATAAAGTATACAATAAAGCGAGAATGGCCAAGTAAATTAAAAAACGAGAAACGAACCTAAGAATTAAACAAGATGCAATTTTCGATTAAGTATTACATCATGATGTCTCGCACTGGATACCGTCTGGTCAAAAATCACCAATCTCGAATACTATAAATGGCCAATGTAAGTGGATTTTTTACACAAATTTTTCAAATAATTATTGAGTGGGATTTAGCGTTAAATGATTCAGCTTTCCCTACCAGGCAAGGCGTAAAAACATGCACAGATTGGGAATAACTAGATTAATTATAGTAATTAGTATAGGCAAATAGATAACATTTAATTTCATTATGAAGATGTTCATAAGGCATTATTGATAGATGTGAAGCATTGAATTAAAATTTGTGGTGCGGCCGGGAATCGAACCAGGTCCTCCTTGCTAACTAGGCAGACGTCTTAACCATTACACTACCACACCACTAACGATTAAGGCGCCTTGGAATAGTCTATGTACGATTTCCCTCCACAACACAAACTTTAATTCAGCCTCTTTGTTCCAAAGATAATTGCCACTACTGCCAAGGCTCTCCATGCAGCGGAATAGCACCTCAGCATTGGACATGGTGGAACAATCATGTTATGGTGATATAAATATCAATTAATATGAATAAATAATCCCTGAGACGGATTTTCGACTCAAATATGTCAAAGACATTATTGATAGATGTGAAGCATTGAATTAAAATTTGTGGTGCGGCCGGGAATCGAACCCGGACCTCCTTGCTTACTAGGCAGACGTCTTAACCGTTAGACTACCACACCACTAACGATTAAGGCGCCTTGGAATAGTCTATGTACGATTTCCCTCCACAACACAAACTTTAATTCAGCTTCTTTGTTCCAAAGATAATTGCCACTACTGCCAAGGCTCTCCATGCAGCGGAATAGCACCTCAGCAATGGACATGGTGGAACAATCATGTTATGGTGATATAAATATCAATTAATATGAATAAATAATCCCTGAGTCGGATTTTCGTCTCAAATATGTCAAAGACATTATTGATAGATGTGAAGCATTGAATTAAAATTTGTGGTGCAGCCGGGAATCGAACCCGGACCTCCTTGCTTACTAGGCAGACGTCTTAACCGTTAGACTACCACACCACTGACGATTAAGGCGCCTTGGAATAGTCTATGTACGATTTTCCCTCCACAACACAAACTTTAATTCAGCTTTCTTTGTTCCAAAGATAATTGCCGCTGCATGGAGAGCCTTGGCAGTAGTGGCAATTATCTTTGGAACAAAGAAGCTGAATTAAAGTTTGTGTTGTGGAGGGAAATCGTACATAGACTATTCCAAGGCGCCTTAAGCGTTAGTGGTGTGGTAGTCTAACGGTACAACGGAACACGACGTCGGTGATTATAGAACTTTTATAGAGAGCCAACATTCGAAAATTAAGAGGAATGCAAACTACCGTAAAAATTACGCAAACTTTCTCCTGAAGGTGTTTGATGACTTCTTGGTGGTCCGTTGAAGCCGGGCATGAGCAGATATTAAGTAAAGGAAGTGGAGATGACCTGGTTCATTAAAAAAAAAATAGATTTATGATTGAATTTACCGGTAATAAACACACCACGAGAAGACGGCCATGGCTCCGGACAGTTAGAAAGTCACGTTAAATACCTTCCTTACGTTCAAGTAGAAGAAGGAAAAAAAAAATCTTTTTAATTTTATTTATAATTCAAAGACTTAGGTAAGACTTCAAAACACAACGGTTAGGATGGGCCGTTTTGTTTCTCCTGTTGTCTATTTGTATTTACAATAAAAGCCATGAAGTTTAAATAAAAGAACACATTATTTCCTTTTATTTCCCTTAGTTGCATCCTTGATTTAGTATAGGGTAAAAGTGGCGGTGGCACTAGACTTTTTTTATTTATTTTATTTTATTTTTTGGCAGGCGAGATGTTTAGGTTTATGTGGGATATAGTAGTTTACATCTACATCTACATCTACATCTACATGGGATACTCTGCAAATCACATTTAAGTGCCTGGCAGAGGGTTCATCGAACCACAATTATACTATTTATCTCCCATTCCATTCTCGAATAGCGCGCGGGAAGAAAGAACACCTGAATCTCTCTGTTCGAGCTCTGATTTCTCTTATTTTATTCTGATGATCATTTCTACCTATGTAAGTGGGAGTCAACAATATATTTTCGCATTCGGAGGAGAATGTTGGCGATTGGAGTTTCGCAAGTAACCCACGCCTAAGCGATAAGCGCCGTTGTTGTAATGATTCCCATCCCATATCCTGTATCATTTCCGTAACGCTGTCTCCCCTGTATCGTGACAATACGAAACGAGCTGCCCTTCTTTGGACTCTTTCGATGTCCTCCGTCAAACCCACCTGATAAGGATCCCACACTGGACTGCAATACTCCAAAAATGGACGGACAAGCGCAGTGTATGCAGTTTCTTTAGTAGTTCTGTTGCATCTTTTAAGGATTCTGCCAATAAAACGCAGTCTCTGGTTCGCCTTTCCCACGATATTATCTACGTGTTCTTTCCAGTTTAAGTCTGAAGTAATAGTGATTCCTAGGTATTTTGTGGAGTTTACGGCCTTCACATTTGATTGATTTATGTTGTAAACAAAGTTTAACGGCCAACGCCTGAAGTGGAAAAGATTAGGGAAAAAAAAGGGGTAGGGGTTAAAAAAAAAAAGGTGACTGAGGCGTTCAAAAAAAAAAAAAAAATAAAGAAAAAAAAAATAAATAAATAAAAAGAAAAATAATAAAAAAACGGTTAAGACGTCTGCCTAGTAAGCAAGGAGGTCCGGTTTCGATTCCCGGCCGCACCACAAATTTTAATTCAATGCTTCACATCTATCAATAATGTCTTTGACATATTTGAGACGAAAATCCGTCTCAGGGATTATTTATTCATATTAATTGATATTTATATCACCATAACATGATTGTTCCACAATGTCCATTGCTGAGGTGCTATTCCGCTGCATGGAGAGCCTTGGCAGTAGTGGCAATTATCTTTGGAACAAAGAAGCTGAATTAAAGTTTGTGTTGTGGAGGGAAATCGTACATAGACTATTCCAAGGCGCCTTAATCGTCAGTGGTGTGGTAGTCTAACGGTGCCGGGCGCCGTGGCTCAGCGCGCCCGGTCAGGGGGCTCAACGTCCTCTGTAATAAAAAAGCTGAGCCAAGAACACTTCGAACATCAACGAACAAATACGAACTGCGTCCGCAATGAACAGAACTACCGATAGAGCCAAAAAAAAAAAAAAAAAAAAAAAAAAAAAAAAAAAAAAAAAAAAACGGTTAAGACGTCTGCCTAGTAAGCAAGGAGGTCCGGGTTCGATTCCCGGCCGCACCACAAATTTTAATTCAATGCTTCACATCTATCAATAATGTCTTTGACATATTTGAGACGAAAATCCGTCTCAGGGATTATTTATTCATATTAATTGATATTTATATCACCATAACATGATTGTTCCACCATGTCCATTGCTGAGGTGCTATTCCGCTGCATGGAGAGCCTTGGCAGTAGTGGCAATTATCTTTGGAACAAAGAGGCTGAATTAAAGTTTGTGTTGTGGAGGGAAATCGTACATAGACTATTCCAAGGCGCCTTAATCGTTAGTGGTGTGGTAGTCTAACGGTACACAGTCTTGTGGCGGACAGCGTGGAGGAAACACACGCCGTGCTGTGCGCTGCGCCGTTGCTGCTTCCGCGTGGTAAGTCTCTGCGCTTGCTGTAGCGACCTGCAGTTATTCGTGTTGTAGAGGATGAATACGGAACAGTGATGTCTGAAAGGAATAGGAAGGATACCCTGAAGTTTACTTTTGAACGAGAATTTGCCCGACCGAAATCTTTTGAAATTGAGGAATGGCTAGCACGATGCGTTAAAATAGGAATCGAGGACATTATTGGCATCCATCTATCGATTGTTAGCAGCGTGGTTTTTGTGAAACTCGCTAGATCCGATATGTGTGCAAAAATAGTCGAATCCTGTGGTGGAGTTATGCAATATAAATACAGTGATGGCAATGTTGGAAAGGTTTTCGTTTCTCATGCAGGCCTTGGAATCAGAACTGTGCGCATATTCGAACTGCCTTTTGAGATAACAAGTGCCGATATAGACGCAGTGATCTCGCCATACGGTAGAGTGATTAGTAATATTGCTGAAAGGTGGTCTACTGCCCATCGCTTTCCGGTACTAAACGGGGTGCGACAGCTGAAAGTCGACTTGCATAAACATATTCCGTCATACATTCAGGTCTGCGGGTACCGAGCAATTGTGATGTACGATGACCAGCCTAAGACGTGTGCCGCGTGTAACTCTACGGGTCATGTGAGAGCCGAGTGCGTGCAGCGGCGCGTGGCGCAGCTGCCGGCCGGCGAGGCGGCCAGGCCGCCCGTGTTGTCGACTCTGCCGGTGACGTATGCGGCCGCGGCGCGCGGTCTCCCCGCTGCCGCGGGCCCCGAAGTCAATGCTTGTCTTGACGTGCCTGAGATAGAGATGACGACGGCGACAACTGAACCAACAGAACGGACCCTCCCTCAGACTTCTGTGACACCGACACCTGCTGTAGCCGTACAAGAACAGGCCCCTGCAATACAAGAAACCGAATCGACAATCTCCGACGCCCTACCAGTGGCCTCTACGGAAACTATTCCAACGTTTGAACAACCCGCACCGACAGTTTTGGACCAACCAACACCTATTGAGAGTAGTAAGGAACAGCTCTTTGTCCCAAACACTGTAGAGCACCCACCAGCAGAGACTCATACGCCGACGGAAGCTCCGCTTGAAAATGAACAAAGTCCGTCAAGAGGTTCATCTCCCAAGAGAAGAAGGAAACGGAGGCTTGCGCGTCAGGGAGCGGAAGTCACTGCACCGCCCTTACGGGAAAAGGCAAAGGAGATAGGTGCTAAACTAAGGAACTCAGCACACACGTCCGTCAATGTGATAGGAACAATGGAACAGGCCTCGACTTCTGTGATATTAAATACTGAAAACACCTCACACCCCGACTCCGAACTTCATGACCGGACTGTCACCGAACGTTCTCCTGACAAGCTACTCAACACGTCGAAAAATTTACTACCACCTACATGGGCCGAAGAAATGGAGTCTAGTACGGAAGAGGAGATGGATACCTCTGTAACCGAAACTCCCACAGCTCCATTCCAAACGGACGGCGACTGTCAATTCCTCCACGATGGCTCTACAGAAATTAACGCACAACAAGCACTTTCGACTGATCCTTTCCCTAATGACGAGTACTATTAAACAGCTCTTGATGTGCCCGGTGGCAGATTTTTGCACAAGCATCTTTCGACAAGCGTTTAGACACTTTCCTTTAGATTTACTTCATGGTTACTACCACATTCTTATTTTCTGAGTTTAATTTGCGATAGACACCAATCATTCCACTACAGGCCTATAGGCTCGCAACGGTAAATCTAAACAAGATACGTAGTGAGCTGAAATTACAATATTTAAAAGACTTCTTACATGCAGCAGACGTTGACATAACCTTCCTGCAAGAAGTAACAGACATCAGGCTTGACTGTATACCAGGATATAATGCCTTCATTAATCCTGGTATGGGTTCTGAAATGGGTACAGCCTTACTTGTGAAGGAAGGCATCATTATCAAGGATGTTACGAAATTACCCAATAGTAGGGGTATTGCTGGCACCTTCCATAACATCAGGCTCATAAATATCTATGCTCCATCTGGGTCCAGTAATAGACGACTACGAGCAGACTTCTTTACGGAAGACATTGTTCCCCTGTTTGGTGCTAACAACGAACACGTCATCTTAGGAGGTGACTTTAACTGCGTCCTCAGCGCTAAAGATCAAATTCCCAACTTGAACAAATCTATTGAACTGGAGCGCACAGTCCGAGACTTACGGCTCATTGACTCGTGGGAGTACAAACATGGAGTGGCACCTGGTTTTACCCACATCACCAATCATTCAGCAAGCCGTTTGGACAGGATATATGTCACGTCTGCCTTGAGCACTCATATTCTGCAGTCTGAAGTTTGGCCAGTGGCCTTTTCCGATCACGCAGCATATTTATGTACCGTAAATATGGAACGACAAGGCACGTGCAGATACAGAGGCCTGTGGAAATTAAATGTTTCACACCTACAAGACCCGGCATGTCAAGAAGCCTTCCTCAACACCTGGAGGGAGTGCGAACACAGATTCGCCTCTTATACTTCGGCAATAGAATGGTGGCTTAAGTGTGCAAAACCTAAAATAAGGAGATGTTTCATTAACTACTCTAAAGATAAAACTTCATGGCATAAAAAAACAATAGAATTTTATTTTCACTGTTTAAGAGAAATCTACATGCTAGGCACATCGGCTACCGGTTACTATGAAAGAATCAAAAGAATACAGGCCAAAATTTTGGCCCTGCGTCGTAAACAACTGGAAGGATACATAGTTCGATCACGCGTTCAAACCATGGCACAACAAGAAAATACGTCCATTTATCATGTCATACAAGAAAGGAAACGTGGACACAGCAAGATACTGACAGAACTAACAGCGGCAGATGGTACAACTTTGTCCACACATAGACAAATTAAGGAAGCAATATTACATCATTTCACAGCCTTGATGTCTCATAAAGAAGTGGACGAAGAAGCACAAAATGTTCTACTGCAAAATGTGCAAGGTAGAGTCAACCACACGGAAGTAGAGAAACTCGTAGCACAGGCAACCGAAGACGACGTGGCATACGCCGTTAGGGAAAGTGCCAAAAACAAATCTCCAGGAGCGGATGGCATCCCAGCGGAATTCTACCAAGTGTTCTGGGATCATATCAAAACAAAAATTACACTCCTCTGTAACGAACTGTTGGAGCCCACAAATGGGATCCCACAAGAATTTCGCGAAGGCGTCATAGTTTTGATTCCAAAAAATCCTGTTAGTAAAAAAATTGACAATTTGAGACCTATCACTCTTCTTAACAGTGATTACAAAATCTTTGCTCGACTTTTGGCTCACAGGCTTAAATCGACAATTAACAGCGTAACTGGACCCTACCAGACGAGTGTGGGCCAAGATAGGAGACTCTTCCACACCCTGTGCGACTACCGCGACCTCATATCAACGGCCGAGGTCTGTAAACTTAAATGTGCCATAATATCATTAGACTTTGACAAAGCCTTTGACAGGGTCAATCACCAGTATCTCCTCCGTACCATGCATGCGATGGGCTTTCCGCCTCGGTTCGTAACTATTTTGCAACATATGATAACGAACAATACATCCCAAATCATCATCAATGGACAGCCTACCAGGAAAATAGAAGTAGCCAGTTCTGTTAGACAGGGTTGTCCAGTTTCTATGGCGCTCTTCTCCATCGCAATTGAACCCCTGCTTGCCACGCTGATGCAGCGTCTACAAGGGTTACAAATACATGGAAACAAAATAGTTTGCAAGGCCTATGCGGATGATGTGGGTTTCCTTGTCATCGACAGACCTGAAATAGAGCCCGCTTTGCAGATCGTACAACAGTATGAACGTGCATCTGGCGCGCTTCTCAACAGAACAAAATCTGGAATTTTTAATATCGGCCGTGGTTTAGGGCCACATACATCTGGACATCTACGTGAGCTGACGGTTTTCAAGTGCCTAGGTATTGACTTTCACAATACTAATCGACGTACCATAGCAGCAAACTACAAGGCACTGTTAAATAAACTACGCGCCTGTGTACAGACATACAGTATCAGGAAACTCAATGAAATCCAGAAAGTAACAGTAGCCAACATCTGCCTAACTGCAAAACTTAATTATGTCGCTCAAGTCCTGCCCATACCTGCAAGTATGACAAAACAATTCATGTCCGCACTTGGCCACTTTGTCAGTCGCGGTCACATTTTCAAAGTGCAGTATGACACCCTAACGCTTCCGCCACTAAGTGGGGGTCTCAATCTCACAGACATTGGTAAAAAGGCACAGGCGTTATACATCGCTAAAACCACTGAACAATGGACGAATTGTACCAACAGTCTTGTTGCACACTTGTTGGATGAAATAGCTCCGGCTGACCTCAGTCCACCCATCAGTGTACAACATGTCCCGAACGGACTTTATCACTTGAAATACTTTCTCTTAGAGTATAGCTATTTACAAGCACGAATCCGCGATGTCAGAAATAAGAAAGTTAAAGACATATACTGCGAATTAATGAAAGATAAAAAGAAAAACAACATAGAAGACAAATACAGATCTCACAACTGGAAGATAATTTGGGAAAATATCCATTGTCGTAACTTACCTTCCACGATGAAGACTACGTGGTACTTAGTTGTAAATCGCAAAATTGCAACTAACACAAAACTGTACAACATCCACCTGGCGAACTCACCACTTTGTGTCGCGTGCAATGTATTGGATACCGAAGAACACCGATTCGGATGCGACAAAGTCAAAGAAATATGGATGTATATAAGACGGAAATTGGCGTCCATCAGCAGAACGTCGCCAAACTACATAACAGCTTCCGATTTTCTTTTCCCAGAAGACGTACCGTTCCCCAAAACAAAAAGAAACGCCATCAACTGGTTAAAGGGGGCATCGGTCCACTACATTTTTTCAAACACGGACATGAAATTGGAAGATTTCTGGGTATACCTTACCACGGAGCATCACAAGCTGACGAAAACAAGACATTACAAGAAACATTATGCTAATTTCTTACTAAATACATTACCATAACAAGGAAGGAAGGAAATTTTTATTTACACAACATTCCTTATATGTTTTGTTTCGAAGCAAAATTTATATATCGCCATTGTTTTACCTTTCCTTCAGTTCAAGAGTCAAAGTATTATGTTTTAATATTGAGGACAGGATGGTCCCCACGTTCTACCGAAAGATAGGACATGCTTTTAATTTCTGTTGGTTTATTTTGAACAGTTAAATGGCAACATTAACAAGAGAAAAGATTTTAGGTTATAAACGGAAATGGAGCCGTAAGACCTTTCAGGTCAACATTAACATGGAGGCAGAAATACTTTTTTTTTTCTTGAAAGAAGACATTTAGTTATTTAAGAAGACACAGTTCTTCTTTCTGTACGGCTTTGAAGCCACGCCAAGGAAGGCGATTTATGGCGAGCGGAAGGACGGGCTAAAGGGGAGGATGGAGGCCCGACAAAAAAAAAAAAAAAAAAAAAAAAAAAAAAAAAAAAAAAAAAAAACGGTTAAGACGTCTGCCTAGTAAGCAAGGAGGTCCGGGTTCGATTCCCGGCCGCACCACAAATTTTAATTCAATGCTTCACATCTATCAATAATGTCTTTGACATATTTGAGACGAAAATCCGTCTCAGGGATTATTTATTCATATTAATTGATATTTATATCACCATAACATGATTGTTCCACCATGTCCATTGCTGAGGTGCTATTCCGCTGCATGGAGAGCCTTGGCAGTAGTGGCAATTATCTTTGGAACAAAGAAGCTGAATTAAAGTTTGTGTTGTGGAGGGAAATCGTACATAGACTATTCCAAGGCGCCTTAATCGTTAGTGGTGTGGTAGTCTAACGGTTAAGACGTCTGACAGTTCCGTTTGAACCGCGCTAGTGTGCGGACGCTGTGTGCTGCCTGCGCTGCGTTTCCTTGTTTACCTTTCTGGACTTGTGTTTCACGTGGTGTTGTTCATCTGTTATTTCTTGTGTCCGTGTGTTTTGATAGTTTTTGCTTCATCGTGCTACTGTTCGTCATAATTTCGGTTTTCTAACCGAAATTTTCAGGATACATCATGTCTACTAACGCCAGGAAGAACCAGCTTGTTTTTGCTTTTGACAAGCAAACCCGACCGGTACAGCCTACGGCCTTGGAAGTAGATGACTGGATTGTAAAGGTACTTGGTATCAGTATTGATTCTGTTCACACAATGCAATTAGATAACGAACAATATTGTGTCTTCGTCAAATTTTTCGATCCTGTGAGTATAGAAAATCTGTTAGCCAAGTGGGGAACGGAAGTTGAATTCATGCATAGAGATGGAACGAAAAGCAGGGTTTCCATATGGCGTGCTGATATAGTGTATAAAACTGTCAGAGTATTGAACCTTCCGATAGAAATAGATAACGACCTGATTAGAGAGGCTTTTCGAAATATGGGGATATTAAATCTATTACGAATGAAAGATGGTCGCGGCATTACAATCTTCATTGTTTCAATGGTATTCGGTCTGTTGAGATGGACATTAAGTCAAATATACCATCCCACATAACTGTAAGCGGTTATAAGGCCCAAATTGTTTACAACGGACAGGTACCAACATGTCACGTGTGTAACGAAACCGGTCATTTGAGACAGGATTGTCCGCGCCGAGTTTACGTTCTAAAAAATAATCTGACGCAACGGCACAGGCTTACGTTAAATGACGTGTTACCGAATAATTCCCCCGATCAGCTGGTTGGAGCTGTTAAAGTATCGGGCCCTTCTGTTATCCCTCTTGAAGACACAAATCAATTTCCACCCTTGGCCCCGAAACAAAATTCTGTTTCTACTGTTTGCGACAATGAAATCTTACCGAAAAAACGTCCTCTGGAGGCAACTGATAGTTGTACAGATGACGATCAATCCGACACGTCCCACTCGGTACGTAAACAAAAACCGTGCGATGATGAAGTAGATTCGCAAACAGGTGAAATGAGGATGGATACTGATTTACAAGTAGATAATCAGCAGTCTGTAAATGATAAAGAAGGCGTAGTTCACACTGTTGTGCACGAATCACAAATAGAAGTTGCTGCCTGTCAATATCAGCAGCCTTCTGTTAGTGAAAGCATCCAGGACGAACCTACAACAGTATCCGCGACATCAGCTTCTCAAAATCTCAAATCGGATGTACCAAACAGAGAGCTGGGCAGTGCCGGCCAAGACGTAATCGTGGCCAGCGCAGAAGGAAGGACAGTAGCAGCAGGAAATGCGGAAGCGAACACAGCTGCTGCAGATGTCCGACGTAGGAAACTGAAACCACAACCGAATTTGAATGTAGAACGGAGACAGGGGAAGCCAAAATCCGGAAAGAGTGAGACAAATCCGAAAAATGTCCGATACGAGACGGTGAGGCACGAGTCATTGGAGGAACAACCTTCAGGCTCGCAAGGAAACAAACCCGTTAGTGATACCGGTGGGACATCTCAAAGTGTAAAGAAAATAACACAATAATACTAAAAGTTCTGTCACGATACTCTACGTCGAATATACCAGGAAACGTGTATTCCGCTACCAGAAAGTCAGAACACAGGTAATTTTTTTAACAGTTGTATACACACACGAATGACGCAATCGTATACCGTCACCACTATAAACATTAACAAAATTACCTCTGAATTGAAAATATCAGCTCTTAAAGAATTTCTGTACGAATCGGCGACTGATATTGCTCTGTTGCAAGAAGTTCTTATTTCAAATTTGTTTATTCCGGGATATGTTAGTTACATGAATGTTACACAAGAAACAAATGTTGGCACAGCAGTCTTAGTAAGGGAGGGCATCCCTGTAACAGAAGTGGAACGTCTGGAATCTGGAAGGGGACTGGGGTTAAATATTAATGACGTTAATGTTGTAAACTTGTACGCTCCTTCAGGAAGTTCGCACCGATCTGACAGAGCAATGTTCTTTAAAAATGAACTTATATATCTGCTCAGGAAGAATCCAAGTCGTTTAATACTGGGTGGTGATTTCAACTGCGTTTTAAATCGGAAAGATCAGATCCCCAATTTTAATTTTTCGACTGAATTGAAACAACTGGTTACTGGTTTAGAATTAAATGACGCGTGGGAAACTAAATACCCCACAATTGTTGAGTTTACTTATGTAACTGCACACTCACGAAGTAGAATCGATAGACTGTATATCTCCAAAAAACTTGGAATGTCCTTGACGAAAGTAGAAACGATACCTACGTATTTTTCGGATCATTCAAGCGTCTTAGCTTGCTTAAATTTAACGCTACAGCCCGTACGTAGATTCAGGAATCAGTGGAACTTAAACGTATCGTTGCTTCCACACCGTGACTTAGAAGATCAAATTAATGAAGCCTTGGCAATTTGCGTGCGTGCCCGTAGTCGACATGTTTCTACTTTAGATTGGTGGGTTAAAATGGCAAAGCCGAAACTGAGGAAGACACTTATGCAGTATAGTGCACAAACCGCCAGGGAACGGAAAAGTACTATAGAATATTACTATTCGGTGTTGAGAGAATTATATGATCAGGTCTCATCCGGGTCCACAACACGGCTAGCAGACATTAAGAGAGTAAAAGCCAAGTTACTAGACATCAAACGGAAACAACTAGAAGGACTGAAACTAAAATCAAAGGCTAATTCAGTATCAGAGGACGAAACGGCTTCACTTTATCACCTGGTGAAGCATGCCAAAAACAGGAGAAGTACCCTTATTGATGAACTTCGAACAAACCATCGCACGATCCTCAGAACCCAGCAGGAGATCATGAAAGAGGTCTATTGTTATTATCAGGAGCTATATTCTGATAAACCATGCTGCGAGGCGGCCTTGGAAGATTTTCTCGCCGTAATAATACCACAGTTGACGGAACATGATAATGAACTTTTCCTTGCACAAGTCACAAAAGATGACATCTATGACATACTATGCACCTCGCCACCCAAAAAATCCCCAGGCCCGGATGGTCTGCCAGTAGAATTTTATATACGCTACTGGCCAATATTGGGAGGTGTAATTACGGATGTCGTGAATGAAATCATGCAGGGCATAGTAATACCAACTGAATTCAAAGAGACTAAAATTGTACTAGTCCCAAAAAATAGAGGGAAAAAAGATTTGAATAACTTCCGGCCCATATCGTTACTAAATTCGGATTACAAAATAATAGCGAGAATATTAAACAAGAGAATATCTTTATTGACAAATAAAGTTATTAGTAATCATCAAAACTGCGCAGCAGGCAAAACAATTTTTCAAAACATAGCAGAATTCAGGGATGTAATCGCATTAACTTCCATAACTAACATAAAATGTTCCTTAATTTTCTTGGACTTTTATAAAGCTTTTGACTTGGTGAGTCACACATATCTTTGTAAGACATTAAAACAAATTGGTTTCAATGATCGTGTCATACAGTTGTTCAAGAATGTTGCTACAGGTATAAGCGCAAAAATAGCGGTAAACTGTCAAACAACTAAGCCGTTACAAATAAAACGTGGGATACCTCAAGGTAGTCCTCTGTCTATGTCCTTATTTGCTATTTCACTGGACCCTTTTCTGAAACAAGTTCATGCAAAATTAACAGGTATAACGATAGCCGGGCATAAAACTAAGATAAGAGCCTACGCTGATGACGTGGGAATCATCATAAGGAACAATAATGATGTAGATACACTCGCTACAGTTATTAAAAAATATTGTTGTGCATCTGGGTCAAATGCTAATGAAAAGAAAAGTAAGATGTTAAATCTCAGGGGCTTCGATCATATTAACATTGATTGGGCGACATTAGTAGAGCAACACAAAACGCTTGGCATCACTCTGACGCCGTGCACTATGAAAATGACCGCCTTAAACTGGAAAAACACAGCAAGGAACGTGCAAGGAGCCATAATCGAAAATTTGTCACGATATATGAACCAGGTTCAACGGACAAGGTACATAAACTCGTGTATCCTTGCAAAAGCGTATTATACCGCTCAATTATTTCCCCTCCCCAAAATGATAGCAAGGGAAATAATGTCAAAAATTGCAAGTTTTTTATGGAAGGGAGAAACGTTTCGAGTACCTGTCGAAGTAGCGGTATTAGATCCTAAAAATGGTGGATTAGGACTAATAGATATCTCCAACAAAGCATCTGCACTTTATATTAAACGCCAAATGGAATTTATCAGGGCAAGACCAGGGACCATTACCAGCCAACTCTTTGACATTGTGAGACCGCACAGCTTAGATCCTCCTGTTGACGTCCAGAGAATTAATAGGCGACTGCAGCACGTGAGGGCTTTCTACATCGAACTGAGTTACCTGAGTAAAGAAATTAAACATTCGTCACAGATACCGACGAAAGCTATTATACAGGAACGGAAAGACAATGAAGGTAGAAATAAAATAGAAAAAAAGTTTCCGAAACTGGACTGGACCACCATCTGGAGAAATATTAGTTCTAATACCCTTTCGTCAGATGTGAAAAGTGCATGGTATAAGGCTATCAACAACATAATTAGCACGAATGAAAGGTTGTATGATATCGGCATTAGCGACACCAACTTGTGTAGAAAATGCCATCTAGTCGACACAGTTATACATAGGTACACTTGCAACGGCAATATACAGATTTGGAAATGGGTTCAAGAAAATATAGCATTTATTACGAGGACTTCACCAGCGGCTATATCGATAACGTTGCTTCATAGACCACAAGAACGTTATTTCCCAGAATCAAAGAACAGCGCCGTGCACTGGCTACTGGGTCATTATGTAAATTATGTAGTCAACAGGCTGGGAACAGAAAGTACTATCGATTTTCTAGTGTACTTGCAGTGTGAATATCACAAGATGTATAATTATAAGAATTACAAGAAAAATTTTGGAAACATGTTAAAAATTGTGTTTGAAAGATTGGGGATAGGGTAAAGTCAAAGATTCATGATGTATAACACGTTGAATACGAAAGTGTTGCAAACAGAAGAATGAACGTATAAAATGGATAACATTTTACCTATCGTTATTGTTCATAACTACCTTCACAAAGTTTTCGAGTTTTTCAAATCCATAAATAAGAAGCATCATAAACAGAAGTTATGCAGCCTTAAGAATCATATAAAATTTACGTTCAAATAATATCGACATTCTTGTATAAAACATGATACATATAACCTAATGATAATAGCGAGAGCGGTAAGACGGCATTTGCTGTAGTATTCTGAGCTGCGGTCATCACGGGTGTCTATTAGGCAGCTACCTTACCTACTTCGTGATTTGTCAAAGTTGATGATTCTCTCTGTACTGCTGTCAACGCTCAACGGCGTTAGTATCATTTTGAAACGAAGGAAGTTTAGTTTTGACGTTTTCTACTAGTTTTTGCTGTTTATTCGTCGTTTCAGTCATTACAGTTGGCTAAATACAAAAAAAAAGAAGAGTTTAATATTATGTTGCAATTGTTGTGGGGGTGGGTGGACGGTGCCAGCGCGCTCCAGAAGCGGCGGCTGGCCTGCCACTGCTCTCTCTGTAGCGGTACTTTTGATAAAGTTGCTGGAGTACATTCTATCCGTACTGCTGTCAACGCGCAACGGCGTTAGTATCATTTTGAAACGAAGGAAGTTTAGTTTTGACGTTTTCTACTAGTTTTTGCTGTTTATTCGTCGTTTCAGTCATTACAGTTGGCTAAATACAAAAAAAAAGAAGAGTTTAATATTATGTTGCAATTGTTGTGGGGGTGGGTGGACGGTGCCAGCGCGCTCCAGAAGCGGCGGCTGGCCTGCCACTGCTCTCTCTGTAGCGGTACTTTTGATAAAGTTGCTGGAGTACATTCTATCCGTACTGCTGTAAACGCTCAACGGCGTTAGTATCATTTTGAAACGAAGGAAGTTTAGTTTTGACGTTTTCTACTAGTTTTTGCTGTTTATTCGTCGTTTCAGTCATTAAAGTTGGCTAAATACAAAAAAAAAGAAGAGTTTAATATTATGTTGCAATTGTTGTGGGGGTGGGTGGACGGTGCCAGCGCGCTCCAGAAGCGGCGGCTGGCCTGCCACTGCTCTCTCTGTAGCGGTACTTTTGATAAAGTTGCTGGAGTACATTCTATCCGTACTGCTGTCAACGCGCAACGGCGTTAGTATCATTTTGAAACGAAGGAAGTTTAGTTTTGACGTTTTCTACTAGTTTTTGCTGTTTATTCGTCGTTTCAGTCATTACAGTTGGCTAAATACAAAAAAAAGAAGAGTTTAATATTATGTTGCAATTGTTGTGGGGGTGGGTGGACGGTGCCAGCGCGCTCCAGAAGCGGCGGCTGGCCTGCCACTGCTCTCTCTGTAGCGGTACTTTTGATAAAGTTGCTGGAGTACATTCTATCCGTACTGCTGTAAACGCTCAACGGCGTTAGTATCATTTTGAAACGAAGGAAGTTTAGTTTTGACGTTTTCTACTAGTTTTTGCTGTTTATTCGTCGTTTCAGTCATTACAGTTGGCTAAATACAAAAAAAAAAAAAAGAAGAGTTTAATATTATGTTGCAATTGTTGTGGGGGGTGGGTGGACGGTGCCAGCGCGCTCCAGAAGCGGCGGCTGGCCTGCCACTGCTCTCTCTGTAGCGGTACTTTTGATAAAGTTGCTGGAGTACATTCTATCCGTACTGCTGTCAACGCGCAACGGCGTTAGTATCATTTTGAAACGAAGGAAGTTTAGTTTTGACGTTTTCTACTAGTTTTTGCTGTTTATTCGTCGTTTCAGTCATTACAGTTGGCTAAATACAAAAAAAAAGAAGAGTTTAATATTATGTTGCAATTGTTGTGGGGGTGGGTGGACGGTGCCAGCGCGCTCCAGAAGCGGCGGCTGGCCTGCCACTGCTCTCTCTGTAGCGGTACTTTTGATAAAGTTGCTGGAGTACATTCTATCCGTACTGCTGTCAACGCGCAACGGCGTTAGTATCATTTTGAAACGAAGGAAGTTTAGTTTTGACGTTTTCTACTAGTTTTTGCTGTTTATTCGTCGTTTCAGTCATTACAGTTGGCTAAATACAAAAAAAAGAAGAGTTTAATATTATGTTGCAATTGTT
Organism: Locusta migratoria; assembly: GCA_026315105.1. Lineage (NCBI taxonomy): Eukaryota > Metazoa > Arthropoda > Insecta > Orthoptera > Acrididae > Locusta > Locusta migratoria. The sequence continues at coordinate 390,010,360 of CM048744.1, forward strand.
GTGGGGGTGGGTGGACGGTGCCAGCGCGCTCAAGAAGCGGCGGCTGGCCTGCCACTGCTCTCTCTGTAGCGGTACTTTTGATAAAGTTGCTGGAGTACATTCTATCCGTACTGCTGTCAACGCGCAACGGCGTTAGTATCATTTTGAAACGAAGGAAGTTTAGTTTTGACGTTTTCTACTAGTTTTTGCTGTTTATTCGTCGTTTCAGTCATTACAGTTGGCTAAATACAAAAAAAAAAGAAGAGTTTAATATTATGTTGCAATTGTTGTGGGGGTGGGTGGACGGTGCCAGCGCGCTCCAGAAGCGGCGGCTGGCCTGCCACTGCTCTCTCTGTAGCGGTACTTTTGATAAAGTTGCTGGAGTACATTCTATCCGTACTGCTGTCAACGCGCAACGGCGTTAGTATCATTTTGAAACGAAGGAAGTTTAGTTTTGACGAGTATTGACGTTTTCTACTAGTTTTTGCTGTTTATTCGTCGTTTCAGTCATTACAGTTGGCTAAATACAAAAAAAAAGAAGAGTTTAATATTATGTTGCAATTGTTGTGGGGGTGGGTGGACGGTGCCAGCGCGCTCCAGAAGCGGCGGCTGGCCTGCCACTGCTCCCTCTGTAGCGGTACTTTTGATAAAGTTGCTGGAGTACATTCTATCCGTACTGCTGTAAACGCTCAACGGCGTTAGTATCATTTTGAAACGAAGGAAGTTTAGTTTTGACGTTTTCTACTAGTTTTTTGCTGTTTATTCGTCGTTTCAGTGATTACAGTTGGCTAAATACAAAAAAAAAGAAGAGTTTAATATTATGTTGCAATTGTTGTGGGGGTGGGTGGACGGTGCCAGCGCGCTCCAGAAGCGGCGGCTGGCCTGCCACTGCTCCCTCTGTAGCGGTACTTTTGATAAAGTTGCTGGAGTACATTCTATCCGTACTGCTGTAAACGCTCAACGGCGTTAGTATCATTTTGAAACGAAGGAAGTTTAGTTTTGACGTTTTCTACTAGTTTTTGCTGTTTATTCGTCGTTTCAGTCATTACAGTTGGCTAAATACAAAAAAAAAGAAGAGTTTAATATTATGTTGCAATTGTTGTGGGGGGTGGGTGGGACGGTGCCAGCGCGCTCCAGAAGCGGCGGCTGGCCTGCCACTGCTCCCTCTGTAGCGGTACTTTTGATAAAGTTGCTGGAGTACATTCTATCCGTACTGCTGTAAACGCTCAACGGCGTTAGTATCATTTTGAAACGAAGGAAGTTTAGTTTTGACGTTTTCTACTAGTTTTTGCTGTTTATTCGTCGTTTCAGTCATTACAGTTGGCTAAATACAAAAAAAAAAGAAGAGTTTAATATTATGTTGCAATTGTTGTGGGGGTGGGTGGACGGTGCCAGCGCGCTCCAGAAGCGGCGGCTGGCCTGCCACCTGCTCCCTCTGTAGCGGTACTTTTGATAAAGTTGCTGGAGTACATTCTATCCGTACTGCTGTAAACGCTCAACGGCGTTAGTATCATTTTGAAACGAAGGAAGTTTAGTTTTGACGTTTTCTACTAGTTTTTGCTGTTTATTCGTCGTTTCAGTGATTACAGTTGGCTAAATACAAAAAAAAAGAAGAGTTTAATATTATGTTGCAATTGTTGTGGGGGTGGGGTGGACGGTGCCAGCGCGCTCCAGAAGCGGCGGCTGGCCTGCCACTGCTCCCTCTGTAGCAGTACTTTTGATAAAGTTGCTGGAGTACATTCTATCCGTACTGCTGTAAACGCTCAACGGCGTTAGTATCATTTTGAAACGAAGGAAGTTTAGTTTTGACGTTTTCTACTAGTTTTTGCTGTTTATTCGTCGTTTCAGTCATTACAGTTGGCTAAATACAAAAAAAAAAGAAGAGTTTAATATTATGTTGCAATTGTTGTGGGGGTGGGTGGACGGTGCCAGCGCGCTCCAGAAGCGGCGGCTGGCCTGCCACTGCTCCCTCTGTAGCGGTACTTTTGATAAAGTTGCTGGAGTACATTCTATCCGTACTGCTGTAAACGCTCAACGGCGTTAGTATCATTTTGAAACGAAGGAAGTTTAGTTTTGACGTTTTCTACTAGTTTTTGCTGTTTATTCGTCGTTTCAGTCATTACAGTTGGCTAAATACAAAAAAAAAGAAGAGTTTAATATTATGTTGCAATTGTTGTGGGGGTGGGTGGACGGTGCCAGCGCGCTCCAGAAGCGGCGGCTGGCCTGCCACTGCTCTCTCTGTAGCGGTACTTTTGATAAAGTTGCTGGAGTACATTCTATCCGTACTGCTGTAAACGCTCAACGGCGTTAGTATCATTTTGAAACGAAGGAAGTTTAGTTTTGACGTTTTCTACTAGTTTTTGCTGTTTATTCGTCGTTTCAGTGATTACAGTTGGCTAAATACAAAAAAAAAGAAGAGTTTAATATTATGTTGCAATTGTTGTGGGGGTGGGTGGACGGTGACAGCGCGCTCCAGAAGCGGCGGCTGGCCTGCCACTGCTCCCTCTGTAGCGGTACTTTTGATAAAGTTGCTGGAGTACATTCTATCCGTACTGCTGTAAACGCTCAACGGCGTTAGTATCATTTTGAAACGAAGGAAGTTTAGTTTTGACGTTTTCTACTAGTTTTTGCTGTTTATTCGTCGTTTCAATGATTACAGTTGGCTAAATACAAAAAAAAGAAGAGTTTAATATTATGTTGCAATTGTTGTGGGGGTGGGTGGACGGTGCCAGCGCGCTCCAGAAGCGGCGGCTGGCCTGCCACTGCTCCCTCTGTAGCGGTACTTTTGATAAAGTTGCTGGAGTACATTCTATCCGTACTGCTGTAAACGCTCAACGGCGTTAGTATCATTTTGAAACGAAGGAAGTTTAGTTTTGACGTTTTCTACTAGTTTTTGCTGTTTATTCGTCGTTTCAGTGATTACAGTTGGCTAAATACAAAAAAAAAGAAGAGTTTAATATTATGTTGCAATTGTTGTGGGGGTGGGTGGACGGTGCCCAGCGCGCTCCAGAAGCGGCGGCTGGCCTGCCACTGCTCCCTCTGTAGCGGTACTTTTGATAAAGTTGCTGGAGTACATTCTATCCGTACTGCTGTAAACGCTCAACGGCGTTAGTATCATTTTGAAACGAAGGAAGTTTAGTTTTGACGTTTTCTACTAGTTTTTGCTGTTTATTCGTCGTTTCATTGATTACAGTTGGCTAAATACAAAAAAAAAGAAGAGTTTAATATTATGTTGCAATTGTTGTGGGGGTGGGTGGACGGTGCCAGCGCGCTCCAGAAGCGGCGGCTGGCCTGCCACTGCTCCCTCTGTAGCGGTACTTTTGATAAAGTTGCTGGAGTACATTCTATCCGTACTGCTGTAAACGCTCAACGGCGTTAGTATCATTTTGAAACGAAGGAAGTTTAGTTTTGACGTTTTCTACTAGTTTTTGCTGTTTATTCGTCGTTTCAGTCATTACAGTTGGCTAAATACAAAAAAAAGAAGAGTTTAATATTATGTTGCAATTGTTGTGGGGGTGGGTGGACGGTGCCAGCGCGCTCCAGAAGCGGCGGCTGGCCTGCCACTGCTCTCTCTGTAGCGGTACTTTTGATAAAGTTGCTGGAGTACATTCTATCCGTACTGCTGTAAACGCTCAACGGCGTTAGTATCATTTTGAAACGAAGGAAGTTTAGTTTTGACGTTTTCTACTAGTTTTTGCTGTTTATTCGTCGTTTCAGTCATTACAGTTGGCTAAATACAAAAAAAAAGAAGAGTTTAATATTATGTTGCAATTGTTGTGGGGGTGGGTGGACGGTGCCAGCGCGCTCCAGAAGCGGCGGCTGGCCTGCCACTGCTCCCTCTGTAGCGGTACTTTTGATAAAGTTGCTGGAGTACATTCTATCCGTACTGCTGTAAACGCTCAACGGCGTTAGTATCATTTTGAAACGAAGGAAGTGACGTTTTCTACTAGTTTTTGCTGTTTATTCGTCGTTTCAGTGATTACAGTTGGCTAAATACAAAAAAAAAGAAGAGTTTAATATTATGTTGCAATTGTTGGTGGGGGGTGGGTGGACGGTGCCAGCGCGCTCCAGAAGCGGCGGCTGGCCTGCCACTGCTCCCTCTGTAGCGGTACTTTTGATAAAGTTGCTGGAGTACATTCTATCCGTACTGCTGTAAACGCTCAACGGCGTTAGTATCATTTTGAAACGAAGGAAGTTTAGTTTTGACGTTTTCTACTAGTTTTTGCTGTTTATTCGTCGTTTTCAGTCATTACAGTTGGCTAAATACAAAAAAAAGAAGAGTTTAATATTATGTTGCAATTGTTGTGGGGGTGGGTGGACGGTGCCAGCGCGCTCCAGAAGCGGCGGCTGGCCTGCCACTGCTCCCTCTGTAGCGGGTACTTTTGATAAAGTTGCTGGAGTACATTCTATCCGTACTGCTGTAAACGCTCAACGGCGTTAGTATCATTTTGAAACGAAGGAAGTTTAGTTTTGACGTTTTCTACTAGTTTTTTGCTGTTTATTCGTCGTTTCAGTCATTACAGTTGGCTAAATACAAAAAAAAAGAAGAGTTTAATATTATGTTGCAATTGTTGTGGGGGGTGGGTGGACGGTGCCAGCGCGCTCCAGAAGCGGCGGCTGGCCTGCCACTGCTCCCTCTGTAGCGGTACTTTTGATAAAGTTGCTGGAGTACATTCTATCCGTACTGCTGTAAAACGCTCAACGGCGTTAGTATCATTTTGAAACGAAGGAAGTTTAGTTTTGACGTTTTCTACTAGTTTTTGCTGTTTATTCGTCGTTTCAGTCATTACAGTTGGCTAAATACAAAAAAAAAGAAGAGTTTAATATTATGTTGCAATTGTTGTGGGGGTGGGTGGACGGTGCCAGCGCGCTCCAGAAGCGGCGGCTGGCCTGCCACTGCTCCCTCTGTAGCGGTACTTTTGATAAAGTTGCTGGAGTACATTCTATCCGTACTGCTGTAAACGCTCAACGGCGTTAGTATCATTTTGAAACGAAGGAAGTTTAGTTTTGACGTTTTCTACTAGTTTTTGCTGTTTATTCGTCGTTTCAGTCATTACAGTTGGCTAAATACAAAAAAAAGAAGAGTTTAATATTATGTTTGCAATTGTTGTGGGGGTGGGTGGACGGTGCCAGCGCGCTCCAGAAGCGGCGGCTGGCCTGCCACTGCTCTCTCTGTAGCGGTACTTTTGATAAAGTTGCTGGAGTACATTCTATCCGTACTGCTGTAAACGCTCAACGGCGTTAGTATCATTTTGAAACGAAGGAAGTTTAGTTTTGACGTTTTCTACTAGTTTTTGCTGTTTATTCGTCGTTTCAGTGATTACAGTTGGCTAAATACAAAAAAAAAGAAGAGTTTAATATTATGTTGCAATTGTTGTGGGGGTGGGTGGACGGTGCCAGCGCGCTCCAGAAGCGGCGGCTGGCCTGCCACTGCTCCCTCTGTAGCGGTACTTTTGATAAAGTTGCTGGAGTACATTCTATCCGTACTGCTGTAAACGCTCAACGGCGTTAGTATCATTTTGAAACGAAGGAAGTTTAGTTTTGACGTTTTCTACTAGTTTTTGCTGTTTATTCGTCGTTTCAGTCATTACAGTTGGCTAAATACAAAAAAAAAGAAGAGTTTAATATTATGTTGCAATTGTTGTGGGGGTGGGTGGACGGTGCCAGCGCGCTCCAGAAGCGGCGGCTGGGCCTGCCACTGCTCCCTCTGTAGCGGTACTTTTGATAAAGTTGCTGGAGTACATTCTATCCGTACTGCTGTAAACGCTCAACGGCGTTAGTATCATTTTGAAACGAAGGAAGTTTAGTTTTGACGTTTTCTACTAGTTTTTGCTGTTTATTCGTCGTTTCAGTCATTACAGTTGGCTAAATACAAAAAAAAAGAAGAGTTTAATATTATGTTGCAATTGTTTGTGGGGGTGGTGTGGACGGTGACAGCGCGCTCCAGAAGCGGCGGCTGGCCTGCCACTGCTCCCTCTGTAGCGGTACTTTTGATAAAGTTGCTGGAGTACATTCTATCCGTACTGCTGTAAACGCTCAACGGCGTTAGTATCATTTTGAAACGAAGGAAGTTTAGTTTTGACGTTTTCTACTAGTTTTTGCTGTTTATTCGTCGTTTCAGTCATTACAGTTGGCTAAATACAAAAAAAAAAAGAAAGAGTTTAATATTATGTTGCAATTGTTGTGGGGGTGGGTGGACGGTGCCAGCGCGCTCCAGAAGCGGCGGCTGGCCTGCCACTGCTCTCTCTGTAGCGGTACTTTTGATAAAGTTGCTGGAGTACATTCTATCCGTACTGCTGTAAACGCTCAACGGCGTTAGTATCATTTTGAAACGAAGGAAGTTTAGTTTTGACGTTTTCTACTAGTTTTTGCTGTTTATTCGTCGTTTCAGTGATTACAGTTGGCTAAATACAAAAAAAAAGAAGAGTTTAATATTATGTTGCAATTGTTGTGGGGGTGGGTGGACGGTGCCAGCGCGCTCCAGAAGCGGCGGCTGGCCTGCCACTGCTCCCTCTGTAGCGGTACTTTTGATAAAGTTGCTGGAGTACATTCTATCCGTACTGCTGTAAACGCTCAACGGCGTTAGTATCATTTTGAAACGAAGGAAGTTTAATTTTGACGTTTTCTACTAGTTTTTGCTGTTTATTCGTCGTTTCAGTCATTACAGTTGGCTAAATACAAAAAAAAAGAAGAGTTTAATATTATGTTGCAATTGTTGTGGGGGTGGGTGGACGGTGCCAGCGCGCTCCAGAAGCGGCGGCTGGCCTGCCACTGCTCTCTCTGTAGCGGTACTTTTGATAAAGTTGCTGGAGTACATTCTATCCGTACTGCTGTAAACGCTCAACGGCGTTAGTATCATTTTGAAACGAAGGAAGTTTAGTTTTGACGTTTTCTACTAGTTTTTGCTGTTTATTCGTCGTTTCAGTCATTACAGTTGGCTAAATACAAAAAAAAAAGAGTTTAATATTATGTTGCAATTGTTGTGGGGGTGGGGTGGACGGTGCCAGCGCGCTCCAGAAGCGGCGGCTGGCCTGCCACTGCTCCCTCTGTAGCGGGTACTTTTGATAAAGTTGCTGGAGTACATTCTATCCGTACTGCTGTAAACGCTCAACGGCGTTAGTATCATTTTGAAACGAAGGAAGTTTAGTTTTGACGTTTTCTACTAGTTTTTGCTGTTTATTCGTCGTTTCAGTGATTACAGTTGGCTAAATACAAAAAAAAAAGAAGAGTTTAATATTATGTTGCAATTGTTGTGGGGGTGGGTGGACGGTGCCAGCGCGCTCCAGAAGCGGCGGCTGGCCTGCCACTGCTCCCTCTGTAGCGGTACTTTTGATAAAGTTGCTGGAGTACATTCTATCCGTACTGCTGTAAACGCTCAACGGCGTTTAGTATCATTTTGAAACGAAGGAAGTTTAGTTTTGACGTTTTCTACTAGTTTTTGCTGTTTATTCGTCGTTTCAGTGATTACAGTTGGCTAAATACAAAAAAAAAGAAGAGTTTAATATTATGTTGCAATTGTTGTGGGGGTGGGTGGACGGTGCCAGCGCGCTCCAGAAGCGGCGGCTGGCCTGCCACTGCTCCCTCTGTAGCGGTACTTTTGATAAAGTTGCTGGAGTACATTCTATCCGTACTGCTGTAAACGCTCAACGGCGTTAGTATCATTTTGAAACGAAGGAAGTTTAGTTTTGACGTTTTCTACTAGTTTTTGCTGTTTATTCGTCGTTTCAGTCATTACAGTTGGCTAAATACAAAAAAAAAGAAGAGTTTAATATTATGTTGCAATTGTTGTGGGGGTGGGTGGACGGTGCCAGCGCGCTCCAGAAGCGGCGGCTGGCCTGCCACTGCTCTCTCTGTAGCGGTACTTTTGATAAAGTTGCTGGAGTACATTCTATCCGTACTGCTGTAAACGCTCAACGGCGTTAGTATCATTTTGAAACGAAGGAAGTTTAGTTTTGACGTTTTCTACTAGTTTTTGCTGTTTATTCGTCGTTTCAGTCATTACAGTTGGCTAAATACAAAAAAAAAGAAGAGTTTAATATTATGTTGCAATTGTTGTGGGGGTGGGTGGACGGTGCCAGCGCGCTCCAGAAGCGGCGGCTGGCCTGCCACTGCTCCCTCTGTAGCGGTACTTTTGATAAAGTTGCTGGAGTACATTCTATCCGTACTGCTGTAAACGCTCAACGGCGTTAGTATCATTTTGAAACGAAGGAAGTTTAGTTTTGACGTTTTCTACTAGTTTTTGCTGTTTATTCGTCGTTTCAGTCATTACAGTTGGCTAAATACAAAAAAAAAGAAGAGTTTAATATTATGTTGCAATTGTTGTGGGGGTGGGTGGACGGTGCCAGCGCGCTCCAGAAGCGGCGGCTGGCCTGCCACTGCTCTCTCTGTAGCGGTACTTTTGATAAAGTTGCTGGAGTACATTCTATCCGTACTGCTGTAAACGCTCAACGGCGTTAGTATCATTTTGAAACGAAGGAAGTTTAGTTTTGACGTTTTCTACTAGTTTTTGCTGTTTATTCGTCGTTTCAGTCATTACAGTTGGCTAAATACAAAAAAAAAGAAGAGTTTAATATTATGTTGCAATTGTTAAGGGGGTGGGTGGACGGTGCCAGCGCGCTCCAGAAGCGGCGGCTGGCCTGCCACTGCTCTCTCTGTAGCGGTACTTTTGATAAAGTTGCTGGAGTACATTCTATCCGTACTGCTGTAAACGCTCAACGGCGTTAGTATCATTTTGAAACGAAGGAAGTTTAGTTTTGACGTTTTCTACTAGTTTTTGCTGTTTATTCGTCGTTTCAGTCATTACAGTTGGCTAAATACAAAAAAAAAGAAGAGTTTAATATTATGTTGCAATTGTTGTGGGGGTGGGTGGACGGTGCCAGCGCGCTCCAGAAGCGGCGGCTGGCCTGCCACTGCTCTCTCTGTAGCGGTACTTTTGATAAAGTTGCTGGAGTACATTCTATCCGTACTGCTGTAAACGCTCAACGGCGTTAGTATCATTTTGAAACGAAGGAAGTTTAGTTTTGACGTTTTCTACTAGTTTTTGCTGTTTATTCGTCGTTTCAGTCATTACAGTTGGCTAAATACAAAAAAAAAGAAGAGTTTAATATTATGTTGCAATTGTTGTGGGGGTGGGTGGACGGTGCCAGCGCGCTCCAGAAGCGGCGGCTGGCCTGCCACTGCTCCCTCTGTAGCGGTACTTTTGATAAAGTTGCTGGAGTACATTCTATCCGTACTGCTGTAAACGCTCAACGGCGTTAGTATCATTTTGAAACGAAGGAAGTTTAGTTTTGACGTTTTCTACTAGTTTTTGCTGTTTATTCGTCGTTTCAGTCATTACAGTTGGCTAAATACAAAAAAAAAGAAGAGTTTAATATTATGTTGCAATTGTTGTGGGGGTGGGTGGACGGTGCCAGCGCGCTCCAGAAGCGGCGGCTGGCCTGCCACTGCTCTCTCTGTAGCGGTACTTTTGATAAAGTTGCTGGAGTACATTCTATCCGTACTGCTGTAAACGCTCAACGGCGTTAGTATCATTTTGAAACGAAGGAAGTTTAGTTTTGACGTTTTCTACTAGTTTTTGCTGTTTATTCGTCGTTTCAGTCATTACAGTTGGCTAAATACAAAAAAAAAAGAAGAGTTTAATATTATGTTGCAATTGTTGTGGGGGTGGGTGGACGGTGCCAGCGCGCTCCAGAAGCGGCGGCTGGCCTGCCACTGCTCCCTCTGTAGCGGTACTTTTGATAAAGTTGCTGGAGTACATTCTATCCGTACTGCTGTAAACGCTCAACGGCGTTAGTATCATTTTGAAACGAAGGAAGTTTAGTTTTGACGTTTTCTACTAGTTTTTGCTGTTTATTCGTCGTTTCAGTCATTACAGTTGGCTAAATACAAAAAAAAAGAAGAGTTTAATATTATGTTGCAATTGTTGTGGGGGTGGGTGGACGGTGCCAGCGCGCTCCAGAAGCGGCGGCTGGCCTGCCACTGCTCCCTCTGTAGCGGTACTTTTGATAAAGTTGCTGGAGTACATTCTATCCGTACTGCTGTAAACGCTCAACGGCGTTAGTATCATTTTGAAACGAAGGAAGTTTAGTTTTGACGTTTTCTACTAGTTTTTGCTGTTTATTCGTCGTTTCAGTCATTACAGTTGGCTAAATACAAAAAAAAGAAGAGTTTAATATTATGTTGCAATTGTTGTGGGGGTGGGTGGACGGTGCCAGCGCGCTCCAGAAGCGGCGGCTGGCCTGCCACTGCTCCCTCTGTAGCGGTACTTTTGATAAAGTTGCTGGAGTACATTCTATCCGTACTGCTGTAAACGCTCAACGGCGTTAGTATCATTTTGAAACGAAGGAAGTTTAGTTTTGACGTTTTCTACTAGTTTTTGCTGTTTATTCGTCGTTTCAGTCATTACAGTTGGCTAAATACAAAAAAAAAGAAGAGTTTAATATTATGTTGCAATTGTTGTGGGGGTGGGTGGACGGTGCCAGCGCGCTCCAGAAGCGGCGGCTGGCCTGCCACTGCTCCCTCTGTAGCGGTACTTTTGATAAAGTTGCTGGAGTACATTCTATCCGTACTGCTGTAAACGCTCAACGGCGTTAGTATCATTTTGAAACGAAGGAAGTTTAGTTTTGACGTTTTCTACTAGTTTTTGCTGTTTATTCGTCGTTTCAGTCATTACAGTTGGCTAAATACAAAAAAAAAGAAGAGTTTAATATTATGTTGCAATTGTTGTGGGGGTGGGTGGACGGTGCCAGCGCGCTCCAGAAGCGGCGGCTGGCCTGCCACTGCTCCCTCTGTAGCGGTACTTTTGATAAAGTTGCTGGAGTACATTCTATCCGTACTGCTGTAAACGCTCAACGGCGTTAGTATCATTTTGAAACGAAGGAAGTTTAGTTTTGACGTTTTCTACTAGTTTTTGCTGTTTATTCGTCGTTTCAGTCATTACAGTTGGCTAAATACAAAAAAAAAGAAGAGTTTAATATTATGTTGCAATTGTTGTGGGGGTGGGTGGACGGTGCCAGCGCGCTCCAGAAGCGGCGGCTGGCCTGCCACTGCTCTCTCTGTAGCGGTACTTTTGATAAAGTTGCTGGAGTACATTCTATCCGTACTGCTGTAAACGCTCAACGGCGTTAGTATCATTTTGAAACGAAGGAAGTTTAGTTTTGACGTTTTCTACTAGTTTTTGCTGTTTATTCGTCGTTTCAGTCATTACAGTTGGCTAAATACAAAAAAAAAGAAGAGTTTAATATTATGTTGCAATTGTTGTGGGGGTGGGTGGACGGTGCCAGCGCGCTCCAGAAGCGGCGGCTGGCCTGCCACTGCTCTCTCTGTAGCGGTACTTTTGATAAAGTTGCTGGAGTACATTCTATCCGTACTGCTGTAAACGCTCAACGGCGTTAGTATCATTTTGAAACGAAGGAAGTTTAGTTTTGACGTTTTCTACTAGTTTTTGCTGTTTATTCGTCGTTTCAGTCATTACAGTTGGCTAAATACAAAAAAAAAGAAGAGTTTAATATTATGTTGCAATTGTTGTGGGGGTGGGTGGACGGTGCCAGCGCGCTCCAGAAGCGGCGGCTGGCCTGCCACTGCTCCCTCTGTAGCGGTACTTTTGATAAATTTGTGGAGTACATTTCTATCCGTACTGCTGTAAACGCTCAACGGCGTTAGTATCATTTTGAAACGAAGGAAGTTTAGTTTGTCGTTTTCTACTAGTTTTTGCTGTTTATTCGTCGTTTCAGTCATTACAGTTGGCTAAATACAAAAAAAAAGAAGAGTTTAATATTATGTTGCAATTGTTGTGGGGGTGGGTGGACGGTGCCAGCGCGCTCCAGAAGCGGCGGCTGGCCTGCCACTGCTCTCTCTGTAGCCGGTACTTTTGATAAAGTTGCTGGAGTACATTCTATCCGTACTGCTGTAAACGCTCAACGGCGTTAGTATCATTTTGAAACGAAGGAAGTTTAGTTTGACGTTTTCTACTAGTTTTTGCTGTTTATTCGTCGTTTCAGTCATTACAGTTGGCTAAATACAAAAAAAAGAAGAGTTTAATATTATGTTGCAATTGTTGTGGGGGTGGGTGGACGGTGCCAGCGCGCTCCAGAAGCGGCGGCTGGCCTGCCACTGCTCCCTCTGTAGCGGTACTTTTGATAAAGTTGCTGGAGTACATTCTATCCGTACTGCTGTAAACGCTCAACGGCGTTAGTATCATTTTGAAACGAAGGAAGTTTAGTTTTGACGTTTTCTACTAGTTTTGCTGTTTATTCGTCGTTTCAGTCATTACAGTTGGCTAAATACAAAAAAAAAGAAGAGTTTAATATTATGTTGCAATTGTTGTGGGGGTGGGTGGACGGTGCCCAGCGCGCTCCAGAAGCGGCGGCTGGCCTGCCACTGCTCTCTCTGTAGCGGTACTTTTGATAAAGTTGCTGGAGTACATTCTATCCGTACTGCTGTAAACGCTCAACGGCGTTAGTATCATTTTGAAACGAAGGAAGTTTAGTTTTGACGTTTTCTACTAGTTTTTTGCTGTTTATTCGTCGTTTCAGTCATTACAGTTGGCTAAAATACAAAAAAAAAGAAGAGTTTAATATTATGTTGCAATTGTTGTGGGGGTGGGTGGACGAGTGCCAGCGCGCTCCAGAAGCGGCGGCTGGCCTGCCACTGCTCTCCTCTGTAGCGGTACTTTTGATAAAGTTGCTGGAGTACATACTATCCGTACTGCTGTAAACGCTCAACGGCGTTAGTATCATTTTGAAACGAAGGAAGTTTAGTTTTGACGTTTTCTACTAGTTTTTGCTGTTTATTCGTCGTTTCAGTCATTACAGTTGGCTAAATACAAAAAAAAAAGAAGAGTTTAATATTATGTTGCAATTGTTGTGGGGGTGGGTGGACGGTGCCAGCGCGCTCCAGAAGCGGCGGCTGGCCTGCCACTGCTCTCTCTGTAGCGGTACTTTTGATAAAGTTGCTGGAGTACATTCTATCCGTACTGCTGTAAACGCTCAACGGCGTTAGTATCATTTTGAAACGAAGGAAGTTTAGTTTTGACGTTTTCTACTAGTTTTTGCTGTTTATTCGTCGTTTCAGTCATTACAGTTGGCTAAATACAAAAAAAAAGAAGAGTTTAATATTATGTTGCAATTGTTGTGGGGGTGGGTGGACGGTGCCAGCGCGCTCCAGAAGCGGCGGCTGGCCTGCCACTGCTCCCTCTGTAGCGGTACTTTTGATAAAGTTGCTGGAGTACATTCTATCCGTACTGCTGTAAACGCTCAACGGCGTTAGTATCATTTTGAAACGAAGGAAGTTTAGTTTTGACGTTTTCTACTAGTTTTTGCTGTTTATTCGTCGTTTCAGTCATTACAGTTGGCTAAATACAAAAAAAAAGAAGAGTTTAATATTATGTTGCAATTGTTGTGGGGGTGGGTGGACGGTGCCAGCGCGCTCCAGAAGCGGCGGCTGGCCTGCCACTGCTCTCTCTGTAGCGGTACTTTTGATAAAGTTGCTGGAGTACATTCTATCCGTACTGCTGTAAACGCTCAACGGCGTTAGTATCATTTTGAAACGAAGGAAGTTTAGTTTTGACGTTTTCTACTAGTTTTTGCTGTTTATTCGTCGTTTCAGTCATTACAGTTGGCTAAATACAAAAAAAGAAGAGGTTAATATTATGTTGCAATTGTTGTGGGGGTGGGTGGACGGTGCCAGCGCGCTCCAGAAGCGGCGGCTGGCCTGCCACTGCTCTCTCTGTAGCGGTACTTTTGATAAAGTTGCTGGAGTACATTCTATCCGTACTGCTGTAAACGCTCAACGGCGTTAGTATCATTTTGAAACGAAGGAAGTTTAGTTTTGACGTTTTCTACTAGTTTTTGCTGTTTATTCGTCGTTTCAGTCATTACAGTTGGCTAAATACAAAAAAAAAGAAGAGTTTAATATTATGTTGCAATTGTTGTGGGGGTGGGTGGACGGTGCCAGCGCGCTCCAGAAGCGGCGGCTGGCCTGCCACTGCTCCCTCTGTAGCGGTACTTTTGATAAAGTTGCTGGAGTACATTCTATCCGTACTGCTGTAAACGCTCAACGGCGTTAGTATCATTTTGAAACGAAGGAAGTTTAGTTTTGACGTTTTCTACTAGTTTTTGCTGTTTATTCGTCGTTTCAGTCATTACAGTTGGCTAAATACAAAAAAAAAGAAGAGTTTAATATTATGTTGCAATTGTTGTGGGGGTGGGTGGACGGTGCCAGCGCGCTCCAGAAGCGGCGGCTGGCCTGCCACTGCTCTCTCTGTAGCGGTACTTTTGATAAAGTTGCTGGAGTACATTCTATCCGTACTGCTGTAAACGCTCAACGGCGTTAGTATCATTTTGAAACGAAGGAAGTTTAGTTTTGACGTTTTCTACTAGTTTTTGCTGTTTATTCGTCGTTTCAGTCATTACAGTTGGCTAAATACAAAAAAAAAGGAGAGTTTAATATTATGTTGCAATTGTTGTGGGGGTGGGTGGACGGTGCCAGCGCGCTCCAGAAGCGGCGGCTGGCCTGCCACTGCTCCCTCTGTAGCGGTACTTTTGATAAAGTTGCTGGAGTACATTCTATCCGTACTGCTGTAAACGCTCAACGGCGTTAGTATCATTTTGAAACGAAGGAAGTTTAGTTTTGACGTTTTCTACTAGTTTTTGCTGTTTATTCGTCGTTTCAGTCATTACAGTTGGCTAAATACAAAAAAAAAGAAGAGTTTAATATTATGTTGCAATTGTTGTGGGGGTGGGTGGACGGTGCCAGCGCGCTCCAGAAGCGGCGGCTGGCCTGCCACTGCTCTCTCTGTAGCGGTACTTTTGATAAAGTTGCTGGAGTACATTCTATCCGTACTGCTGTAAACGCTCAACGGCGTTAGTATCATTTTGAAACGAAGGAAGTTTAGTTTTGACGTTTTCTACTAGTTTTTGCTGTTTATTCGTCGTTTCAGTCATTACAGTTGGCTAAATACAAAAAAAAAGAAGAGTTTAATATTATGTTGCAATTGTTGTGGGGGTGGGTGGACGGTGCCAGCGCGCTCCAGAAGCGGCGGCTGGCCTGCCACTGCTCCCTCTGTAGCGGTACTTTTGATAAAGTTGCTGGAGTACATTCTATCCGTACTGCTGTAAACGCTCAACGGCGTTAGTATCATTTTGAAACGAAGGAAGTTTAGTTTTGACGTTTTCTACTAGTTTTTGCTGTTTATTCGTCGTTTCAGTCATTACAGTTGGCTAAATACAAAAAAAAAGAAGAGTTTAATATTATGTTGCAATTGTTGTGGGGGTGGGTGGACGGTGCCAGCGCGCTCCAGAAGCGGCGGCTGGCCTGCCACTGCTCTCTCTGTAGCGGTACTTTTGATAAAGTTGCTGGAGTACATTCTATCCGTACTGCTGTAAACGCTCAACGGCGTTAGTATCATTTTGAAACGAAGGAAGTTTAGTTTTGACGTTTTCTACTAGTTTTTGCTGTTTATTCGTCGTTTCAGTGAGTACAGTTGGCTAAATACAAAAAAAAAAGAAGAGTTTAATATTATGTTGCAATTGTTGTGGGGGTGGGTGGACGGTGCCAGCGCGCTCCAGAAGCGGCTGCTGGCCTGCCACTGCTCCCTCTGTAGCGGTACTTTTGATAAAGTTGCTGGAGTACATTCTATCCGTACTGCTGTAAACGCTCAACGGCGTTAGTATCATTTTGAAACGAAGGAAGTTTAGTTTTGACGTTTTCTACTAGTTTTTGCTGTTTATTCGTCGTTTCAGTCATTACAGTTGGCTAAATACAAAAAAAAAGAAGAGTTTAATATTATGTTGCAATTGTTGTGGGGGTGGGTGGACGGTGCCAGCGCGCTCCAGAAGCGGCGGCTGGCCTGCCACTGCTCTCTCTGTAGCGGTACTTTTGATAAAGTTGCTGGAGTACATTCTATCCGTACTGCTGTAAACGCTCAACGGCGTTAGTATCATTTTGAAACGAAGGAAGTTTAGTTTTGACGTTTTCTACTAGTTTTTGCTGTTTATTCGTCGTTTCAGTGATTACAGTTGGCTAAATACAAAAAAAAAGAAGAGTTTAATATTATGTTGCAATTGTTGTGGGGGTGGGTGGACGGTGCCAGCGCGCTCCAGAAGCGGCGGCTGGCCTGCCACTGCTCCCTCTGTAGCGGTACTTTTGATAAAGTTGCTGGAGTACATTCTATCCGTACTGCTGTAAACGCTCAACGGCGTTAGTATCATTTTGAAACGAAGGAAGTTTAGTTTTGACGTTTTCTACTAGTTTTTGCTGTTTATTCGTCGTTTCAGTCATTACAGTTGGCTAAATACAAAAAAAAAGAAGAGTTTAATATTATGTTGCAATTGTTGTGGGGGTGGGTGGACGGTGCCAGCGCGCTCCAGAAGCGGCGGCTGGCCTGCCACTGCTCCCTCTGTAGCGGTACTTTTGATAAAGTTGCTGGAGTACATTCTATCCGTACTGCTGTAAACGCTCAACGGCGTTAGTATCATTTTGAAACGAAGGAAGTTTAGTTTTGACGTTTTCTACTAGTTTTTGCTGTTTATTCGTCGTTTCAGTCATTACAGTTGGCTAAATACAAAAAAAAAGAAGAGTTTAATATTATGTTGCAATTGTTGTGGGGGTGGGTGGACGGTGCCAGCGCGCTCCAGAAGCGGCGGCTGGCCTGCCACTGCTCCCTCTGTAGCGGTACTTTTGATAAAGTTGCTGGAGTACATTCTATCCGTACTGCTGTAAACGCTCAACGGCGTTAGTATCATTTTGAAACGAAGGAAGTTTAGTTTTGACGTTTTCTACTAGTTTTTGCTGTTTATTCGTCGTTTCAGTGATTACAGTTGGCTAAATACAAAAAAAAAGAAGAGTTTAATATTATGTTGCAATTGTTGTGGGGGTGGGTGGACGGTGCCAGCGCGCTCCAGAAGCGGCGGCTGGCCTGCCACTGCTCCCTCTGTAGCGGTACTTTTGATAAAGTTGCTGGAGTACATTCTATCCGTACTGCTGTAAACGCTCAACGGCGTTAGTATCATTTTGAAACGAAGGAAGTTTAGTTTTGACGTTTTCTACTAGTTTTTGCTGTTTATTCGTCGTTTCAGTGATTACAGTTGGCTAAATACAAAAAAAAAGAAGAGTTTAATATTATGTTGCAATTGTTGTGGGGGTGGGTGGACGGTGCCAGCGCGCTCCAGAAGCGGCGGCTGGCCTGCCACTGCTCTCTCTGTAGCGGTACTTTTGATAAAGTTGCTGGAGTACATTCTATCCGTACTGCTGTAAACGCTCAACGGCGTTAGTATCATTTTGAAACGAAGGAAGTTTAGTTTTGACGTTTTCTACTAGTTTTTGCTGTTTATTCGTCGTTTCAGTCATTACAGTTGGCTAAATACAAAAAAAAAGAAGAGTTTAATATTATGTTGCAATTGTTGTGGGGGTGGGTGGACGGTGCCAGCGCGCTCCAGAAGCGGCGGCTGGCCTGCCACTGCTCTCTCTGTAGCGGTACTTTTGATAAAGTTGCTGGAGTACATTCTATCCGTACTGCTGTAAACGCTCAACGGCGTTAGTATCATTTTGAAACGAAGGAAGTTTAGTTTTGACGTTTTCTACTAGTTTTTGCTGTTTATTCGTCGTTTCAGTGATTACAGTTGGCTAAATACAAAAAAAAAGAAGAGTTTAATATTATGTTGCAATTGTTGTGGGGGTGGGTGGACGGTGCCAGCGCGCTCCAGAAGCGGCGGCTGGCCTGCCACTGCTCTCTCTGTAGCGGTACTTTTGATAAAGTTGCTGGAGTACATTCTATCCGTACTGCTGTAAACGCTCAACGGCGTTAGTATCATTTTGAAACGAAGGAAGTTTAGTTTTGACGTTTTCTACTAGTTTTTGCTGTTTATTCGTCGTTTCAGTCATTACAGTTGGCTAAATACAAAAAAAAGAAGAGTTTAATATTATGTTGCAATTGTTGTGGGGGTGGGTGGACGGTGCCAGCGCGCTCCAGAAGCGGCGGCTGGCCTGCCACTGCTCTCTCTGTAGCGGTACTTTTGATAAAGTTGCTGGAGTACATTCTATCCGTACTGCTGTAAACGCTCAACGGCGTTAGTATCATTTTGAAACGAAGGAAGTTTAGTTTTGACGTTTTCTACTAGTTTTTGCTGTTTATTCGTCGTTTCAGTCATTACAGTTGGCTAAATACAAAAAAAAAGAAGAGTTTAATATTATGTTGCAATTGTTGTGGGGGTGGGTGGACGGTGCCAGCGCGCTCCAGAAGCGGCGGCTGGCCTGCCACTGCTCTCTCTGTAGCGGTACTTTTGATAAAGTTGCTGGAGTACATTCTATCCGTACTGCTGTAAACGCTCAACGGCGTTAGTATCATTTTGAAACGAAGGAAGTTTAGTTTTGACGTTTTCTACTAGTTTTTGCTGTTTATTCGTCGTTTCAGTCATTACAGTTGGCTAAATACAAAAAAAAAAGAAGAGTTTAATATTATGTTGCAATTGTTGTGGGGGTGGGTGGACGGTGCCAGCGCGCTCCAGAAGCGGCGGCTGGCCTGCCACTGCTCTCTCTGTAGCGGTACTTTTGATAAAGTTGCTGGAGTACATTCTATCCGTACTGCTGTAAACGCTCAACGGCGTTAGTATCATTTTGAAACGAAGGAAGTTTAGTTTTGACGTTTTCTACTAGTTTTTGCTGTTTATTCGTCGTTTCAGTCATTACAGTTGGCTAAATACAAAAAAAAGAGAAGAGTTTAATATTATGTTGCAATTGTTGTGGGGGTGGGTGGACGGTGCCAGCGCGCTCCAGAAGCGGCGGCTGGCCTGCCACTGCTCTCTCTGTAGCGGTACTTTTGATAAAGTTGCTGGAGTACATTCTATCCGTACTGCTGTAAACGCTCAACGGCGTTAGTATCATTTTGAAACGAAGGAAGTTTAGTTTTGACGTTTTCTACTAGTTTTTGCTGTTTATTCGTCGTTTCAGTGATTACAGTTGGCTAAATACAAAAAAAAAGAAGAGTTTAATATTATGTTGCAATTGTTGTGGGGGTGGGTGGACGGTGCCAGCGCGCTCCAGAAGCGGCGGCTGGCCTGCCACTGCTCCCTCTGTAGCGGTACTTTTGATAAAGTTGCTGGAGTACATTCTATCCGTACTGCTGTAAACGCTCAACGGCGTTAGTATCATTTTGAAACGAAGGAAGTTTAGTTTTGACGTTTTCTACTAGTTTTTGCTGTTTATTCGTCGTTTCAGTCATTACAGTTGGCTAAATACAAAAAAAAAGAAGAGTTTAATATTATGTTGCAATTGTTGTGGGGGTGGGTGGACGGTGCCAGCGCGCTCCAGAAGCGGCGGCTGGCCTGCCACTGCTCCCTCTGTAGCGGTACTTTTGATAAAGTTGCTGGAGTACATTCTATCCGTACTGCTGTAAACGCTCAACGGCGTTAGTATCATTTTGAAACGAAGGAAGTTTAGTTTTGACGTTTTCTACTAGTTTTTGCTGTTTATTCGTCGTTTCAGTCATTACAGTTGGCTAAATACAAAAAAAAGAAGAGTTTAATATTATGTTGCAATTGTTGTGGGGGTGGGTGGACGGTGCCAGCGCGCTCCAGAAGCGGCGGCTGGCCTGCCACTGCTCCCTCTGTAGCGGTACTTTTGATAAAGTTGCTGGAGTACATTCTATCCGTACTGCTGTAAACGCTCAACGGCGTTAGTATCATTTTGAAACGAAGGAAGTTTAGTTTTGACGTTTTCTACTAGTTTTTGCTGTTTATTCGTCGTTTCAGTGATTACAGTTGGCTAAATACAAAAAAAAAGAAGAGTTTAATATTATGTTGCAATTGTTGTGGGGGTGGGTGGACGGTGCCAGCGCGCTCCAGAAGCGGCGGCTGGCCTGCCACTGCTCCCTCTGTAGCGGTACTTTTGATAAAGTTGCTGGAGTACATTCTATCCGTACTGCTGTAAACGCTCAACGGCGTTAGTATCATTTTGAAACGAAGGAAGTTTAGTTTTGACGTTTTCTACTAGTTTTTGCTGTTTATTCGTCGTTTCAGTGATTACAGTTGGCTAAATACAAAAAAAAAGAAGAGTTTAATATTATGTTGCAATTGTTGTGGGGGTGGGTGGACGGTGCCAGCGCGCTCCAGAAGCGGCGGCTGGCCTGCCACTGCTCTCTCTGTAGCGGTACTTTTGATAAAGTTGCTGGAGTACATTCTATCCGTACTGCTGTAAACGCTCAACGGCGTTAGTATCATTTTGAAACGAAGGAAGTTCAGTTTTGACGTTTTCTACTAGTTTTTGCTGTTTATTCGTCGTTTCAGTCATTACAGTTGGCTAAATACAAAAAAAAAGAAGAGTTTAATATTATGTTGCAATTGTTGTGGGGGTGGGTGGACGGTGCCAGCGCGCTCCAGAAGCGGCGGCTGGCCTGCCACTGCTCCCTCTGTAGCGGTACTTTTGATAAAGTTGCTGGAGTACATTCTATCCGTACTGCTGTAAACGCTCAACGGCGTTAGTATCATTTTGAAACGAAGGAAGTTTAGTTTTGACGTTTTCTACTAGTTTTTGCTGTTTATTCGTCGTTTCAGTCATTACAGTTGGCTAAATACAAAAAAAAAGAAGAGTTTAATATTATGTTGCAATTGTTGTGGGGGTGGGTGGACGGTGCCAGCGCGCTCCAGAAGCGGCGGCTGGCCTGCCACTGCTCCCTCTGTAGCGGTACTTTTGATAAAGTTGCTGGAGTACATTCTATCCGTACTGCTGTAAACGCTCAACGGCGTTAGTATCATTTTGAAACGAAGGAAGTTTAGTTTTGACGTTTTCTACTAGTTTTTGCTGTTTATTCGTCGTTTCAGTCATTACAGTTGGCTAAATACAAAAAAAAGAAGAGTTTAATATTATGTTGCAATTGTTGTGGGGGTGGGTGGACGGTGCCAGCGCGCTCCAGAAGCGGCGGCTGGCCTGCCACTGCTCCCTCTGTAGCGGTACTTTTGATAAAGTTGCTGGAGTACATTCTATCCGTACTGCTGTAAACGCTCAACGGCGTTAGTATCATTTTGAAACGAAGGAAGTTTAGTTTTGACGTTTTCTACTAGTTTTTGCTGTTTATTCGTCGTTTCAGTCATTACAGTTGGCTAAATACAAAAAAAAAGAAGAGTTTAATATTATGTTGCAATTGTTGTGGGGGTGGGTGGACGGTGCCAGCGCGCTCCAGAAGCGGCGGCTGGCCTGCCACTGCTCCCTCTGTAGCGGTACTTTTGATAAAGTTGCTGGAGTACATTCTATCCGTACTGCTGTAAACGCTCAACGGCGTTAGTATCATTTTGAAACGAAGGAAGTTTAGTTTTGACGTTTTCTACTAGTTTTTGCTGTTTATTCGTCGTTTCAGTCATTACAGTTGGCTAAATACAAAAAAAAAAGAAGAGTTTAATATTATGTTGCAATTGTTGTGGGGGTGGGTGGACGGTGCCAGCGCGCTCCAGAAGCGGCGGCTGGCCTGCCACTGCTCCCTCTGTAGTGGTACTTTTGATAAAGTTGCTGGAGTACATTCTATCCGTACTGCTGTAAACGCTCAACGGCGTTAGTATCATTTTGAAACGAAGGAAGTTTAGTTTTGACGTTTTCTACTAGTTTTTGCTGTTTATTCGTCGTTTCAGTCATTACAGTTGGCTAAATACAAAAAAAAAGAAGAGTTTAATATGATGTTGCAATTGTTGTGGGGGTGGGTGGACGGTGCCAGCGCGCTCCAGAAGCGGCGGCTGGCCTGCCACTGCTCCCTCTGTAGCGGTACTTTTGATAAAGTTGCTGGAGTACATTCTATCCGTACTGCTGTAAACGCTCAACGGCGTTAGTATCATTTTGAAACGAAGGAAGTTTAGTTTTGACGTTTTCTACTAGTTTTTGCTGTTTATTCGTCGTTTCAGTGATTACAGTTGGCTAAATACAAAAAAAAAGAAGAGTTTAATATTATGTTGCAATTGTTGTGGGGGTGGGTGGACGGTGCCAGCGCGCTCCAGAAGCGGCGGCTGGCCTGCCACTGCTCCCTCTGTAGCGGTACTTTTGATAAAGTTGCTGGAGTACATTCTATCCGTACTGCTGTAAACGCTCAACGGCGTTAGTATCATTTTGAAACGAAGGAAGTTTAGTTTTGACGTTTTCTACTAGTTTTTGCTGTTTATTTCGTCGTTTCAGTCATTACAGTTGGCTAAATACAAAAAAAAAGAAGAGTTTAATATTATGTTGCAATTGTTGTGGGGGTGGGTGGACGGTGCCAGCGCGCTCCAGAAGCGGCGGCTGGCCTGCCACTGCTCCCTCTGTAGCGGTACTTTTGATAAAGTTGCTGGAGTACATTCTATCCGTACTGCTGTAAACGCTCAACGGCGTTAGTATCATTTTGAAACGAAGGAAGTTTAGTTTTGACGTTTTCTACTAGTTTTTGCTGTTTATTCGTCGTTTCAGTCATTACAGTTGGCTAAATACAAAAAAAAAGAAGAGTTTAATATTATGTTGCAATTGTTGTGGGGGTGGGTGGACGGTGCCAGCGCGCTCCAGAAGCGGCGGCTGGCCTGCCACTGCTCCCTCTGTAGCGGTACTTTTGATAAAGTTGCTGGAGTACATTCTATCCGTACTGCTGTAAACGCTCAACGGCGTTAGTATCATTTTGAAACGAAGGAAGTTTAGTTTTGACGTTTTATACTAGTTTTTGCTGTTTATTCGTCGTTTCAGGGATTACAGTTGGCTAAATACAAAAAAAAAGAAGAGTTTAATATTATGTTGCAATTGTTGTGGGGGTGGGTGGACGGTGCCAGCGCGCTCCAGAAGCGGCGGCTGGCCTGCCACTGCTCCCTCTGTAGCGGTACTTTTGATAAAGTTGCTGGAGTACATTCTATCCGTACTGCTGTAAACGCTCAACGGCGTTAGTATCATTTTGAAACGAAGGAAGTTTAGTTTTGACGTTTTCTACTAGTTTTTGCTGTTTATTCGTCGTTTCAGTGATTACAGTTGGCTAAATACAAAAAAAAAGAAGAGTTTAATATTATGTTGCAATTGTTGTGGGGGTGGGTGGACGGTGCCAGCGCGCTCCAGAAGCGGCGGCTGGCCTGCCACTGCTCCCTCTGTAGCGGTACTTTTGATAAAGTTGCTGGAGTACATTCTATCCGTACTGCTGTAAACGCTCAACGGCGTTAGTATCATTTTGAAACGAAGGAAGTTTAGTTTTGACGTTTTCTACTAGTTTTTGCTGTTTATTCGTCGTTTCAGTCATTACAGTTGGCTAAATACAAAAAAAAGAAGAGTTTAATATTATGTTGCAATTGTTGTGGGGGTGGGTGGACGGTGCCAGCGCGCTCCAGAAGCGGCGGCTGGCCTGCCACTGCTCCCTCTGTAGCGGTACTTTTGATAAAGTTGCTGGAGTACATTCTATCCGTACTGCTGTAAACGCTCAACGGCGTTAGTATCATTTTGAAACGAAGGAAGTTTAGTTTTGACGTTTTCTACTAGTTTTTGCTGTTTATTCGTCGTTTCAGTCATTACAGTTGGCTAAATACAAAAAAAAAGAAGAGTTTAATATTATGTTGCAATTGTTGTGGGGGTGGGTGGACGGTGCCAGTGCGCTCCAGAAGCGGCGGCTGGCCTGCCACTGCTCTCTCTGTAGCGGTACTTTTGATAAAGTTGCTGGAGTACATTCTATCCGTACTGCTGTAAACGCTCAACGGCGTTAGTATCATTTTGAAACGAAGGAAGTTTAGTTTTGACGTTTTCTACTAGTTTTTGCTGTTTATTCGTCGTTTCAGTCATTACAGTTGGCTAAATACAAAAAAAAAGAAGAGTTTAATATTATGTTGCAATTGTTGTGGGGGTGGGTGGACGGTGCCAGCGCGCTCCAGAAGCGGCGGCTGGCCTGCCACTGCTCCCTCTGTAGCGGTACTTTTGATAAAGTTGCTGGAGTACATTCTATCCGTACTGCTGTAAACGCTCAACGGCGTTAGTATCATTTTGAAACGAAGGAAGTTTAGTTTTGACGTTTTCTACTAGTTTTTGCTGTTTATTCGTCGTTTCAGTCATTACAGTTGGCTAAATACAAAAAAAAAAAGAAGAGTTTAATATTATGTTGCAATTGTTGTGGGGGTGGGTGGACGGTGCCAGCGCGCTCCAGAAGCGGCGGCTGGCCTGCCACTGCTCCCTCTGTAGTGGTACTTTTGATAAAGTTGCTGGAGTACATTCTATCCGTACTGCTGTAAACGCTCAACGGCGTTAGTATCATTTTGAAACGAAGGAAGTTTAGTTTTGACGTTTTCTACTAGTTTTTGCTGTTTATTCGTCGTTTCAGTCATTACAGTTGGCTAAATACAAAAAAAAAGAAGAGTTTAATATGATGTTGCAATTGTTGTGGGGGTGGGTGGACGGTGCCAGCGCGCTCCAGAAGCGGCGGCTGGCCTGCCACTGCTCCCTCTGTAGCGGTACTTTTGATAAAGTTGCTGGAGTACATTCTATCCGTACTGCTGTAAACGCTCAACGGCGTTAGTATCATTTTGAAACGAAGGAAGTTTAGTTTTGACGTTTTCTACTAGTTTTTGCTGTTTATTCGTCGTTTCAGTGATTACAGTTGGCTAAATACAAAAAAAAAGAAGAGTTTAATATTATGTTGCAATTGTTGTGGGGGTGGGTGGACGGTGCCAGCGCGCTCCAGAAGCGGCGGCTGGCCTGCCACTGCTCCCTCTGTAGCGGTACTTTTGATAAAGTTGCTGGAGTACATTCTATCCGTACTGCTGTAAACGCTCAACGGCGTTAGTATCATTTTGAAACGAAGGAAGTTTAGTTTTGACGTTTTCTACTAGTTTTTGCTGTTTATTCGTCGTTTCAGTCATTACAGTTGGCTAAATACAAAAAAAAAGAAGAGTTTAATATTATGTTGCAATTGTTGTGGGGGTGGGTGGACGGTGCCAGCGCGCTCCAGAAGCGGCGGCTGGCCTGCCACTGCTCCCTCTGTAGCGGTACTTTTGATAAAGTTGCTGGAGTACATTCTATCCGTACTGCTGTAAACGCTCAACGGCGTTAGTATCATTTTGAAACGAAGGAAGTTTAGTTTTGACGTTTTCTACTAGTTTTTGCTGTTTATTCGTCGTTTCAGTCATTACAGTTGGCTAAATACAAAAAAAAAGAAGAGTTTAATATTATGTTGCAATTGTTGTGGGGGTGGGTGGACGGTGCCAGCGCGCTCCAGAAGCGGCGGCTGGCCTGCCACTGCTCCCTCTGTAGCGGTACTTTTGATAAAGTTGCTGGAGTACATTCTATCCGTACTGCTGTAAACGCTCAACGGCGTTAGTATCATTTTGAAACGAAGGAAGTTTAGTTTTGACGTTTTATACTAGTTTTTGCTGTTTATTCGTCGTTTCAGGGATTACAGTTGGCTAAATACAAAAAAAAAGAAGAGTTTAATATTATGTTGCAATTGTTGTGGGGGTGGGTGGACGGTGCCAGCGCGCTCCAGAAGCGGCGGCTGGCCTGCCACTGCTCCCTCTGTAGCGGTACTTTTGATAAAGTTGCTGGAGTACATTCTATCCGTACTGCTGTAAACGCTCAACGGCGTTAGTATCATTTTGAAACGAAGGAAGTTTAGTTTTGACGTTTTCTACTAGTTTTTTGCTGTTTATTCGTCGTTTCAGTGATTACAGTTGGCTAAATACAAAAAAAAAGAAGAGTTTTAATATTATGTTGCAATTGTTGTGGGGGTGGGTGGACGGTGCCAGCGCGCTCCAGAAGCGGCGGCTGGCCTGCCACTGCTCCCTCTGTAGCGGTACTTTTGATAAAGTTGCTGGAGTACATTCTATCCGTACTGCTGTAAACGCTCAACGGCGTTAGTATCATTTTGAAACGAAGGAAGTTTAGTTTTGACGTTTTCTACTAGTTTTTGCTGTTTATTCGTCGTTTCAGTCATTACAGTTGGCTAAATACAAAAAAAAAGAAGAGTTTAATATTATGTTGCAATTGTTGTGGGGGTGGGTGGACGGTGCCAGCGCGCTCCAGAAGCGGCGGCTGGCCTGCCACTGCTCCCTCTGTAGCGGTACTTTTGATAAAGTTGCTGGAGTACATTCTATCCGTACTGCTGTAAACGCTCAACGGCGTTAGTATCATTTTGAAACGAAGGAAGTTTAGTTTTGACGTTTTCTACTAGTTTTTGCTGTTTATTCGTCGTTTCAGTCATTACAGTTGGCTAAATACAAAAAAAAAGAAGAGTTTAATATTATGTTGCAATTGTTGTGGGGGTGGGTGGACGGTGCCAGCGCGCTCCAGAAGCGGCGGCTGGCCTGCCACTGCTCCCTCTGTAGCGGTACTTTTGATAAAGTTGCTGGAGTACATTCTATCCGTACTGCTGTAAACGCTCAACGGCGTTAGTATCATTTTGAAACGAAGGAAGTTTAGTTTTGACGTTTTCTACTAGTTTTTGCTGTTTATTCGTCGTTTCAGTGATTACAGTTGGCTAAATACAAAAAAAAAGAAGAGTTTAATATTATGTTGCAATTGTTGTGGGGGTGGGTGGACGGTGCCAGCGCGCTCCAGAAGCGGCGGCTGGCCTGCCACTGCTCCCTCTGTAGCGGTACTTTTGATAAAGTTGCTGGAGTACATTCTATCCGTACTGCTGTAAACGCTCAACGGCGTTAGTATCATTTTGAAACGAAGGAAGTTTAGTTTTGACGTTTTCTACTAGTTTTTGCTGTTTATTCGTCGTTTCAGTCATTACAGTTGGCTAAATACAAAAAAAAAGAAGAGTTTAATATTATGTTGCAATTGTTGTGGGGGTGGGTGGACGGTGCCAGCGCGCTCCAGAAGCGGCGGCTGGCCTGCCACTGCTCCCTCTGTAGCGGTACTTTTGATAAAGTTGCTGGAGTACATTCTATCCGTACTGCTGTAAACGCTCAACGGCGTTAGTATCATTTTGAAACGAAGGAAGTTTAGTTTTGACGTTTTCTACTAGTTTTTGCTGTTTATTCGTCGTTTCAGTCATTACAGTTGGCTAAATACAAAAAAAAAGAAGAGTTTAATATTATGTTGCAATTGTTGTGGGGGTGGGTGGACGGTGCCAGTGCGCTCCAGAAGCGGCGGCTGGCCTGCCACTGCTCTCTCTGTAGCGGTACTTTTGATAAAGTTGCTGGAGTACATTCTATCCGTACTGCTGTAAACGCTCAACGGCGTTAGTATCATTTTGAAACGAAGGAAGTTTAGTTTTGACGTTTTCTACTAGTTTTTGCTGTTTATTCGTCGTTTCAGTCATTACAGTTGGCTAAATACAAAAAAAAAGAAGAGTTTAATATTATGTTGCAATTGTTGTGGGGGTGGGTGGACGGTGCCAGCGCGCTCCAGAAGCGGCGGCTGGCCTGCCACTGCTCCCTCTGTAGCGGTACTTTTGATAAAGTTGCTGGAGTACATTCTATCCGTACTGCTGTAAACGCTCAACGGCGTTAGTATCATTTTGAAACGAAGGAAGTTTAGTTTTGACGTTTTCTACTAGTTTTTGCTGTTTATTCGTCGTTTCAGTCATTACAGTTGGCTAAATACAAAAAAAAAAGAAGAGTTTAATATTATGTTGCAATTGTTGTGGGGGTGGGTGGACGGTGCCAGCGCGCTCCAGAAGCGGCGGCTGGCCTGCCACTGCTCCCTCTGGAGTGGTACTTTTGATAAAGTTGCTGGAGTACATTCTATCCGTACTGCTGTAAACGCTCAACGGCGTTAGTATCATTTTGAAACGAAGGAAGTTTAGTTTTGACGTTTTCTACTAGTTTTTGCTGTTTATTCGTCGTTTCAGTCATTACAGTTGGCTAAATACAAAAAAAAAGAAGAGTTTAATATGATGTTGCAATTGTTGTGGGGGTGGGTGGACGGTGCCAGCGCGCTCCAGAAGCGGCGGCTGGCCTGCCACTGCTCCCTCTGTAGCGGTACTTTTGATAAAGTTGCTGGAGTACATTCTATCCGTACTGCTGTAAACGCTCAACGGCGTTAGTATCATTTTGAAACGAAGGAAGTTTAGTTTTGACGTTTTCTACTAGTTTTTGCTGTTTATTCGTCGTTTCAGTGATTACAGTTGGCTAAATACAAAAAAAAGAAGAGTTTAATATTATGTTGCAATTGTTGTGGGGGTGGGTGGACGGTGCCAGCGCGCTCCAGAAGCGGCGGCTGGCCTGCCACTGCTCCCTCTGTAGCGGTACTTTTGATAAAGTTGCTGGAGTACATTCTATCCGTACTGCTGTAAACGCTCAACGGCGTTAGTATCATTTTGAAACGAAGGAAGTTTAGTTTTGACGTTTTCTACTAGTTTTTGCTGTTTATTCGTCGTTTCAGTCATTACAGTTGGCTAAATACAAAAAAAAAGAAGAGTTTAATATTATGTTGCAATTGTTGTGCGGCTGGCCTGCCACTGCTCTCTCTGTAGCGGTACTTTTGATAAAGTTGCTGGGAGTACATTCTATCCGTACTGCTGTAAACGCTCAACGGCGTTAGTATCATTTTGAAACGAAGGAAGTTTAGTTTTGACGTTTTCTACTAGTTTTTGCTGTTTATTCGTCGTTTCAGTCATTACAGTTGGCTAAATACAAAAAAAAAGAAGTGTTTAATATTATGTTGCAATTGTTGTGGGGGTGGGTGGACGGTGCCAGCGCGCTCCAGAAGCGGCGGCTGGCCTGCCACTGCTCTCTCTGTAGCGGTACTTTTGATAAAGTTGCTGGAGTACATTCTATCCGTACTGCTGTAAACGCTCAACGGCGTTAGTATCATTTTTGAAACGAAGGAAGTTTAGTTTTGACGTTTTCTACTAGTTTTTGCTGTTTATTCGTCGTTTCAGTCATTACAGTTGGCTAAATACAAAAAAAAAGAAGAGTTTAATATTATGTTGCAATTGTTGTGGGGGTGGGTGGACGGTGCCAGCGCGCTCCAGAAGCGGCGGCTGGCCTGCCACTGCTCTCTCTGTAGCGGTACTTTTGATAAAGTTGCTGGAGTACATTCTATCCGTACTGCTGTAAACGCTCAACGGCGTTAGTATCATTTTGAAACGAAGGAAGTTTAGTTTTGACGTTTTCTACTAGTTTTTGCTGTTTATTCGTCGTTTCAGTCATTAAAGTTGGCTAAATACAAAAAAAAAGAAGAGTTTAATATTATGTTGCAATTGTTGTGGGGGTGGGTGGACGGTGCCAGCGCGCTCCAGAAGCGGCGGCTGGCCTGCCACTGCTCTCTCTGTAGCGGTACTTTTGATAAAGTTGCTGGAGTACATTCTATCCGTACTGCTGTAAACGCTCAACGGCGTTAGTATCATTTTGAAACGAAGGAAGTTTAGTTTTGACGTTTTCTACTAGTTTTTGCTGTTTATTCGTCGTTTCAGTCATTACAGTTGGCTAAATACAAAAAAAAAGAAGAGTTTAATATTATGTTGCAATTGTTGTGGGGGGTGGGTGGACGGTGCCAGCGCGCTCCAGAAGCGGCGGCTGGCCTGCCACTGCTCTCTCTGTAGCGGTACTTTTGATAAAGTTGCTGGAGTACATTCTATCCGTACTGCTGTAAACGCTCAACGGCGTTAGTATCATTTTGAAACGAAGGAAGTTTAGTTTTGACGTTTTCTACTAGTTTTTGCTGTTTATTCGTCGTTTCAGTCATTACAGTTGGCTAAATACAAAAAAAAAGAAGAGTTTAATATTATGTTGCAATTGTTGTGGGGGGTGGGTGGACGGTGCCAGCGCGCTCCAGAAGCGGCGGCTGGCCTGCCACTGCTCTCTCTGTAGCGGTACTTTTGATAAAGTTGCTGGAGTACATTCTATCCGTACTGCTGTAAACGCTCAACGGCGTTAGTATCATTTTGAAACGAAGGAAGTTTAGTTTTGACGTTTTCTACTAGTTTTTGCTGTTTATTCGTCGTTTCAGTCATTAAAGTTGGCTAAATACAAAAAAAAAGAAGAGTTTAATATTATGTTGCAATTGTTGTGGGGGTGGGTGGACGGTGCCAGCGCGCTCCAGAAGCGGCGGCTGGCCTGCCACTGCTCTCTCTGTAGCGGTACTTTTGATAAAGTTGCTGGAGTACATTCTATCCGTACTTCTGTAAACGCTCAACGGCGTTAGTATCATTTTGAAACGAAGGAAGTTTAGTTTTGACGTTTTCTACTAGTTTTTGCTGTTTATTCGTCGTTTCAGTCATTAAAGTTGGCTAAATACAAAAAAAAAGAAGAGTTTAATATTATGTTGCAATTGTTGTGGGGGTGGGTGGACGGTGCCAGCGCGCTCCAGAAGCGGCGGCTGGCCTGCCACTGCTCTCTCTGTAGCGGTACTTTTGATAAAGTTGCTGGAGTACATTCTATCCGTACTGCTGTAAACGCTCAACGGCGTTAGTATCATTTTGAAACGAAGGAAGTTTAGTTTTGACGTTTTCTACTAGTTTTTGCTGTTTATTCGTCGTTTCAGTCATTAAAGTTGGCTAAATACAAAAAAAAAGAAGAGTTTAATATTATGTTGCAATTGTTGTGGGGGTGGGTGGACGGTGCCAGCGCGCTCCAGAAGCGGCGGCTGGCCTGCCACTGCTCTCTCTGTAGCGGTACTTTTGATAAAGTTGCTGGAGTACATTCTATCCGTACTGCTGTAAACGCTCAACGGCGTTAGTATCATTTTGAAACGAAGGAAGTTTAGTTTTGACGTTTTCTACTAGTTTTTTGCTGTTTATTCGTCGTTTCAGTCATTACAGTTGGCTAAATACAAAAAAAAAGAAGAGTTTAATATTATGTTGCAATTGTTGTGGGGGTGGGTGGACGGTGCCAGCGCGCTCCAGAAGCGGCGGCTGGCCTGCCACTGCTCTCTCTGTAGCGGTACTTTTGATAAAGTTGCTGGAGTACATTCTATCCGTACTGCTGTAAACGCTCAACGGCCGTTAGTATCATTTTGAAACGAAGGAAGTTTAGTTTTTGACGTTTTCTACTAGTTTTTGCTGTTTATTCGTCGTTTCAGTCATTACAGTTGGCTAAATACAAAAAAAAAGAAGAGTTTAATATTATGTTGCAATTGTTGTGGGGGTGGGTGGACGGTGCCAGCGCGCTCCAGAAGCGGCGGCTGGCCTGCCACTGCTCTCTCTGTAGCGGTACTTTTGATAAAGTTGCTGGAGTACATTCTATCCGTACTGCTGTAAACGCTCAACGGCGTTAGTATCATTTTGAAACGAAGGAAGTTTAGTTTTGACGTTTTCTACTAGTTTTTGCTGTTTATTCGTCGTTTCAGTCATTAAAGTTGGCTAAATACAAAAAAAAAGAAGAGTTTAATATTATGTTGCAATTGTTGTGGGGGTGGGTGGACGGTGCCAGCGCGCTCCAGAAGCGGCGGCTGGCCTGCCACTGCTCTCTCTGTAGCGGTACTTTTGATAAAGTTGCTGGAGTACATTCTATCCGTACTGCTGTAAACGCTCAACGGCGTTAGTATCATTTTGAAACGAAGGAAGTTTAGTTTTGACGTTTTCTACTAGTTTTTGCTGTTTATTCGTCGTTTCAGTCATTACAGTTGGCTAAATACAAAAAAAAAGAAGAGTTTAATATTATGTTGCAATTGTTGTGGGGGTGGGTGGACGGTGCCAGCGCGCTCCAGAAGCTGCGGCTGGCCTGCCACTGCTCTCTCTGTAGCGGTACTTTTGATAAAGTTGCTGGAGTACATTCTATCCGTACTGCTGTAAACGCTCAACGGCGTTAGTATCATTTTGAAACGAAGGAAGTTTAGTTTTGACGTTTTCTACTAGTTTTTGCTGTTTATTCGTCGTTTCAGTCATTAAAGTTGGCTAAATACAAAAAAAAAGAAGAGTTTAATATTATGTTGCAATTGTTGTGGGGGTGGGGTGGACGGTGCCAGCGCGCTCCAGAAGCGGCGGCTGGCCTGCCACTGCTCTCTCTGTAGCGGTACTTTTGATAAAGTTGCTGGAGTACATTCTATCCGTACTGCTGTAAACGCTCAACGGCGTTAGTATCATTTTGAAACGAAGGAAGTTTAGTTTTGACGTTTTCTACTAGTTTTTGCTGTTTATTCGTCGTTTCAGTCATTAAAGTTGGCTAAATACAAAAAAAAAGAAGAGTTTAATATTATGTTGCAATTGTTGTGGGGGTGGGTGGACGGTGCCAGCGCGCTCCAGAAGCGGCGGCTGGGCCTGCCACTGCTCTCTCTGTAGCGGTACTTTTGATAAAGTTGCTGGAGTACATTCTATCCGTACTGCTGTAAACGCTCAACGGCGTTAGTATCATTTTGAAACGAAGGAAGTTTAGTTTTGACGTTTTTCTACTAGTTTTTGCTGTTTATTCGTCGTTTCAGTCATTACAGTTGGCTAAATACAAAAAAAAGAAGAGTTTAATATTATGTTGCAATTGTTGTGGGGGTGGGTGGACGGTGCCAGCGCGCTCCAGAAGCGGCGGCTGGCCTGCCACTGCTCTCTCTGTAGCGGTACTTTTGATAAAGTTGCTGGAGTACATTCTATCCGTACTGCTGTAAACGCTCAACGGCGTTAGTATCATTTTGAAACGAAGGAAGTTTAGTTTTGACGTTTTCTACTAGTTTTTGCTGTTTATTCGTCGTTTCAGTCATTACAGTTGGCTAAATACAAAAAAAAAGAAGAGTTTAATATTATGTTGCAATTGTTGTGGGGGTGGGTGGACGGTGCCAGCGCGCTCCAGAAGCGGCGGCTGGCCTGCCACTGCTCTCTCTGTAGCGGTACTTTTGATAAAGTTGCTGGAGTACATTCTATCCGTACTGCTGTAAACGCTCAACGGCGTTAGTATCATTTTGAAACGAAGGAAGTTTAGTTTTGACGTTTTCTACTAGTTTTTGCTGTTTATTCGTCGTTTCAGTCATTAAAGTTGGCTAAATACAAAAAAAAAGAAGAGTTTAATATTATGTTGCAATTGTTGTGGGGGTGGGTGGACGGTGCCAGCGCGCTCCAGAAGCGGCGGCTGGCCTGCCACTGCTCTCTCTGTAGCGGTACTTTTGATAAAGTTGCTGGAGTACATTCTATCCGTACTGCTGTAAACGCTCAACGGCGTTAGTATCATTTTGAAACGAAGGAAGTTTAGTTTTGACGTTTTCTACTAGTTTTTGCTGTTTATTCGTCGTTTCAGTCATTACAGTTGGCTAAATACAAAAAAAAAGAAGAGTTTAATATTATGTTGCAATTGTTGTGGGGGTGGGTGGACGGTGCCAGCGCGCTCCAGAAGCGGCGGCTGGCCTGCCACTGCTCTCTCTGTAGCGGTACTTTTGATAAAGTTGCTGGAGTACATTCTATCCGTACTGCTGTAAACGCTCAACGGCGTTAGTATCATTTTGAAACGAAGGAAGTTTAGTTTTGACGTTTTCTACTAGTTTTTGCTGTTTATTCGTCGTTTCAGTCATTACAGTTGGCTAAATACAAAAAAAAAGAAGAGTTTAATATTATGTTGCAATTGTTGTGGGGGGTGGGTGGACGGTGCCAGCGCGCTCCAGAAGCGGCGGCTGGCCTGCCACTGCTCTCTCTGTAGCGGTACTTTTGATAACGTTGCTGGAGTACATTCTATCCGTACTGCTGTAAACGCTCAACGGCGTTAGTATCATTTTGAAACGAAGGAAGTTTAGTTTTGACGTTTTCTACTAGTTTTTGCTGTTTATTCGTCGTTTCAGTCATTAAAGTTGGCTAAATACAAAAAAAAAGAAGAGTTTAATATTATGTTGCAATTGTTGTGGGGGTGGGTGGACGGTGCCAGCGCGCTCCAGAAGCGGCGGCTGGCCTGCCACTGCTCTCTCTGTAGCGGTACTTTTGATAAAGTTGCTGGAGTACATTCTATCCGTACTGCTGTAAACGCTCAACGGCGTTAGTATCATTTTGAAACGAAGGAAGTTTAGTTTTGACGTTTTCTACTAGTTTTTGCTGTTTATTCGTCGTTTCAGTCATTACAGTTGGCTAAATACAAAAAAAAAGAAGAGTTTAATATTATGTTGCAATTGTTGTGGGGGTGGGTGGACGGTGCCAGCGCGCTCCAGAAGCGGCGGCTGGCCTGCCACTGCTCTCTCTGTAGCGGTACTTTTGATAAAGTTGCTGGAGTACATTCTATCCGTACTGCTGTAAACGCTCAACGGCGTTAGTATCATTTTGAAACGAAGGAAGTTTAGTTTTGACGTTTTCTACTAGTTTTTGCTGTTTATTCGTCGTTTCAGTCATTACAGTTGGCTAAATACAAAAAAAAAAGAAGAGTTTAATATTATGTTGCAATTGTTGTGGGGGTGGGTGGACGGTGCCAGCGCGCTCCAGAAGCGGCGGCTGGCCTGCCACTGCTCTCTCTGTAGCGGTACTTTTGATAACGTTGCTGGAGTACATTCTATCCGTACTGCTGTAAACGCTCAACGGCGTTAGTATCATTTTGAAACGAAGGAAGTTTAGTTTTGACGTTTTCTACTAGTTTTTGCTGTTTATTCGTCGTTTCAGTCATTACAGTTGGCTAAATACAAAAAAAAAGAAGAGTTTAATATTATGTTGCAATTGTTGTGGGGGTGGGTGGACGGTGCCAGCGCGCTCCAGAAGCGGCGGCTGGCCTGCCACTGCTCTCTCTGTAGCGGTACTTTTGATAAAGTTGCTGGAGTACATTCTATCCGTACTGCTGTAAACGCTCAACGGCGTTAGTATCATTTTGAAACGAAGGAAGTTTAGTTTTGACGTTTTCTACTAGTTTTTGCTGTTTATTCGTCGTTTCAGTCATTACAGTTGGCTAAATACAAAAAAAAAGAAGAGTTTAATATTATGTTGCAATTGTTGTGGGGGTGGGTGGACGGTGCCAGCGCGCTCCAGAAGCGGCGGCTGGCCTGCCACTGCTCTCTCTGTAGCGGTACTTTTGATAAAGTTGCTGGAGTACATTCTATCCGTACTGCTGTAAACGCTCAACGGCGTTAGTATCATTTTGAAACGAAGGAAGTTTAGTTTTGACGTTTTCTACTAGTTTTTGCTGTTTATTCGTCGTTTCAGTCATTAAAGTTGGCTAAATACAAAAAAAAAGAAGAGTTTAATATTATGTTGCAATTGTTGTGGGGGTGGGTGGACGGTGCCAGCGCGCTCCAGAAGCGGCGGCTGGCCTGCCACTGCTCTCTCTGTAGCGGTACTTTTGATAAAGTTGCTGGAGTACATTCTATCCGTACTGCTGTAAACGCTCAACGGCGTTAGTATCATTTTGAAACGAAGGAAGTTTAGTTTTGACGTTTTCTACTAGTTTTTGCTGTTTATTCGTCGTTTCAGTCATTAAAGTTGGCTAAATACAAAAAAAAAGAAGAGTTTAATATTATGTTGCAATTGTTGTGGGGGTGGGTGGACGGTGCCAGCGCGCTCCAGAAGCGGCGGCTGGCCTGCCACTGCTCTCTCTGTAGCGGTACTTTTGATAAAGTTGCTGGAGTACATTCTATCCGTACTGCTGTCAACGCGCAACGGCGTTAGTATCATTTTGAAACGAAGGAAGTTTAGTTTTGACGTTTTCTACTATTTTTTGCTGTTTATTCGTCGTTTCAGTCATTACAGTTGGCTAAATACAAAAAAAAGAAGAGTTTAATATTATGTTGCAATTGTTGTGGGGGTGGGTGGACGGTGCCAGCGCGCTCCAGAAGCGGCGGCTGGCCTGCCACTGCTCTCTCTGTAGCGGTACTTTTGATAAAGTTGCTGGAGTACATTCTATCCGTACTGCTGTAAACGCTCAACGGCGTTAGTATCATTTTGAAACGAAGGAAGTTTAGTTTTGACGTTTTCTACTAGTTTTTGCTGTTTATTCGTCGTTTCAGTCATTACAGTTGGCTAAATACAAAAAAAAAAAAAAAAAGAAGAGTTTAATATTATGTTGCAATTGTTGTGGGGGTGGGTGGACGGTGCCAGCGCGCTCCAGAAGCGGCGGCTGGCCTGCCACTGCTCTCTCTGTAGCGGTACTTTTGATAAAGTTGCTGGAGTACATTCTATCCGTACTGCTGTCAACGCGCAACGGCGTTAGTATCATTTTGAAACGAAGGAAGTTTAGTTTTGACGTTTTCTACTAGTTTTTGCTGTTTATTCGTCGTTTCAGTCATTACAGTTGGCTAAATACAAAAAAAAAGAAGAGTTTAATATTATGTTGCAATTGTTGTGGGGGTGGGTGGACGGTGCCAGCGTGCTCCAGAAGCGGCGGCTGGCCTGCCACTGCTCTCTCTGTAGCGGTACTTTTGATAAAGTTGCTGGAGTACATTCTATCCGTACTGCTGTCAACGCTCAACGGCGTTAGTATCATTTTGAAACGAAGGAAGTTTAGTTTTGACGTTTTCTACTAGTTTTTGCTGTTTATTCGTCGTTTCAGTCATTACAGTTGGCTAAATACAAAAAAAAAAAAAAAAGAAGAGTTTAATATTATGTTGCAATTGTTGTGGGGGTGGGTGGACGGTGCCAGCGCGCTCCAGAAGCGGCGGCTGGCCTGCCACTGCTCTCTCTGTAGCGGTACTTTTGATAAAGTTGCTGGAGTACATTCTATCCGTACTGCTGTCAACGCGCAACGGCGTTAGTATCATTTTGAAACGAAGGAAGTTTAGTTTTGACGTTTTCTACTATTTTTTGCTGTTTATTCGTCGTTTCAGTCATTACAGTTGGCTAAATACAAAAAAAAAAAGAAGAGTTTAATATTATGTTGCAATTGTTGTGGGGGTGGGTGGACGGTGCCAGCGCGCTCCAGAAGCGGCGGCTGGCCTGCCACTGCTCTCTCTGTAGCGGTACTTTTGATAAAGTTGCTGGAGTACATTCTATCCGTACTGCTGTCAACGCGCAACGGCGTTAGTATCATTTTGAAACGAAGGAAGTTTAGTTTTGACGTTTTCTACTAGTTTTTGCTGTTTATTCGTCGTTTCAGTCATTACAGTTGGCTAAATACAAAAAAAAAGAAGAGTTTAATATTATGTTGCAATTGTTGTGGGGGTGGGTGGACGGTGCCAGCGCGCTCCAGAAGCGGCGGCTGGCCTGCCACTGCTCTCTCTGTAGCGGTACTTTTGATAAAGTTGCTGGAGTACATTCTATCCGTACTGCTGTCAACGCTCAACGGCGTTAGTATCATTTTGAAACGAAGGAAGTTTAGTTTTGACGTTTTCTACTAGTTTTTGCTGTTTATTCGTCGTTTCAGTCATTACAGTTGGCTAAATACAAAAAAAAAGAAGAGTTTAATATTATGTTGCAATTGTTGTGGGGGTGGGTGGACGGTGCCAGCGCGCTCCAGAAGCGGCGGCTGGCCTGCCACTGCTCTCTCTGTAGCGGTACTTTTGATAAAGTTGCTGGAGTACATTCTATCCGTACTGCTGTAAACGCTCAACGGCGTTAGTATCATTTTGAAACGAAGGAAGTTTAGTTTTGACGTTTTCTACTAGTTTTTGCTGTTTATTCGTCGTTTCAGTCATTACAGTTGGCTAAATACAAAAAAAAAGAAGAGTTTAATATTATGTTGCAATTGTTGTGGGGGTGGGTGGACGGTGCCAGCGCGCTCCAGAAGCGGCGGCTGGCCTGCCACTGCTCTCTCTGTAGCGGTACTTTTGATAAAGTTGCTGGAGTACATTCTATCCGTACTGCTGTAAACGCTCAACATCGTTAGTATCATTTTGAAACGAAGGAAGTTTAGTTTTGACGTTTTCTACTAGTTTTTGCTGTTTATTCGTCGTTTCAGTCATTACAGTTGGCTAAATACAAAAAAAAAAAAAAAAGAAGAGTTTAATATTATGTTGCAATTGTTGTGGGGGTGGGTGGACGGTGCCAGCGCGCTCCAGAAGCGGCGGCTGGCCTGCCACTGCTCTCTCTGTAGCGGTACTTTTGATAAAGTTGCTGGAGTACATTCTATCCGTACTGCTGTAAACGCTCAACGGCGTTAGTATCATTTTGAAACGAAGGAAGTTTAGTTTTGACGTTTTCTACTAGTTTTTGCTGTTTATTCGTCGTTTCAGTCATTACAGTTGGCTAAATACAAAAAAAAAAAAAGAAGAGTTTAATATTATGTTGCAATTGTTGTGGGGGTGGGTGGACGGTGCCAGCGCGCTCCAGAAGCGGCGGCTGGCCTGCCACTGCTCTCTCTGTAGCGGTACTTTTGATAAAGTTGCTGGAGTACATTCTATCCGTACTGCTGTAAACGCTCAACGGCGTTAGTATCATTTTGAAACGAAGGAAGTTTAGTTTTGACGTTTTCTACTAGTTTTTGCTGTTTATTCGTCGTTTCAGTCATTACAGTTGGCTAAATACAAAAAAAAAGAAGAGTTTAATATTATGTTGCAATTGTTGTGGGGGTGGATGGACGGTGCCAGCGCGCTCCAGAAGCGGCGGCTGGCCTGCCACTGCTCTCTCTGTAGCGGTACTTTTGATAAAGTTGCTGGAGTACATTCTATCCGTACTGCTGTAAACGCTCAACGGCGTTAGTATCATTTTGAAACGAAGGAAGTTTAGTTTTGACGTTTTCTACTAGTTTTTGCTGTTTATTCGTCGTTTCAGTCATTACAGTTGGCTAAATACAAAAAAAAAAAAAGAAGAGTTTAATATTATGTTGCAATTGTTGTGGGGGTGGGTGGACGGTGCCAGCGCGCTCCAGAAGCGGCGGCTGGCCTGCCACTGCTCTCTCTGTAGCGGTACTTTTGATAAAGTTGCTGGAGTACATTCTATCCGTACTGCTGTCAACGCGCAACGGCGTTAGTATCATTTTGAAACGAAGGAAGTTTAGTTTTGACGTTTTCTACTAGTTTTTGCTGTTTATTCGTCGTTTCAGTCATTACAGTTGGCTAAATACAAAAAAAAGAAGAGTTTAATATTATGTTGCAATTGTTGTGGGGGTGGGTGGACGGTGCCAGCGCGCTCCAGAAGCGGCGGCTGGCCTGCCACTGCTCTCTCTGTAGCGGTACTTTTGATAAAGTTGCTGGAGTACATTCTATCCGTACTGCTGTCAACGCTCAACGGCGTTAGTATCATTTTGAAACGAAGGAAGTTTAGTTTTGACGTTTTCTACTAGTTTTTGCTGTTTATTCGTCGTTTCAGTCATTACAGTTGGCTAAATACAAAAAAAAGAAGAGTTTAATATTATGTTGCAATTGTTGTGGGGGTGGGTGGACGGTGCCAGCGCGCTCCAGAAGCGGCGGCTGGCCTGCCACTGCTCTCTCTGTAGCGGTACTTTTGATAAAGTTGCTGGAGTACATTCTATCCGTACTGCTGTAAACGCTCAACGGCGTTAGTATCATTTTGAAACGAAGGAAGTTTAGTTTTGACGTTTTCTACTAGTTTTTGCTGTTTATTCGTCGTTTCAGTCATTACAGTTGGCTAAATACAAAAAAAAAAAGAAGAGTTTAATATTATGTTGCAATTGTTGTGGGGGTGGGTGGACGGTGCCAGCGCGCTCCAGAAGCGGCGGCTGGCCTGCCACTGCTCTCTCTGTAGCGGTACTTTTGATAAAGTTGCTGGAGTACATTCTATCCGTACTGCTGTCAACGCGCAACGGCGTTAGTATCATTTTGAAACGAAGGAAGTTTAGTTTTGACGTTTTCTACTAGTTTTTGCTGTTTATTCGTCGTTTCAGTCATTACAGTTGGCTAAATACAAAAAAAAAGAAGAGTTTAATATTATGTTGCAATTGTTGTGGGGGTGGGTGGACGGTGCCAGCGCGCTCCAGAAGCGGCGGCTGGCCTGCCACTGCTCTCTCTGTAGCGGTACTTTTGATAAAGTTGCTGGAGTACATTCTATCCGTACTGCTGTAAACGCTCAACGGCGTTAGTATCATTTTGAAACGAAGGAAGTTTAGTTTTGACGTTTTCTACTAGTTTTTGCTGTTTATTCGTCGTTTCAGTCATTACAGTTGGCTAAATACAAAAAAAAAGAAGAGTTTAATATTATGTTGCAATTGTTGTGGGGGTGGGTGGACGGTGCCAGCGCGCTCCAGAAGCGGCGGCTGGCCTGCCACTGCTCTCTCTGTAGCGGTACTTTTGATAAAGTTGCTGGAGTACATTCTATCCGTACTGCTGTAAACGCTCAACGGCGTTAGTATCATTTTGAAACGAAGGAAGTTTAGTTTTGACGTTTTCTACTAGTTTTTGCTGTTTATTCGTCGTTTCAGTCATTACAGTTGGCTAAATACAAAAAAAAAGAAGAGTTTAATATTATGTTGCAATTGTTGTGGGGGTGGGTGGACGGTGCCAGCGCGCTCCAGAAGCGGCGGCTGGCCTGCCACTGCTCTCTCTGTAGCGGTACTTTTGATAAAGTTGCTGGAGTACATTCTATCCGTACTGCTGTAAACGCTCAACGGCGTTAGTATCATTTTGAAACGAAGGAAGTTTAGTTTTGACGTTTTCTACTAGTTTTTGCTGTTTATTCGTCGTTTCAGTCATTACAGTTGGCTAAATACAAAAAAAAGAAGAGTTTAATATTATGTTGCAATTGTTGTGGGGGTGGGTGGACGGTGCCAGCGCGCTCCAGAAGCGGCGGCTGGCCTGCCACTGCTCTCTCTGTAGCGGTACTTTTGATAAAGTTGCTGGAGTACATTCTATCCGTACTGCTGTAAACGCTCAACGGCGTTAGTATCATTTTGAAACGAAGGAAGTTTAGTTTTGACGTTTTCTACTAGTTTTTGCTGTTTATTCGTCGTTTCAGTCATTACAGTTGGCTAAATACAAAAAAAAAGAAGAGTTTAATATTATGTTGCAATTGTTGTGGGGGTGGGTGGACGGTGCCAGCGCGCTCCAGAAGCGGCGGCTGGCCTGCCACTGCTCTCTCTGTAGTGGTACTTTTGATAAAGTTGCTGGAGTACATTCTATCCGTACTGCTGTAAACGCTCAACGGCGTTAGTATCATTTTGAAACGAAGGAAGTTTAGTTTTGACGTTTTCTACTAGTTTTTGCTGTTTATTCGTCGTTTCAGTCATTACAGTTGGCTAAATACAAAAAAAAAAGAAGAGTTTAATATTATGTTGCAATTGTTGTGGGGGTGGGTGGACGGTGCCAGCGCGCTCCAGAAGCGGCGGCTGGCCTGCCACTGCTCTCTCTGTAGCGGTACTTTTGATAAAGTTGCTGGAGTACATTCTATCCGTACTGCTGTAAACGCTCAACGGCGTTAGTATCATTTTGAAACGAAGGAAGTTTAGTTTTGACGTTTTCTACTAGTTTTTGCTGTTTATTCGTCGTTTCAGTCATTACAGTTGGCTAAATACAAAAAAAAGAAGAGTTTAATATTATGTTGCAATTGTTGTGGGGGTGGGTGGACGGTGCCAGCGCGCTCCAGAAGTGGCGGCTGGCCTGCCACTGCTCTCTCTGTAGCGGTACTTTTGATAAAGTTGCTGGAGTACATTCTATCCGTACTGCTGTAAACGCTCAACGGCGTTAGTATCATTTTGAAACGAAGGAAGTTTAGTTTTGACGTTTTCTACTAGTTTTTGCTGTTTATTCGTCGTTTCAGTCATTACAGTTGGCTAAATACAAAAAAAAAGAAGAGTTTAATATTATGTTGCAATTGTTGTGGGGGTGGGTGGACGGTGCCAGCGCGCTCCAGAAGCGGCGGCTGGCCTGCCACTGCTCTCTCTGTAGCGGTACTTTTGATAAAGTTGCTGGAGTACATTCTATCCGTACTGCTGTAAACGCTCAACGGCGTTAGTATCATTTTGAAACGAAGGAAGTTTAGTTTTGACGTTTTCTACTAGTTTTTGCTGTTTATTCGTCGTTTCAGTCATTACAGTTGGCTAAATACAAAAAAAAAGAAGAGTTTAATATTATGTTGCAATTGTTGTGGGGGTGGGTGGACGGTGCCAGCGCGCTCCAGAAGCGGCGGCTGGCCTGCCACTGCTCTCTCTGTAGCGGTACTTTTGATAAAGTTGCTGGAGTACATTCTATCCGTACTGCTGTAAACGCTCAACGGCGTTAGTATCATTTTGAAACGAAGGAAGTTTAGTTTTGACGTTTTCTACTAGTTTTTGCTGTTTATTCGTCGTTTCAGTCATTACAGTTGGCTAAATACAAAAAAAAAGAAGAGTTTAATATTATGTTGCAATTGTTGTGGGGGTGGGTGGACGGTGCCAGCGCGCTCCAGAAGCGGCGGCTGGCCTGCCACTGCTCTCTCTGTAGCGGTACTTTTGATAAAGTTGCTGGAGTACATTCTATCCGTACTGCTGTAAACGCTCAACGGCGTTAGTATCATTTTGAAACGAAGGAAGTTTAGTTTTGACGTTTTCTACTAGTTTTTGCTGTTTATTCGTCGTTTCAGTCATTACAGTTGGCTAAATACAAAAAAAAAGAAGAGTTTAATATTATGTTGCAATTGTTGTGGGGGTGGGTGGACGGTGCAAGCGCGCTCCAGAAGCGGCGGCTGGCCTGCCACTGCTCTCTCTGTAGCGGTACTTTTGATAAAGTTGCTGGAGTACATTCTATCCGTACTGCTGTAAACGCTCAACGGCGTTAGTATCATTTTGAAACGAAGGAAGTTTAGTTTTGACGTTTTCTACTAGTTTTTGCTGTTTATTCGTCGTTTCAGTCATTACAGTTGGCTAAATACAAAAAAAAAGAAGAGTTTAATATTATGTTGCAATTGTTGTGGGGGTGGGTGGACGGTGCCAGCGCGCTCCAGAAGCGGCGGCTGGCCTGCCACTGCTCTCTCTGTAGCGGTACTTTTGATAAAGTTGCTGGAGTACATTCTATCCGTACTGCTGTAAACGCTCAACGGCGTTAGTATCATTTTGAAACGAAGGAAGTTTAGTTTTGACGTTTTCTACTAGTTTTTGCTGTTTATTCGTCGTTTCAGTCATTACAGTTGGCTAAATACAAAAAAAAAGAAGAGTTTAATATTATGTTGCAATTGTTGTGGGGGTGGGTGGACGGTGCAAGCGCGCTCCAGAAGCGGCGGCTGGCCTGCCACTGCTCTCTCTGTAGCGGTACTTTTGATAAAGTTGCTGGAGTACATTCTATCCGTACTGCTGTAAACGCTCAACGGCGTTAGTATCATTTTGAAACGAAGGAAGTTTAGTTTTGACGTTTTCTACTAGTTTTTGCTGTTTATTCGTCGTTTCAGTCATTACAGTTGGCTAAATACAAAAAAAAAAGAAGAGTTTAATATTATGTTGCAATTGTTGTGGGGGTGGGTGGACGGTGCCAGCGCGCTCCAGAAGCGGCGGCTGGCCTGCCACTGCTCTCTCTGTAGCGGTACTTTTGATAAAGTTGCTGGAGTACATTCTATCCGTACTGCTGTAAACGCTCAACGGCGTTAGTATCATTTTGAAACGAAGGAAGTTTAGTTTTGACGTTTTCTACTATTTTTTGCTGTTTATTCGTCGTTTCAGTCATTACAGTTGGCTAAATACAAAAAAAAAAGAAGAGTTTAATATTATGTTGCAATTGTTGTGGGGGTGGGTGGACGGTGCCAGCGCGCTCCAGAAGCGGCGGCTGGCCTGCCACTGCTCTCTCTGTAGCGGTACTTTTGATAAAGTTGCTGGAGTACATTCTATCCGTACTGCTGTAAACGCTCAACGGCGTTAGTATCATTTTGAAACGAAGGAAGTTTAGTTTTGACGTTTTCTACTAGTTTTTGCTGTTTATTCGTCGTTTCAGTCATTACAGTTGGCTAAATACAAAAAAAAAGAAGAGTTTAATATTATGTTGCAATTGTTGTGGGGGTGGGTGGACGGTGCCAGCGCGCTCCAGAAGCGGCGGCTGGCCTGCCACTGCTCTCTCTGTAGCGGTACTTTTGATAAAGTTGCTGGAGTACATTCTATCCGTACTGCTGTAAACGCTCAACGGCGTTAGTATCATTTTGAAACGAAGGAAGTTTAGTTTTGACGTTTTCTACTAGTTTTTGCTGTTTATTCGTCGTTTCAGTCATTACAGTTGGCTAAATACAAAAAAAAAGAAGAGTTTAA
This sequence comes from Locusta migratoria, assembly GCA_026315105.1. NCBI lineage: Eukaryota > Metazoa > Arthropoda > Insecta > Orthoptera > Acrididae > Locusta > Locusta migratoria. The sequence goes on from CM048744.1 coordinate 390,054,165, forward strand.
TATTATGTTGCAATTGTTGTGGGGGTGGGTGGACGGTGCCAGCGCGCTCCAGAAGCGGCGGCTGGCCTGCCACTGCTCTCTCTGTAGCGGTACTTTTGATAAAGTTGCTGGAGTACATTCTATCCGTACTGCTGTAAACGCTCAACGGCGTTAGTATCATTTTGAAACGAAGGAAGTTTAGTTTTGAAGTTTTCTACTAGTTTTTGCTGTTTATTCGTCGTTTCAGTCATTACAGTTGGCTAAATACAAAAAAAAAGAAGAGTTTAATATTATGTTGCAATTGTTGTGGGGGTGGGTGGACGGTGCCAGCGCGCTCCAGAAGCGGCGGCTGGCCTGCCACTGCTCTCTCTGTAGCGGTACTTTTGATAAAGTTGCTGGAGTACATTCTATCCGTACTGCTGTAAACGCTCAACGGCGTTAGTATCATTTTGAAACGAAGGAAGTTTAGTTTTGACGTTTTCTACTAGTTTTTGCTGTTTATTCGTCGTTTCAGTCATTACAGTTGGCTAAATACAAAAAAAAAGAAGAGTTTAATATTATGTTGCAATTGTTGTGGGGGTGGGTGGACGGTGCCAGCGCGCTCCAGAAGCGGCGGCTGGCCTGCCACTGCTCTCTCTGTAGCGGTACTTTTGATAAAGTTGCTGGAGTACATTCTATCCGTACTGCTGTAAACGCTCAACGGCGTTAGTATCATTTTGAAACGAAGGAAGTTTAGTTTTGACGTTTTCTACTAGTTTTTGCTGTTTATTCGTCGTTTCAGTCATTACAGTTGGCTAAATACAAAAAAAAAAGAAGAGTTTAATATTATGTTGCAATTGTTGTGGGGGTGGGTGGACGGTGCCAGCGCGCTCCAGAAGCGGCGGCTGGCCTGCCACTGCTCTCTCTGTAGCGGTACTTTTGATAAAGTTGCTGGAGTACATTCTATCCGTACTGCTGTAAACGCTCAACGGCGTTAGTATCATTTTGAAACGAAGGAAGTTTAGTTTTGACGTTTTCTACTATTTTTTGCTGTTTATTCGTCGTTTCAGTCATTACAGTTGGCTAAATACAAAAAAAAAGAAGAGTTTAATATTATGTTGCAATTGTTGTGGGGGTGGGTGGACGGTGCCAGCGCGCTCCAGAAGCGGCGGCTGGCCTGCCACTGCTCTCTCTGTAGCGGTACTTTTGATAAAGTTGCTGGAGTACATTCTATCCGTACTGCTGTAAACGCTCAACGGCGTTAGTATCATTTTGAAACGAAGGAAGTTTAGTTTTGACGTTTTCTACTAGTTTTTGCTGTTTATTCGTCGTTTCAGTCATTACAGTTGGCTAAATACAAAAAAAAAAGAAGAGTTTAATATTATGTTGCAATTGTTGTGGGGGTGGGTGGACGGTGCCAGCGCGCTCCAGAAGCGGCGGCTGGCCTGCCACTGCTCTCTCTGTAGCGGTACTTTTGATAAAGTTGCTGGAGTACATTCTATCCGTACTGCTGTAAACGCTCAACGGCGTTAGTATCATTTTGAAACGAAGGAAGTTTAGTTTTGACGTTTTCTACTAGTTTTTGCTGTTTATTCGTCGTTTCAGTCATTACAGTTGGCTAAATACAAAAAAAAAGAAGAGTTTAATATTATGTTGCAATTGTTGTGGGGGTGGGTGGACGGTGCCAGCGCGCTCCAGAAGCGGCGGCTGGCCTGCCACTGCTCTCTCTGTAGCGGTACTTTTGATAAAGTTGCTGGAGTACATTCTATCCGTACTGCTGTCAACGCGCAACGGCGTTAGTATCATTTTGAAACGAAGGAAGTTTAGTTTTGACGTTTTCTACTAGTTTTTGCTGTTTATTCGTCGTTTCAGTCATTACAGTTGGCTAAATACAAAAAAAAAGAAGAGTTTAATATTATGTTGCAATTGTTGTGGGGGTGGGTGGACGGTGCCAGCGCGCTCCAGAAGCGGCGGCTGGCCTGCCACTGCTCTCTCTGTAGCGGTACTTTTGATAAAGTTGCTGGAGTACATTCTATCCGTACTGCTGTAAACGCTCAACGGCGTTAGTATCATTTTGAAACGAAGGAAGTTTAGTTTTGACGTTTTCTACTAGTTTTTGCTGTTTATTCGTCGTTTCAGTCATTACAGTTGGCTAAATACAAAAAAAAAGAAGAGTTTAATATTATGTTGCAATTGTTGTGGGGGTGGGTGGACGGTGCCAGCGCGCTCCAGAAGCGGCGGCTGGCCTGCCACTGCTCTCTCTGTAGCGGTACTTTTGATAAAGTTGCTGGAGTACATTCTATCCGTACTGCTGTAAACGCTCAACGGCGTTAGTATCATTTTGAAACGAAGGAAGTTTAGTTTTGACGTTTTCTACTAGTTTTTGCTGTTTATTCGTCGTTTCAGTCATTACAGTTGGCTAAATACAAAAAAAAAGAAGAGTTTAATATTATGTTGCAATTGTTGTGGGGGTGGGGTGGACGGTGCCAGCGCGCTCCAGAAGCGGCGGCTGGCCTGCCACTGCTCTCTCTGTAGCGGTACTTTTGATAAAGTTGCTGGAGTACATTCTATCCGTACTGCTGTAAACGCTCAACGGCGTTAGTATCATTTTGAAACGAAGGAAGTTTAGTTTTGACGTTTTCTACTAGTTTTTGCTGTTTATTCGTCGTTTCAGTCATTACAGTTGGCTAAATACAAAAAAAAAGAAGAGTTTAATATTATGTTGCAATTGTTGTGGGGGTGGGTGGACGGTGCCAGCGCGCTCCAGAAGCGGCGGCTGGCCTGCCACTGCTCTCTCTGTAGCGGTACTTTTGATAAAGTTGCTGGAGTACATTCTATCCGTACTGCTGTAAACGCTCAACGGCGTTAGTATCATTTTGAAACGAAGGAAGTTTAGTTTTGACGTTTTCTACTAGTTTTTGCTGTTTATTCGTCGTTTCAGTCATTACAGTTGGCTAAATACAAAAAAAAAGAAGAGTTTAATATTATGTTGCAATTGTTGTGGGGGTGGGTGGACGGTGCCAGCGCGCTCCAGAAGCGGCGGCTGGCCTGCCACTGCTCTCTCTGTAGCGGTACTTTTGATAAAGTTGCTGGAGTACATTCTATCCGTACTGCTGTAAACGCTCAACGGCGTTAGTATCATTTTGAAACGAAGGAAGTTTAGTTTTGACGTTTTCTACTAGTTTTTGCTGTTTATTCGTCGTTTCAGTCATTACAGTTGGCTAAATACAAAAAAAAGAAGAGTTTAATATTATGTTGCAATTGTTGTGGGGGTGGGTGGACGGTGCCAGCGCGCTCCAGAAGCGGCGGCTGGCCTGCCACTGCTCTCTCTGTAGCGGTACTTTTGATAAAGTTGCTGGAGTACATTCTATCCGTACTGCTGTAAACGCTCAACGGCGTTAGCATCATTTTGAAACGAAGGAAGTTTAGTTTTGACGTTTTCTACTAGTTTTTGCTGTTTATTCGTCGTTTCAGTCATTACAGTTGGCTAAATACAAAAAAAAAGAAGAGTTTAATATTATGTTGCAATTGTTGTGGGGGTGGGTGGACGGTGCCAGCGCGCTCCAGAAGCGGCGGCTGGCCTGCCACTGCTCTCTCTGTAGCGGTACTTTTGATAAAGTTGCTGGAGTACATTCTATCCGTACTGCTGTAAACGCTCAACGGCGTTAGTATCATTTTGAAACGAAGGAAGTTTAGTTTTGACGTTTTCTACTAGTTTTTGCTGTTTATTCGTCGTTTCAGTCATTACAGTTGGCTAAATACAAAAAAAGAGAAGAGTTTAATATTATGTTGCAATTGTTGTGGGGGTGGGTGGACGGTGCCAGCGCGCTCCAGAAGCGGCAGCTGGCCTGCCACTGCTCTCTCTGTAACGGTACTTTTGATAAAGTTGCTGGAGTACATTCTATCCGTACTGCTGTAAACGCTCAACGGCGTTAGTATCATTTTGAAACGAAGGAAGTTTAGTTTTGACGTTTTCTACTAGTTTTTGCTGTTTATTCGTCGTTTCAGTCATTACAGTTGGCTAAATACAAAAAAAAGAAGAGTTTAATATTATGTTGCAATTGTTGTGGGGGTGGGTGGACGGTGCCAGCGCGCTCCAGAAGCGGCGGCTGGCCTGCCACTGCTCTCTCTGTAGCGGTACTTTTGATAAAGTTGCTGGAGTACATTCTATCCGTACTGCTGTAAACGCTCAACGGCGTTAGTATCATTTTGAAACGAAGGAAGTTTAGTTTTGACGTTTTCTACTAGTTTTTGCTGTTTATTCGTCGTTTCAGTCATTACAGTTGGCTAAATACAAAAAAAAAGAAGAGTTTAATATTATGTTGCAATTGTTGTGGGGGTGGGTGGACGGTGCCAGCGCGCTCCAGAAGCGGCGGCTGGCCTGCCACTGCTCTCTCTGTAGCGGTACTTTTGATAAAGTTGCTGGAGTACATTCTATCCGTACTGCTGTAAACGCTCAACGGCGTTAGTATCATTTTGAAACGAAGGAAGTTTAGTTTTGACGTTTTCTACTAGTTTTTGCTGTTTATTCGTCGTTTCAGTCATTACAGTTGGCTAAATACAAAAAAAAAGAAGAGTTTAATATTATGTTGCAATTGTTGTGGGGGTGGGTGGACGGTGCCAGCGCGCTCCAGAAGCGGCGGCTGGCCTGCCACTGCTCTCTCTGTAGCGGTACTTTTGATAAAGTTGCTGGAGTACATTCTATCCGTACTGCTGTAAACGCTCAACGGCGTTAGTATCATTTTGAAACGAAGGAAGTTTAGTTTTGACGTTTTCTACTAGTTTTTGCTGTTTATTCGTCGTTTCAGTCATTACAGTTGGCTAAATACAAAAAAAAGAAGAGTTTAATATTATGTTGCAATTGTTGTGGGGGTGGGTGGACGGTGCCAGCGCGCTCCAGAAGCGGCGGCTGGCCTGCCACTGCTCTCTCTGTAGCGGTACTTTTGATAAAGTTGCTGGAGTACATTCTATCCGTACTGCTGTAAACGCTCAACGGCGTTAGTATCATTTTGAAACGAAGGAAGTTTAGTTTTGACGTTTTCTACTAGTTTTTGCTGTTTATTCGTCGTTTCAGTCATTACAGTTGGCTAAATACAAAAAAAAAGAAGAGTTTAATATTATGTTGCAATTGTTGTGGGGGTGGGTGGACGGTGCCAGCGCGCTCCAGAAGCGGCGGCTGGCCTGCCACTGCTCTCTCTGTAGCGGTACTTTTGATAAAGTTGCTGGAGTACATTCTATCCGTACTGCTGTAAACGCTCAACGGCGTTAGTATCATTTTGAAACGAAGGAAGTTTAGTTTTGACGTTTTCTACTAGTTTTTGCTGTTTATTCGTCGTTTCAGTCATTACAGTTGGCTAAATACAAAAAAAAGAAGAGTTTAATATTATGTTGCAATTGTTGTGGGGGTGGGTGGACGGTGCCAGCGCGCTCCAGAAGCGGCGGCTGGCCTGCCACTGCTCTCTCTGTAGCGGTACTTTTGATAAAGTTGCTGGAGTACATTCTATCCGTACTGCTGTAAACGCTCAACGGCGTTAGTATCATTTTGAAACGAAGGAAGTTTAGTTTTGACGTTTTCTACTAGTTTTTGCTGTTTATTCGTCGTTTCAGTCATTACAGTTGGCTAAATACAAAAAAAAAGAAGAGTTTAATATTATGTTGCAATTGTTGTGGGGGTGGGTGGACGGTGCCAGCGCGCTCCAGAAGCGGCGGCTGGCCTGCCACTGCTCTCTCTGTAGCGGTACTTTTGATAAAGTTGCTGGAGTACATTCTATCCGTACTGCTGTAAACGCTCAACGGCGTTAGTATCATTTTGAAACGAAGGAAGTTTAGTTTTGACGTTTTCTACTAGTTTTTGCTGTTTATTCGTCGTTTCAGTCATTACAGTTGGCTAAATACAAAAAAAAAGAAGAGTTTAATATTATGTTGCAATTGTTGTGGGGGTGGGTGGACGGTGCCAGCGCGCTCCAGAAGCGGCGGCTGGCCTGCCACTGCTCTCTCTGTAGCGGTACTTTTGATAAAGTTGCTGGAGTACATTCTATCCGTACTGCTGTAAACGCTCAACGGCGTTAGTATCATTTTGAAACGAAGGAAGTTTAGTTTTGACGTTTTCTACTAGTTTTTGCTGTTTATTCGTCGTTTCAGTCATTACAGTTGGCTAAATACAAAAAAAAAGAAGAGTTTAATATTATGTTGCAATTGTTGTGGGGGTGGGTGGACGGTGCCAGCGCGCTCCAGAAGCGGCGGCTGGCCTGCCACTGCTCTCTCTGTAGCGGTACTTTTGATAAAGTTGCTGGAGTACATTCTATCCGTACTGCTGTAAACGCTCAACGGCGTTAGTATCATTTTGAAACGAAGGAAGTTTAGTTTTGACGTTTTCTACTAGTTTTTGCTGTTTATTCGTCGTTTCAGTCATTACAGTTGGCTAAATACAAAAAAAAAGAAGAGTTTAATATTATGTTGCAATTGTTGTGGGGGTGGGTGGACGGTGCCAGCGCGCTCCAGAAGCGGCGGCTGGCCTGCCACTGCTCTCTCTGTAGCGGTACTTTTGATAAAGTTGCTGGAGTACATTCTATCCGTACTGCTGTAAACGCTCAACGGCGTTAGTATCATTTTGAAACGAAGGAAGTTTAGTTTTGACGTTTTCTACTAGTTTTTGCTGTTTATTCGTCGTTTCAGTCATTACAGTTGGCTAAATACAAAAAAAAAGAAGAGTTTAATATTATGTTGCAATTGTTGTGGGGGTGGGTGGACGGTGCCAGCGCGCTCCAGAAGCGGCGGCTGGCCTGCCACTGCTCTCTCTGTAGCGGTACTTTTGATAAAGTTGCTGGAGTACATTCTATCCGTACTGCTGTAAACGCTCAACGGCGTTAGTATCATTTTGAAACGAAGGAAGTTTAGTTTTGACGTTTTCTACTAGTTTTTGCTGTTTATTCGTCGTTTCAGTCATTACAGTTGGCTAAATACAAAAAAAAAGAAGAGTTTAATATTATGTTGCAATTGTTGTGGGGGTGGGTGGACGGTGCCAGCGCGCTCCAGAAGCGGCGGCTGGCCTGCCACTGCTCTCTCTGTAGCGGTACTTTTGATAAAGTTGCTGGAGTACATTCTATCCGTACTGCTGTAAACGCTCAACGGCGTTAGTATCATTTTGAAACGAAGGAAGTTTAGTTTTGACGTTTTCTACTAGTTTTTGCTGTTTATTCGTCGTTTCAGTCATTACAGTTGGCTAAATACAAAAAAAAAGAAGAGTTTAATATTATGTTGCAATTGTTGTGGGGGTGGGTGGACGGTGCCAGCGCGCTCCAGAAGCGGCGGCTGGCCTGCCACTGCTCTCTCTGTAGCGTTACTTTTGATAAAGTTGCTGGAGTACATTCTATCCGTACTGCTGTCAACGCGCAACGGCGTAAAAAAAAAAAAAAAAAAAAAAAAAAAAAAAAAAAAAAAAAAAAAATCTGCCTAGTAAGCAATTAGGTCCGGGTTCGATTCCCGGCCGCACCACAAATTTTAATTCAATGCTTCACATCTATCAATAATGTCTTTGACATATTTGAGACGAAAATCCGTCTCAGGGATTATTTATTCATATTAATTGATGTTCATAAGGAATGGGAACTCTGTACTATGAATTACTTTTCAGCAATTTATTCAATCCAGCAATGATGTACAGAATGTATGCTTAGATATATCCAACATTTCAGAATCTCATTACTCTGCCAGAGAGAGGTCATTAACAGAGAAGCATTTAAGGGAAGTATTAAGACAGAGCGGTCTTCTACTTGTATACAAGTTCCTATTCACTTATACCCTCCAGGTATTTTTGTTTCCTTGCATAATTGAATTCTAATAACTTTAGTCTATACTACTTTATGTTTTTCAACTTTTAGACTGACAGTATGACTTTTATCTATTTTACCGTAAGTGCAATCTATCTGCCTCCTACTTAAGAATAAGTCTATAGTCTTATGCTTTGCAAGTAGTCATTGCTGCTTTTTTAATCTTGCATTTCCTGTCCCTCTCAGTTTTTTATGCCCGTATTATTTTCTGCCTTTTTCATTTGCCAATTAATTTAATAGTTGTGGCACTGGACCCTTCCTTTCTTCTGTCCGGTCTCCTGCTATATTTATTTTATGTCTCAAAGTTACTAATACGTATTGATTTGTATTCATTTCCAATCAATTTTGTATAATCTAGCCTTTGGAACTCTTGTCAACCTCAATTTATCTGGATCACAGCTTCTTAATTACTTAAGTTTCCTTCACTTCTTCAATTTTATTCGACAGGTCATAGTTACTAAATTTTGGATAAAGTCCCGACCAGCCTCTTTTATTATTTTGTTTAAAATCTGCTTCATAAATAAAAAAGGAAAGCAAGGAGAAATTTGGAGAAGGAATTAAAGTTCAAGGGAAAGAATTAAAAACATTGCGTTTTGCCGTCGATATAGTAATTCTGTCAGATACAGCAAAGGAGCTGGAAGAGCAATTGAACGGAATGGACAGTGTGCTGAAAGATGTATATAAGATGAAGATTAACAAGAGAAAAACTAGGGTAATGGAGTGCAGTCTAAGAAAATCAGGTGATGCTGAAGGAATTAGATTAGGTAACGAAGCAATAAAGGAGGTAGATGAGTTTTGATACTTGGGCAGTAAAATAACAAATGATGGTCGCAGTACAGAGGATATAAAATGCAGAATGGCAATGGGTAGAAAAGAGTTCTTGAAGAAGAGAAATTTGCTAACATCGAATATCGATTTAAGCCAAAGGAAGTCCTTTCTGAAGGCATTTGTATGGAGTGTTGCCTTGTATGGGAGAGAAACATGGACGAAAAAGAGTGCGGACAGGAAGAGGATTGAGGCTTTTGAAATGTGTTGCTACAGAAGAAAGTTGAAGATTAGGTGGTTGGATCGCGTAACGAATGAGGACGTACTGAACAGAACTGGGGAGAAAAGAAATTTCTGGCATATCTTGACTAAAAGACGGGATAGATTGGTAGGACACATTCTTAGACATCAAGGAATTGTGAAGTTAGCGTTGGAGGGAAGTGTGTGGGGTAAAAATCGCAGAGGGAGACTAAGAGACGCGTATAGTAAGCAGATTCAGACAGATGTGGGGTGCCGTTCATATGAGGAGATGAAGAGGCTTGCTCAGGATAGGGTATTGTGGAGAGCTGCATCAAACCAGTCTCCGTACTGAAGACCACAACAACAACAACAAATCTTAGTCTTACTATTATACAATTTGTGTAAAATATTGGTATTCCTCCAGATCTCCTGCACGTACTTAGGGCCTCCTTTCGTGATTATCAAAGTCCTAGAAATGATTAATTTGCACTCAGTACACAGTACTACAAGACATAGTCACCTTTTATCCCCTGCCCTCCCTTCAGTACATGTTATCTTCCAGATTTTACTGTACTTTCTTCTTCCATGTATCTAATTCGAGTACCTGAAGTTGGCGCAACACAAGGAGAGAGTGCTATATGCTGGTGTGTTGGGTATTTTCCCATCTCTTTCACTTCTCATCATCAACACTCCAAATCGGTATCGTATCGTCAAATGTAATAACTTCGCTGAAGACAAAACATGTATACTTCGTAAAAATAAGGATCACAATTTGTGACGAGAAGAAAATGTATCCTCTGCTTATATTTGAATCCCTCAGGTGACGTCCCACTGAAGATCACAATACTTTAGACTCAATACGAGCGATTTCCTATTAATAATACCCCAAAATCCGTGTCCACTTTCGATACTCACTGTAGTAACTCGATCTTTAAAATTTCTTTTTGATTTCCTGAATTAAAAATGTTCGAATATTTGTAACAGCTAAGGGAGGGAACCGCTAAGATCATCGGTCCCTAGACGTGCAAACTATTTAACTTACGCTAAGGACAACACGCACATCCGTGTCCGTGGTAGGACTAGAACGTCACGTGGGATCGGTCTCTCCATCCACAAATGGCGCCTTAGAGCTTGCTACCAATCCCACGCTGCTTTCTGATGTTGAGCTAATTGCTTGATGAAAGTCGACTACTAACTCTCGTGTAACACAATAGTGTGGAATGCGCTGCATTGTAAATCTTCAAATATTAATTTACTAGCTGTAAACCTGGCGTTGCCCGGGTGTCTATTTATTATTTCCAGCCTTGAGTTAGTACTCCTCCTATACCTCTCTCTCTGTCCTTTTTTCTAAAAACATACTATATTTATGAGAGGATATATAAGAAATAAGGTCATTTGATTAATGTCTAAATTATAAGTGCAGTATAAAAACAAAAAAGGTAATAATCAATATAAAAATGGTAGGTAACATTCATTTAATTCAAAACTCTACTATAAACATTATTTTTGTTACTTGTCAAAGATCTAATATGAATAAATTCTTGGTAAGCCTACTCCTGAGCAAACGACATAAAGTTGTAAGAAACCTGGAAACGTCAAATGCACTCCACATTATGTAATAGCATGCCCTGTGATTTAGTAATTGTAATATATAATGCAAGTATCACTGGAAACTGCAATTTCTTGAAGTTAAAAGGTAGACCTGTCGGCCGGCCGCGGTGGCCGAGGGGACTGAGGCGCTGCAGTCACGGTCTGCACGGCCACTACGGTCGGGGGTTCGAATCCCCCCTCGGGCATGGATATTTGTGCCGTCTTAGTTCGTAAGTAGTTCATAAGTAGTTTGTAAGTTAAGGGACTGATGACCCCGTAGTTAAGTCCCATAGACTTTACAGACATTTGAACATTTTTTTTAGACCTGTCGGAAATGATGGGTACTCGTTGGATGTGCACTATTTCATTCTCACCTTCAATAGAAGTGTATTGATTTCTCCTGCAGTCGACTGCAGCTTAAGCTGAAATGAATACAGGAGTGTCTTAGTAGGAAATCTTAAATGCTCAAATTCAACTGTTTGTATAGCTTATGGGACTTAACTACGGGGTCATCAGTCCCTAAACATACAAACTACTTATGAACTAACTAATACTAAGGACGGCACAAATATCCATGCCCGAAGGGGTATTCAAATCCCCGACCGTAGTGGCCGTGCAGACCGTGATTGGAGCTCCTAAGTCCCCTCGGCCACCGCGGTCGCCGTCTTAAATGTGTTAAAACATATTGCATGATGTGAAGTTTTCTACCTTCGCAGTATATACGTTCTCATATTTATTAAATTATACGTTGTACAATTGTGTAATTTTAGGTATATGTTCGTTTCTGTGCTGTATGTCGGTAAAATCTGATGAGAATACAGTTAGTATTAAAGAAGTAATAGATTAAAGCCTGATGCGATATGGGGCTGTTTTTCATGAACGTTACTGTTTGTGGTTATATCTCATGAACTATGTGTCATTCTGGGATATAATGTCGATGTTACAATTAGCCGGCCGCAGTGGCCGAGCGGTCTGCAGCGCGCTAGTCACAGTCTGCACGGCCGCTACGGTCGGGGGTTCGAATCCCTCCTCGAGCATGGATATTTGTGTCGTCTTTTGTATAAGGTAGTTCATAAGTAGTTTGTAAGTTTAGGGACTGATGACCCCGTAGTTAAATCCCATAAGCTATACGAACATTTGAACATTTTGTGTATGTTGTCTGTAAAAGTTCGTGCGACTGTCATTTGTAGTGTAGGAATTATAAACTGTAACGTCATAGCAAATGCCGTAGTTTTCCTCCATCAACAGCTGAAAGATAGTAAGAAACTTACCTCGTTTTATTATTCTGATATGGTTGTCGGCGAGGAAAAGTTTAACGAAGTTTGTTGCAAGTCAGTTAAGTCCTGTCATTCTCGTATATTGTATATATAAAGTCTCGTCGCAGAATGTGGCAGTTTCCAGCAAGTCCTATTGTTTATGACGTTATACCTACTGAAACATGTGTCGTATGTGATTCTTACCCACACAGAAATTGTTACCTCGCGAAGGGAATATGTGTACCAAATTGGCCTAGTGGTTTAGGAAGAAATGTGCATCATTGTGACACACGTTGTATCTCCGTAGCATGTTCTGGTACACTCTCCATCCCACCTGATGTCTCTTCATTATCTTGTGCAGCAGCCAGAACTCCGTCCCTAAGGCTGGTTGCACACACACCGATTTTGGACGACCGGTAAAATATCGACCGTCACAATACAGCAGTGAACACTGGTAGCTTGCACACTGCCTGACCACGGACCGGCACCGGCAAAATGCCGGACAGCTAGCTGCTGGCGACTGCCACTGCAGACCGCCGGTGCCGGCCATACAATGGGATCTCGCATGTGCACCTGCTGTTACCGGCAGTCCTGCCTCCCCAGTGCCTTCTCACTATACAGTTCACGTAGCGCATATAGCACTAAAATATAGAAATATTGATTCCGTATACAGTAAATTACGAATATATGAGTTTCTTGTCTTTTTTAGGGCATAGAATTGAATTGAATGGTGATCGAAAATTTGTGCCAGTCTGGGATACGAACCCGTTTTTTGTGTTTTTTTAATTATCATTATATAAATACGCTAACATGAAAATGGTGGTACAGCTTACTAATTTATCCGTACAAGAAGGCCAATGAAAGTTACATAATTCGAAAGATTGTTTGTCGTAGATATGACAAATATTATGTCTGCATTTAGCCATTAAAAATGGTAAGAGGAAGTAGAAATTTTCTTATGTACAGCTTGGACCAAGTTCTACATTCTTCAACAATCATCTCACTGATTGGCTATTCGCCTCGACCAAAGACGCTGCAGTATTAAAATAACGTATGAAAATAAGTGAATATCGAAACATGGAGTGCTCCCAACTCACATTCTTGTGCCGTTCAAAAGCTTCATTTTCGAAGTGATTAAAAGTGGTTAAAGGAAATGGATGTTTTCATATTAATGCCGATATAAAACATGATGCGCCGGGAGAGGCATCTAGCGGTGCTCGGGTGGAACTACGAAGTCGAGAAAGCCGATATAAATGATGATGCATGCTGTCAGCTCTGGAATTCTGAATATCGCATTACCGAAATAACATCATTTCTTGGCGTTGTATAAGTATACGAACACAACTTGTAGTTCCATTTCAAATATTAGGCTAATGAAAGTTATATAATTCGAAAATGGTATGAGAAGTATGTTCTTCCGTTTTTATTTGTTGTCATTGTGTCAGGCATTTTCCTTAACACGTAAAAGATACCGTTTCATACCTCCCGGTGCCGATTAAATTTTACCAAATATTCCAGCGTCCTCCTATGATAATGTTGGCAACAGATGCTGAATAGCGAGAATCCTGTGAGTCTTCATTTTTGCCAATCGCTTGACAACGGTGATATTTTCTCATGGAATCTTTGCTTTACGAGGGCAATTATTTTTACTGAGCGGACGAGGGTACATACAAGAACCTGTCAACTATAATGCAGGAACAGCATTATTTGTTTACTTCATGCTCTGTACGATACACTAACCGAGTCATTCTATGTGGTACGAACAAATGGGCAAAGATTTTCTATCGTGTTGTTGATGGTGCCAACATAATCACGCGAGGCCGCCAACATCATACGTAAAATTTTACCCCCAGTGACCAATGGAAACACAATTCGTCCATTTTCGACAAAAAAAAAGTTCAAATGTTTGTAAAGCTTATGGGACTTATCTACGGGGTCATCAGTCCCTAAACTTACAAACTACTTATGAACTACTTACGAACTAGGACGTCACAAATATCCATGCCCGAGGGGGGATTCGAACCCCCGACCGTAGTGGCCGTGCAGACCGTGACTGAAGCGCCTCAGTCTCCTCGGCCACCGCGGCCGGCCCATTTTCGACAACAGCAATACTAGTTATTGCTATTAATGCTTTTTTATTCTTCAGGTAGATCGGGACTTTCTTCTGTCATGTTCTTCAGATCTTCGCTTTGTTTTATTACGGAGGGCGGCTAGTTCTTTAAACGATCGGCTGTGTAGAATTGTTTTTAGTCCTACCCAAATCATCAACTTATCGCATACTAGTGTCCATTATTCCATTTTGTCGCAACTTTATCTGCATTCCTGCAAGGGATCGAACTGCTTTCTAAATCCACACAGAAATGGTCATTTCGCTGTTTCAGGCATATATACAATCTTTTGCAAATGATTGTTAAACGAAGGAAAGGAAGTAGGATAAGAAAGAAAGGATTGACAGTGGCCGCATTTTGACATTGATATTAAGCAATGGCGACAAGTGAAAATGTGAGGCGGACCGGGAATCGAACCCGGGTCTCCCGCTTCGGGCCAGCGGTCGCCTTAACCACTTGGCCACCCGTGCTCGCCTCCCGTCCGTTTCAAATTCTCACAAGTCGCACGCTATGTTTGTAGCGCCCCTATCGTCCATGCCCTCTTACACCCGCCATTACGGGTCACCATGCGAGGTCGGACGTATGACAGCATCTGCGGTGAAATAACTGAAGCTAACGCCGTCGTCGCGTTTAACACTTATTTTATTGACATAATGTGAAAGGACTGTCCAAACACTGTAATTAATTATATATTTATTTCTCACACAAGATATCTTTCGGCTTTTATGCCATCATCAGGTGTTTCTGCAAAAACATTTGCTTATATAAGTAGGTATCCAAATATAAATATAAATCTATAATGTATAATATACTCCAAAATTTCTAATAAAATTTTTAAACCACAATTGCTAATAACAACATAGACAACAGAAATAATAAAGTAAATAATGCCACATCTAATAACTTATAAGTTTCTCTCTGAAAGAAAAAATATAAATGTTTGTAAACGTATAATATTCTGAGGTATTGACAGATGCTGTAACTGACTACAATTCAGATATAAATTGTCATCTTATAAATAGTCAGTTGAAGCATTTAAAACCTCTAAATACGGTACGTACTGCACACTTTCCAAGTGAAATTTGTAAAATGTTATTTGCGAAAATTTATTGATGTTGCATTTGGATACCTACTTATATAAGCAAATGTTTTTGCAGAAACACCTGATGATGGCATAAAAACCGAAAGATATCTTGTGTGAGAAATAAATATATAATTAATTACAGTGTTTGGACAGTCCTTCCACATTATGTCAATATACGACATTTCTAACACTGTGGGCCCGAGATATAACAACTTATTTTATTGGTGTGGTGTTGTTCTTTCGGACGTCCAAAAGAACAGACACCACACCAATACAATAATATATACAATCATATATGTATACGTTTGCAATGGATTAAGAGGTACGTTATAGGCCTATACGTATTTTCGTAGTGGAAGCACAAACAGTTTTGTGCAACATAACTTTGGACCCGGTTGAAGATAGAAATGCGAGTAGAGATACATAGAGAAAAGTTTTCTGTAAACTGAATGAAGGTTTGGAGGAAATGGCGAGCAAAGATAAATTCATTTCGTAATTGGTCTACTAACGTGTGATGATACGGTACTTTATTAGTTCTTTTAGCAAGTCAGCAATATTTGCCATAATAGTATGCTACATCATTTGGTATTCAATAATTTATGTTTGTAATCTTTACTCGCTCACGACAGCCAAGTAAATGCCCTTTTGGCTGGTAAAATTCCGGCGTGATTGCAAGCAGCGCTCCACCGATAAACTACCGGCCGATATTTTACCGGCAGTACAAATTCGGTGTGTGCGCAGCAAGCCTAAGCAAACGTTGACGAGTTTCACAGCTGAATTGAAACTGTCGTAGAAAGGATAGGTTTCCGGACATTGGTCCCTATTCAGTATTTTACGTAATCACTATCCTCTACAAGTCCTAGAAGTTTGTAAGAGGAATTTCCGACCACCCTGTATAGATATCGTTGCAAAATAAACGAAATATTTTTCTTACGGTGATTCAAATTTACGCATTACTGATATTTTTCGACGTATTTGGAATAACAGCAAGTTTTCATTTATGGATGAAGGATTTCAGAATTTAAAAATTAGCTTCAAAAATTTTTTAGAACAAAAGACGGCCAGAACAACAGAGGTCTTCCATTCGTACAGAGGAGATACACAGCCGAGCTCGGGAAGTTTCATTTCAAGCCGGAAGAAAAATCTCCGCGGGTCTTGCCGTGTAGCAAGAACGACCGACCGCGCATCGGAGATCTGAAGCGAGTCCTGTTCCAAGGATTTGATACGAGCGTCCGCGGAAAAAGAAAAGGAGTGGGTGGGCAGACAATAGTGGATTCGGTGGAGGAGTAGGGGGGATGGGGAACAGGGCGGAGGCACGGCCGGCCGCGCTGAAAGAAAAACAATGCCGGTCGCCAGGGGGAGGCCGCCTCGCCTCGTCTCTGCCTGGCCTCGCCTCTGCCTCGCCTCTCGCTGCCCGTGTCCCAATGCCTGCGTTTGCTGACACGTGTTGCGTCGCCAGCTGCTATATCAACGCTGACACCTCGGCCTCTGGCGTACCACCTCCACGTACCAATAATTTTTCTCTTTTTCAGCCGACCAAAGATATTGCAATAAATTGTGCAACCAGAAAAACGTATTCCTTTTATATTACACTTCCCTCTTCCCCTCCTTTCCCTTTCCTAACAGGTATCTAAATGGGCGTGGATGACAGGGCTCTTTTCTAGGAATTTTGCCACCTCCTCCCTTCCTCGTTTCCTAGAACTTGAAGACAAAGTAAACCTTTCGCAGAAGTTCAAACATGATGTATTGGAGGTATGTGGAGGTTTCGGGTGAAAAACATGGTAGCTGATACTTTAGTTATTTGGGGTTTACAATACGACGTTTTTATTCAAATACCAGCTGAAAATCCGGCGTTGCCCGGGTATTCATTAATTTATTTCCTTTCTCTAGGGCCGGCAGTGTAGATATGTCTTTCAGTGACGTCTTCAATACCACAATAATTATAAATTATTTTTACACTGCTTTAGAACTTTATCATCTCACTATAAGCTTATTTCGGCCTTAGGCCATCATAAGCTGTTATTACTTATAATATTGCTGTCGTTTATTTGCTGCCCAATTGATTTTAAAACCTGGTGTAATGCTTATCCTTAGCTGCTTATCTGTATATGTGCAGCAGCACTGGTTATATTAATGGACTTTTATCTTTAGTGGCAGCCTAGCATAGAATCGGTTAATATAACCAGTGCTGCTGCACATATACAGATAAGCAGCAAAATATGAGCATTACATCAGCCTTTAAAATCAATTGGGCAGCAAATATACGACAACAATATTATATGTAATAACACCTGATGGTGGCCTAAGGTCGAAATAAGCTTATAGTGAGATAATAAAGTTCTAAAGCAGTGTAAAAATAATTTATAATTATTTTTGTGACCGGTTGTCCTAGTTGTCGGTGGCCGAGTAGAGAGAGTCCGACACAGGGAAATAGGATGCACGCGTGTGCAGGCACGGGACCTGAGGTGACCAGCCAGTGGGACAGCAGAAACTAGAAACACTAAGCTAGATTCGAACAAGATATATATTTCGAAGAAATAGTACAATACTTAACTTGGGGGGCAGCAGACTAGTGGAATGCTGATACGTAGTTTAACTAGAGGCCTGCCTACTGATGAGAGTGTTAACTGGTGCCTATCCCATTGCCAAGTGACCAATGCAGTTCAGTGGTGGCCACGAGCGGAGTTGCAGCAGAGGGCGCTCGTGGCTGACGTAAGAACGCCGCGCCGTGCTTGCATGGCGGCGCGCGGCGAAAGTACGTGGCGCGCACTTCAGACTTGTGCGACACCACAATTATTGTGGTATATTTATTTATTTCTTCAAACTTTGAGTTAGTACCTCTCGTATCCCTTCTCTCTCTGTCCATCCCCTTTTTTTAATAACATGTCATATTTATGGGAGAGTATTCAAAAAGTAAGGCTGTCTTGCATAATGTACGAAATAATAACTGCAGTATCCCAACAAAAGAAAGGTAGTCATCAAGATGCAAATGATTTGTACCTTAATAATTCATTTAATTCAAAATTTGATTATATAAAATATTCTTAGTTATTTGTCCAAAATCTAATAGGAATAAATTCTTTGAGGAGCCCACCCCTGAGCAAACAATATGTATTTATCCGTGTGAGAAATATGCAGATGTCAAAACTACTCTGCAGTATTGAACAGGGGCCCTATTATTTATTAATCGTAATAGAAAATGCAATTCTCAGTGGAAACTGCAGTCTCTTTAAGTTAAAAACTACATCTGACGTCGCATTATATACCATCTCATATTTATTGAATTACATGTTGTAAAATTGTATACTTTCGAAGGTATGTATTCATTTGAATAAGTGTTGCATGTCGCTAAAATCTGTTACGAATGCAGTTAGTAGTAAGGAAGTAATAGATTAAAATCTGGTGCGTGATGGGGCGGTTTTCTGTGAACGTAACTGTTTATGTCCTCATATCTCATGACACATTCAGCTTTTTGTGTGTATACTGTCTTTAAAATTTCCTGCGACCACAGTTAAGCACCACATTTCTCTTTGTTCGTGTATCTATTCACTGTCCGAATTTATTTAATACATATTGTTTTATGAATAAACTTGAGTTCGTTTCTTTCAAATTCACGCTATCATTTGTAAACAAAATATCCCATTCATATTGGCTTTTTATCCCTTTCAGCCCCTGTACGCACAACTGTGCGTTTCTGGTTTTCTCTCTTCATTCCTTTGTGATTCACACTACGAAATTCGGGCCTGCATCACACAATCGTGAATGGACTGTGATAACGTGCGCAACTTGCTTTAGTTCTATTTTTGTATAGTGTGTGGCACCAGCAGTCGGCAAACTTCCAGGACGGCAAGAAAGACTTGTTGACTAGGTGTGTTAATATCCTTGCTCTGACAGCATGTTGATTTTATATGATCCTGTGATGTTATGTCATTTCTTTAAAAGGCATGTTATTGTAAGAGGGTGCAGATCATAAGAATTTATAGTGAAGGCCCAAAACAGACAATTATGTGGGAAAGAATTTTTTGAAAATAAATTTATTTTTCTTTTTGTAATGAATTGCTGTTACGTGTTTTGTATCTTAAACGTACCTCTGTTAGTGTCACGCAACCTACAACCTTGGGTCTGAAAGGGTTAAATAATTTTGTGGGATTTCATATGTATCAATTATAACTTTAGTAATGGTGAGGTCTCCGATACGTTGAATAAGGACCCTTTGGTAAATTTATCAGTTGTAAAATGGAGGGTGTGTTTCTATCTCGCCTTTGATAACGAGGTAGGAATTCCTATTGAGACAAGCTCCACAGTCTGCTTAAAAACGTCACACTTCACACATCAGAAAATATCCTGAGTAATTTCTTGTAGTTTCCACGCGCATTACTATGCATATTTTAGGAATCCAAAACCAAAATATTATAAAGCAAAATGCCTTAGGAATTAGTTTTGTTACATCCTCCTCTCTGTAAGGAATCAATGAAATGGAAAATTAGTTCGGGAAGGCGTCTATATTGGAGAGAATTAACTGCAGCCACACGGCTAAAGCAGATGAGTGGCCGGCGTGTTTGAATTAGATAAGAAGGCTGGCCGCCTCCTCGGTTCCTCGTGACGCTCGGCAGAGAATAAACTCTGGTCTGTGAGATCGGCAGCAGGTAGTTGTTGGTAGTAACCGAAGAAACAAAATAAACACCATTAGAAGATTAGAAGGTGACCATACAAGTATTTATTAATTCAAGTAATAAGGCAGTCTAGATGGTAATTTCTTTATTTCGCTGGTAATCAGTTTCGGTCACATACATTAACATCATCAGAGCAACACTAAAATGATACACAATATAGGCTAATATTAGAGGGACAAATTATTTCTAAATTGAGTATTTAAAATAAAAATAAACTAAGCCCTTAATGTTGGTCACCGGTTGTTTTCTGCTGGAGCTGCTTAAAGTTTTAATGTTGACTGCTGTACATGTAGATGTTGTCATATTTTAAATACTGTAAGCTCCACCGTCTCATTTAAATGTTGACAAGTCAGGTATAAGTTCTAACGAAAGTTATACAACAACGGATTTCAATATGCAACAAATCAAATCATTATATGGAATGGTTAATCAGGTAGAAAAATGTAAAAGGATTTAAAAGTACATTAAAAGGTAAAGCTGTCAACAATCCGAAGATTGGTTTGAACACCACAGTGCTTTACTAGGCATGGTCCTGTTTGGAGGTGGTATGCCGTTGCTTTCCTCCGACCTTCGAACTGACTTACCCAGCCAGTTATAGGGGGACCTACAGTTTAACGTGGGTTCCGAACCATGGTGCTACTCGGTATTTTTCACATGAGCAATACTGCCAGAGGTGAATGAAGTGGAAAATGACAGATAAAAATCCTAGGACCTGGAGGGGATTTCTAGTCTGGCACTCTACCACTGTGCAACCGAGGCGCACAAAAGTACATTACATACGGTGATATAAAAGACATATGTAGTATATGGAAACATAGCAACTACTATTTTACCATTGTCAAATTGTAAATTACAATATTATTGTCATTATGTCAGAACTAAAATAAAAACCAGTTTTGCTGCTACATATGAATGTATTACATCTGTAATAAGATTCTTTTTGATAAAGAATTTGGTTCGCAAGACCCTTGCCTTAAAACTAAGAGCCAGATAAAATAAAATACATGCTAAAGTTATGAGGTACATCAGTATTAAAAACTTTGGTTACAATATATGACAATTAGAGCTGAAGTGAGTAACTAAAAACACCTTGTGTACTAAACTGAAAAAAATATAATTTATGGATGGGACAAAAGAGTAACCATTCTACAGGAGATCATCAAATAGTTGAAAGAAATATCTATCTCTGAAATCTAACTGCTCATTTATGCAATGAAATGGTTTATTCTTATGACGTGTGTAGACTTCTCTTTGTTCAACTGCATTAAGTAGTTCACCTTCGCGTACATTGCGTAAGTTTCTCATATTGTCTGAAATAGACCCTTCTAAATGCAATCATCGAGATGTTGACCAAAAATCGATATCGTGCGTGCAGTACCAGTGGTATGTTCTTTAAACCGCGTTAGAAAGCTACGGCCGTTTTCTCCTATATGCTTTTTATCACAGTCTTTACATTGTATCTTGTAGGCACCAGATTTTTGGTACCTGTCAGGCCCACCAACTGTATGTTTAACTTTATTCTGAAGCTAGTTATTTATTTAAATTCTATAGTGAGAATGGCATTTTTAAACAATATATTTATTTCACCTGTATGTCCGTTTTGCATGTCTCCTTTTTGAAACTGTAGTATTATCATTTGTCTATCTTAATTTATAGTATATCAAATCGATATGACTTGTTTTAAGGTTGTTAGCTATGGCTAGTTGTTTCAGAATATTAATTTTTGTTTGGATGTCTTCCGGTTGCAGAGGTAATTTCAATATTCTATGGATCATAGTTCGGAAGAATGCTTTCTTGTAATTTAGTGGGTGACGTGAAGTAGCATTGATTGTTAGATCTGTAACAGTTGATTTTCTGAAAACCATAAACATTTTTACCATTTTGATTTGAAATTTTAATATCAAACAAATTTTTACTATTGTTATAATTATGTTCTACTTTAAATGCAAGTTTGAAATGCATGCCATTCAATGTGTTAGTGATTAGGTCAATATCTTCATTTAGAAACATTATATAATATGAGTTATCATCGACGTATCTTTTGTAAAAAAAATTTATTAGCTATTTCTGAAATATTTTTGAAACATTGTAATTCGGTATAGTTTACAATGATATCTGCTGTAGTGCCCGTAAGAGAATTTCCAGTAGCAATGCAATCTTTCTGTAAGTATACTTTATTATTAAAGGAGCAGTAGTTGAAGGCCGGTGTAGTATTTATCAGAGCCCTGCTTACGTGATCAGAGTCGCGTTGCTCAGACCCAAAGTCATATAAATAAGTGTACAGCAGTAGACCAGTCGTAGTTGAGCACCATAAACACCAGTCGCCACTGACTCTCTGGCGCAGGTTGACAGCCGCCAGACTTCGTAAATTCGTCAGAACAGCCATTGAGATGTTGAGGATATTTTGAGACTGTTCCAGAGGAGGCTTTAGAGATTGACGTTACATGATGGATGTTGAGAATATTCCCTTGAATTTTAGGTCCGTCTCACGAATTTAGTACCTCTCCCTCTTACAGGTTGTAGGTTACCACTTCCCATGATACAGAAGAAACAATTAATTCCTCTAACAGGGCAGTTATCAAAAATGGAGTTCCACAAGGTTCGGTTTTGGGTCCTTTGCGGTTCTTAATATATGTTAATGACTTGCTGTTCTATAATCACGAAGATGGTAAGCTAGTTCTTTTTGCTGACGATACAGTATATCTACCACGCTTGACAAACGGGAATTAACTGACGAAATTGTAAACGATGTCTTTAAGAAAATTATTAAGTGGTTCTCTACAAATGGACTCTCATCAAACTTTGATAAAACCCAGTATATACAGTTTCATACAGTAAATGACATGACACCATTAAAAATTTAGACTTTGAACAGATCTCTGTAGCTAAGGTAGAATATTCGAAATTTTTAGTTTACATTGACGAGGGATTGAATAGGAAGAAACAGGTTGAAGGTCTATTGAAACGTTTGAGTTCTGCTAGTTATGCGATCAGGGTCATTGCAAAATTTGGTGATATACATCTCAGTAAATTAGCCAACTATGCCTATTTTCATTCACTGCTTTCTTTTTGAAACATTCAACATTGAGTAAAAAGTTTTCATTGCAGAAAAGCATATAATCAGAATAATTGCTGGAGCCCAACCAAGATCATCCTGGAGACATTTATTTAAGGATCTAGGAATATTCATTGTATCTTCACTATATGAATATATTCGCTCATGAAATTTGTTATTAAGAATCCGATCCAATTCAAAAGTAACAGCAGGTGCAAAGCTACAACACTAGTGGAAATGGTGATATTCGCTATTAAAGTTTAAATCTAACATTGGCACAGAAAGGAGTGAATTACGCTGCCACAAAAGTCATCGGTCACTTTCCAAGTAGCATCAAAAGTCTGACAGATAGCCAACTGGTATTTAAAAAGAAATTAAACTAATTTCTGAATGGCAACTCCTTCCACACTTTAGATGAATTTTTAGATAAAACTTAATAATTACGACGAAAATGCTTTTAAAATCCTTCAAATATTGAGTGTCATGTATAAACACCATTTATTAAACTGACACGTTCCATATCATTGCGAAATGTCGTATATATGATCTATGGAACAAGTATTAATCTACTCTAATTTCTAATCCAGTAGTTTTCAACTCAGCAAACATTTAACTGTAGTATGCCCATTGTGTTACACCTGATACGTGTCCTTCACATTGCTACTTTGGACGCAACAGTTTGTTGACAATAACACTTCTGAAATAGAATGACTCCCCTAGAATTTCAACTGGAACGCAGTTGAACATCTTTGCTACATTTTGAGTATGTGGTACCGTACAGTTCGTAAACATTACAAAATTATCATCTATCCAAAATGAGCTACAGAATTAAATCCTTCGTTTATGCAAGTTTTTGATTGACTAACCATCATCAGGTCACTCTACAGCAAATAAAAAAGTTACAGAATTACTACTGCATGCCTGGAGTGTCAAGAATCTGTTATGGAATGTAATCAAATGGTGCAACATCATGGTCTCATTTTTGTTTTCGGGATATTGGTGTAGTGCTGTTAGAAGCTGCTCGCAGCCACTTCATATTCGCCATCTTCCCTATTGTACTGTTTTTGGGTAAAAAAGCGACGGTTGGTAGTTTAGCAGGCGACACCTGCAGTGCAGCATATACCGAAACGATCCCCTGGAGTGGACGCCACGCGTTTACGAGTTCCAAAACGACCTCATATTCACAGAAATGCGTCCAATAACAGCCGTCTACATCAGCGGACGCTATGCACCACTAGGTTAGCTGCAACAACACACACATAATAAAATTTCACATACTCTCGTAATAGAATTCATTGCGCCATCTAAGGCGTTTAATAAAATCATAAAAGTCAGCATAAAAAATGTGAAATATTCTCTAAAATTAGATTATACTATAATATCGTTACTCAATAGGAACATGTCATAGGTGCAGCTGAAATCCTACTGAGTTAGCTCATATCATCTCGTAGTAAAAGCTACCTCAGTTTCTAAAAAAAATGTGCCAGGTTTAGCACTCATTCCTGTTCTAGTTCCTTTCGGCTATTATGCTGTAACCAGGCACATGTTGCAACGAACTGACTGCAGAACTGTCTACAGTTTTCTAGCAGAAACTAAGATGGTGAAACAGGTAATCATACGTCGTAAGATGTTAGTTACTATAGACGATTCAAACTTTGTGCCCTGTGGTACGATAAGTTAATGTGGAAGTCCTATCGGCAATTCGATAGGTTGCATCTACTCATTGACACGGGTTTGGAACAAACTGCAACTTACATTAATAAAATTTTACTGGATGTGAGACCGCAGTGTCATTAATTAAGAATCTGTTTCACGTTTCGGTCACTGCTGCAAGTGGCCATCTACAGGGAATTGAACTGTTAGGTTAGTGCAGGCTGTGTTCTTATATAATATTGCAAGTCATAATTTGAGGAGGGACCGAGCGGATTATAAGACACTGTACTAGCATTAGGTAGGACGGTGATTCAAATCCACCTCCGACTATACTGATTTAAGTTTTTTTTTTTTTTTTTTTTTTTTTTTTTTTTTTTTTTTTTTCCTAAATCACTCTAGGCAAATGCCAGGATCCTTCGATTCAAGGGGCACCACCGATTTCCTGTAACATCCGTACAAATAAAACAAAAAAAAAAATTAAAAAATCCGTCTCTAATAACCACGCAGTCGACGGGACGTTAAACCCCAAGCTTCCAGCTTCCTTTGGGGAGGAGTACAGAGGATGTTTGGCTATCCTTACTGGTATATGCAATATTTCACAAAATTGGTGAAAATGGGCATCGTCAATTGGTGTTAAAGTGCTTTTGTTGTCATTTGTGTTTGCATTATTCCGGCTCATTTGTCCAAATGGATGCAATCGATTGGCTTTTGCGTAGTTTCTTGCCACTGTCTCGAATAGGCGACAGTGGACGGCAGTTGAGGCGAGTCGTTGTTTACTTGGCTGGTGCGGGCGGCGGCGAACCGGCGTTCCGTGTACGTATGGCCACAGTTGACTCCCGCGTTGCCACCGCTGACAGCCAGAACGCCGGAATTCTGTATCCGTCTTCTGACAAGGAGAGAACGCCTGCTCGTCACAGTTCGTCATCGTCGAATTCACCCAAATTTATGGTACATGTAGGGCGTGGTGAGATATGAAAATACATTAAGTTGGAACTCTAGATGGCTAAGCGTTTAGGAAATAAAAGGAAGTTTGATACGGATCTATCACCATATGCTCCTTATAAACTGCCCTAAAGAGAACTTGTTTAGAAAGCGGTGTGCGGCTCAAAACTGTACTTACCTAATCGAGAAAGATGAAGAAATCACTTCCCGAAAAGTTTGTACCAAACTACATTCCATTCTACATCACCAGCTGTCCTCGCAAGTATTCAGCGACATGTTGCGTTACGCGTGGTTCGCTGCTGGACTGTGCGATGAAAGACGCTGTTTTCAGAATGTCAATCAAGTTTGTTTTTCTACGAAGACATTTAAAAAATGTAATTTCAAAAGGGCGGCGTTCATAACGTGCGCAAGATGCGGTCCAAATTATTGCTTTCCCTATTTCTTCGATGAATATCACCCCGGTAAAAATAATTCATCAATTGCAAAAGACTGGAAGTATCGATACACGACGTCCCAAAGTACGCGTTAATTACAGTCCCTTTTTAAATGTTTGTAGTCTCGAATTTCATCAAATGCCCTTTCTTTTGTTTGCTTATTCAAGGTGAAAAGTATGTTAACCGACAAACTCTGGGAGGTTGTAGGGGACATCAAAACAAATACTTTTCCCTACTGTCATTTTTTCCCTATGAGGAGTATTTAAACCGGTGGAGGCCATATTACGCTGCTGTGAATCAACGTCTGCTTGAGACCACGTCATTTAGTAGATTACTTGGAGAAGGACGCCGTCGCACAGTAAGAACGCTACAATTTGAGGAAGCTGTCTTGCAGCATGTGGAGCGGGATCTTTCAGTCAGTACTCGTGATATTGTAGTTAACATGGGGACGAATCAGTCAAATGCAGTCAGTCCTCCGAGAGCAATTGTTACGACCATTTCACTTACAGCATGTCCACAATCTGGAACCAGTTGATTATCCATCCAGACCACAGTTTTCGCAGTGGTACCTGGAACAGTATGAAATGCCTCCTACATTTTCATCCTGTGTGTTGTTCACCGATGAAACAAAGTTCGTGCGTGATAGAGACTTAAACATGCACAATTCGCATGTTTGTAGTGAGGATAACCCACATGACACTGTCACTAGCGCACATCAAGTGCTGTTCTCCCTTAATGTGTAGCTGAATGTGGTTGGGGACTGGTAAAATGGACTATATCTGCTACCTACGCCATGAAACGGTAGACACTATCATAATTTTCTCGCCAGAGCATTGCCAGAATGGTTGGAAGCCGTCCCGTTCCGTACAAACAACACGTGTGGTTCCAACATGACGGGGCGCCGATGCATCGGTGCATCGATTCCTGGACCAGCGGTTCCCAGAAACGTGGATTGGCAGAGGTGGTACTGTATCATGTTCTGCTCGATCTCCAGATATGTCCCCTCTGGACTTTTTTTTTCTGCGGTGAGAGATGCACAACTCCTGTTGCATCAGAAGAGGATCTGGTTGCCCGGATAGTAACAGCAGCAGCAACAATTCAGGATACTCCTGGGCATTTTGCCCGTATCAAGACAGAACATGATCCGATGGTGTAACCTTTCTTTACGTGTCAATAGACGCATTTTTGAAAATCTACTGTAATTGAAATTGGGTTGTGTTAATGTGTTCTCTTGGTAATAAAAATGGAAAAGTGTTTGTTGGTTTAATTAATTTGCGGCCAGAAAAATCTTCCTCTACCGGTTTAAATACTCCTCACAGGAAAAATTGACAATAGGAAAAATGTATTTGTTTTGATGTCTCTTACAACCTCCCAGAGTTTAAATAAATAAATTAATAAAATAATGATGTTGCGCTTAATAGTGACTGGATTCTACATCAATGCTCTGCAAACCACTGTGAAGTGCATGGCAGAGGGTACGTCCCACTTTACCAGATATTAAGATTTTTCCCATTGCATTCACGTATTGAGTGTGGGAAGAATGATTGTTTAAATGCCTCCGTGCGTGCTGTAATTAATCTAAACTTGTCCTCACGATCCCTACGGGAACAATATGTAGGTGTACGCATTGCCGCCTGCTGACGTTGAACCCGCGATCTTGTCAATACGAATTCAATCTTTTACCGCTGAGCCAAACACCGCTTCCTAAACACGTCACAGGGACAGTTGATAAGGTGCATAATGTGATAGATCCGTATCAAACTTCCTTTTATTTCCTAAACGCTTGGCAATCTGCGGTTCCCACTTGGGACACTTTCGTGTCTCACTACGCTCTACATGTACCATAAATTAGGACGAATTCGGCGAGCCGCGCGGGAGTAGCCGAACGGTCTGGAGCGCCAAGTTACGGATCGCGCGGCCTCCCGCGTCGGAGGTTCAAAACCTCCCTCCAGCAAGGATGTGTGTGTTGTCCTTAGGTTAGTTTAAGTAGTTTGTAAGACTAGAGACTGATGACCAACGCCGTTTGATCCCATAAGATTACAAACGTTTAACATTTTTGAATTCGGCGATGACGAGTAGGTGTCCTCTCGTTGTCAGTTCATGTTAACGGCTGACTTGGCTACTTGGATGGCTTTTCTGATCTTCCTCCTCATAGTAAAGGGTTGTTTCGCTAGCATGCGGGCTTCACGGAAAAATGGTAGTTTACCGCACTCAAGTTGATGTGCTGCCACTGCTGACTTGTGATTTCCAAGCGCGACATATCTTTCACGTTCTGAAATTCTATACCTCACTGGTCGTCCTGTCTCACCTACATATAAAAAATCACACTCTCAACCGATTTTGTAAACACAAGCATTATTCAGTTTGTCAACGGTATTTTCCGTGGGGCTAAGTACATCTTTTATCTTGTTATTGCTTTTGTAGATTGGTTTGATATCTGCCCGACGGAGAATTTTGCCTGCACGTACATATGGTAATCAGGCGGTGTATTTTTCTTCTCGTTGCTGTTCCATATTGTCTGCATCTTTTGTCGAAATCTCCATCTACATAAATACTTTGCAACTACCACTGAAGTGCGAGCAGAGTTTTTTTATAATTATCTGTAGTTGCATTCTCTAATAGCTCGCAGAAAAAAGGATGACCTTTCTCTTATTTTATTATCATGATCGTTTCTTCCAATGTAGATGGGTACTAACAAATCGTGTTCGCATGCGGAAGAGAAAGTTGGTGAAACGAATTTCGCAAATAAATAACGTTGCAACGAATAACACTATTCTTTTAATGCTTTCCACCACAACTCGTGCAATATTTGCGTCAATCTCCCCTATATCACGAAAATACGACCTTCCCTTCACTGTGTTTTCTCTAAATCTGTTAGTCTGTTAGTCCCACTTAGTGGAGATTCCACAATGCGCAGCAATACTCCAAAATAGGACGCACAAGTTTAGTGTAGTGTCGGCTGTTTCTTTAGTAGAACTGCTGCATTTTCTATGGGTTCTGCCATTGAAACGTGGCCTTTACTAATATTTTCTATCTGTTCTTTTCAATTTAAGTTATTCGGAATGGTTATTCCTAAGTGTTAAGTAGAATTTACGGCCTGTAGGTTTTTACTGCCAATTTTTTCACCATGAAGATATCTTATATATATCATTCTGCAGTTGCATTTAATCTTCTAGTGACTTTCCGAGTCGATAAATGGCAGCACATTCGCGAACGCTCTAAGAGAGCTGCTCAGTTGTCTTCTAAATTGTTGAGTACGATAAGGAACAATAGGGGCCCTTTAACACTTCCCTGGACAACGCCAGATATCTCTGTTTTACTCGATGACTTTCCGTCAGTTACAACTTACAGTGTCCTTTCTGACAGGAAATCACGAATCCAATCGTACATCAGTGACGATACTCCATGAGCACGCAATCCTTTGGAAATCTTAATAATAAAAAAGGGAATATATTTCACGATCATTACTCATCACTTCATGTGAGGAAAAAGCTAGTTATGTTTCACAAGAACTTGTTGATTATGGGTCAAAAGTTCGTCCTCTTCTAGGTAGTCAATAATGTTTGTGGAAAGTATATGTTTTAAAATCCTTCTGAAAACCGACGTCAATGATATAGGTCTACAATTTTGTGGATCACTCCAATTGCATTTCTTAAAAACTGGAGTGACTTGTGCAATTTTCCAATCACTGGGTACGGATCTTAAGCTGAGCAAGCGGTAGTATATGGTAGCCACGTATGGCGCTATTTTATCAGCATACTGAGAAAGGAACCTAACTGGAACACAGTGGGGACCGATGACTTACTTTAATTGAATTAAGTGGTTTTAATACTCAGGGTATATCAGCTTGTAAATTACACGTGCTGGCAGCTATTATTGATCGGAATTCTAGAGTATTGGTTTCGTCCTCTTTGGTGAAAGAATTTCTGAAATCTGTGTTTAGCAAAGCTGCTTTAGCACAACTGTTATCATTACCATCAACGTTGCTACCACGCAGAGAACACATTGTGTTTTGCCGCAAGTATACCTCACCCAGGACTAGAATTTGATAGGATTACTATTAAATTACGTGACAGGGTTTCGTTGTGGATACTGTTATAAGTTTCTCGCACTGAAACTAAAGCTAAATTTCGAGTTTCTGTTAAAGATAGATCCTCTTGCAGATTTTGTAACTGTTTAAATTTGGCTTGCTTTATCCTGTGCTTTTCAAAGAATGATCTAACGTGTTAGTGTACCACGGCAGATTAGGCACCTTTTTTGTCAAATTGTTTATCATAAATCTCTCAATAGCTGTCGATACCATTTCTTTGAATGTAAGCCTCGTCTCATCTACATTCACATTTTTAGTTTCGAAAGACTGGAGATTCTCACCCAGGAAGCGTTAATCGAATTTTTATCTGCTTCATTTAATTTTGGCCAAATTTGGAAAATCATGCATACACCAAATTAGAATGCCAAACATCCCTCCCACTCCTCAAATTACTACTTGCATTCTTATATGACAACCAAGTCTTCATTCATTTCGCAGTTACATACCCAGAAGTGGGCCAGTTGCTACAGTGGCCGAAACGTCGGGCAGATTTTTGAGGAATGACAATGCGATCTCACACCCAGAAGAATTTTATTGATTGTGACAATGACTGCGGAAGCCTACGTTTACATGTCATCTACCATTACAGTTCCCATCTGCCATGCTTCCATTGTAATGTAGCTTTCATGAGGCTGGCCCTACAGGTACCTAACACCTATGACTAACGTAATTTTAACAGTATGTTACAGTACAATGCACGTAATACGCTGGTTTGTATGGAAAAAATCATTAGAAACATAAAATGAAGCAGCATTGGAAGTAAAAATCTCTTGCATTTACTGTAGCAAATCGATTTCGCTTATCTTAGAACCATCCTCAGTGCAGACGCAGAAATTCATAAAAGATCACGTATTTTTGGAAACATTTTTGATTCGCTTTTTGGGCAACATCACTCTTATTTAAATTTACACATAAAGAACAGTCTAGAGTGCAAAAAATTATTTTTTTCCCAACTAGTTCCGGTCTTCTTTTAGACCATCTTCAGGATATTTAGCGGAGCGCGCGGTTGCTCGCCGTGGAGGTTCGAGTCCTCCCTGGGGCATGGATGTGTGTTTGTCCTTAGGTTAGTTTACCTAGGTTTAAGTAGTTTGTAAGCTACGGACTGATGATCACCCAGTTTGGTCCGATAGATTTACAGACAATTGAACAATTAAACAGGATATTTAGCTCCATTGATGTTGTGTAACTGGCAGGAAACTTGGAGCATTCTAGTGCGTCAGTGCGTCTAGTCGGAAAGTTAAATGTTTGCACACTAGTCTGTTCTTTATATATATTACATTAATTTTGGAATTACACATGTATCTGACATATTCCATAACACATTTTTCAGATATTGCAATCCAGATGGGCAATATCTGGAAAGTATATTATGGAATACGTCAGATACATGTGTATTTCCAAAATTAATGTAACGTCTTTTGTGAATTTCTGCGTCAGCACTGAGGATAGTTACTAAGATAACCGAAATCGATTTACGGCAGTAAATGCAAAAGATTTTTACTTACAATACTGCTTTATTTAATGTTTCTGATAACTAGTACTTATTGAAAGCAATTTTTTTGGAACAGCGATCGTAATTCTTTTTAATAATTAAGTATAAGACGGCCGCGGTGGAGTAGCCGAGCGGTCTAAAGCGTCTCGCTGCGGAGCGCGCGGTTGCTCGCCGTGGAGGTTCGAGTCCTCCCTGGGGCATGGGCGTGTGTGTTCGTCCTTAGGTTAGTTTACCTAGGTTTAAGTAGTTTGTAAGCTACGGACTGATGACCACGCAGTTTGGTCCGATAAATTTACAAACATTTGAACATTTAAAATAAGACGGTCTAGATCGCAAGTTGTTGCGTTTATTACTGGCAACAGCAGTTGAGGCCTGCTCCGGCCAACGCTACCGTCCACTAACAAGGTGCCAAAGGCCTGAAGATGGTTCTGTAGAAACGAAACCAGTTGCCAGTAATAAACACAACTTGTTATCTAGACTTTTTAATTATTTCTAGTAACTATTTTGTGACCGTTAAGCCCATCATACTATATAAAAGAATCAAACCTTATGCAAAAAAATAAAGTTAGTTCTCACATAAGAAGCAAGCAGACAACAGGTGTGCGAAACACATTGCCGACGATGTTACTTCAACAGTAACGGTGGTGGGGGAGGGGTGGGTTCCCTGTGTGGGACGTGCCCCCGACTCGGTCCGAATACTGTTTGCTTCTTGAGCAACACAGACCAGAAACCGCGATGGAGTGACCGAGCGTACTAAGACGCCATGCTTCGGAGCGCGCGGTTGCTCACATCGGAGGTTCGAGTCCTCCCTAGGGCATGTGTGTGTGTGTGTGTGTGTGTGTGTGTGTGTGTGTGTTGTCATTAGCATAAGTTAGTTAGTTTGTAAGCCTAGAGACTAATAACCGCAGCACTTAAGGCTCTTAGATTTACAAATTTTTTATTTACAGATCAGCAAACTACTATTCACACAAGTATTTCTCTCCCGTATTTAGTGCAGGTTGGTCTCTGTGTCATTCAAACTTCTTTTGCCTCGTCATTTAAAAGCTTTTCAGTGCAGGTACATGTTATGTTTTAGATTATTTGTCTTTCCGTCGTTATTCTGTGGATATGTTTGTAAACTGTCATCAATATTTCTATAGAAATATGTACATCATTGACTTCATGCTATGCAATCGACTGCGTTTCTAGGTACGGCTTACTGCCGAATTTCTCGAGTCATAGTTAAGTACGATCTTGGTTGCGCAACGTAATTCAAGACAATAATTGCTGTGACGTAAAGCAAATTACCACAGTAAAATGTATTTGGAATATATATATAACTCACCCAGGGAACCTTTTACGACTCGGAAGTAATTATCAGGTATAATTTCCGTTAAGCTGCTGGTTATTGATGTTATGAGAGTTCCCGTTCGGGGGGCGGCAAGTTGAGGCACTAAGTTTATTAGTGGCTAACAGTTAATTGTTGAGCAAGTTGAGCGTCAGAAACGGCCTAATATTGCCGAAGTAGATAATGCTGCTGGCGATGGAGCAGGCTGGGAGGCGGTGGTGGGGAAGGGGGGAGGTGGGTTCCGTGGGTGGAACGTGCCCCCGACTCGGGCCGAACACTGTTTGCTTCTTGAGCTCAAGCGTAGCAGTCAACTAGAAACGCCAAAGTGACCTGCCGACTGAGTTTGGACTCACAGTTAAAATTTTCAGGTGAGCACGGTTACTTTGAGGTACAGGAAATTCTTTCGACATCTAAACGTATGGGTTGTTGTGGTCTTCAGCCCGACGACTAGTATGTTGCAACTCTCTACATTGTCGATCCTGTTCAAGCATCTAAATCTCTCACCGACAGTGGCAACTTACTCCTATTAGAAACACCTTACTGCACACTTCTCTTGGTCCATCTGCAATTTGCAAACTTCTGGCTTCTAATACTAATTTGACTGTACTTTGAAGATTATGTCGATCCGCCTTTTACTCAAGTTATTCCACAAATTTCTTTTCTCCCCATTTCTAGTCAATACCTCCTCATCAGTTATGCGATTTACCAACATAATCTACAACGTTCTTCCACAGCACCACAATTCAAACGCTTGTATCATCTTATTGTCTAAACTGCTTATTGTCCACTATTCACTACTGTACAAACCTACCTTTCACAAAAATAGCGTCATAAACGAATTCCAAACATATAATGATTTGCAGTTAACAAATCTCTCTTCTTCAGAAATATATTTCTTCTGAGTGCCGTTCTGAATTTTATATCTTCTCTACCAAGGTCATCAGAAGTTGTTTTACTGCCTAAATAACGAAACGCACGCCTCGCGTGAGTGAGCGTGCACAGTAAGGCGCCTTGATGCGGAGTGCATGTCTGCTCCACGTAGGACTTTCAAGTCCTCCATCGGACATGGATAAATGTGTGTGTGTGTGTGTGTGTGTGTGTCTGTGTGTGTGTATGTGTGTTTTACATGTACATACTTCGCAATCCACCGTAAGGTGCGTGGCGGAGGTTACACTGTATCATTACCAGAAATTCGCGTTTCCTATTACACTCCCAAATAGAACGAAGGAAAAAAGTATGTCTATATGCCTCTGTCCGAGCCCTAAATTCTCTTATATTGTGTTTGTGATACGCGAAATTTAGGTAGGCGGCAAGAAGATCGTTCTACACTCAGCCTCTAATTCCGGCCCTCTGACGAAAAGAACGTCGTATTTCCTCCAGCGTTCCCCATTTGAGTTCGCGGAGCATTTCCGTGACACTCGTGCATTGGTCGAACCTACCAGTAACGAACCTAGCTGCTTGCCTCTGAACTCTTCCATGTCGTCCTTTAAACTGATCTGCTGCTGGTCCCAAACTGTTGGGCAATACTCCACACGTGGTCGTACAAGCGTTTAATCTGCGATCTCTTTCCAAAATAAAGCCCAATAAACCAAAGTCGGCTATCCGCCATACTTACATCTGTCCTTACATGTTCGTTCCATTTCATATCGCTCTGCTGTGTTAAGCCTAGATATTTGAACGACGTGACTGCATCGAGAAGCTCACTACTATACTACAGTATTAGAACAGTATGGGATTGTTTTTCCTACTAATGTGCATCACCTTACATTTTCTACATTTAAAGCTAGCTGTCAATCTTCACACCAACTAGAAATATTGTCTAAGTCATCCTGTATGCTATTACAGTGAATTAAAGACGACACCCTCCCACACCCCACAGTATCATCAGAAAATAGCCGAAATTAACAAGTTATTGTGTCAATCAGATCATTTATATATATAGTAAATAATAGCGGTCATATCACACTCCCCTGGGGCACGTCTGACGATACACTCGTCTCTGATGAACACTCGCCGTCGAGAACAACGTTCTGCGTCCCATTACTGAGGAAGGCTTCCAGCCAGTCGCAAATCTGTGAACCTATTTCATATGCTCGTATCTTCGTTAGCAGTCTGCAGTGTGGCACCGCATCAAACGCCTTTTTGAAATCGAAAAAACAGAATCTGTCGCTTGCCCTTCATCATGGCTCCAAGATGTCATGCGAGAAAAGGGAAAGGTGAGTTTCAAACGAACGATGTGTCCTAAACCCGTGCTGATTGACAGAAAGAAACTTATCCGTCCTTTGCATAAGTTTGTTCAAGTCGTTTGTGAGCCTAGGGTCCGATGATCGCTGCATCTCCAAAATATTTTCAAGAACAATAAATCCATGTTAGTATTTTGCAGCCATAAATGACGAAACTGGTAGTTTCGTGATATACACATCTCTCTGCTTCTGCTTTCTTTGGATCTTGAATTACGACACTCTTTTTAATCTGAGAGTATTTCGGCTCCCTCATTCGACTTGCAAGCGAGATGTAACAGCTTGGATATGGGTGATTAGTTCGAAGGCATCATTAGCATGAAGGATCTTTGATTTGTTTTCCAGTTCTTTGTCAAACTTTCCTCGCAGTATCATGTATCTTCATCTACTTCTTCTTACATGTTTAAACTACTGCCTTTAAGTTCATTTCCCTTATACAGTATCACAAATATTCCTTCCACCTATTAGCTTTCATTTCGTCGTACTGGCTTTCCACCATCTAAGGTTTTTATACAGCTGCTGTACATTTCTCCAAATGCAATTTCAGTTTTTCCAAGGGCAGTGTCTATCTCTCCAAAAGTTATATCAGTTTTTACTATTAAAATAGCCAATATAAACATATTGTTGTCATCTGATCAAACTACTAGAGACCTTATGACACAGTTGCACACCGGACTGCAATATATAATGGGAGAGCTAATCTCTGACATTACTTGATATAGCAGGTTTTGAAGCCGATCTGATAGATCAATTTTTTTCAAAAGTGAAGCGCCAAGATCGTAAAATGCTTATTTGTTTAATAACGACCAGTTTCAGTGAACTATGCCACCATCATCTGGTCGTATCAAATTTTATAAGTTGGTCATCTTATTTAAAGAAATAAAGATTAAATAATACGTATAACATAGCTTAGTATAAATATAAACATACATAAATTCAAACATCAATGCTTGTAAGATATCTAACAAGTATCTTGAGTATCTTACTAGGTGTGATAAATTAATTTATGTATTATATTTAACCCTGAGGAGTACACCATGTCTGATTATTGTAATTTTTGGTGGTATCTCATAACAGTTAATTTTCAAAATAAGTGAAGTCTTGAAACATATGTTTATTTTAAAAAAAGGACACATAATGGGAAACGAACACTATCATTCAAATTCGACATTAATTCGTCTTACATAATTAACAAAGGAAGAATCTACTGAATTAACAAAGTAACTATAAATAAACAATGCATTGTTCACAAAAAAGGAACAATGTGATGTTTTATTCATTACTAAAACTATTTACACAATGTTTTTTTGTAATGTTCATTGCAATTCGGCACCTTGCAATAGTCACAGGTCTTTTTAGACTTTAGTTTTCTTTTATAATTGCAAAACGTAAATTATTTTCATTTCATGGTTTATTATTTGTACTAAAGTTTAGAATCTCTTCTTTTTTCGTGTCTTAACATGAACGTGTTGTTGCCTGAAGTTCCTTCGACAAAGGCTTTTGAAGACGTAATTGCATGTTGGTATGTATTAACTG
This sequence comes from Locusta migratoria, assembly GCA_026315105.1. Classification (NCBI taxonomy): domain Eukaryota; kingdom Metazoa; phylum Arthropoda; class Insecta; order Orthoptera; family Acrididae; genus Locusta; species Locusta migratoria. Next base: position 390,090,437 of record CM048744.1, read on the forward strand.
ATTGGAAAATTTAAGCATAAACTCGAACCTTGATAAGAGTTTAGCTGAATCACTCATTCCTTTTGTTTTTTAAGAAAAGTTGTTTCAGTAACATATATAAGAATCAATACAAGCAATGTTAAGCATGTTATACAAATAACATACAGTCCATCAACTGGTTTTCGAATACATTTTAAATTCTGGAGCATCTGGTCGAATGCGTCCACTGATCTCTTCGTTCCGTTATAATTTAAAAACACTGGCTTTCCAGATGCACAATTTATAGAGTTTTCATAATGTAGGTTTGAAATTAGCGTGACTAGTTTATTCTTTTTTGCGTATAACACACAGAGGTGATGTACTTTTTAAAAATAAATATCTGTAAATTCAGTTGGGAGTTGTTTATTTCTTTTAATAGTTCCCAAAAATGTCAAATCGTACTCCTCAAGTAACTCTTCGGCCAGTAGTATACTTCAATTATCAGCTGCAATATTGCGATGCGATTGTGATAAATGTTGCACCAAGGCTTTCGTGAAGTAACTTGCTGCTGGTATGTTTGCTGGGGTTAACCCTTCCCCGAGGTAAAGTATTGCGTTTATCATGTTCCGTCTTGCTTGGTTGCAAAGCATTACAAGTTTTGTACCATCTCCTTGGTGTTTATTTGGAAAATACATTGTAAAACACATCTCCTGAATTCAACCCATTGCTCATCAACTGTAAGATATGGGTTTGGCTCGTAATTGTTTTGTAGCTGCTTGAAGCTCTTCAGTAGCTCTGATTAACCTGTTGCCAATTTTCAAAGCAATTTTTATTCCTAAAAAGAAAGGCGTCCAGTGACTCACAGCTTAAGTAACACTTCTGCGTCTAAGAGACGTACACCAACTCACAGCTTCACTCGCACTCCACGTCTGAGGAGCGTGTTGAAATTTGGATGCAAAATATATTCCAAGTCTCCGAGGCAGACTAATGTTCGTAACAGAGCTATAACCTACCTTTGCGTGAGTGATTGCGGTCCGACTCTTGCGCCGATATCAACGTCAACAACTGTGACTAGGGCGGGTCGAGCGGAGGGGACAAAAGTGGGAACAGTTTCAGTTCATCGGTTTGCCCGCGAGTTGTGTACTGTACTCGTCAGGGTTAAGCTAAGTGCTGTGTTGCACGTATTATTTAACCTCCCTTTTTAAATAAGATGACCAGATTATAAGATTTGATGTGGCATAGACTTGAAATCGGTCGTCATTTAATAAACATTATTTTGCGATCTTGGCGTATCACTTTTGAAGAATATTAAGTTAATCTCTGATGCGGTCTATCCGTTGTATTAAAAAAGGGAAAAAAGGTCGTAGTAATCTATTTTTATCGTTGAACAACGAGGAAACGTTCATGACCGAAATGGTTCACAGGAAAAATTCATTAGTACATATGTCGGTAGAACAAATTGTGGAAACACTGAAGAGCGCTTATAACAACCATCAAAATTCACAGAACTTCATCTTCAAGCAGCCCAGTTATTGCGCACAACTTTCAAGAACCGACACGCATACAAAGACAAAAACGTTCGTATTACTGTAGTCGATGCAAATAATTTAATGTAAACTCTATCAACATGAAGCTAAGAAATGTATGACACTGCCATCTTGCGGCCGTCCTTCAAATTGCATCGTCAGAACTGAAAAATTGATTAAAAAATCAACCTCTGAAAACCATACCAATTTTGTCCCGAAGTGGACAATATACGTTTTGATTAGTTGCTCCTCATTTGTCTTTGACAGGCAGTAGTGGTGATTAAAAACAGGAGATAAAAGTGTTGAATTTGACAATAAAAAATAAGTAAAAACGTTGAATTTAACAATAAAAAGAAGATAAAATTTGCGAATTAAAAACAATGACAAGAAGGCTTTAAAACAGACATAATCAGTATTAAAAACTGCCACGATGGCGAAAGAAACACAGATTGTCCACAGTGAATAGTGAGAACAGAGACACAATTAAAAAACATGGCAAACCGTTGTTCTGCCTATGCGGCGGTTGCTGAAGTCTTAAAATCACGCTCACAGCTTGACACACAACACTTTAGCACGGCTGTTAAAAATGATATTAAAAATTAAAGCACTGAGACCCCGCAGGGGGAGAGGGGAAGGAATGGAGGCGCAGAGGGGTAAAAAGGGGAAGGTGGGGGAGTGGGACAGGAAAACGTAAGAACTCCGAGGGAGGGGAAGGGAGATCCAAGCGGGGAAGTGTAGGGAGTGGAGCGGGATGGGGCACATAATATATGGGGAGGGGAGGGATCAGGGCTGATAGGCTGGGTAAATATCAACACTTCTATGTTGGTACGTCTGCAACTGAAAAACCGGACAACACCGGTTAGGGGCATAGCTCCTCCTCAATTCAATAACTTACAAACTCTGCTCCAGAAAGAGCTAGAGCCATGCCACGTGATTGTAGTTAACAGAATAGACGCAAGATGGCACGAGAATACTAATAATGGACAAAGCTCGGTATTTCATGTAGTATGGCATAGCCCTCTCTCTCACTAGCCCCCTCAATTTCAATATTCGTGTTTGATGGCCAATACTGATGCCTTACAGGTTGGGAAAGATAGTGGAAGTAAGCAAGATCTGAAGGAGAACAGCGTGCCTCGTTAAAAGATCATTTGGTAAGCAGAAAAGCCATTGGCTATTGGTCATCGGCCATTGGCAGCAGCTGCCAATGTGGTATTCTGCGTTACGATACGGGCTGCGGAATTCCAAGAACGTACGTTTCGAAGAATCATCCAATGTATTGCTTCATTCTTTGCACATAGACTATGCAAAGGCTTATCACCAGTCTTTCTCCCCCGCGAACCAAACGCGACTCAATTATCGAAAAGAAGTAAGCGAAGTGCTCCCTACTGATGATGTGGTTTGCACAGTAGAGATGTAGATGTACTGCCATTAATTTGAGGATTAACTTTCTAGAAATGTGGTGCGTTTATTGCACTTTCATTAGTAAAGGAAGACTTAGGAATCCCCAACCCCAACTCAGCTTTTTCGGTAAAAATGTAACTAACAGAACCATAAAATTCTTACACGTAACTATTACAAATGAACAACAGGAACATACAGACATTTACAGGAAACCAACTTACGCTGATATCACAGTACACCGATCGTCACCCCATGCAAATACAGACGAATATGCTGCATTTAGATCCATGTTACACAGAGCACACACACTACCTTCGAAACGTAAAGCACTAAAGATGAAATTAATATAATCGAAACAATCACATCTCATAATGGATACTCAGAAAAATTCATTGCCAAACTATCAAGAAATATACAAGCTAACATCACTGTCCTGCTGTAAATATCATCTATACCCTAATGACCTGCAATTATATCTCAGTGAAAGTCCTAAAAACCTAAGAACAGCCATCCAGCATGTAAACGCGGACTTACTTTCACTATCAAGATGGGCACATAGCATGGGCTTGAAACTGAATCCATCAAAAACGCAGGCAATCTTAGTGGCCCATAAAAGACTCATCACTCCATAGCTCAGAGAAACTCTTCCACCTTTAATACTTAACGAACACAAATACGCTTTTCTCATTCAGCAAAGAACTTAAGAGTAATGTTTGATCAGCACTTGGACTGGACCGAGCACACAACGACAGTCTGTAAGAAGGTATATGCGTCACTTCATTCACTGCAGAAATACAAAAAAGCATTTCCTTCACAGCCGAAAAAGAAGCTCGTTGAGACACTAATACTTTCCAGTCTAGATTATGGTGATGCTATTCTGCAAGGACTGTCATACGAAAATATACGTAGACTGTAGCTGGCGATGAATTCTTGTGTCCGATACATTTGTAACTTACGTTTCTACGACCATATCAGTCCCGCATACCAGCAGTTATCTTGGCTACGTGCAGATAAGCGTCGAAGCTATCATAAATTATGTTTGCTGCATCGCTTTCTCAATCATTGCAAACCCTCTTACTTATCCTCAACGATTATATTACTATCTGAACAGCACAGAAGAAACACACGCTCTCACCAAAATAAAACTCTCTCTGTACCACCACATAACACTGCAATCTTCTCTAAATCATTTTCTGTATCGGGAACACGTCTGTGGAACAATCTTCCTCAAACGTTAAGAGAGATAAAATCAATTCAGAACTTCAAAAGACAGCTAAGGGTTCACCTTCTCTCACAATAGCCATCTCTTTCTCCACTTACCAGTCTGTAGCCCACTGTTGTCAATTCCTCCTCCCCCCATAAATGTTTCCCTTTCCTTTCGTCAGCAGAGATCTCTCTCTCTCTCTCTCTCTCTCTCTCTCTCTCTCTCTCTCTCTCTCTCTCTCTCTCTCTCTCTCTCGATATATATATGTTGTTGTTATGGTCTTCAGTCCGGAGACTGGTTTGATGCAGCTCTCCACCCTACTCTATCCTGAGCAAGCCTTTTCATCTCCTCATAAGAACGGCAACCCACATCCACTTGAATCTGCTTACTATACGCGTCTCTTGGTCTCCCTCTGCGATTTTTACCCCACACACTTCCCTCCAATGCTAAATTTACGATTCCTCGATGTCTAAGAATGTGTCCTATCAAGCGATCCCGTCTTTTGGTCAGGGTATGCCAAAAATTCCTTTTCTCACCAATTCTGTTCAGTACCCCTTCATTAGTTATGCGATCTACCCACCTAATCTTTAGCATTCTTCTGTAGCACCACATTTCAAAAGCCTCTATTCTCTTCCTGTCCGCACTGCCTATCGTCCACGTTTCACTCGCGTACAAGGCAACACTCCACACAAATGCTTTCAGAAAAGACTTCCTTATACTTAAATTAATATTCGATGTTAGCAAATTTCTCTTTTTCAAAAATGCTTTTCTTCCCATTGCCATTCTGCATTTTATATCCTCTGTACTGCGACCATCGCATGTTATTTTACTACCCAAGTAACAAAACTCATCTACCACCTTCATTGTTTCGTTACCTAATCTAATTCCTTCAGCATCGCCTGATTTTCTAAGACCGCATTCCATTATTTTTGTTTTGCTCTTGTTAATGTTCATTTTATACGTTCTCTTCAACACACTGTCCATTCCATTCAACTGCTCTTCCAGGTCCTTTGCTGTCTCTGACAGAATTACAATGTCATCAGCAAAACGCAATGTTTTTATTTCTTCCCCCTGAACTTTAATCCCTATCCCAAAATTTTCCTTGCTTTCCTTCACTGCCTGCTCGATGTACAAATTGAATAACATCGGAGAAAGGCTACAACCCTGTCTTACTCCCTTCCCAACTGATGCTTCCCTTTCATGCCCTTCCAGTCTTATAACTGCGGTCTGGCTTTTGTACAAGTTGTAAATAACTCTCCTTTCCCTGTATTTTACCCCTGCTGACTTCAGAATTTGAAAGAGTGTATTCCAGTCAACATTGTCAAACGCTTTCTCCAAATCTACAAAAGCTAAAAATGTAGGTTTGCCTTTCCTTAATCTATCTTCTAAGATAAGACGTAAAGTGAGTATTGCCTCCCGGGTTCCTACGTTCCTCCTGAACCCAAACTGATCTTCCCCGAGGTCAGCTTCTACCAGCTTTTCCATTCTCCTGTAGATAATTCGTGTTAAAATTTTGCAACCATGACTTATCAAAATGATGGTTCTGTAATTTTCACACCTGTCTGCGCCCGATTTCTTTGGAATGGGGATTATTACATTTTTCTTAAAGTCTGAGGGTATTTCGCCTGTCTCATACATCCTACACACCAGTTCAAATAGTTTTGTCATGGCTGGCTCTCCCAGAGACTTTAGTAGCTCTGAGGGTATATCATCTACTCCTATATATATATATATATATATATATATATATATATATATATATATATATATATATATATATATATATATATATATATCCACTTCCTCACATCCACTGGCACTGTCATTTTTCAATCTTCTCCTTCTCCTCTTTCACTAATCATTTTCACCCCTTCTGTTTATATTAAACTTAATTCAAATGTGTTAAACATCTATCTCCATGTAAAAAGCTCTTGTTATTATTAGTTTTACTTTTATTTTTGTGTTATTATTATAATTATTATTAGTAGTATTATCATATATTGTTAATATTAATATTATTAATATAGTGTGATTTGTAACGAAATCCTATGTTTATGTTGTTCCCGATGGCCTTAATCTGGTCATGTGAAATAACAAAATAAACAAATAAATAAAGAACACATACATTGAGTAAAGCCACAAACAAAACACAAATCTTTACAAGTATTCCCTACTTACGCACAACGTCTCAAAAAATAGCGAACTTATTCAAGAACACCAATATTACAATATCTTTCTCCACTAACAATAGACTATGACACCACTTACCCACATACAGTCAACAAAAACACTCCAATTATAGAACACAGTGGGATATATAAATTACAATGTAACAGCTACATTTTATGTAGTCAAAACTTGAAGAACTTTCCACACTCGTTACAAATACCACACTGATCGTATTTAAGTCTCATTCAAAATCATACCATCCAACAAACCAACACATTGATGCTTTCCGACCTCATCATTTGGAAAATCCACAATAACTAACCATTTATACCTCAATAAACATAAATTAATTGAGATCCACGGTAGCCTAACAGTACTCCACAGACACAAATAAATGGTAAAAGAGTGATTTACTTGAACATTTCGAAATATTGATAAATAAACAAAAATATTTTGACAACATGATAAATGAACAAACAGAATTTAGCAGCCGCAGGTTTTTTTTTTTTTTTTTTTTTTTTTTTTTTTTTTTCCCTGTTAATACAAATACCAATTGCCAACCCACAGCCCTAACTAATATTTCCACAAACTTCTTGTGAAATTATAGCAAATTAAAAATTGTTGAAATTTAAAAAGCAGTATCTTATATATAACATCATTGTGTATATAAAATTAAACACCTGTGTTTTTATAGACCATATAGTACTGTAGAAGTGGAACATCTTCATAACTGTAAGTCTTGGAGTTATTTTAATTCCACTATCTGCTTCTAGATGGGAAGTGTTTGTGTTGTTTATTATTTATACCTACAAATGTGTTTCAGGGCAGACAATTACATACTACACCAGATTTGTCTGTGCGCCACTTTTTTACATGTAAGTCTATTTTTTAACATCTGTAATTATATGAACCTGTTTTTAAAAGTGTTCCATATTGTTACAACCAATGCTTTGAACTTGGGAGGCCCAGGCCTTTAAACTTGTGTAAAAATCATAGAGGCAATAAAACATAATTTTTTGACTAAAGGCGAGTTTGTTTTGTTTAACTGAAGTAAGAAAATAATGGACAAAATAAAGCAAGGTGTTTCAAGTTTCTTCCTTAGGTTCCATAATAAGTACTGGGGTTTGTTATTCCCTTCATTTTAAATCAAACAATAAACAATATACAGACGGAAAGGAAACCAAACGTTTATTAAAACATACTTATCTGCATTGCCGGATAAAAAAATCAGAGAACCCCAAATAACATGATACAAATAAAGTAAATGGAGCAGAAAAGAAATTTTTCAGGAATGTGAGAGGTGAAATAATAGGAAAAATCATAGAAGAAATCGGATATTGGGAATCAATTAGAAAATTTCAACATTAATGAAGATATTGAAGGAAAGGCAAGTCTATGGAAAATCACATGTTACGGTAGTTTTAAGAGAGAAATAGCCCCGAGACCGAAGAGATGTAGGAACATACAGAAAAAGTGAGTAGTGTAAAGTGAAGGGAAAAAAATCCAGTTGAGGCAAAGGAAATAAAATTGGCAACAGAGACATGTTTAAAACATTATTTTCAGTTTCAACAGACACTGTATACTTGTATACTCAATCTGATGGTCTGGCAATGGGTTCCCCCCTGAGCCCCTTACTAGCCGAGATGTTCATGGACAACTTTGAACAGACATTTTCAGAGAAAGAGCACCTCAGTTCTAAAATTCGTTACTGGTATAGGTACGTTGTTGATGTACTTTGTTTGTGGACAGGCATCCCCAGACAGCTAAATAAATTCCTCCATAATATAAATTCACAACATAATAAAATCAAGTTTACAATGGAGTTAGAAGGAGACCCAATCAATTTTTGGACCTTACCATTGATATTATGAAGCAAACACATTCATTAAACATATTCAGCAAAGCAAGTAATTCAGATGCAGTAATACCAGCAAGATCCGAACACCCCACAGCACACAAGCATCCTGCCTTCCACACCATGGGACGTCGTTTACTATATATACCACAACAAAAAGCAGATTTCGAAAATGAACTTAAAATAATCAAAGAAGTAGCATCCAGCAATGCTTATAGCCCCACCCTGATTGACAACGTACTTAGCAGGAAAAAGAGGCAAAAGATAACAGCACTTCTGTATCCTCCACATAAATCACTGAGTCATAGTAATAAAAAGTGGTTCCCCATGCTATATGTAGGTAAGCCTTCAAAGATGATTGCCAAAAAACTAAGATCCAGGAAATACAACCCAGCTTTTTACAGCAGAAATACTGTTGCCACATTTTGTTCAACAGCAAGGACAAAATTCCACCTTTAAAATAGAGTGTATAAAATTACCTGTAAAGTTTGTGGCAAACTATATGTAGGTTAGTCACGTAGGGCTATAGCCACTAGGTTATCTGAGCACGAAAGGAGCTGGTTATTGAAAAAGAAAGATTCCGCCATTGCTCACCATGCTCTGAATGAATGCCATTCCTATGATTCTAAATGTGATGTTCTCCATAAAGGGAAAAAGGGTAGAAAACTCACATTGTTGGAAATTCTGGCCATTAACGAACACCAGTCCAAGAATCCTGACCTAGTGCTTAATGACCAGACACAATTCCATTATTCATCATTACTAAAATAATATCAACTTATTAATAGGCCTATTGATCTCACTGTATGTTAATAATTTTGTCATGTGTGTTCCATACCAATACTCCATAAATCTTTCTCCTCCTTGACATAATTTACAGTTAGCTTGTACAATCATCCATTGCCCAACTGGACATTTACAATATTTGTAACCTTAAGTGAAGTAAAATGTACCCATTTGGACCACATATGTGGTTTTTGTTTATTATTATTATTATTATTATGCATGTTCTGTGGTATTGATACTTATTCATAACAAACCCACATTTTGTTTCTACCATCATCTCCTGACAATACTTTCTTATACAATTCAAATGTTCAAATGTTTGTACAACTTATGGGACTTAACTACGGGGTCATCAGCCCCTAAGCTTACAAACTATTTATGAACTAGCTAAGACTAAAGACGGCACAAATATCCATGCCCGAGGGGGGATTCGAACCCCCGACCGTAGTAGCCGTGCTGACCGTGACTGGAGCGCCTCAGTCACCTCGGCCACCGCGGCGGCTCTTATACAATTACACAGTTTTAATATTTTAATAGCATTGTAGCCCAAGATATGTTCATTTAAAAACAATTTGTTTTGTAGGTGTACGTTTGTCATCTAGTATCGATTCATAGATATAAGACATTTGCAGTTCACATATCTTTGAAAAACCATCTTCGTACATGTAACCTCAATGTTACATGTGGACTATCTTTTTTAGTATGAAGTTATCTGACGATGGCCTAAGAAGCCGAAAGCTGCTAATAACAAGGAGATAAATAATGTTGTGGAACAAAAATACTACGTGTTTAAGTTTTTGATATGTCTTTGTTCCTCCAAGCACCGACGGAATATTCCATAAACATAAAAAAAAAACTTTTTCAAGTGCAGAAAAACACAACAGACTGTATCAGTAACACCTGGCCCTACGCAGTTGAGTCTAAAATCAGAACTATATTGTTATAGTTCGGCTTGTCACGGACTACAGTCACGTATTCCCGGCCAGTTTCTCAGTCTATGCTGAGATGTGTGAACTTGGAATTTTTCTTTTAAGCACTCTACACAACTTTTTACTGAAGGTAAGGTGACGTTTTGAAAGTAACTGAAGAGTGCGTCACAAGAACTCTCGATCTGTCTTCCCGGCGCTTTCACTTAAATGAGTTCAAAGTGTCTGCACGTTGCCAACTGAGCAGCGAACGGCGGCACGGAAAAAAGATAAACTTTTTTGTGCCTGCAGAGTGCTCGACCTCTCCGTCAGTTGGAACACTGACACAAGTGGCGAAACGTTTCTGCGGATGCGGAAAGAGCCCTTCTGAAGAGCGAGCTGCACTCGGCAGACGTCAAGGCAGCGGGAGGGGAGGGGCCGCGAATGTTGAAGCACGAGTTGTGTGTGCGGCGCCCTCTCCAGGAGAAGAGATACCGCCAACGACGGCGCGTTTTGCAACTTGTCTCCATCCGTGCTTTTTGTTGTCGTGTTCTTACAAGCACACTTCTTGACATCAGGTTGTTCTTGATTAAGCTTTAGTTCTTATCGTGCAAAATAAGAGAATAATTATTGTAGTTACGTAGACTTTCCCGGCGTAATAGTTCTTCATAGTTTCTTCGGGTTTGCTGCCGGATTTTGAAGTCAAACTGACCCAATATTTCGGCGGTACACCTGTCCGCCATCCTCAGGGGAACTGCTGCTGCTGGACTCGCCGACAACTGATGTCCAGCAGCAGCAGTTCCCCTGAGGATGGCGGACAGGTGTACCGCCGAAATGTTGGGTCAGTTTGACTTCAAAATCCGGCAGCAAACCCGAAGAAACTATGAAGAATAATTATTGGTTATCTCAATTGATGGCTCATCCCAAATTACTCAGGATTAAATGTTCCTTTTAATTGGGGTCCGATTTCTATCAAATACCTGAAAAATCAGCTATGATGAGGTGGCAGCACTGAAAGTACTTTAGGTTATAGATGTGAAGCATTCGAAATAAAAGTATTTGAATGGAAATAAAAAATGTTCAAATGGTTGTAGAGCTTATGGGACTTAACTACGGGGTCATCAGTCCCTAAACTTACAAACTACTTATGAACTAACTACTACTAAGGACGGCACAAATATCCATGCCCGAGCGAGGGATTGGAACCCCCAGCCGTAGTGGCCGTGCAGACCGTGAGTGGCGCGCCGCAGTCCCCTCGGCCACCGCGGCCGGTCTGAATAGAAATATGAGGGGCAAAACACCTGTTTATAAAGTAACAGTACTACAACGAAGAGAAATGGTGTAAAAGTTGTATCTATCAAGAGAATGTGACCTTGGCCCTAACGATTAAATAAGGCAATAAGACGTCAGTACACTTAATATAATTAGCATTATTGAATAAGAATTATCAAATTTGTTACTGACAGTGGACTAAATATTGTAAAATCATCACCAATTTGCGGAAAGATTTGGGTACAGGAACAAGTGGAAAACATTCATAACACTGAAGGTTTTAGTACTGTTTTCATGATGTATTAACAGATACACAATTTCCGGAGGCATCTGAAGATTCTGAAGAATTGGAGCTGTCTAACGATGTGTGTTCAAATGTTTGTTAAGCTATGGGACCAAACTGCAGTGGTCATCAGTACCTAGACTTACAAATTACTTAAACTAGCCGGCCGCAGTGGCCGAGCGGTCTGCGGCGCGCCGGTCACAGTCTGCACGGCCGCTACGGTCGGGGGTTCGAAACCTTCCTCGGCATGGGTGTTTGTGTTGTCCTTAGCGTAGGTTAGTTTAAGTTAGTCAAGTAATTAATGTGAAAGTCTAGCGACTGATAACCACGCAGTTTGATCTCATAAGACCGCACACTCATTGAACATTTTGAACTTAAACTAACTTATGCAAAAGACAAAATACACACACACACACACACACACACACACACACACACACACACACATGCTCGAGGAAGGACTCGAAACTCCGACGAGGATTAGCCGAGCACTCTGAAGCAAGGGGCCTTAGAGCGAGTAGACGGCAATTCCTATGCGGCTAGCCTTGTCTGTCATATGTGCCAAATAAACATTACATTTCATAGCGTAAAGAGTTATGGAAAGGACAGATGGTGAAATAATTGAAATAAAAATCTTCAAAGATGTAGCTATCACAAAACGTCAAATACTTTGAAATATGTCTTCCAGGTCGACTTCTGAATACCAGAAACTTGGTCACAGGATGTAGTTACGCATGTTAGTTTTATAACTATCTTTTCTATTCCATTTTTGTATGGTGTTTTATTTTCGGAATCATTTTCTTCCAAAGTGCTGACTTTATCAAATTTTGGAAGATTACTCTTTCTGATTTTCGAAGTAACCACTTTCACCGAGTAAAGAAATGCTGAGAACGTTGCATGCTAGTGTAAAAGAGCCAGGTTTATCAAGGAAATTTGCCGAAACATAACATGAAGAAGAGATACGTAAAATACTGGATTGTAAAAATGACTCAGAATCGTAAGAGAGTGAAGATAGAATAGAAGAGGAGGTTAGAAATGAAGATTATTATTTTGTGTAACATCGTGGAATAACAGCGATTTCAATGATTAATTCATAGATAAGTCCGTCTAGATCGCAAATTTTATTTATTTATTTGGTAACCGTTTACGGTCACGTAAATGGCCATCTTAAGACAATAACAACAATAGTGTTGGCCACCTGTTGTTGTTGCAGCAGTCGACATTCAACTTCCAGACAGCGCCAACTGAACACAACCGGTGGGCAACAGTATGACTGTTGTGGTCTGAAGATGGCCATTTCCGTCGCTGAAACAGTTTACCGAATGAATAAATTTGCGCTCTACACTTTCTTTTGTATCTTATAATTCTAGCGAAAACAGTATGACCCAAATCCAGCAGATGTGAGTCGTCGAGACAATGTGGGGAACGCAAAGTATGCGTAAGATGTCAAGTACACGTTCGCGGATGGCGGGTGCCAAGGGGATGGGAACCCACCTTGTTTTGCGCACCATACGATGGTCCTCATCGGGATGGTGTTTCATGGTCAACCTGAACCTGCCACTGTGACATCCGGTGGACCAAATGCCTGGTAACTGTACGATACGACCACCCCGCTTCATGCTGTACTACGCTCAAATGCATTCAGTTGTTGTATGGGCTATATAACGCTTCTAGCATGCATCACGGGGGGTTAGAATGTACGTAAACATCTCGCTTAACTCACGCACGGCTGTTAACTGCTACAGAATTTTCGAGAGCAGGGCGATGACAACACGAATACACTCTAGTAACTGTACATATTGCAGAGCCGTGTAAATGTAATCCTTCACTCACACATCAGTGGTGCAAATGTGTACAGAAATACGGCAATTTTGGGTCATTCCTTCTGGATGCATCTCCTTTACCTTCAGGAGGTGTAGTTTCAGTACACAGCCGCAATAAACAGTCCTTACGGCATAGGGTCGTAACTGGCGTCAGCGAATCGTGAAAGTCGATTGATTATTACGTATGAAGTGTAATGCCAAAATGGTATTGAGAACAGGATAAAATCCGAAGCAGTGCTTTAAAGCACGGGATGGTATCTTCGTTAAATGAAGGTATTAGGATACAAGAATATTCAGACAAAATTTCTAGTTTTCGGAATGAATCGTTGATAGTCCTAAGCAGAAAAAGTAAGGATGTAAGATAATGCATACGTGTACCAAAAACTTCGTACTTTTTAAATACAGCATCAGTATGTTGCTGTACATAGTGGCGTATCATTGCAAGGACATATGTTGATATATGAAGTGTATTGGGTATGTAACGATTGTGATGAAGTCTTTGGTTTATTAGGTAAATTTTGGGATGAGGTGGTTCATTGGTACGGGAGACAAAATACACAACACTAGTGAGACCCATTCTTGAGTATTGTGCAAGTGTCATGGATCACCACTATTAGTATAAAAGAAGCGTAGATGCAATTCAGAGGATGGCTGCCAGTTTTGTTACTGGTAGGTTCGATCGACACTTAATGCCACGGAGATGGTTCGGGAACTCAAATGGGAATTCAAGGAGGGAGATCGATGTTTCTTGGAGGTCACTTTTGAGGAATTGTAGAAGACATCTATTTGACGCTGACTGCCACTAAGGATGGAAGAAACTAGAGCACATATAGCATATAGGAAGCCTCTTAGCTCTCTCTATTTGGAAGCGGAAAAAAGACAGGAAATGACTAGTACTGGATCGAGGTACCCTTGCTGAGCACCTTGTGATGGCTTTCGGAGTATACATGCTGATGTAGGGACGTTCAATATTACGGTACAACTAGCTTTTCATATATTACAACACAGTGCTGACGTCAGTGATTCAATGTGGAATCAAAATTGATAAAACGAGAAAGATTCAAGTAGGCAAGCTTGGAACAGGAAGAGGGCGAATTAATAGCGGTAGTCAAAGTACTTTCTGCTACAAACAAAGTAATGTGATTGTGCTATATAGATGTAGGTGTACTAAAGGCTAGCTACTATTTTGTGTGTATAGCGTCCCCTAGTGAAATAACATTAATATTAATAGCCTACAGACGCCTTATGGAATTATAGTCATATACGACTGTTACGTATAATGATTTCAGAGATGAACATTTCAAGACAATGACTAACAATCGATTATAACTAAGAATTATTATCTCGCTTGCCCTTTCACCATGATGTGTTTGATGTGTCTGAGGAAGATAGTATATTTCTGGATGTTCAAAATAATGACGTCGTCGGTGGTTTCCCGACTTCCGTTCCATTGCTCCTTCCACCACCTCTGTTGTTTCTTCTCGCATCATATTGAATTATCTTCGTAGTCAATGGCTGACGCCGAGCAAACAAAAAAATAAATAAATAAATAAAAAATCCCCAGTGTTCGACGGTAATTTGTCGTCTGTATGACTTGTTTGCAGCGAGCTGTCATTTTGCTTCGTATAGACAATGATCACAGCCGCATCGTTGTGCCTCCTGTATTGCAGAGAGAAGTGGTTCGGCTTCTGACATTGGTCATTGGGGTATTATGTGGACGAAACAATAAGCTCGACGTCGGAATGGATACCCAGATTGAAAAATTAGGTCCTTGTTGTTCAGCGTTTCCCGAACATCAATAAGCACCGCGTCAGGGTTGTTTCGAGGCGGCTGCGGTGGCCGAGGTGACTGAGGCGCTCCAGTAACGGTCAGCACGATCACTACGGTCGGGGGTTCGAATCCCCCCTCGGGCATGGATATTTGTGTCGTCTTTAGTCTTAGCTAGTTCTTAAGTAGTTTGTAAGCTTAGGGACTGATGACCCCGTAGTTAAGTCCCATAAGTTGAACATTTTGGTTGTTTCGTCGTCCGCTACCACGGCTTGGCAGCGTTTGGATATCGATTTTTGGGTCCATTTTGGGACATGCGCTGTTTGATTGTCATTGATGCCTTTAGCAATTTTATAGCTGTTGTTCACATGCAATCACATCTACTAGAACTTTAGCCGTTAGAACTTCATTGTTTTACATTGTTTCCCTTAAGTGATTGCCTTCGATAATGGTCCTCAGTTTGTTACCTCTGAATTCGAATCTTTCTGTGCTGCCAACGGTGTTCATCATTTGACGTCCGCACCCGTTCCATTATAAGTCAAACACATAGGCGGAACGATTTGAACGCACATTTAAATCGCAAATGTCGAAACTGCATGTCTCACACACGTGAGAAGAAGTTGTGGCGTTTCTTTTCCTCATACAGCTTGCAACAGCGCAACGTTCCCTAACCTGCAACCCTCCACGTTTGCAGATCACGACATGCTCTACTTTCGCTTCTTCAACGGCGCTCGCCGCTGATCTCAAGGGCGAATTATTCACCACATTGGCTGCGCCGTGTTTACGACTGCAGGCCCATCTGGTACCGTGCCCAGACACCGAAACCAGATAACAATGTATCGTGGAGGAGAAGGCGCTGATCCTCGTTCAACAGAATGGGTAACGGCACTTTTACGGCCGCTCTGGGTGTGCAGGCGCACGCTATGGTGCCGCGAGTCGCCTACGCCTCCACGCCGTTGCAGATGATGGACGTCAGTGGTACCAGGCAGCCACCTGGAGCGTCGTCACCGCCTTCGAAGACGCCTCTCGAGCTTTCGGCTGGCATGGACATCGAATCACTAGTTTCGCCACTCATCCACACTCATCCACACAGAGCGTTGGAGCACGACGTGGAGGCGTTTTATGGGCTTTTCCGTTCTCTCCTGGCCTAGAATGGAAGGGAACCTCTCCTCATTCTATGTCCCCATGTAGTGGGACGAATTATTGTCTCCACTACTACCTTAGGTCAGCTCAGTTTCGCAGAAGATTATGTTTATATTTTATGGTTTTAAATGATTTTTATGTAAATGTTTTATGTTATGTGATTTTTAAAAGAGTTTTTGTATGTTTCTTGTGTTTCATGTGCTGTGACGGCGATTCAACCTACGAGAGCAACATCTTCAACGCCAAACTCAAGGAGTAAACATCTGGCCACTTCAAGTTGCGGATCGATGGTCATGAGGCAAAAAGATGCTGGTCTCTGCGGTTATCGTCATGGATATTGACATTATTATAGAAACTAACGTGAAAAATCGAAAAGACCATAAAATTAGTCTTTGTTTAGCTGTCATTAAGTCATGATCTTTATTATGATAACAATAAATGTCATTGTGCCTCGAATGTTAACCAAGTGTTATTTATTTTTATATTTATAGAAATTTTACAAGAAAGATAATCATTTATAGGAACTGAAAAATTATTTACTGTCAAACTATTTTACAATTTGAAAGAAGACATTTACGTAAAGTTATTTTGTTTGACAGATAAAGCAAGAAGACTCTTATCAATTTTTAGTATTTTAATAAATCGACCTTATTTATCAGTCAATCATTAGCGAACAGGACTGTGTCTATAGTAACCAGCACAACTACGAACTTCTCTTTGACAGTTCGATCTTTGAGGAAACTTTAAAACATTTATTTCAAAGTGACGGTTTTAAAAAAATACAAACCTAGAATCATATGCTTCTTCTATCTGCGCAAGGATCTGTCGTTGAAATTTCACAATACAGGAAGTTTATATTATTTGAATTTTTTTTCTTTTTTTTCCGAACAGGCGACTTTTTGATCCTGCAGTCTGACACGGGACATTAAAAATTTGATATTTAGTCCCATGCAAGAAGATGTCGTACCGCTGCAGCCCTACCTCCTCAGTTGTTTAACTGTCACGTCCGTCTCCCGGCCGACGAATCCTTAGTTCTTGCTGGTTGGTAGATTCTTTTTTTTTTCTCATATATATTTAAATTCCGTTGTAAATGTCAGCTGTTTTTGTGTAGAATCCCAATTTCACATCATAATGTGTTTCTCTGGCGCCAGACCCCTTCACACATATAGGGTGAGGGGAGATGAAGCTACAAAAGAAAGAAAGAAAAAAGAAAAAGCCCTATCCCCACTTTAAGTCGCTAGTCTGACGGTAGCTAAATGGTTCTCAAACAAAATATCATGTGACGACGACGACGTAATCGAGCTGCAATTCGAAAATTTCTTGAAATACAATTTTAAAAATGCCGAAAAAAAGTAGTGAAATGCAAAATATATGCAGGGTACTGACTCGCACTGTAGGGTGTTGCAACTGATTCTCAACAAATGTAAATGTAACAAACTGCGAATAAATAAAAGAAATACACTTTGTTACATGATTAAGCAGTTGCAGAACACTGAATGGAAGCAATTGTGTTGGTACATCTAAGGGACCAAACAGCTAAGTTCATCAGTCCCTTTACTTACAAACTACCCAAACTAAATTTTTCTAAGAACATACAAAACACACTCATACATTCCTGAGGGAGGACTGGAACTTCCGAAGGGAGCGACTGTGCAACCACCGGAGCCCAGGCGACTTAGACCGCTCGTCGAAAATACTTTTCGCCGCGAAAACTTCGGAAATCAACTGCTATCATAGTTATTATTAGAAGGAGACGAATCTTTGTACTTGGGTTAAGAAGTTAGCGTAATATCCCATCAAGAGCTGAATTCGCAAAATCCGATTTCCATTCTGTGTAAATTGTGTACGACGAAGGTATTAGCAGCGAAAAATGTATAAGACGGCAGGAGGGGGAGGAAGTTTCTCTCGTGTGAAGGGGGTGACCAGGCAGGGGTTGGGGCGGCATTGGAGGGGTGAGGAGTGGGGGGAGGGCTGTGAAGCGCTGGCAGGCGCCGGCGGCTGGCGGACACCGTTTTAATGAGACGCCGTAAATCGAAACGCTGCCGGCAAATTCCATGAATATTAATGGCGCCATAAGGACGCGCCGCCGGCGCCGGCGCCAGCGCCGCCACACGACAGGTTGGCGAACCGTCCTGATTCCGGGTCGCGCCACCCGCGCTTACACGTCTGATCAAGGGATGCCGCCCGGAATATCGCATTTAATGCGGCCCTCGCGCCACGCTGTTCCCATTGTGTCAGTCTGACAAGCAGTGAAGTCGTCAGTCTCTCGAAACGTCTAACGCCTTCTGCTCAGTCGGTCGCGTGTTGCCCTCTGGTTCGTGGGAGGGTTTTGCATAATTCCGTTGCGGATAGCGTTGTAACGCAAAATCATCTTGCAGCTTTTCTTGGTCCTAACCAGGGGCGGCTGGTGCTTTAGATGTCTGGGGATTCACTTTTTTGAGTGCCGGATTTGTAGGTAAGATGGTACAATTTCGATCATTTCGGACAAATGTCATTGTAACTGGAAATATATTGAGAAAGTAAATAATGTTTTTTTTTTTAATTTTTTTTTTGTCCCAGCCTCGTCGCCGCTTTTGTGTCTTGTTTCCGACGTAGGTGTCGGTGACCGAGTAGAAAGACCGACACAGGAATAAAGGAAGCACGCTTGTGCAGGTACGGAGGGGAGCAGCCAGTGGGACAGCAGAAACTAGAAACACTAGAGTAAATTAGAACGAGATATTGCACAGAATTTATACAATACTTAACTTTTACATAGCTCAGTAGTGCAGAATGCTGATACATAGTTGAGCTAGAGGCCTGCCTAGTGCCTATCCGATAGACAAGTCTTCACTGGTGCCCATCTGATGCCGAAGTCTTAACTGGTTCCTATCTCAGTCCCAAGTGAACGATGTCGTTCAATGGTGGCCACGAGCGGAGTTGTAGCAGAGGGCGCTCGTGGATGACGTCGTAAGAAAGCCGCGCCGTGCGTGCATGGCGGCGCGCGGAAAGTAGGTGGCGCGCACTTTAGAATTTTGCAACACCACAATTTTAACTATTTCACTTGTTCCCGGATGTTTAATGAATATATAACGCAAATATTATACAGTTACAATTGTTGGTAAAAACACTAGAAAAGGTTACAGAATTGAGAAAAATCGATCGAAAATGTACCACACTAGGTACAATAAATTATGATCACTTCCTGGTACAATTTTGATAATAGGCATCTTCCACATAGAAAGCACTTTTTCCTTAAGGCACCAATGCACACTTCGTGGCAGCAAACATTGCATATGTAGCAGCGAATCCAATCACCCTTAACCAGAAACTGTATAAGAGCGCGTTGGACTAAGTAGCTTCACTTACCTCTTAAAACGAAAAAAAAAATTATATCTCCGAAGCACAAAGTGGTGTATTCTTGGAAAAGACAGTAGCAGCTGTAGAAAACTGCTACACTACAACGCCACACAGCGAGACACCATGAAATTGACGGCGCGAAAACTTACATTGATCGGAATTGTACCTATATCGAATTTGTACCACCTATAGTGACGTCGCCCTCCCCCGTTCAGCGTCCAAAGGAAAAAGAGGCAATCTGACGTTCTAGCGCACGTCTGCGGGTGGCGCCGGGGAAAGCGCTCCGGTTTGGCCTCCTCGCCTTTTGATATATTTTTGTTAAAAGATTTACAGAATGTGATACCTCTGCTTGTCTTATCCTGGCTTGTTCGATTATCTTGGATCAACTTGTTTGCGCTTTCTTGAATTCGAGCTTAGGCATCGGCCTACCAATCTTCTTTATTTCACACTTCTGTTCCAAGCTTAAAGCTGAGTAATTTGTTTCTAGAAGATAATGAATACGCACATGAAGACTAACAAATAGTAAGCAAATGATTACACTGTTCAGTGAATGTAACAAAATGAATTTGTTACGATGAAAAGACAAGGTACCTTCGGGTCACGTGACGCTGTAAGCAGCACCCCATCCTGACTTTAAGCATGCGTAAAGGTTACTCTCCCCCACATATTTTAAAACAGTTAAATAATTATTACAACGAAGAATGTAAATGTCATTTACCCTCAAATTCACGACACATTTGCTAAAACGTCGAAAGATATGTGGCAAGTAACAACACAAAACTCATTATTCAAAAATGTGTGTTAAGCTTATGGGACTTAACTACGGGGTCATCAGTACTTAAACTTACAAACTACTTATCAACTACCTTATACTAAGGACGGCACAAATATCCATGCCCGACGAGGGATTCGAACCCCCGACCGTAGTGGCCGTGCAGACCGTGACTGGAGTGCCTCAGTCCCCTCGGCCACCGCGGCCGGGAAAACTCATTATTGTTGCTATATCTGTTAAAAAGAAGATTGGATTGAAATACACATTTTCAG
This sequence comes from Locusta migratoria, assembly GCA_026315105.1. NCBI lineage: Eukaryota > Metazoa > Arthropoda > Insecta > Orthoptera > Acrididae > Locusta > Locusta migratoria. Next base: position 390,110,909 of record CM048744.1, read on the forward strand.
GCTGTCTCAAACCCACAACCTGAGATGGCACAACGTGATGCCGCTAACCACCGGCTATTCTAGATAGGTGGAGAGGTGATTTCTATATTATTCATGATCAGATCTTCTGAAGGCTTTTACAGTTGATTCGTCTTTAGTTATAAGACATTTTACCAAATATGACGTGTTTTTGATGAATCCTCAACGCGCCTAAAGGAAATATGAAGGAAGGATGTCGCCTTCATAGAGGATTTTCCGATGCGCAAGGCGCGCAGTAGCTCCACTGTCTTTGTTTCAAAACCATTCGTGCGTAACCGAGAGATCTCGAGTAGCCAGGAGTTGGCGTTTGCCAGCTCGAATGGCAATGTTAAAGCGACGTTTCCCCTCGCCCCTCCCTGCCGCGGGAGCGCGCATATGCTACCTCCAGGAGGTTCAGAAGATAATTCGAACCTCAGCCGCGCATGCGCATTGCATCTCTGTGGCCACTGACGTCTATTTTAAGCGACCACGCTACGAGTTGTATACGTGCTGTTTCCACGACGTAAAACGTTTCTAATGCGATAAATATACTTTGAATGTGCTTATAAAACTATCTCATAGAAGAACAAAACGAAGAACGACAATGTAAAAACAATTTTTATTTTATTTATTTACTTGTTTTTCACGACGAGCTTTTTCCGGAGGTTCATTAAAACAGTGAACACAAAGGACGCTCCGGCACTGGTCCTAACTTTGGTTCTCCTGTAACTACTCCACGGCATTTAAAGAATCGATTATTGTGAGACGCACCCATCACAAAAGGAAAAAAAGTCCCGCAAACATAGGCTGCACACATTTAGAACCATAGGCACTCGTCAAATTATCACAGCTTGGTAGGCCAAAGTATCATAGAATTTCGATGATCCGTAAGTCAGTGAGTGACAGAATTTTATCTACATATATACTCCGCAATCCACCGGAAGTTGCGTGGTGGACGGTACACTGTACCATTACTAGGCATTTCCTTTCCTATTACACTCCCAAATAGAACGAGGAAACTAAGAATGCCTATATTCCTCCGTACTAGCTCTAATTTCTCTTAACCTGTCTTCGTGATCACTACGTGAAATGTAAGTAGGGCAGGATGATGATACTACACTCAGCTTCAAATTCCGGCCCTCTAAATTCCTCAACAGAAATTCACGAAAAGAACGTCGTATTTTCTCCAGCGATCCCCATTTGAGTTCCCAGAGCATTTCCGCGACACTCGCGCATTGGTGGAACCTACCAGTAACAAACATAACTGCCCGCCTCTGAACTGCTTCTATGTCTTCCTTTAAACTGATCTTCTGCGGAACCCAAACACTTGAGAAATACTCAAGACGTGGTGGCAAAAGCGGTTTATATGAAGTGTCTACAGATGAAGTCCATCTTCCCAAAATTCTCCCAATAAACCGAAGTCTGCTGTCCGCCTGACTCTCAACTGTCCTTACATGTTCGTTCCATTTCATATCGCTCTGCAGTGTTACGCCTAGATATTTGAACGACGCGACTGCATCAAGAAGTTCACTACTAATGCTGTATTCGAACATTAGGGGATTGTTTTCCTTACTCAAGCGAATACCTTACATTTTTCTACATTGAGAACTAGCCATCGCACAATCGCACCAACTAGAAATTTTTTCTAAGACATCCTGTATGCTGTTACAATCAATTAAAGACAACACCCTCTTATACACCACAGCATCATCAGCAAACAGCTGCAAATTACAAGTTTGTCCATCAGATCATTTATATAGATAGAAAATAATAGCGATCCTATCACACTTCCCTGGGGCACGCCTGACGATACACTCGTCTGTGTTGAACACTCGACGTCCAGAACAACGTACGGCGTTCTATTACTCAGGAAGTCTTCCAGCCAATCACAAATCTGAAAACCTATTCCATAAGCCCGTATCTTCGTTAGCAGTCTGCAGTGTGGCTCCGCGTCAAACGCCTTTTTGAATTCGAGAAAAATACAATCCGCCTGTTGCCCTTCATCCATGGCTCTAAAGTTTCACTGTTCATATTTTGTAAACTATAAGATGTAGAACAGTATGATTTGAAACTATTGCTAGTTCTAGTAGATGGTAACCGAAAATTCAGACTTCTAGCTTAACCTACAACGGAGATAAGGGGGTTCGAAAATGCCGTCAACTGCTTCGAGAAGAGTATGGTACGGCCGTGCCCTCGACTTGACGGGGACACTGCCGTGACCCCAAGATTGTTTCCAGGTGTCTCGTTTGCAGCTTCCAAAATATTAGTTTATTGGGAGTATATTCGTAAGATGTGGTTTATCTGTAAAGTACGACGTATTGAACGCTTCTGCGGCTCGTTCTTGAGTATTGCTCTAGTGTTTTCAATCCGCAGTAGATCGGTTTAAAGGAAGACACGAAAGCAAATCAGTGGTGGGCTTTGTTAGTTTCTATCAATGGGATAGTGTTACAGAGATGCTGTGGGACTTCAAATGGAAATTTCTGGAGAGAAGGTGACGTTCTCATCGAGAAACAGTATTGTCGAACTTTTGGGAGTCGTAATTCGATGCTGACTGCAGAGCTATTGTACTGCCACTAAATTACATTTTGCCTAAGCATCACAAAGTTAAGAGAAATTTAGGCTCGTGGAGAGGCGTACAATCATTGTTTTGTCCTCGTTCTCTGTGCTAGTGGAAGAGAAAGGAAATGACTAATGATGGTACGAGGTACCTTCAGCAACGGATCCTACGGTCGATTGCATAGTAAGTGTGTTGATGTACAAGTATTGTTGTAAAAAACAAAAGTGAGTCACTTTATAGTCATTTAATTGCTCTAACATTGTGGATTAAAAATGATTTGGTTTCATAAAAAAGAGTATCATAGTGTAAACCTGCAATCAAGAAGACGCAATTTACGGATGGATGCCCGTCATCAATCTCTAATCATTAACACATGTCCTATTATTCCTGTAGATTAGGAGTATGCCAGAGCGAAGAATATTCTCACTCTTCTCACACCTTGTCGATGAGAAACTGCATTGAATGACCTCAGTATAACGACGTTTGTAGGCCGCAAGTAATATCTTACATCAACCAGGCTACATATTATGGCTACCGGTAGACGAAGCTGTGTCAGAATTATACGTATGTATGAGCATTTCACATTGAAATAAATTATGCGCAAATAGCTACTATAATTATTATTTTGTGGACACTTTTTGCGTTACTTTTGGTGGTATTTGTTTACTTCTCACTTATCGTATGGTCTTTGACACTCAGTAGCTGATAGTCTGTTCCTTATTTGTGTCTGATCGCATCCAAACCCGTGTACACAATTCCGAGGTGTGTAACTTGTTTGTATGCACAAAAACCGCTGGACTGATTCTTCAATCCACTGGTATTATAGTGACCTCGACGTAATTTTCATGAAAAGAAATTTCAAACCAGTACAGGCGTGACATGTTCGTTGCTCGTATGGAGAAGAGAGAGATTGCTTTATTTCCCTAACGTACACATCGCATGCAGGCCCACCGAATTATTTACTGTTCAAAAAATGCGTTTCATGAAACTCGATATTAATAGCCACCACTCGTAAAAGTAACCACTGTTGAATCCCAAATTAATGATACGTTCCCCGCAGTTGTTCATAAAAGTAAAATACGTTAAAAAAAAAAAGAAAAAAAAAATATAACTCGGCCATACGAACAGCAGTGCACATCAATTACATTCGCTGGCGGAGGAGGATAAAATATGAATTCTGTGTTGCCTATAGCCGAAAAAGTTGCTCGCTCGTTCCAGTTTTCTAAACATATACTCAACGATATTTACTTCTGAAATCATCTATGCAGAAATGAACGTATCTTTCCTAGTTGTTGTTCCAGTTATAAGTGAAGTGGTTACACAGATTCACCATTCATTGTCGCAAAGTGTCTCTCTAGAGACGTATGATTCATCGATACCGTTAACGATCAATTATTTGTAACGGAAATGTTTTTCTCGTAATATAGATGCTATTAATACTTATTTTAATCGGTTTGCGATCCCATAATTAACATGCAATAAATAAATTTATCATTTACAACACTAATCTTAAACTCAATCATAACCAGTGTCCCTTTCCTTCATTCTTCGATTGGAGTAATGTATTCCTGGTTCAGCTTCTCACAGCCTCCATTTTCTGAGCCGTCCATACCCTTACACGTTGCATAACACATTAAAATAATTTCTTGAGAAATATACACATTGTGTTTTATTTGGATCTTCCTAAACATTTTACAGACATTTTATTCGTTTTTAATGTGTGCATTTCATAATTCGACTTATAGTGTATATGTAGATACGAACTTAGCGTGTGTTGAGTGCAGCGTGAAGCACTGCAGAGCCGTAAAACCTATTTGCTGGAAACATATGTTGGTCCCTCGTGATGTGTTAATAATCCATAACCAAAAAGGAACTATAAACTAATTTTTCCTGGGTGGCACAGATTACAATATGTTTACGTAAGATAATACTTCACGTAATAAGAGGTATGCAACTACTTTGTTGTCCACATCGTGCAATTGATGGAATGCATATTTTGTATTTGGAACTACAAGAGAAGAATAAATTAATGTAAACTGCGAATTTGTTGTTGATCGACTGAAATAAACTTTTCTGAAATTCTACTTCATGACTTTCTAGTTTTGAAATGATAAACGGAAGAAGCCCAAAAATATACTAACATTTAGTGATGCATCTACACCTAAGATGACTATTACACTATACAGTCTTTCTTTACTTTTCGCTTTTGTAGCTCTCGGAAAATGTTGTCAACAAGGTGAAACAATTTGTATACAGTATCTCACATAAAAGCGCTATCCCTTATGCCCTAGACTAAAGTAAGAATGAACTAAGTAAAAATGAATACCGAACAATAAAGTAAAAAACATTTAGTTACTTCCTGATAAGGGATGCTGTAACTTATGGCCTTGGGGGTACGTGAGGTGTGCCAGTTTAATGTGGGACATGCTGTACTACGTTTCAACTCATCTCCACTTTCAAAGAACTCTACACGGTTCTCATAATTTTTATTTATTTTGTTAGAAAGCTGCCTGATGCGAACTGATTTTCTATGAACATTCCTGAATCACCTGATGACAACTTTCTTTGTCTCCATGATACTTTCATTTCGATTTTTCTACTTTAAATGAAAGAAAAATGTGAAGATCTACTTTAGCTTCAGATACTGCTGATCAGTAAAGGATGAGAAGCAGGTGTCATTTTGTTTCATGTTGTGATTTGCTTTTTTACTTCTTCGTGGGCTTGTCGCAGCAACAAGGGATCATCAGCCACCGTCAGTTTAAGATTGAAGGAAACACAGGGGGTGACCAATACTTGTTCACTGCTATCTACTTCAATCAAATGTTCAAATGTTTGTAATTCTATCGGACCAAACTGCGTGGTCATCAGTCCGTAGTTTAGAAACTACTTAAACCTAAGTAAACTAATCTAAGGACAAACACACACACCCATGCCCCAGGGAGGACTCGAACCTCCACGGCGAGCACCGCGCGCTCCGCAGCGAGACGCTTTAGACCGCCATCTACTTCGAGCATGCTAACTGTTAATTGATTTCGTTATTTTATTACTATGGTTTGCAAACTGTAGTGTCTCATAGAATTATAAGCACATTATAAATAAGTGGTATGTACTCATCCCATTGATTTAAACTAACATTTAGGAGAGTTTTCCTTATGTGAACAACTAAACATCTCTAAAATTTTATTGATTTACAGAATTGATAGTAATAGAAGAAAAATAAACATATTATCATAAGTGTAACTGAAAAAGTATCATGCAGAGAAGCTTCTGCTGAAAGCAGGCTGGAGACGTGTGATACTTATGCTGCAGAAGCAACACCTTACCCCAATCGTTTCGTGCCGGCGCCGACTCGCGCCGGGAATATTAAACATATCGAATGTTCACGAAAGAAAGAATGTCCTACATGTTTGTCTAAATTCATGGGATGAGTACATTACCACCTATTTCTTATGTGCGTAAAATTCGATGAGTCACTACAGTGTGACAACAATAGTTATAAAATAACAAAAATCAGTGAACCATTAGGTAGACAGCAATCCATCTTCTGCCGACAGTGGGTGAGGATTCCTTGTGTTTTGGGACATGCATCCGGCCACCACCGAAAAAAAAGTGATACATGCTTCTCATCCTTTACTATCCTGTCCTTTAGTGTCTGAGGCGAAACTAAAGCAACATACGTAGAAAATTTGAAAGTACCATCTTGCAGACAAAGAAAATTGTCAAGTGATTCCAGCAAAATGTTGGTAGAAAAGTTGTTCCTCTCATACAGGTTCCTAAAAAAACTTAGTTCATTCTCACTCTAATTTCAGACACGCGGATACCGCAATTATGTCTCCTCGGCAATGTAAGCCTATTGCATGTAGAGCGACCGCGAAGTCGCTTCCAGTCTGTCCTCGGTGTTTTTTTTTTTTTTTTAAATTAAATAAAAAAAAGAAAACTCTTCATGAATATATTTCTCTCAAAGTGCTTTGTTTAAACTAGAACGTGGGTCTGACTCCTGAAATGTCATCTTGTTTCTTGTTCTAAGTTAACGATCATCTATTGAATAACAAGTTATTAAAACATCTTATTACATGCGTCGGTGTAGGTATAGTGTTGTTTTCAGCCAGCTGTGGCAGCTATCAGGTGTCGGTAGTAACCGCAGACCAACACTTATTTCTGTCCTAAACTGTTCCTTAAATGTAAGTGATAGTCACCAATACACTCTTAAATTTTAGTGCTAACATTTTTTTCTTAAAAAAACTGTCCTGTTGTTGTCCGATTATGTATATTAACGTAAATGTGGCACATTCTTTTCGTTATCGAAGTTTGATTTGAGGAAAGGCTTTCTTGTACTGGTAGGTTCGTTAAATGACCTTCACCAGCAACAAAAATATTTTACTTCAGTAAAACTGAATGTCTGGTCTATTGTAAAAATAATTTTTAAGCTTAACAACACATCTGTGGAACATCCAGTGCTAAAATGCTCTTTAATGGAAGTAGTTTTCGTCGTTCGATAAATCATAAGCGATGAAATATGATCCCATCCACCCTACTTCCAAGAGGCTATTTCTTCTTCGCAAGGTGATAGGAGAATTAACTGAGCAGAAAAGACTCAGGTCACAACCATACGCGACGGTCTTAAAGAGCAGTTCTTCTTAAAGAGCACCACCTCCTCTTTTCACTCCCTCTTTCTGTCTCTCCCCTCGTCCTCTTCCTCCTTTCTCCAGCTTTCGAGTAACCGTATCCAGCTTTCTCGCAAATATTCCATCATTATAACCTCAAAATTCAGTATCCAGTACATAACTTGACAGTTGCTTCTTAGAAGACATCTGTAAATTTATCGTTCGGTAGTTTCATTAACTGTCGAACTAACTTTTCTGAGACTGTTGAATGATGCATCTATTATCAGTACATACGGAAATTCGAAGTGTGTGTTTTAAGTTAGTTCCGTTTGAACATAACGAAAGGTTACTTCAAAAAAGTAAATTTATTATCAGAAAGTACATACATCACTCTTGTTTTCGACCTAGTTGCCAAGTTTGTTCAAACTCGTAACATACCTCTCAACCAATTTTAAAATACTCTCTTCGTAAAATCTCGCCCGCTTGGGCTGCTCCGATAACGAAGAGTTCACTGCCGTTTTCACGTCATCGTCGTCATCGTCATCGGTTGCCACTGAATTCTGTTCCCACGAATTCTCGCTTCAACTGAAGCCACCAAATCGTGTGTATTCGTATAAGGGCGACCCGAGCTGTCCTGATCAGGGATGTTGTCACGGCCATCTTTAAATTCTCGTACCCACTTACGCACTTTGCTTTCAGTCATAACTCCACTACGCAAATCTGTCGAAGAATTTCTGCAGCAGACTGGTCCTTTGCTGACAAAAACTATATCACTGAGGGAACAACATACGCGGCGGGCGAGTTGATAGTCTGAAACATTTTGAAAGAACAGAACAGACCCGTACAGATTAGCTACAGAGCTGACACTGAGCACAGTTGTTCCCGAAGCAAGCCGGTACACGACGCACGCGCTCATTGCGAATGAACTACTAGTGTCTACAACAAAATGTAACTTGCTTAAAAGACATGCCTCGTATTCCGTGTAGCTCAGTTCTTGCGAGAAGTTTCTCGTACGCGAGAAAGTGGGCAATGATTGAATCATCGTAGAAGCGACAGGAGACAAACCTTGTACATAGCTATGAAGTATTCACTTGTTAGCAGGCGATAATTGTGGTTAGACAACATGGGCCGCAGTGGAGTAGCCGAGCGGTCTAAAGCGTCTCGCTGCTGAGCGCGCGGTTGCTCGCCGTGGAGGTTCGATTCCTCCCTGGGGCATGGGTGTGTGTTTGTCCTTAGGTTAGTTTACCTAGGTTTAAGTAGTTTGCAAGCTACGGACTGATGGCCACGCAGTTTGGTCCGATAGATTTACAAACATTTGAACATTTCAACAACATGGCTCGAGTAATCAACTGTCGCTATGGAAATGGTTGACCACTAGCACGTATTTTTTTATATACCTGTCACGCCTTAGAATAGTAAAAAGGAAGAAATCAGAAATCTCCTAATTACCATTTCTTGAGTCAAAATACGGCTGGCAGAGATGGTGACAGAGGTACGGACAGAATGAAAAAAAAAAGTCAACTAGTCGAGGATTATGTTGATATATAAGCCCCGTGGCCGGAGCGAAATTTGAGTATTCTGCAAAATGTCAAAGGAAAGAAATAAGAGAGAGGGGGGAGGGGAGGGAGAGAGTAGAGGAGGAGAAAGAGAGAGAAAAAAGGGGGAAAGAGGGAGATAGGTAGAGGTTGTAACATAATCGTTTGTGTAATTTATGTGTCGCATGTGCACATATCGGACGTCTGAGGTGTAGTTACGAACCTGTAACACATGGATAAGTAAATACAGAAGGACAAGGTTCGTTGACAGCTTGTGAAAAGAGCGGCCACATTCGCTCACAAATTCTCTTGCAACTTCTGCTCGCAATTCTAATAGCTGTCATAGTACTTCAGCTCTAACAGGAATACCACATGGACTCTTGTAAATTTTTATATTTATGGCACATACGACGCAACTTTCGAGAAAAATTACAATGACGCTTTCTGAGGTCCTTTAATTTCCTGCAGAAGAGGCGACATTTTCGATGGTTAAATTAGATAGGGTTGCATTGACAATGAAGTTATTGTAAGATAGGATTTTGGAATCCGACCATACTATCAAGTAAAAAAATATAAGAACAAAGAAACCTTATTAATCAACTGTAAGACTGCACGTACCGAATCGAAAAATGAAGCGATAACCTTCAATCAGTTTTTGATCGCCACTTGTACTCTCCATTTCTTCCGTGAAATGATCAGAAATACGTGACTGACTGCCACACTTCGCAATACAAGAGAAATCTTCATGAATATAATAGAAGTTTTCTTTGAAGTAGAAACATGGGGGAAGGGGGGTAGGAAAATGTTCACTATAAAAATTCAGCATTTGTGGCACATGTTTGATAACATGAACATTATTTACCTTATTTTTACGACTCTTATTTCTTGATACTTTTAATACCATGTCTGTTGCATAAAACAGTATTCACTAAAATGTGTAATTTTGATGCTTGTTCTAATTGAAACGATTCTTAATAAAATTCGTTAGCAAAATAACGACTATTTACAAAAAACAAAAAAATATAAAAATTATAATTTTATATGTGTTAATTACCACATATTTGATGAATGTTTTACTTAAGCGGTGTTGGTATTAAGACATAATGAATATAGAGGGCTACCACCTCCTATCCTACAATTTATTAATTGTCAATTTATTGTTCTACTGAATGATTCAGACAACCGTACATTTACCCTTTACTGAAGGTATTTAAAATTTCTCAAAAAGTTTAAAATGCTATGTTGTAGTGAATTATTGATGTTGCGTTGAATGGCTTTGTCTGATAGTTATTTGGTTCACATACCAAATATATTAGCAACTAATGAATCCGAGCATGCTTCGGGCATAATAATAATGACAATAATAAAAATATCACGTATTAGCGCTGTAATAATGGTCATTATTGTTTCAGATAATTGAACACAAGATTGCAATTTGCAACAGAGACTGCTCGCTATTACCGGAGACACATTAAAAATGCCCTTAGTAATAATTGCTCATTTTCGTCTGGTTAAATTACATACGATGTAAAGTCATTGTAATTAGTGTTAACTGGCTAATGATGCACATACATATCTTTCAGACTCCAACGTCATTCGATTGAATAAATCAGATTTCAGTTAGGGGCATCGAACCCTCATTGCACAGGGCTCGACAGTAAGTTATTCAAATTTAGACTTCAGTTATTTATACGACTGTGAAATGAAATCGTCTTGTGTCTCAGCTCGTCTGACGCTAAATTCCTAGGACTGCTCCCCATGGGATGTCATTTGGCTTTCATGTCACCAGTTGTAAACACCTTCGATGAGTATCTTGATAAGCCATGCTTCCTAAGGCTGTTGCATATTCTTAAATTTTTTATACTGAGAAGTTTTAATTACAAGGAATTCATGTTGAATATCCAGCACTGCTCCGAGATTTCTGGTGACAACACAACTGTATTTCATTCATAATATCAAAATACTAGTCAACTAAGATGTCCCTAGAATAACAGAGCATTCATAAAATATTAGTTAGTGTACATAAAAATAGAAGTACCAATTTTTAATATTAATTATTCAAGAGGACTAATATATATTTCAAAATTCGAAAACTACTTTGTCATTTATCTGTACAAATTAAAAATTATGTACGGTCTGTAGCTGTTAAAATTGGTAGAAGGGAGTAGATGCTTTCATACACGTATATAAGTTACGTTCTGTATCACGCATTAAAATCTCCAATAATAATACGAAAATATCTAAATTAAAATGTTCTTTCTTTCGAGCCTGCAGCATAATATAGTAAAATAATGACATTATCAATAAAAGGGACAAATAGCTGCTTTGTAATTAGTAGTTTTATTCGATAGCCTAATTCATCCATTGTTGTGATCTGCGAAACGGGCCTTAGGGAGTTTATTTGAAAAAATACAGTACGTAATAAGTGAAATATTGAATAGTTATCTTATATATTCAAATAATTTCACCAAGACTGTTTTCATAGGTCACTTGAAAATGACAATTAACGCGAAAACACGCCTAATATACGTAATAATAACACAGCAGCTATTTCATCCTATTATTTGTAATGACAATTGAAGTGCTACCAACAAACATTCTTGCTTATCAGTCAGGTGCTATCGCAGAAATGGTATTTTGCATTTTTTTTTACTAGCACGTTGAAGTAGTTCATTTACAATACAACGCAAATACCGGTCGTTGGCGTTGTCGCAGTCAGTGTAAGTCAAAATTTCGCAATAAAGAAGTACGTAAATACCTTTTTCATTGACTTCGCTGTTTAGATTACATTGCAGTAAGACTAACTTTGCTGGTTACTTTCACTTTTATCAAAAAACTTGAAGTCAGTTCCTAATTTCTTAGTTTAAAAGAGAAAAGAGGGGAAGTAAAATGACCAGTGATGACGAGGAGGATATGGTGAAAGAGGAGGAGGAGATTGAAGGAAGGGTATGACGAGATGGACAGAGAAGAGGGATGGTTGAAGAAGAAGGAGTAAGAGGAGACACGTGCAGCGGGAGGAGGAGTTGGGCTGAGAGGGAATGAGTAGGTGGTCACGATATAGAGAACAACTTTTCTCGAGGATAGTTATATGTCGCATGGTCCAGTGCTGCTTGATGTTTTATGTTTATGGAGAAACTATCCAAAGAAAAACATGTTGTAAATCAACTTGCTGTATAGTAAATTAAATTTTAAAATGTTTGTAAATATAGCGACTTAACTGCTGTGGTTAGAAATCCCTAGGCTTACAATCTACTAAAACTAATTAGATCTAACCTAAGGATATGAAACACACCCATATCCGAGGGAAGACACGAACCTCCGACTGGGAGCAAGCGCGCCCTCCGCAGCCAGGCGCCTTAGAGCTCTCTCTAAAGTAAATTATTTTTCAATAAGACATCTTACTTTCATTTCATATGGCCACAGCATTGCATACCAGGGTCCTGATTTCATTGGTGTATTTTTTTCTGTGCGTTTGTGTTTGCGAAAATTATTCCATTTACTTTCGCAAGTTGTTCAGCCTGTACATTTAGCAAGCAGTGAAGGAATGGAAGGAGAAATTTGGAGAAGGAATTAAAGTTCAGGGAGAAGAAATAAATACCTTGCGGTTTGCCGATGACATAGTAATTTTGTCAGAGACTGCAAAGGATCTGGAAGACCAATTGAATGGGATGAACAGTGTATGAAAGGAAGATATAAGATGAACATTAACAAGAGTAAAACGAGGGTAATGGAATGTAATGTCAGAAAATCAGGCGATGCTGAAGGAATTAGTTTAGGTAATTAGACAATGAAAGTAGTAGATGAATTTTATTTGGGTAGCAATATAACTTCTGATGGCCGAAGTAAAGAAGATATAAAATGCAGAATGGCTATGGGAAGAAAAGCGTTTCTAAAGAAGCGACACTTGTTAACGTCCAATATTAATTTAAATGTTAGGAAATCCTTTCTGAAAGCTATTGTCTGGAATGTTGCATTAAATGGTAGTGAAACGTGCACGACAAGGAGTCCAGACAAAAAATGATAGAAGCTTTTGAAACGTGGTGCTACAGACGAATGATGAAAATTGGATGGGCAGATGACGTAACTAATGAGGACGTGGTTAACCGAATGGGGGAGAAAAGGAGTTTCTGGCGTATCCTGACTAAGAGAATGTATAGGTTAGTCGGACACATTCTGAGACATCAAGGAATCGTCAATTTAGCATTAGAAGGAAGTGTGTGGGGTAAAAATCGTAGAGGGAGACCGAGGGACGAATACAGTAACTAGATTCAAACTATGTAGGCTGCCGAACGTATTCTCAGATGAAGAGGCTTGCACAGGACAGGGTAGCGTGGAGAGCTGCATCAAACCAGTCTGCGAACTGAAGACCACAACAACAACTTCCGCATTTATTTCATATCAGAATGAGACAGAGAAGCGTGGCAGGGCCAAGCTAGTTTTTATTTTTTTTTTTATTTTTTAAATATATATATATATTTTTTATGGGAATCAGCGTAAGCAGAGGAGCGAAATGTTGAAATGTTTGTTAAACTTATGTGACTTATCTGCGGGGTCATCAGTCCCTAAACTTACAAACTACTTATGAACTAACTTATACTAAAGACAGCACAACCATCCATACCCGAGGGAGGATTCGAACCCTCCACGGGGAGCGGCCTCGCGCATCGCAGCATAGCGCCTCAATGCGCTCGGCCACTCCGCCGCGGCAAGCAGAGGAGTGGAGACAGGCAAAACTATGTTGTCATTTTTCAAGTCTATTAATATTTATTTATTAAATAGTAAATTTTCGTCATTTATATATCAATAGGCTTGAATATGGCAACATAGATTTATCGAAACAGGTCTCAATAAAGTAATAATAAAGAAACGATCTTGGCTGCTCTACTTACCGAGATTCTCTATAGATGACATTAGATCATACCATCGGATTGAATGATGTAGCACATACATTACATTATTATGTTGTAGCGAAATGCACCTGAGTGCAAATATTATTTACATGACTTATTTAACGTAAAGCATGTAAGTAGCGATTCCCTATAATTATTATATCCTGCACAGGACCGACTTTACTCGTGGTAGTTATTCGTAGCCGTCTGTACTCTCCTATACTGTACTCTCCTATGATTTTGAATTGTATATAGAAGCACATTGCAAACTGTCACCGGGTAACATACGACGGTAGGAAAAAGAATTGAAAGTGGTAGAGCCGTAGCACAGTCTAATATACACATTCACGACACTCCCACTGAACTTTGTTATACTCTGCGACAGTAGCCCTCCAAGCGGCCAGAAAGCTACATTTCTGATAACGGTATTTTATAAGTTTGAATAGTATTATTTTTATTGATTTTAACCTACCTTTTTCAATAGGGAACGTTGGAAGTGCCACAGAACTAGGTAGTAAATATCAAATAATACGACATTTGTCTTTCTTAGGTTTACTAAGATCCCTGGCATTGTATGAAATGGAACTTCAGAGGACAGTTTATTTACACTTTATTTATTTGTTACCTACAGGATTTCACTGAAGATTATTATTTTATGTTCTAGGGAACACCAGAAGAGCTGCTATTTTGCATAAAGTGGTCGCTTTTCTACTCAAGAACGTTAATGTTTCTTCACTACAATTCCAGTAAAATCGTTCAGTGTTGAACTTACGAAACGTGTATACAATGCAATACTCACATTATTTAATGCACCAAATCAGCCACCACAGCTGTAACTGAAGGAGAAACGCAACGGACGGGCAATAAAACAGCAAGAATAAATCAAAGTTTCCCAACAAAGAAGAATCCAGTTTCGCAGCAGTTGCTACAGCTGAACCAAAAACGTAAAAATCTTCAAGACATTGCCTTGTTGACAAAAGTAATTACCCTTGAAAGTATATACGCGTATAAGAAAGACGAATAAAATATAAAAATGTGCGAATATGTAGACTCCATACCGAATTGATTTACGTAAAAAAAACTGCCTGTCAATAGTAAGAACAGACCATAAGAGCAGTTAATGATTCTCTTATGTTTATATTATACTCACTTTTAGCGGCGTAAGCTGCGAATACACACATATTCGTAAGAATTTCCTCATGAATTAGTTGTCATATCAATGAATCAGTCAAATTCGGCTGGTTTTACATTAATATCCCGATTATGAATGTCTCCTGCTTGTAAATTAAATATTGCCGGCCGCGGTGGCCGAGGAGACTGAGGCGCTTCAGTCACGGTCCGCACGGCCACTACGGTCGGGGGTTCGAATCCCCCCTCGGGCATGGATATTTGTGCCGTCCTAGTTCGTAAGTAGTTCATAAGTAGTTTGTAAGTTTAGGGACTGATGACCCCGTAGTTAAGTCCCATAAGCTTTACAAACATTTGAACATTTTTGAATTAAATATTACAATTTTGAACGTAGCTGGTATTGTCAGCGACCGTTACAACGTCAAAGGATAAAATGCAGCCCTCGGTCGCTAAATTAAAATTATTTAACCTCCGTGCAGGCGTGCAGCCCATAGTGGCTAGCTCTTTCTAAAAATTTCTTTTCAAAATTTGTGACGTAAGCTTTGCAGCTGAGTTGTAACTTTTATTATGTTTAATTTATAATGTCTGATTAAGGCAATCATACTTATTGCCGAAACCAGGTTAAATAATTTTAATTTTGTCAAATATTACAGATCCTATTTCGTTAATTACGTAGAAAATAATTATAAACAAACATTATTTCTTCGGCGGCTTTCCGACTGCTAGGAGCGGTAGTATCGTTGTAACTGTCAGTTGGTAACAACTTTCACAGCAGTGAGTGTCGCGACTGTAGATGTTAGACTATGGCCGTATGGTAACGCTTGATGAGTAAAAATTCTACGCTTGAAAGCATACGTTCTGTACCGTGGGCCAAATAGCTTGATTCATGGTCATTAACACGCCTCATGTCCAACCCTCCGGTCTGGTTCACCATAAACAGTGGTATCGCCTGTGACAGGCACCATCAGCGATACCGCCATGGGCTGTGCTGGTAATTGCGAGCATTGTAGCCGCGCCGAAGTGCCGGTCCCCTGATGATCCGCCAAATGGGGACAGGTCCCCCGCGTCATTTCACATGAAAGCTGCCTGCGCCAAGGTGATCCGCCTAACTGTTAATGCCCCAGATAAACGCCACCGCATACAAGGGCCCGATCGATTAAGTACACTCCATTACGCATGAATTTATCATCACCTCGGCCGTATATACTCGTATAGCCCGCAGGCATCAACAGCTAGTGTTGTACACTCTACTACGAACTCGTACATAAAACTGACTGCCCATCTCAGGACTTATGTCACTCATAACATACAAGAGAGTCTTAGTAATGAACATACACTTTTTTCTGTTTTAAATACTTCAGTATATGTCGTCCACAAAGTATGTTCCGTTTCTATTTCTATCCGCGGCAGCGCTACGATCGCAGTTCCGAACATGCGCGGCGGTTACTCTGGCACAAGGAGAAGATATGTACGTCATTTTCACATCGCTGTTGCCGACGTGTGCTGAGTGGTGTTTTTGATACGCCGCCGCGTCGAAATCAAATCTGTGATTCGTTTTGTAAATGCAAAGAAAGTTAAACCAAAGGAAATTCTCGGCAAATCTGCGAGGTTTAAGGATAAAATGCTATGAGTTATTTATTGGTTAATAGATGGGTCAGACTGTCAGGACGTGATCAAGTGCACGATGAAGTGGACGCCCATCTGTGGTTACTGATGAACAGGCTCACACAATTGAAGAGAAGATTAAGCAAAACCATAAGTTTACACTAAGTGCCCTTGCTTTTACTATGAAGTTCCGCAAATATCACGATCACTAATTCATGAAATTGTTACTGAAAAACTAAAATTTCGAAAGCTATTGCTCAAGTTGGGTGTCCAAAATTCTTACTGATCAACACAAAGCCGGCCGCGGTGGCCGAGGGGACTAAGGTGCTCCAGTCACGGTCTGCACGGCCGCTACGGTCGGGGGTTCGAATCCCCCCTCGGGCATGGATATTTGTGCCGTCCTAGTTCGTAAGTAGTTCTTAAGTAGTTTGTAAGTTTAGGGATTGATGACCTCGTAGTTAAGTCCCATAGACTATACAAACATTTGAACATTTTTGAACAATACAAAAAACAACGGATGGGCAGTGCACTTCAGTTTTTCACATGCTACAATGAAGAAGGCAATGGTTTTCTTTCACGGATAGCCAAGGGGATGAAACTTGGGTATTGTACGACTTCGCTGAAACAAAAATGCAATTGAGGCATGCTTCATTCCCAACGAAAGTTAAGCCTAAGCAACTCTTAAGACCTCTAAAAGTCATGTGCAGCGTTTTGGAACAGAAAAGGTATATTTCTGATTGACTTCGTACCACGAGGCCAAAAGAACAATGCATGTGGTTACTACGGGACCATTAAGAAATTGAGCTGACGAATGTAGAACAAGCGCCGAGAATTACTGTCAAGAGGTGGTGTTTTTTTCAACGATGATGGCCAACCTCATATGGCGAATGTGATAATTCTCCGTACACGCCATACCTCGCTCCGATCGACTTCCATCTTTTCTTACACCTAAAATCTGTGGTTGGTGGTCGACACTTCAACGATGATAAGATGAAAGAACGTGTTACCTCATCGAAAAACTTAAGGGTATGCAACCAGGTATGAAATTCGAAGTCGGCCGATATTTCGGCAGGTCATCATCCTGCCCTTTTCTTGTTGTTGTTTTTTGGAAGGGACTAAACAGCAACGGTTGTCAGTCCCTTGTTCCGGTCTTAGAGATAGAATATTGTTTAAGCAGTTCTAAGGAAATGCGTTAACAAGTTAAAGAGTAAAAATCACTGGTAAACATGAGAAAGGATACAAGTAAAAACGAAGAAGAATACACACCAACATTAAATCACATGATAAAAACCAGCTGTGCGAATAAAATCAAAAACACTTTCAACCATAGCAGCATCGTCTCCTAGCATAAAAGAAAGCGCATCTGGCAGATTAAAAGATTGTCGTAAGGCAACTAAAAGTGGACAGTCCACCAGAATGTCAACCACTGTCAAGGGGGCGCCACAGTCACACTGTGGTGCGTCCTCCCGCCGAAGAAAGTGGCCATGCGTCAGCCACGTGTTGCCGATTCGTAGGCGACAGAGAAAAACAGATTCCCTACGAGTCGACCGCAGTGAGGACTTCCATGCGACCGTAGGTAGCTTCACTGCACGAAGCTTGTTGGGTTGAGCAGAGTGGCCCCACTCGGAATCCCGCAGGCCACCGATTTTCCGATGGAACTCCAGACGGAGATCGCTCTCCGGAAGACCAATAGCCAATGAACTGGAGGAAATAGCCTGCTTAGCCAGCTGATCCACATGTTCGTTTCCAGGAATCCCGATGTGGCCTGGGGTCCAAACAAAGACCACAGAGCGACCAGACCGAACAAGCCTGGAAACAGACTCCTGTATGGACTGCACCAAAGGTGTTTCGGGAAACATTTGGCGAGGGCTTGCAAGCCACTCAGAGAGTCAGAACAGATGACCAGAGACTCCCCAGGGCACGCCCTGAGATGTTCAAGTGCCCGATAGATGGCAACAAATTCCGCAGTGAACACGCTACTCCCACAGGGCAGTGGATGCTGTTCGATATGCTCACCATGGACATATGCATATCCAGTACGGCCGTCGACCACGGAACCATCCGGGAACACGACTTCCGCGCCACAGACCGACTCTAAAACCGCCTGAAACTGGCGACGGAGACTCAGTGGCGCTACAGAGGCTTTCGACGCATGCGACAAGTCTACCTGCGGACGTGAAAGAGACCAAGGAGCGGTACGGCAAGAGCATTGAAAAGTAGGAGGGACCTGCCCTTTTCAAGGCGAAACTTCACTCATGAAGCTGTGTGCAACTATCTTTAAAACCTGGGTTTTCAATGAGTAAACAGGAAAGACAACACACACCGAGCAAGCAAGCACACAGCACCGACATGATCAAAGATGAAAAGTTCAGAATATCGATAATAAACATCAGTTTTCAACGGTTGAGGACGAATTAGTAGTGAGAGAGCAGGATCCCATGCGGAATTCAAGCAAAATCCTCCATTCCTATTCATAAGGTTGTCAGTTAGTTTTATTTCAATGGATTCCTTGATAAGACAGTTCCAGCAAGTGGAAGAGCATGCCAAAATTTTCGGTTTGTTGTATTCCATAGGGTGACCTGTGTCAAGACAGTGTTCGGCCACAGCAGATTTGTTTGGCTGTTGTAAACGTCTGTGACGTTTATCCTCAACACAACGATCCTCAACAGTCCTAATAGTTTGACCAAGATATGACATTCCACAGCTGCATGGGATACGATAGACACCCGCCTTGCGCAAACCGAGATCATCCTTAAGGGATCTCAACAGTGCCTTAATTTTAGATGGTGAACGAAACACACATTTCACATTGTTTTTACGCAAAATGCGGCCAATCTTGTTGTAAGTGCTGCCAACATATGGCAGAAAGGCCACTAACGTGGGTACTAACTCTGTGCTGTCATAACTAGCCCGTTGCATATGTGGTCGATAATGCAACGCTCTTTTAATCTGACCTTTTTGGCGAAAAGTGACCTCTAGATGGGATAGCTCAATAGGCAAACTTTCCGGGTCAGAAATGACGTGATCCCTATGCACTAAGGTTCGAAGAATCCCTTCACGTTGAGCTGGGCAGATACAAATCAGTATGAGTTGGCTTCCTATACACAGTATGCCCCAACGTACCATCTGCCTTCCTCCTGAACCAACACATCAAGGAAGGGAAGGCAACGATTCTTTTGCAGCTCCATTGTGAAACGGATGTTGGGGTAGATTGAATTTAGATGGTCCAAAAAATAATTCAAGTTCTCACTACTATCAGACCAAACAACAAAAGTCTCGTCGACATATCTGAATCTCATGGTTGAATACCCAGGCGGCAACCTTCTATGAAGAATGCATACAAAACCTTGAGCCACGGTAAGACAAGTGCTTACCAAATTTCGGAAGCAATGTAGGAAAATAGTTTAACAGTTGTAGATTTATGTACAATAAATATTTTTTCTGTGTCTGTGCACAATTGTTTTGTATAACCAAAAGGAACTGCCTTTGTGGACATACCTAGTATTACTGCGATTGTGTATCAGAGAATTGGAAAATTGACCTACAAACTACTAAACCCAACTTACACTACGGACAACACACACTCACACACACACACACACACACACACAAGATGCCCGAAGGAGGACTCGAACCTCTGCCGGGAATGGCTGCCAAATCCATAGTGTGAAACCTTAGACTTCGCGGTCATTCCACGCGGCAATTCTATTATAGTAAAAATTTACTTTATTGTAGTTTTTAATGTTCATGAACACGCTTGCATCCTACACTTTACAACAATTCTATCTACGAAGAGACCACTAGAAAATGAAACTGAATTGCATTTACTGTTGTGCGTAGCCCTAATGTTGATGGAACTTCGTGAAATAAAGGAATGTTCGCCATTTTTAAGAATGACTTTCGAGGTACAAATTTTTAGAATAAATAGCAATCAACCAATTGTGTTGAAACGTGTTTAACTAAAACATTGTACATTCTGTTGTAGCTGAAATGCAGCCATGTTCAAAATTTTGACCTTCGAGGTAAATCACACGAATTTCATCTAAATCACTACTACGCAGAAACCATTTATCTGTGAGGAAAAGATTTTAGAAAAGTACTGGATGCGATATTACAAAACGACAGAAAAAGCCAGCTGTGACGAATAAGTCTTCAGAAAGTCATTATCATCCGTTCTCTATATCTACCAAATTATGGTTTATGTCCACTCCGTGCAATCTATGAAGAGGAAATTCTTTATTACCTAACTGTCCTTGCTGATTTGTTGTGAAACAGGACTACTCCTCCTTCCGCGTAACATTCATGGCCTTCTTTCAGTGTATTTGACACCAGTAACAAAGGTCTTCAGCGAACGTAATGAATTGTTTCGGGAGTTCTGCAGATGGAGGCCTCCGGAAGCCAATTATCCAGCACCTGTAGCCCTCAGCGAAGGCGCCCAATTAAGTCCAGTGATTTCGCGCTATGCGAAGAAGGCAGAAGAAAAAACAAGAAGCCAGCGATAGACAAAGCGCTTTGTTATCTGCAGAATCAATTACGGCTCAAAGGAAATCTCAGTCGTATGGCAGCGTCCAACAAATTACTTCTTTGGTTCAATGAACTTAGGGGAAATTACAGAGTCTTATTCAGTGAGAGATCAAAAAACTTAACAATGGTTGCGACTGACGTCCTCGCAGATTGTGATGAATTCTGTCAGTCGGTTGTGAATTCTGTATAAAAAGCCAAGATCCTTATTGTGTAAAACCCACTCAACTGGAATAATACATAAAAGCATACGAGGTTTGATTGAGTATACATTATGAAATTGTGTCGTAGAGTCCTTCTCTTACTCGCAGATTCTGTGCCAGAAAATATATTAGCGGTACAAATACGTATTGACAATCTTTACTGCGATTTATATGCAAGTTGGTCGAGATTTCCCTCCCGGTACGAAAATCCTCAGTTTCTCCATCCAGAATTTATAAAGGTGTACTCCGATGCTTCAGTACCAAGTAAAGATGCCTACGATCAATCTTGTGTCTGTGAATCATTTCTATCTCTGACATTAAAGCGGAGACCAACCTTCACTTTGCAAGTAGCATACGTACGAAGTTTCCATACGCGACTTACACCTTCCTCTTCAAGGTTACCACGCAGTTTACTCTTAAGTGCCAGACAGGCGGTTCTTCGAAACGTTTTCAGACTATTTCTCTAAGGGGTTATTAAAATTTCTCGGAAAAGTCTAAATTAATGACTCTTCAGGAATCAAGGAAACGTTCCACCGTTTAATGTAAAGCATGAAAGGCATCAAAACGACATTCTGCGCATTATATGTTAAATAGGGACACCTTTTCCGGAAGTGTTCGTTTTAAGTGTGCGGCCTATAGTTTATTTTTAAGAGGCGTTTTTCTACAAATTTGTCCAGTACTTGTAGAAAATTTACAATCTACACAATGATATCACTGAATATATAACAATGAACAAAAAACAATATTATTTTGTTTACAGTGAACTGTAAAAAGAGGTTAAGGCTCCCATTATTAGTTGTTATTCATCCTCTCATCCATCACTGTTGTCATCGTCATCAAACTCCTCTTCCTCTGGGGTAGGGGGGAGCGTTAGCATAAAGGAAGTTCTTGTAGGAGGGTTTGAGTTCTTCCACGAACTGCATCAAATTACATAGATGTCTTACTTTAGCTGGTTTAATATCTGGTTTCTTTTAGTACAGCTGATTAAGATCCCAAGTAGTATATTCCTTAGTACTACTTCTCTTGCCAATGATATGTCTATTCCATGGGCCAATGTAAGAGTTCCACAATGAGACAAAAAACCTGACTTCCGAAACATTGCGAATCATTCTTACTTCCTGTAGTTTGAGTCGAGGTTTAGAGGTTTTCATACTGAAAGGCTGAATAACATGCTTAATTTCTATGAAGTTGTCATGATTCACTATTTTCATATTTAATGGATGTGGTAGTGTACGGGCTTCAACAGTTTTCCTGTCCCACGTTTCAGGAATTTCTGCAGTGGCAATCTTCCACTTGTTATGGCCTATCAGTGAGAAGTCTTGATCATTAGGTATACAGCTATGTACTCTTACTGGAAACAAACGTGTGACCCCTTAAGATGTGCACGAGACTGTACAAAAACTGATCCATCGCTAAGCGGAACAAGCTACTTCCTTCGCTTTTCTGATACAAAATTACTGATTTGGATTAATTAGAAACTTAAGTTCGTTGATTTCCAAGTTAGCAGAAGATTGAAACTGATTCATCTGCCAGATTGTGAATTACCAAAACAGAGTTTCTTAATAGTCTTTCAGAGAAAATAGCATTTGACTGGAAATGCGGTTCGGGCAAGTTTTCTATATAACCAAATGAAATACAATTAATGAATCGCTGTTTTACTTACTGAATGGATGTGTTAGAGTAAGGGCTTCGACAATTTTCCTGTCCCACGTTTCGTTTCAAGCTCAGAAAAGCTTCTACCTTTATCAAATGCCATGCCTTTTGCACTATTGGTTGTTCCTTCGCAAAATATCTTTCCTCGGCTATTATTTTGCTGATAAGTTAATGCTTCATCTGTCACACCGCTGATATCTAAAATGCATGTTAAAAGTTATAAACTCAGTCCAGTAGCAGTTAGCAGAAAGACTAATGTGGTATTACGGCAAATATTCTCGATGCATATCACTTAGGTCAAATCTTCTGGCAGAAATCGTCGATTTCGGTTAGTATGCAGAGACTACTGCATCTGTCTTGCTTCAAAAGACTTTATGTGATGTTCAGTCAAATGAACCATTAGTTCTGGTACCTTTCGGTCCGTTTTTATGCGATCTTCGTTTGTCTTTTTGAGAGTGCTCATACATTTACAATGCTGTTTTGCATTCTGGGCAGTATGTGCTTCGTTATTCCATGAAAGCTAAGGAATGCTAAGAAATACAGATTGGAATTCCCCTACCTTCAATTATCAACTTGTAAGAAAGAGCTGCTGCGTGATTGTGACTTCCTTTTCATCTACAGTCTTGATACGCTTTCTGTGAATGTGATCGATAGTAATCAGTAAGAGGAGGATCTTGTATGGTTTTTATCTGATATGTTATTAAACGTTTTCAATATAATCTGACATCGTGTCTCATTATTTTTTTCTAAACATTTATAACGAGAACACCTGCAACAGAAAATAAGATGAATGGCAGCGCACATGCGTGCTAACAACAGGAGATTTTGGTAAATATGTGAAAGAAGGCCATGACCACTGAAAGAAAATCCGGTAAACTACAATTACACGATAGGTCAAATCTGTAAACCGCAATTGAACTAAATACTTAGCAGCAACAATTACGAACAACTTAAGATGGAAACAACACAAAGAAATTAATGTAGGGAAGGCGAACCAAAGACTACGTTTCATTGGCAGAACAATTAGAAGATGCAACAGTTCTACTCACGAAACTGCCTACACTGGTGCGTCCTATTTTGGATTACTGCTGCGATTTTTGGGTTCCACACCACGTGGGACTGATTAGTGATTCAAAGAATGTTCAGAGAAAGGCACCTCGTTTCGTATTACCTCGATATAGTGGAGAAATGGTCACGGAAATGATGCACGTGTTGGGGTGGACATCATTAGAAGAACTGCATTATTTGTTGTGGCTACATCTACTGGAGAAAATTCTTTCAATAACTTTCTCTTCCTAATGCAAACATATATTGTTAGCACCCACTTACATAGAAACAAATGATCATCATAATAAGAGAGCATCATCATCATTAGAGACTGATTATGCCTTTCAGCGTTCAGTCTGGAGCACAGTACCTCTAATAAAATTCCTCCATGATCCCCTGTTCAATGCTAATATTGATGCCTCGTCTGATGTTATGCCTTTCACTTCAAAATAATTCTAAGTACTTTCTTCTTGGTCTACCTCGACTCCTCTTACCCTCGACTGACGAGCTCATGAGTCTCTTAGGTAACCTTGCTTCTCCCATGCGTGTAACATGACCCCACCATCTCAGTCTGTTCGCTCTAACTGCTTCATCTATGGTGTTCATTCCCAGCTTTTCTTTGATGTCTTCATTATGGACACCCTCCTTCCATTGTCCCCATCTATTGGTACCTGCGATCATTCTTGCTACTTTCATATCTGTAACCTCTATCTTATGAATGAGGTAACCTGTATCCACCCAACTTTCACTCCCATACAACAAAGTTGGTCGAAAGATAGAGCGGTGCACTGCTAACTTAGTCTCGGTACTTCCTTCCTTCTTGCAGAAGAGAGTAGATCTTAGCTGAGCACTCACTTCATTAGCTTTGCTGCACCTCGATTCCAGTTCTTTCGCTATGTTGCCATCCTGTGAGAAAATACATCCCATGTACTTGAAACTGTTCTAACTTTGTTCCTCCTATTTGGCACTCAATCTGTTTGAATCTCTTTCCCACAGACATTACTTTCGTTTCGGAGATGCTGATCTTCATATCATAATCCTTGTACCTCTGATCGAGCTCTGAAATATTATTTTGCAACCTCTCAATCGAATCGGCCATTACAACTAAGTCATCCGCCCTGCCAGTCTACTGTTTTCAACATATGATGCATGAATAGTATGAACAACAGTGGTGACAGGTTACAGCCTTGTCTTACCCCTGAAACTACCCTGAACCATGAGTTTAATTTGCCATCTACTCTAACTGCTGCCTGACAGTCTATATAAAGCCCTTTAATTGCCTGCAGAAGTTTGCCTTCTATACCATAATCTTGTAGAACTGACAGTAGCTTCCTCCTAGGGACACGGTCATAAGCCTTTTCCAGATCTATGAAACATAGATACAATTTCCTGTTCCACTCATAACACTGCCGTAAGCTAAAGATCTGGTCCTGAGAGCCTCTAAGAGGCCTAAACCCACACTGATTTTCATCTAACTTGTCCTCAATTAATACTCGCACTCTCTTTTCAACAATGCCTGAGAATATTTTGCCTACAACGCTAATTAAAGAGATACCTCGATAGTTGTTGCGATCTTTTCTGTTTCCATGTTTGAAAATTGGCGTGAATACTGCTTTCGTCCAGTCAGACGGAACCTGTCCCGATTCCCACGCCTTTTCAATTATCCTCTGTAACCATTTGAGACCTGATATTCCACTGTGTTTGACGAGTTCCGGCTTAATTTCATCCACCCCAGCCGCTTTATTGCACTGTAATCTACTGACCATTTTCTCCACTTCCTCAAATGAGATCCTGTTTCCATTGTCGTTCCTATCCTATTCTACCTGAAAATCCGATACATCATTGAACGTTTCACCTATATTGAGCAATTCTTCAAAATATTCCCTCCATCTGCCCAAAGCATCCACAGGATTTTGACTAGCAGCTTTCCTGACCGGTCCAAACACTTGCTAATTCCTTCTTCCCTCCCTTTCGAAGATTGCTAATTACGCTCCAAAATGATTTTCCCGCGGCTTGGCCCAGAGATTCTAGCTTGTTTCCAAAGTCTTCCCGTGATTTCTGCTTGGATTCTGCAATCATCTTTTTGGCTTTGTTTCTGTCTTCAACATAACTTTCTCTGTTCAAATGTTTGTATATCTATCGGACCAAACTGCGTGGTCATCAGTCCGTAGCTTACAAACTACTTAAACCTAGGTAAACTAACCTAAGGACAAACACACACACACACACATGCCCCAGGGAGGACTCGAACCTCCACGGCGAGCAACCGCGCGCTCCGCAGCGAGACTTTCTCTGTCTGCCTGATTTCTAGTATGGAGCCATTTTTGATATGCCTTCTTTTTCTTTTTACAGCCTGCCTTGACTGTGTCATTCCACCAAGCTGTCTGCTTCTTCCTACCTATACACACTACTGTTCCAAGACATTCTCTAGCTTTTCCCAGTAGTGTGTCCCTGTACCTTGACTATTCCTCTTCCAGTGACTGTAAATCATTACATTCAACTAGCTGGCACCTTTCCGAGATCATTGTTATGTATTTGTGCCTAATTTCCTTGACTTGAAGCTTCTCAACTCTTATCCTTCTACATATGGACCTGACTTTCTGCTCTTTTGGCGTCACAAAACCAATTTCACTGCAGATTAAATAATGATCAGTATCATCAAAGAACCCCCTGAAAACACGTGTGTCCTTGACTGTCTTCCTGCATTCCTGGTCTGTTGTTATATAGTCAATGATAGATCTGGTTCCCCTCCTTCCCACGTATAGCGGTGAATGTCCTTATGCTTAAAGAAGGAGTTTGTGATAAGTATGCCCATACTGGAACAGAAATCCAAGAGCTGTTTTCCGTTCCTGTTGGCTTCCATATCCTCTCCAAACTTATCCATAACCTTTTCATAGCCTTCTGTTCGATTTCCTATCCTGGCGTTGAAATCACCCATGAGTAAAGCACTATCCTTATCCCTCACTCTAACAACTACATCACTAACTGCGTTGTAAAATCTGTCCATCTCATCTTGATCTGTCCCTTCACAGGGTGAATACATTGCCACAATCCTAATTTTCTAACTGAAGATGGCGAAATCTATCCACATCAGTCGTTCATTTATATACCTAATTGCAACTATGCTGTGTTCGATTGCTTTCCTGATGTAAAATCCTACACCCCACTGTGCTCTTACTACTTTGACTCCTGACAGGTAGACCTTGTATTCTCCGGCTTCGTCCTATTTCTCTCCTCTTACTCTAACATCAGTAACAGCTAAAACATCTAACCCCATCTTACTTGAAGCCTCCGCCAGCTCTACCTTCTTCCCATTGATATTAATAGCTCCCCATCTCATTCCAGAACGTTCGCCAAGTCGCATCTGGGGAGTCCCTGGTCTGTCAATTAGAGGTGGGACTCCATCACCTCCAAACGTCCGAGGCATTTTGCTCTGATTGTTGCCAGGATGATATTGATGTACCTGGGAAGCAGGTTGCTAGACTTACTTGCCCAGGGCCCCACTGGGTTTTACCCCTAACGGTTGAGGGACTAACCGGTGGATTTGGTAGTCTTTGCCGTCTGAGCACAAAGGTGGCCACGACTCAGAATATGTCCGATATGCCCAACCTTTTTCCAAAGTAAATGGTATCCCACCTGTCAGGACCACTTACTTGGCCACTCATACGTTGCCCCTGGTTCATGAACTAGGACATGACTACAGGTACGCACACCATGAACCACCATAATAAGAGAAATCAATAAAAAACAGAAAAATTTAGGTGTATATTCCCCCGCGACCTATTAGAGAATGGAACTATTGATAAATATCATAAAAGCGTTTCAATGAACCCTCTGCCATGCACTTCAATGTACCTTGTAGAGTTTCCAACTAGATGCAGATGTAAATTACCCACCTGCAGTCTCGACCAGTTCTGTGAGCAGGAAACATCTTACCAACGTGATTAATTTGCTCTACACCTTTTACTTTACTCATTTTTATCACTTTTCTTCCTTTTCGTACTTATTTCTTTTCTTTTGCCACACTTTCTCCATTTTTTTTCTTCTGAAACAAAAGCTGCTTTAATAATGCCGCCTAAACCACTCAACAAAGAGTAGAAAGTTTAAACATCCGTACCAATTCGCTTACGGATCTACCAATATTGTATATATTATCAAGAAAACTGCGACTCCTGGAAATGGTTGAGGTTTTCTTCTCAGTAAAAAACTCTTCAGTTTATCCATCCATATTTTATCAAGATGTACTTTAACGTTAAAGTATCAAGTAATTAAGCCTGTGACCAACGTGTAACTTGTCCGTGAATCATTTGTCTTTCAGTTATTAAAGCGCAGACCAACCTTCGCTTCCCACGGAACAGACGAACGAGGTCATCATACCCGACTTATATTTACTTCTTCAAGGCTACTACAAAATTTACATTTACGTATATCTAAACATTTTCAGGCTACTTCTCTACTGTTCCACTCTCGAATTGCGGGTGGTAAAAACGAATACCTACATATTTTAGTCCGAAATTGATTTCAATGTCGTTTCTCCCGATGAAGGTTGAGATGAACAAAATATTATCGCATCTCACCGCAATGAAACACGCCTTTGCGTTAATGCTTGTCGTCCCAGCTCTCTATGATACCCGTACCCCCTCTCAATTACTATATGGTAGTGCAAAATGAGCAGCCGTTCTTTGTACTTTCTCAATGTTCTTTGTCAGTATGCAAAAGTCTAGCCGGGGCTCACAGACACGTAGTGTAAGCTATTATGTAGCTATATATGAGTAATAGCATTCAACAGTCTACTATTACGCTGCCACTAACCTACAACAGCACACAATATACACCAACAATACTGTGAGATGCTTTAGAATTGACCGCGATGAAGACCTAACAGACAAAAGTACCGGACTTTTGATTTCTTCGCCTAAAGATTTTATAATACAAGGTGTAAGATGCTATACGACATAGATAGATTCTATAGTAACAGAGTCCAAGTAAAACACTGTAACGACACAACAAATCACGGTAGCCGACCTAATTGGTAATTGGTAACCCTACTCTGATCACTGTTAATAATTCACTGACTGATCACTTTCTTTAATAGAATTGATTTAATGACACATGTAACATAAAACACTAAAAACACACAGAAATTCATTACAGAAAATTTGCCCCAAACTTATTGTTAACCAAACTGCAGTCTTATTTGATAATGAAAGACACAGCTCACAATAGTCATGCAACAGCATAATGTTGTTATACTGAACCATTAATATGAAAAGTTGCAGATAAATTTACTGCCTGTACTTTGTGGCAACATGATTTTAAATGTAAATGATTCTGTTTCTGAATATTACGAAATTACTAATGAAAACTGTCAAGTGCTTTTGACTTCATGCAACACTGTTTGATCCTGAACTTAATATGCAGTTAACACTTTTGTTCTGGTATCTGCTACTATGCAATCCTGCTGTAAGCTGTAAGTTTTATTTCCAAAGATGCATTGAAAAGTTTGATGATCAAATTATAAATTTACTATTTAGTTTATTCTTAAATTTTGTCAATATTTGTTATAGTTTCACACAGATAGTAAAGTGGTGCCCCTAAAACTGAACTAACTGATTAACTAAATCTCAACAAAACTATTTTGATTATAAATGTCTGTTAATTTATGCCTTAGCTACCAAATCAGTTTCTAAAACCACTGAAATATAAGCCACTAAAACAGTAATCACAAAGGTGCACAATCCATAAAGTTAGCCTAAATGTTCTTTACTGCTGCTAATACGTTATATGCTTAAGTTCTATAATAACAAGTAAAGAATGTAAATGGACTTTAAGCTAACAAATCTGAGCACAGTGTGCACATAAATACTTTTTGGACTCTTCGATATATACATATAATGTATAGGACCCTATTGCATAGTTGACTAAGGATAATCACTGTTTATCGAGACTTATTTTCAGAGTACTGCTATTACTATGTGAAACAAGTACAAATGTGAATTTCGTAATTTGCCTGTGGTACAGCGACGAGCGATGAATGTGGCTGGCCGTAGTAACATCCTACAACATTCGACAATTTTAAGTAGTACTCAACAAACTTCTACTTAGCGTTAAAATAAATAAACCAATAGCCACCAAATTGCCGATGTATTTAGCGCGTCATCCAAGGCAAAATTATAGCAACTCTTGAAGTAATTGCCTCTCCAATTTACTTGCCATAAAACGTGTAGACAATGCTGATCAATGTGCGTCAGTCCATAACTGATAGAAGCACAACACTCCTACTGAGTCTCGAAGAATCGGTGGCGCGTAAACGTGTTTTGGCGAGCTTTAGCACATTTTCCTGCGACTATGGCACTTTCCGTTTTAAGCCCCATCACATAGTCTTTTTTAAATCAACTTAACATTATAAAAACCCTAAACATGATTCTCCATAAATATCACAGAAATTCCACAATATTAGAGATACATAGTACATCATGCAAAAAGACAGTCAACAAAGTCATATCAAACCTTTCATTGATCAAACATTAAATTCTTTTAATAACCAGACATCACCCATCGGGTTTCTTTGTGATCTCTCGAAAGTTTTTCTTCTAGATAAGTTTAAGCATTGAGGTATTAGCGGGGCAGTGCACAAATGGTTTACTTCACACTTAACTGGAAGAGTGCAAACAGTTTAAGTAAGTGGTCCAGGTAAACTGCAATAATAGACTGGTGGGACTATAAAGAATAGAGTCGCGGTTCAATTTTGGGTCCTTTGCTATTCTTGATGTATATTAATGATTTATCGCTCTATATTCATGATACAGAGCTAGTCCTTTTTCCTGAGAATACAAGTATAGTTATCACTCCTGACAAACAAGTGATAATTGATGAAATTGTAAATAATGTCTTTTACAAAGTGGACTCTTATTAAACTTTGATAAAATATAGTACATACAGTTATATACGGTAAATGGCGTGACACCATTAATAAATATATTCTGCGAACAATAATCTGTAGGTTATGTAGAATATTCAAATTTTTTAGGTGTATGCATCGATGAGAATTTGAATTGGAAGCAACACATTGACAATCTACTGAATCGTTTGAGTTCAGCAACTTATGTTATTAAGGTTATTGAAAATTTTACTGACAAACATATCAGTAACTTGATTTACTACTCCTATATTCATGCACTGTTTTCATGTGGCATCATATTATTGGGTAATTCATCATTGAGCAAATATGTATTCATTGCACAAATCGGTGTATTTAGATTAACTTCTGGAGCCCAGGAGACACTTATTTAAGGATCTAGGAATATTCACGGTAGCTGCACAACACTTATTCTTTCTTATGAAATTTGTTATTAATAACCCAAAACATTTCGAAACTAATAACAGGTGTGCATAGCCACAACGCTAGGAGAAGGAATGATCTACACTACTCAGCCTAAAACTTACCATTGACACAGAAAGGGGTGAATTATGTTGCCTCAAAAGTCGTTGGTCACTTACCAGATAAAATCAAATGACTGACAGTTAGCCAACCAGAATTTAAAAACAAAGTAAAAGAATTTCCGAATGACAATTCCTTCCACTCAGTAGATGGACTTTTACATAGAAATTAGTACTTTTACCGAAATATAGAAAAAATAAATAATACTGAAAAAAAAAAAACAATTCTTACTGAACCTACACGTTTTACATCATTACGTAATCTCATATTCATGACCTATGGAACGAGCATTAATCTAATCTAACTCACATACAACATAATAACAAAAATCGAGAAAAAATTATTTCTATTATCACACTGCAAAATAACTAATCTTGATGTCAGAAATACTATCTGGTATGGATCCTAGGCAGTAATATTCATAGAGAAGACAGACAAGCGTCGTGTAGGCACTCTTTTTTTATTGAGTTTATTGCATCCTTCAAGTGTCCTGCCAAAATAATGTCAACTTCGGTGCCCCTTGCGGTGGGACAAAGGTAAAGAGTGGTGAAGGACGTTAGGTTTTCTACATAATGTAGCTCAGTCTTATTAAGAAAACCTTGTTTATAGATCTGGCAATCAATTGCTAAGTAACTATTCACAACTTCAATGTCACCTAGCAACTCGATTCATCACATAAACCGTGCCGCTGAACTTTTTTCCGAAGTCTATGTTCCACCACAGAATATATATATATATATATATATATATATATATATATATATATATATATTCCTCTCTGAGTCAATTTAGTTGTATTAACAGGTCCTTGTATCAGAGGGAGAAAAATAAATCAAACATGTGAAAACACTTTCAAAGTGCCTGAAAGTGATGTTCGATTGAAATGCACAGCTTTCTAGATTAAAATTTCACGGACAGAATTTCATTGATTTCAAATGCGTCTAGAAACTTGTTAACTTGCAATAAACTTCTCAAGTGACCGCTGTTTTATTGGCTGTGGAAAAACGTATAACATCACAAAATTCTCATATTTCACTTTCAAGAATATAATACTTTATAACTGATAAATTCTTGGTAATATAAAGTATGAAATCTTCTTCCATGTAAATGAATTCACATTTATTGGATTAAATTACATAACAAGCGTTAACAATCGCCTGTGATCTACTCAAACATTGATATGAGACTGACCAAACGTGATGCAATAGCATTATTTCCTTTATTAATATAGGTTTTCTTAGAGGATGCTCGATGTTTTTGTTAGTACTTTCTTATGATTCCACCTCCTGCAACAAAGCTGATATGGGAGAGTAGAGGCTCCCAATCCGTCCCACTACGCCCTCCCATCACTATTATCTGTGTGGTCTTTTGAATTCAAGTTATTCTTTATTAATCGTGCATTACGTTGTACTAATACCAGAGCAATCACTGTGCTAACATAGATGAGTTTTGGCTCAGCGAGTAGCTTGTCATATTCCACACGTTTCTGTAGTTAGTAATAGTAGAGACATGTAAAGACGGACGGCATTGGACAGTGGAAAGAAGAGTGATACATAATACTATCTCCTATAACAATGCGATGGAAGAGTGGGTTTGGCGAATATAAATGGCTAACGCTATGGTCTGCCACGTGCAGTTTCCACAGTGAAGTATGGAAGCGGTACTGTAGCGGTAGTGCAATGTTTTCGTGGTTGGTGTGGTCTTGATATTGAGCATCAGAAAATACGAAATGGAACACATTTGGGAGCAATGTGTTCCGCGTATAGAGGATCAGTTCGGACACGTAATTGTATATCATAACAGTGCGGTCCTGCCGTACCGCTCAATAACTATCACTTTAGAAAACTTGGTAGTTTCTATGAACATATATTTTTTATCAATTATGACCTACCTCTAAGAGTAACTATCTTTATTCACATTAGGTGATATGTAATATCGACGAGGGATCTTACATCAATTCCACATTTCTAGATTTTCGGAAGATTTTGGCACTGTACTTCACAAGCGGATCGTAATTAAATGTGTTCTTATGGGATATCGCCACAGTTTCGCGATTAGATTCGTGATTTGCTGTCAGACACAACAGACGTAGTAACTGACGGATAGTGATCGACTGAAACAGAAGTGATATCTGGCGTTCTTCAGGGAAGTGTTTAGGGTTCCTACTGCCCCTTTTCTTGATGAACGATTTAGAAACTCTCAAAGACTCTTGGCGGATGATGCTGATGTTTAAGAGTTAGTAAAGCCACCAAAGGATCAATACCATCTGAGAAACTTTTTACATATCTGCATTGTGCAAAAAATGGAATTCGTACTATATAATGTAATAAGTTTAGAAAACATAGTACTCTACTGAAAAACATAGAACTGGTAAATGTTTAAAAATGAGAATAAGTCATGTTCGCAAATTTTTTTTTTTTTTTTTTTTTTTTTTTTTTTTTTTTTCTAATTTGATAGGGTGACCGGTTAAAACGTGATTTATTTTCATTTTGAAACCAAATAATTTACATTGTGAAATCATCCATATGAAAACTAAAAGAAATGCGTTTAAGTTCACTTACATGAGAAATCAGTCAAATCTAAAGACCGCAAATTTAACTAAATATGTAGGAATTACAATTATGAACAACTTGTAGTGGAAAGGAATCGTGCAAAATAGGAAGGCAAACAGAAGGCTACATTTCATTATGACAAAAGATGCTGCAGTTCTACTAATGAAAGTGCCTACAGTATACATGTGCGTTCTGTCTTTATTGCTGCGCATTGTGGATCCTCACCAAGTGAGAATGACGGAAGATAAAAAGTTCAGAGAAGGGCAGCACGTTTTATATTATGGCGATACAGGGGAGATAGTTTCACGGAAATGATTCACGAGTTGGGGTGGAAATCAACATAAGAAAGACGTTATTTGTTGTGGCGAGATCTATTTGCGCACTTTCTTTCACCACTTTCTCCTTCGAACGGAAATATTTTGTTTTCACCCACCTACTTAGGGAAACATGACCATCATAATAAAATATGAGAGAACGGAAAGTAAAATAAAATGAACTCGCCTACAGTCACAAAATTGTATTTTACTGTACACAATGCATTTTGAGCTCTGAGGGCTTATTGTCAGGTGCCTCTGATTTTTTATACATGTTAAAAGGCACATGTATATAAAATGTATAAAAATCTTAGAGGCACTTACATGGAGCCCTGCATTGTGTACAGTAAAACACAATTTTGTGACTGAAGACGAGTACATTTTACTTTAGTGAAGTACAACAGTCACGGAACATCAGCTGCAATAAAGGACAAAATTAAGAAAACGGAAAGATTTATCTTTCCTTTTTACCGACCGCTATTAAAGAGTAAAACAGTAGATAGCTAATATGAAAGTGTTTTTTGATTACACATTTTTGTCAAAGGAGTGTGATTGGCAAATCTTTATATTTAGTACCACATATAGTGCTCAAGCCACAGTACACTAATAATTCAAAATTTTAATTTCCATGACTAGCTTCAGTACACTACGGTACCATTTTCAAATGTATTGATGGAAGTAAACTTGTATTTTAATTTGTGACCTTTCTTCTATCTAAACATTTGAGACTGGTGAAATAATGCACTGGAACTAGTCATGTAAATTAAAATATTCAGTTATTAGTGACTGTGGCTTGACCTCTATATGTGGTATGAAATTTTAAAAAAGTTATTCTATAAACTGTGTACCAGAGCTCTTAAATATGATATGCAGAATAAATATGTAGGTGACTCATTTGAGATATACACGATGGTCGGAAATTCCCGTTACAAACATCTACGATTTGAAGAGGGTAGTGAGTACATAAAATTTAGGAACCCATGTCCGGAAACGTATCGTTTCCGTTGCACGACGGTTTCAATTCAGATGATTATCTCATCCATTCCTACGTTAGAATATTAATTAGGCGTGACTCCGTACAATTTCTGCAATCAGTTTGAAAAGAGTACTGAATCGTTCCATTATTACTTACGCATTTTCATTACAATTTACACCTTATGGTTTACATTAATCGACAACAAGAACCCGGCATCTACGGCATCAGCCGCAACGTACTGATGCATTACAACAGCGGCTCAATGTGGCGACCAACGTCTTTACACACATTGTACCTCCGAAGCATGATGATGTATTTACTTATCCATGTGTTACAGGTTCGTAACTACACCTCAGACGTCCGATATGTGCACATGCGACACATAAATTACACAAACGATTATGTTACAACCTCTACCTATCTCCCTCTTTCCCCCTTTTTCCTCTCTCTTTCTCCTCCTCTACTCTCTCTCCCCCCCCCTCTCTCTTATTTCTTTCTTTTGACATTTTGCAGAATACTCAAATTTCGCTCCGACCACGGGGCTTATATATCAACATAATCCTCGACTAGTTGACTATTTTTTTTTTTTTTCATTCTGTCCGTACCTCTGTCACCATCTCTGCCAGCCGTATTTTGACTCAAGAAATGGTAATTAGGAGATTTCTGATTTCTACCTTTTTACTATTCTAAGGCGTGACAGGTATATAAAAAATACGTGCTAGTGGTCAACCATTTCCATAGCGACAGTTGATTACTCGAGCCATGTTGTTGAAATGTTCAAATGTTTGTAAATCTATCGGACCAAACTGCGTGGTCATCAGTCCGTAGCTTACAAACTACTTAAACCTAGGTAAACTAACCTAAGAACAACACACCCATGCCCCAGGGAGCACTCGAACCTCCACGGCGAGCAACCGCGCGCTCCGCAGCGAGACGCTTTAGACCGCTCGGCTACTCCACCGCGGCCAAATTGATTGCAACAATTGTACGGGATTACGACTAATTACATTCCTCAAGTAGGAGTGGATGAGATAATCATCTGAATTGAAACCGTCGTGGAACGGAAAATATACGTTTCAGGACACGGGTTCCTATTCAAAATGTTATGTATTCACTATCCTCTGTAAGTCCTAGAAGTATGTAACGGGAATTTCTGACCACTCTGTATTCAGTCATGAGGGATCCTTGATGTCATTAACCCACAAGTATCGCTACTGAACCAGTACAACCGAAAGCACTCTCAATAAGTAGTACGTGAGACGTGGAGCCACTTGTCACGCGCCTTTCGGTCGCGTGCACGCTGGAAGCGCCACGCCTTTGGCGCCTTCAGTAGATTGGGCGCGTGAAGTTAGGGCCGAGTCAAATTGTTGCGCAGGTGGGCGTGGCCCCCAGATAGGGCCTCCGCCTGGCAGTTAAGCCGCACGCGAGCCCAGCACGTAGACGCCGCATTAGCAATTCATAAGCCGCGCCGCGCCGCGCCGGCCGCCAGCCGCGCTGTAATTAGGCTGCGCACAGACCTGCTCTCGCTCACCGCATCCGCAGCTCCTCACAGGTATACCGATACCAAGGGCAGCCACTGCCACTGCCGACAGCAGCGCCTCAAACACCTGGGGCAGACTATGCATCTAGTACCGGGGAAGATCGCAGTGTAACACAATTTTCTAAGGCTAAACACTGTGTGTGGGCGTGATCATCACCACGGAATTTATTTGCGCGCTCTGACTACTACCTGGTCAAAATTACACATATTTGTGGGATGTCTTAGAGCACTCAATAAATCTAAGAATGGCTTCTGGCGTTTTCATATTCAATGATTTCATATTGAATGGGTTTAATCACTACTGACGGAATATGTATTGAAAGTCGAATGAATTTAACAGTTTCAGGTTGGTAGGGCCAGCAGCATTTCTGACGAGCAATAGGACATTTTACGAAATAAGTTGAAGTAACTGTAAAACTATTCAATTCCTAGTATTATAATACTTAGCAAGACAATTCTGCTTGTTTCGGAGTATTGCAATTCACAAGTGTGCCTGTAAATGTTTATAATAATGCTTATCATTTACGTCTTATTGTAGTTCAATAATATTACAACTGCAAATTAAATTAACACTTACGTCTATACTCCATTCACCGAAACGAGAGACGTACTGTAAACACGGCAACGCGCGTGACCACAGCGCTGCCGGCGACGGGTGTACAAGGCAGGGGCGCACAGTCAGCGTGGCGGTCTCCATTGCAGGTGTGAGCTCCTTAGTGCGTGCTGTATAGCGGCGATTTTAGGATTTCACATTTCCATCTTTAATGACGCTTGAAAGACTAGTTGTTGATTATTACAGTAAGTATGTGTGTTTGTAGTCACTCTGAGCATTCGCTGTTTATTTGCGCATCCAATAGCGCCGCATAGTTTCTTAATTTATATATTTATTTCATTAGCAACACATATGACTGGTCTCATTATGTCATCCACGGATAAAGCGAGCGAGGTCGACATGTCAGTTCTGAGTCCACCAAAGAAGCAATCAAAGAAGAAATCTCTAAGTTCTTCAGAAAAACACGTGGTTCGTAATGTGTACAAAACGGAACTGTTACATCCAGAGCAGTTGATGACTGAAATTGTATCGAAAACAGCTGCAGCTACAGGTCTTGAACATTATTTAGTGTATCGTGTAATAAGTGAATAAAAGGTCACACACTCTCCCAGGAAAGGAAGCTTACGACATTAACTTTCTGAAAGTGTTGATGACTTCGATAGAAATGCGATACGAAGGAAAGTAAACAAACTTTTTTTCGTAATGAATTGTCACCATTTCACTTCACGTGACAACAATTGACAAAGTGCTTACAGTCGTGAACAAAGATGCAGATCTGGGCAATTTTCGAAGAATTACATTTAATAAATTATTGAAAGGAATTTCAGATATGTTCGGCGCGGACGCGATAGCATGCTAACAGACAGGGATGACATCATTTTATGGAGGCGGCGTTATTTCGAACCATTAAATGGCTGATAGATGAAGGAAGACCGATTTACTATTTGGAAGAGACTTGGGTGAACACAAGACATGCCCGATGTAACGACTGGGTAGATGACACCATAAAGTTCTCACAACAAGTGTTCCTGTCCGGATTATTCACCGGACGCAAGGGCCCATCAGGTAAAGGGAAGCGTGTGATTATCGCACACATTAGTAGCAAAGCAGATTTTGTTGAATGTTGTTTGTGGACTTTCGAATCCAAGAAAAGGATGAGGAGATGTGCGCCGAAACCTTCGAGAAGTTCTTTCAAGATGTTCTTTCTCGCCTGCAGGAAAAGGCAGTAATTGTTCTTGATAACGCGCCGTACCATTCTCGCAGAAAAGAAAAAGTTCCCAATGCGAATTCCAACAAGCACGAAATATTAGAGTGGCTAAAATCTAAAAACATCGAATTTGAAGACGGTATCTCGAACAAAGAACTTTTCGATATAGTTAAATGGGGAAGAATCGGGAAGAATGCAGGGTAAACTGTATGAATTCCTCTGTACCACTGTTAATTACACGCCATCGACCTAGTATGACTGCAGAAGATTGGAACAAATGCGTCCTCCATGGCGTAGAAAAAAGTTGAAAGTCAAATGTGGAACTCAGACTGTATTATAGAGAGAGAGAGAGAGAGAGAGAGAGAGAGAGAGAGAGAGAGATGCGGTTTGTTATAAAACTCAATGAAAACCAAGTTCGACAGAGTGAACCTTGATTCGTCGTTCTATAACATTATTATTAGTATTATTGTTATTAAAAATTGATTGAGTTTGAATGGAGTGTTATGTTAGCAACCTGAATGACAATAAATCTGCTTAGACAGAATGAACTCAATATCATCGTACTTTTAACATTATTATAAGTGGCTTTGAATCTTCCATGTCGTGCTTTATTTCGTTACATTGTTGCCCAGGTTTCTCAGGGTCCGTTGTGATGTCATCTGGGCAGCCAGCCAACGCCGCCAGCTGGAATGCGAGCGCCCAGGATTTTGCACACTGCTGCATATCACTTGAACACCGAATGCTTTCTCTGGAAACGATCTTAGTCGCTCACGTCACACTGTTTACGTTTCGTCCCAGCTCTCGGTGAATAGACTATGTGATTGACGGACATATTACACCTGCTGAACAACTGTAAACATATAGTTGTATTATGATACCATTCACGTACTTTAATATATTTCGTAGGAAACCTCCGTGATTATTTATATTGACGGTTTGGGTACATACTTGCTCAGTGTTTAAAGTTTTTTTTTTTTTACATAGACCAAAGATAAGACTGCGCGTGACGTCATTTTACAGAAACCAACATCTAAGTCACGTGACTCGGGGCAGGAGATCGTTTTCATCATTACGAGTAATGAGTAATGGAGCTGAGAGTTGCAATTTTTGTTCTTTGTACTGAAAATTACACGTAGTCTTTAACAATACAATGTCTTGTAGTCTTATCAGTTAAATATAGCACACTTAGCAGTACATTTAGCGTCCTCTGAAATTGCAAATAATAATGCAATGGCTTCAGTGTTTACACGTGCCTAGATGAAACGCGTTGACAGTTCTTTTTGCGAGAAACAGAACTGCAGGTTTTAAGCGAAAAATTGTTTTCATCTTTTAGTTTGTAGCTTACACAGAAGACGATACATCAGTTTGATAAGCAGCGGCACTTTTCTTATGATTCCTCAACAAATGTTTTGTTGTGCTTTCATAAGTACTGAAATCTGTTTGCGTCAATAGACCGATTTGAAACCAATGCAACCAAACATATCTTAAGATATTTGCCGTAGTCTGTGATGCCAAAACGTAAAACCCTAGATGACGTGATCTGGGGTAAAACTAGCAAAATAGCAACTTTTTGACTGATTATATAAAATAATAATTTCGTGAGTAATCATCAATGATGCACTAGTCAAGGAGCGGTTTTATAGGTATAATGACTACTGCCATACAAACTCGGTCAAGAATTATTTAAATAATCTTCCCTTTGATAATCACATTGTTAGGTTGCAAACACTAAAAGATTCATAGCGCAACTCAAACACTGAAGATATTTAATTCTGTTGCTTGTAAAAATAACTGACAATACTTTTCACCTGCGCACGTGTAAAACGATCATAACTGCATTAATATTAGTAATATGGAGAAATTATGTACCCTTGATTACTACATGTGTAATTTCAATACGAAAAGTCGTTTACCTCAAAAACCTTATCTCTTTTCATTCTCCACTCCGAGGAGTGGAGCGGGCTGTTTGAGATCCGGCCCATAAAGAGTCGCGGTTCTATTCAGCCAATTATCAGACAAGCTAATAGTGGGGCAAAGGGGGATCCCAATTGGGAATAAGTGGGAGGGGCTTACCAGCTCCGGCATACACCTTACAACCAAGGAAAACCTCCCGAAAACCTTAGTCGGAGCCGGGGGATTGGGACCAATTTAATTTATCTCCGGGACTTGCCCCGGACGAAAAATGGACGAAAAATGGATTAATCGAGAGAACACGAATGCACTCACGACAATCAAGGATCGGACGCCCGAGTTACTCTCGTAATCTCGTAGAGATCGGCTCGACCAACAAGTGGACAAGCATCTCCCTACAGGAACCGCACCCGTGGGCACGGTATCCTGTTTATTTATTTATTTATTTATTTTAATCATCGCTTCATTTCACCTGCAAGTGAGAAAAACTGTTGCTCCTAATGACGAGTTTAGATGTTGGTTTCAAACCCTAACATAGCATAGATAGACACACGCGCAGTCTGTTATCTTTGGTCTATGGTTTTGTATCTTTGAAAATCAGAGATGCTATATATGTGGCATAGATATTCATAGCTGAAATATTGTGAAGGTAAGCACATAGACGCCTATGCTTCATGTTAAATTTTTCGTTTTTGGTAGTATATGTAGCATAATATTTATGAAAGTGTTATCTATGAATTTCGTTGTAGTATTTACTGTTTTACGCAATGAGCCTGAATTTCATAGCGTGGCGATAGGTCCGCCATGTTTGAGGCAAACTGAACTGCCGTTCGCCATGTTATTTGGGGTATCGGCTGACAGCTGGTATGGCACACCCACTACAGAAATCTACCTGTTTACGCAGTTTCACGTTTTAAATAAAGACTGACTATTGAGTTCAGATGTGCAGGACGTTCCGTCGGTGTCTCCATACTTTATCAAAGCTACTAATTGATGAGCCAGATAATGTATTTCATAAAAATGCACTAATGAAATCTCACAAACGTGTCAGTAATACTCTTCCAGTTCTAAGTATAACAGTTAGCTGAGGATTGCTCTCTAACACCTAAAGTGCCGCTTTGAAAATATTTGTGTTACTTTTAATGCTAGTTCATGGTCTACACGTGCCGCGAAACTTATACAGTGAACAGTAATTGTTATGATGAACAATCATGATCATGGATTTGCATCTGTCGTTGATGTTTTGTAACTACTGCTTTCATGAAGTCTAGTACATATTTATCTGATGCTTATTAAACGTATTAGTCTACATCCTCGTAAAATTGCTGTTAAGGGCTTTGGTTGACGAAATTTGGCCGGCCGCGGTCGCCGAGGGGATTGAGGCGCTCCAGTCACGGTCCGCACGGCCACTACGGTCGGGGGTTCGAATCCCCCCTCGGGCATGGATATTTGTGCCGTTCTTAGTTGTAACTAGTTCATAAGTAGTTTGTAAGTTTAGGGACTGATGACCCCGTAGTTAAGTCCCATAGACTCTACAAACATTTGAACATTTGACGAAATTTGAGTGCAAAGACGAAATTGAAAACGTAATAATGCAATTAAAAATGCGCTTGGGTCAGCTGCCACAAAAGCATTCCACCCCGAAGTAAGGCGTCATTAATAACTTTCGTTGTTGTCTTGCTGGAACAAGAAAAGTTTGGTGGAACACTTTTGAATGCAAAGACGAAAGTAACAACAGAATACTGCTATGAAATATGAGCCTGAGTCAGCTGCCACGAAAATATTCTACACCGAAATAATGTTCGTCAATAGCCTACGTTGTTGCCACGCTGATATACGTAAATATTTGTTACAAAGAACACAGACGTTTAAGAAGTGAAAAAATTCCGTGAGTTACTATTGCTTCCATGATTTGCAGTACTTACATGTTAACCACGCTTGATCAAGTATTGTCAACAACAAACAACAATATTTTCAAAGAAGGTGCAGACACTCAATTTTATCATTCAAAAGATAAGATACTCTTTCATCAATCACAGCAGCAACAAAAGAAGAAACATAGACGCTAGGCAGAAAAGTGAGCCTTTTTTATGGTGTGTACTTCAAGGGAATTGCAATATAGGCCATCTGAAGCTTCACTCTTGAGGAAGCTATGTGCCATTAGCCAGGAACTTTGTTTATGTATAGGCAGATAGAGATCAAAAACGTCAAAATAATTGGTGTTCTGCTCGAAATATTTGTCGTTTTAACTCGTCGATTTGTGTATTTAAATGCTGAGCATACTTTAGGCATATTGCAGAAGCAGAAATTATACAGAAAATATACACTAAATGCAATATGTACTAAATACAACACTTCACTTTCAACAACAATATACAATGGCAGACTCATCTCAAGTGTGCTGACCACCGCCGATATGGCGGACGAGTTTACACAGGTTGCCCCAAAGAGTGCTGTAACTCGTGTTTTAGCCACTCTATAAAATTTAAGATCGTTGGTCTTAAACATAGTGTAGAAATATCTCCGGAATGAGCTTAGCATTGTGCACGTGTTGTCAACATAAAGCTGGGATTGTCACGTTCGTTAATTCACACTAAGCATTACGTCATATCACGCAATGTTACGATTTCTCGGTAGCAAAATTTTAATATGGTCGTCGTCTGGTAACATCAAATGTTAATCTATTTTTGTCACTCTCTGTACCGTGATAGTAGCTGATTTTATGCCTTTATTGTTTCTTGATTTTCATTTTACGACTGTGTTTTCGTGGTAATCTGAGAATATACCGTTGAACGTTGTTGCAGAAGTGATGTCAGATATCTGAAGATGAAAGGTCATTGAGGTGAAAAAAGCGGATCTTACTGTGTAAGAGAATTACTTAATGAATCATTATTCATCAAATATCTTAAGTGAAAAATTCAGTTTAATGAGAGGGAAAACTACAGTTGTTTATGACATCTCTTACAGAAGAGAAAATCATCATGGGAAAGTGAATAACTGCTGTTTCTTCCCGTACAAATATTGAATTCATGTAAATAACGTAAAATGATATTTTTGTTCTCAGCACTTTCTCACATGCAATTGATCAAGAACATGACGGTCAAGACAATTCCTGTTGTCAATTAATTTCATTGTTATTTTATCAAATATGGCGCTAAGCTCACGCTATCTTTTTAATCACGTATGGTAATTCATAGCCCCACTTCCACTGCTCGGTACACGTCTAAGAAAGCTGACGAGACGTAACGTACAACTTGACGTGATGGTGTCACAATGTAGCGTGACGACCATTGTTAATTATGCTAACAGCAGTATTTTCGTAGAAAGTCTATATCAGGCTGTTTAATTTTCTCTTAATATTTCTTTTAATTACTGAGAGACTGTAAGTAGAATGCACAAAGTACATACATAAGAGTGTTACCAGTAAGCAAAATGGCGTTTTAGCTTCCAAA
The DNA here is from genome assembly GCA_026315105.1 of Locusta migratoria. Taxonomy (NCBI): domain Eukaryota; kingdom Metazoa; phylum Arthropoda; class Insecta; order Orthoptera; family Acrididae; genus Locusta; species Locusta migratoria. The sequence continues at coordinate 390,154,594 of CM048744.1, forward strand.
ATAGAGAAAAATACACAATTCGAAAAAGTAAGAATCAGTTTATGTCATTGTCCATTTCCGTATTTTTAGAGACACTTTCGAAGACCCTGGCTTACTATCAAGTAATTTTGCAATACACTGGAATTTTGACTGTGTTAACCTGAGGTTGAACGTGATAATTCGTTCCAGAATCGATGAAAATAACGAATGTGAATGTAGAATAAAGTTTGTTTCAAAAGACTGATGTATAAAATAACCTATGTTCATGAGAATTTCGAACACACTTCAGCAAATGTCTAACAGTAGTCCATTCATAAAATGGATATTTCTTCGGTACTCTCGTACACAGGTAAATTTTGATCTGGATGACTTCATCATAACACTTTTTTCATTTGAATATCAGCGTTTTTAATATACATAATCAATTCTGTATCAGTAACGATGTAAAAATGACAAATATGGAATGGCTTTAACAATATAAAAGAATTTTCATTATACACTCAGTATGTATTTCAATTTTATTAAGCCTTTGAAATCGCTTAATGACATCAACGATATACGGCTCAAATTATTAATTGGCACACTTTACATACGAGAACATATCACTTCCGTTAGACACATTTCACCTCTACAGAAATACGGTCAAATATAACTTTCGGAATCGGCAGCGTAGTGTGATAATGTTAACAACATTATCTTTAGTTTACAAGGATAATTAAATTGCTAACCGGAAATGAGCTTACACAAGAAAATGTCAACCACACGCAGGAACATAATTTATTTCACAGACAACACTAAAAATTAGTCCCCTCGTATTTGATTAAGGTTTCAAAGACAAAAGGTTGTTGCCAACATCAGCACGCTACGCCACCGGTCTGTAGGCAAATTTTTACCTAGAATTACCAGTTAGCATAATTCGCCAGTGATTGCCAGTTGCTACGTGTGAGTCACCTTTGAATAGCATCTTCGGTGATCCATCGTAGAATTCGCAGAAAATAGAGAAATCGCAGTTTGTAAAGTTTAGAAAGGATATGTCGTGAATTCCTAAACTGACGTTTAAACTGTACGAAATCACAACTAAATGTCGCATTCACAGAAATCACTTCTATCGGAGATTCGCTGTTTAGGTCATCCCCATTAAAGACAAATTAACCTCGTCCCTAGATCAAGTGACCATAACGGCAATATATGTTGACAATACAACATCTGTTCCGTGCATCTCAATGACCACTTCATAGATATTTCTACTCTATGGTCTTACATAACCAATGGACGTCTCCCTGTAATCTAACGCCCTTGTCTAAAGCTGACTGCTTCGACCATAGATACTAGTAGAGCGAACAACAGTAGAACAGCTATACACATGGTGTGGTACCACAGTGTAACATATAAAGTCACGACACTTTCACCGATGTTTGTTATAAACCATGACAGCAGCGCTCCAAGCGACCGGCGAGGTACATGTCTTAATACGATATCGAATTAGTGTGAATGGTGTCGTTTCAATTTATTTTAACATACTTTTTACAACGGGGAAGGTATTTAGTGCCATAAAAATAGCTAATAAAGAGAAAATAACTCCACATTTCTGTTTATGAGGTTTCCTAAGATTTATTGGAATGTATGGAACGGTACTTTGCAGGACAGTTTATTTAAGATTATCTTGAATCAAGAATTTCAGTTTCTATTAACAGCAAATATTCCTAATAAGCAACAGAAGACCCAACCATCTACACAAAGACATCGGTTTTCTACTCAGAAACGTTAGGATATCTTCACTACAATTCCAGCCAAATTAGATAGTCTTGAATATAATAAATTCACATGGAATGCATTACTTTAGCTGAAAGGAAATCCTCACAAACGTGAAAATAAAACATCGAAAGCGAAAAGGCAGTTTTCCAACAAAGCAGAAACCAATTCCACAAATTTTGTTACATCTGAACCACAAACTGCAAGAAACTTCAACACATTCGTAATTAATTATAATTACTCCAAAGTGTATTGGTTGATTACACAGGCGAATGAAGTGTAAAAACGTTCGAATCATTAGACTCCGTATAGAAATTTTGTACGTCAAAGAAAGTTCCTGTCATGTAGAAACAGAGCACAAAAAGAATTTATGTTTCTCGTCTCTTTATATTCTCTCACTTTCAGCGGAGTAGGCTACAAAAGATAAACATATTCGTATTTCCTCAAGAATAAGTTCTTTGTATCAGTGAATCAGGAAAATTCGTCTGTTTTACATTTATTTCACGATTATTTATGTCTCTCGATATTTTATTAATGTTTGGAACACAAAAATTACAGAAACTATTTGGTTAATTACTTAGAAAAGTAATTACAAACAAACATTTCTCTTATGGCACCTTGCCCACCGCTAGGAGCGCTAGTGTCGTTGCAACTGTCAGTTGGTAACAACTTTCACAGCAGTGAGTGTCGCTACCGTGTATGTTAGACTGTGGTGGTAGCAAGATAGAACTACTTTACTGTTGGCAAACATTAGCTGGATATTTATAACAGTTCAGCAGTTTCAAGGAAACGAAATTACTTTAAACTAGTAATACCTACACGTGAAATTTAATATCACTTCCATTCCTGAAAAGCTCTGTATAATCATAAGCACAGCTGGACACGACCGATGTTTTACCAACAGTAACATGATTTAGCCATATAGATGTTGGTGCCAAGAAAGTGATATTATGCCCTGTCTACTATTATCCAAGGTCCAAGGCTGACTGTCAAAATTATTTATCATGGGAAGTCCGGGACGATAGATGTAGCGTAATATATTTGTGATTTTCCTTGTCAAAATATTCTATAAAAATAAGTTATTGGTATCATAATGTAACAAATTAAAGTTGACAGAAGGTTAGTGGATGTAATATGTTCGATAACCACTCCTAGACGTAACTACAAATGTAATTTACAGTTGTAATATTACTGTAATTCAATAAGACGTAAATGATAAACATTGTTATAAATACGTACAGGCGCACAAAAAATGGCAGTACGACGAAACAAGGAGACTTTTACTGCTAAATGTTACAATATAAGCAAAAAAGAGATTTACAGCTACTACAGCTTATTTCGAAACATGCAACTGAATTTATTTTGAAAAATTACAAGGCATGCATACTATTAACATTTTCCCACTCAGTAGTCGTTAAAAGTAAGTAACATATATATGAGACAAGGAATCCCTTGCCTACTTTCCCTGAAACTTCACTATCTGAGTAACAAAGAGAATGACTGACGTCATAATCCTGTAACTATAAGAATGCTATGAAGCAAGAATCAATTTGCAAAACTCATTGAAACACAAGGGCAGTATCTCCCAACACTAACCGTCACTCGACCAAGTGCCACCATGCAACTGATACCTCATTGAGGCCGTTGATTCCCGAAGTTTCTATAATAATCTTGGACATCACACAACTGTATATTGATGTCAGCACGAACTGAGACTGTGACGTTTCTTTTCTAGATCACCTACTGTAATACTTTTCGGAGTCCTGGACTACCTCCTGAGATGTTTTGCCTTCTCCCCTCTTCCAAAATAGGAGAACTAATCAAACACTAATGGCACAAAACAGCCAATCACGGGGCTGCCTGTTTCCCACTGTTTGCCATCTAGAGAACTCCGTGGACCGACTTCCCTTTATCACGCGTTCACGGTCGCTACAATATTCCCCGCATTAACAAGGCGAAGTTTAACTCGGCTTGTATCATCCAGATACAACTGAATCCTCCAGAGGCTAAGTGTTCTGAGAAGACCGCTAACTCGATGGTACTGTTTGACCGCCCGTAAAGTAACAGGCCATCCGTTGGGGGCATTCCTACCTATTGTAAGCTGCTTATCCAACCGTGAGTGACGAAAGTAGCACTGGTCACCACCAGCCATCGTTTCCCATGCGGGGTTGCAGAAAATCCACTCAACAGTGTTTGCCAGTCGTAATCTACGTGCGCTAGCTCCCAGTAAATCTCCCGTAAGTGGCTGCATTTCATTGAGTCCTGAAACTCTACAATTACTACCCAGTAACTCTTTTTCGTTTCTTCTGTATGAGGGTCTGTCTTCTGCAGAACTCTGGTTTTTATTTTCATACCCAGAAATGTTTCGCTACAGTTATAGCACCTTTAAATACATCAACAGAAATATCTAAGTATTTACAGGTTATTATAAAATCGTTTCGCTAATCAGAAATGTATACAACAATTTTACAAACGTATATGCACCTAATTTATACATATTCAAATGGTTGCAGTTTGCCATCTACAGTTGTGTGTCACTTATGTACAAAACTGTTTTATATCGAAATATTTGTGTGTGTGACAGAGAGAGAGTTTATTCTTTTGCTCGTGAACTATGTTCAACTTACACGTATTGTCTTCATTGGTGGAATGGTGAAAAAATGGTACTATTTTAATATTGACTGTTACAGTTTCAGAATTGTGAAAACAAGGTAGCGTGTGGAGTAGACAGCTGACTGTTTTCTGTGGAAAGTATTAATCTCACTAAGATGGTAGATAGAGTTGTCAGTTGACTATGTTGGGGGCGAGAAGTTCGAATTTTGATAAGTGTGTGCTTGTGTGTGTGTGTGTGTGTGTGTGTGTGTGTGTGTGTGTGTGTGCGTGTGTGTGTGCCTATGACCAGATAGTAGGTTTCTTGGTGTTGATAACTGATTTGTTTATTTATTTATATACCTTGTTATCATTTTATTTAGTAATGCTGCCATTCTTAATTTTGTGTGTGTGTGTGTGTGTGTGTGTGTGTGTGTGTGTGTGTGTAAGTAGGAGTGGTTCAGTTGTTTGTACCACGTTTTATTTATTTCCTTGTTATTTCTTACTATGCATTTATTTTGTGTAAGTGTATGTAAGTGTGTGTGTGTGTGTGTGTCTGTGTGTGTGTGTGTGTGTGTGCGTGTGCGTGTGTTTATAGTTTGGTGTTGTTTTTGGACACTTATTTGATAGCAGAGAATAAAGTTACATTTCAGAGAGGTCTGCATTCAATTATTAATTGTTTCCTTCAACTATGGCTTCCTCTATTTGTGACGCACGGAGTGCGTCGTGCTGTGTACTGGGCGGTCGCTCCCGCCGGAGGTTCGAGTCCTTCCTCTGGCATACGTGTGTGTGTGTGTGTGTGTGTGTGTGTGTGTGTGTGTGTCGCCCTTAGTGTAAATTAGTTTAATTAGTTCGTAAGTCTATGGACTGACGACTATAGCAATTTGGTAAAATAGTTTTACCGACATTTGTCCACTTTTGTATTTGTAGTTTCCCCCAATTATTAATTTTTGTGATTGGTTGTTGCTGCATTTGAGGGTTTTTAGATCAGTGTTGATGTCTTTTGGACTGTGTACGGGAAATGTAGAGTGACAACAGTTACTTCTTAAGCGCTAATCTGTGTTTTGTATATCTTGGCTAAAATTTCTGCTTGTTTGTCCCATGTATCGAAACATGTATGGATACGAAAATAAAAACCATAGACAAGAAAAGAAATGTATATACGCCAAACACTAATAAAAAAGGCTAACGTAAGATATTAGCTTTTAGTGCTGAGACTATCAGTACTCTACTCAGAATCTTTAATATCTGCAAAGCTTCCTCTAATAGTAAATTTTCGGCTTCAACAAAATCCATTCTTCTGGTGACTGTGCGAAAAAGCTTTGCAGCCGTTTAGAACAGGGGAATTTATTTAAGATCTTGAAATTAGAGCACCGTAAATCACTGATTTCTCACCTACGAACACTTTCTCCAAAGCTAAAAATGGCTTTGGTCCGTGAGGTGTTAAAAGGTTTGGTATCGAGTGTGTGAATATATACAGATACGAGTGTTAAACAAAATTTTGTTACCTTTTTTATAACATTTGAATACGCCTTGTTACTCATAACAAATATTTACAAGGTTTTTGTAATTAAATAGAATTTTGGAGAAGCTACTCGGTTTAATTTTTTGTAATTTGTGTGGAAATTACTGAAATTTCCGGCCTAGGATGCAATGGTCGGATGAATTTGTTATTAAAACCCAAAATTTCATTCCCATCTGCGGAGGACATTTTAAGGTGCGTCTTGGCTATTTGTATATCCGATTTAGTCGCGGTCGAGAGCATTGAGGCGCTAGGATGCGCGAGGCCATTCCGCGTCGGAGATTGGAATCCCCCGTCGGGTATTGATATTTGTGTTTTCATTAGTATAAGGTAATTTATAAGTAGTTTGTAAGTTTAGGGACTGATGACCTCGCTGTTTAGTCCCTTAAACTTAACAAACATGTGAACATTTGAGTTTCACTTAAGCTTGATTATGAGACTTAACTGCGGGGTCATCAGTCCCTAAACTTACAAACTACTTATAAATTACCATATACTAAAGACAACACAAATATCCATGCCAGAGGGTGATGATAATCCTTTTCAGACGTGATAATATTTACTTCCTTTGTTCTGTTTTTTGTGGACAACATTTTGCAGAATGTCTTGAACACTTGATGCAGATACATTGCATAATTAGAATTCATGATGAACCAACGTTCACACATATTAACAGCACATGCATTACTTAAATCTGATTTCAGTTAAGTGATTGAAACGATACATATTTCCACACAGTTATTAGTTCAATGTACTTGCTGCGTTGATGGCAATAATATTATTCCCTCGACTTTTAGGACACATTGCGTTCACCATTCTGCGGTTTGTGGAGGTTTACCAAGCGAATCGCCATTATATACAGACGATACAAATAAAAAGTATATTACGAAATTCCGGTAAAAGATTATAACAGCTTGTGAAATTACGAAACAAATTATCGATATGTCAGGCCAATTACGATTACTGTGTATTAAGCACTTACATAAATTTAATACACATATTTTGAAATAAATTAATTATTTGCAATATTATGAAAGTTCCTATGTTATGTGAAAGGACAGTTTTGAGATCCAGTGATTTGATTGTTGTTACCATAGGGTAAGAAAACATAACACCTTGACAGAGGTAGGAAGTTCATATTAACAGGACATGTATGGCGTACATCAGTGTTTACAACAGCTCTTATATCACATAGCAACGTCAGTTTTATAGGGAACATCCGAAAGACCGGACGCTACAATTGTTAATTACATTATTATGTTCTGCAGAAGCGATTATCATTTGAATTACGTCGGTGTGTGGACACCACCAACCTACATACAGGTATAACGTACCTGCTGCTCTCGTTGTCGCTATAATGAAAGGTAATGGATCACGGTGCCGTACAGACGTATGCCTTAACCATACCGTCCAATCAGCGAGTTAAAAGATGGCACATTTTTTACAAGAGAGCATGTTATGCATACCTACGATAATTTATGTTCGTGTTGGTAGAAGTGTTTGGTGCTGCAATGTAGGCGTGTATAGTTGTTCATAGAAGGCCGAAAAACATAAAGAGATGAGTCTGGTAGTACCAACCAGACCGACCGCCCCCCCCCCTCCCCTCTCGAATACCAACACCTCATCCGAACGATATTGCAAGACAAATCTGCGTCCATCTCAGTTCTGGCGAAACAGTGGAGTAACGAAAATGTTCAAATGTTTATATAGCTTATGGGACTTAACTACGGGGTCATCAGTCCCTAAACTTACAAACTACTTATGAACTACTTACGAACTTGGACGGCACAAATATCCATGCCCGAGGGGGGATTCGAATCCCCGACCGTAGTGACCGTGCAGACCGTGACTGGAGCGCCTTAGTCTCCTCGGCCACCGCGGCCGGCCGCAGGCAGGGAAAGAGTGTCTGCATTCCCACAGAACATAACAGCACAAACTCAATGTCCTGTAGCTGTAATTCAGGGCACTGATTAGTCTGACCTACATGAATGACATCCTGCGATCTGATTCTTCAGCTATACAATAGACAATGCACGACCACACGTGCCTGCAGACCGGGCCGGCCCGCAGACGTTTCTCCAATTAAAATATGTGAAAGATACTGAAAAGACGAGTACAGTGTACTGATCCAATTGAAACGCCACAGCTGAACATTGGATACAGGTCAATGAAGCACAGATGGCAATACCACGCCTTATACGCATCAATGCCAGGTCGCACACAAATTCCCAGCTTCACCCTGCCCACAGTACTGCCCCCTTACTCTTACGGGAATTAGTTTCATAACTACGAGTTTGAGTACTGTGGGCAGGGTGAAGCTGGGAATTTGTATGTGACGGGAGGCGTGCATGAGTAGTCCTTGCAGATGCGGTGAACACTGTGTCACCAGTGGTGTAGGGGCCAGCGCAACTGCCTAGAAAGCAGGAGACCCGGGTTCGAATCCCGGCTGGGTACAATTTTCAGCTTTGCCCAATCGCAGTTGATGTCATATATTCTATGAATGTTGAATAATAACAACTGCAAGATCAGAAGTGACGTTTGTTCTTTCGGAACAGACGTCACATGTATATATTATGAACAATCATTTCGGAATCATTAATTATAAACTTCCGGGTTAAGATACCGTGATCCATCTTGATCCGACATTTCGTTGCCTCGTGCGGGCAACATCTTCATGGGGTGGGTCTATGACTGGCTGTTAGCGGTTCCAGCTCTAGCGGCTAGCAGCCAGTTGTTGACTCACCCTCTGAAGATGTTGTCCGCAGTAGGCAACGAAACGTCGGGTCAAGAAAGTTTTACCGATGGACCACGGCATCTCAGTCCGGAAGTTTTAATTAACGAAGACGCCGACCGCGAAAGTCTACATGTTAATCATGGCGGACCCTGTACCCACTAGCCAACAGTACACATGTTGAACCGTGATGTGATAACTGAATTGCTAACCATGTCTTCAGAGCATATTGATGAACGTGTTCCGTCAATAACTTCGTATTTCTATCAAGGCTTTCTTTTAGTTTAGAACACGAGAGTACACTCACATCTTGTGAACCTCGGTGGTACCACGTGTAGACGACAAACAAATAGCTAAAAATGTCATTCCCTCGCTATAAACATGTAACGGGGATAAGGACCGTCGTGGAGAGATCCAATACCCAGAGCCACTGAAACACCTCTCCCCCTCTCACCAAGTACCATTCATTTCACCCTTCTATTTCTTGTTCATTACTCAATTCTATCTCTCTACTAGACAATTCGTTCTTTTTTAACGTGAGCAACGACACTGCAGTCAGGCACAAAGTTAAACGGCTGCTCCCTCAGACCTACATTGGCTGCATTTTGTAGTCAGGATGCATAGCTCAGCCTTTACTATTAAATCCGTCGCAGCGCGTGAATGTGTAACCGACGGGAACCACAGTGGCCTTGTTAGGTTACTTAAATTATCTATACATCATTTTCTTATGGACACTATGCATAACGAGTCGTTTCACGGGATGAGTGTTTGATAATTAGTGTTAATATTAATGAACATTTCGAATACTGCATTTGCAAAGCAGCTATATAATAATTAAAATTATAATAATATGGTTTTCTCTTCCGCAGGACCTAATTGAGGAGTAAGACTGCATGGTCATGGACAAGTCAATATATGAAGTCTAACACAAGAATGGTAATAGAAAATTTTTAAGTAGTCCTATGCAGACGACACTCTTAAGACTAAGTGAAAAAAAATCAATAAAGGAAAAAAAAGGAATTAGCTTAATTGCTTAATTTTTCTATGAGTTCCTCTACAGAATGAAAATAGTGAGCCATGAGGTAACTCTTCAATTTAGATTTGAAAGCGTGTGGGTTAGTGCTAAGATTCTTTAGTTCTTGTGGCAGCTTATTGAAAATGGATGCTGCAGAATACTGCACACCTTTCTATACAAGTTTCAAGGTGGTGTGGTGCAAATGTAGATTCGACTTCTGTCTGGTATTCACTTAATTCAGATATTGTTCTAATGGTAAATAAAGCAGAATTTAGTTTTGGAACAAGCTCGTGAACATGGGCTTTCCACGACAGATTACTGTCTATCTGAACACCTAAAAATTTAAACAGTCTCACTTATCATATGTCCATTATGTGTAATCAAAACATCGTCAAATTATGTGTTAGAAATTATAAAAACTGAGTTTTACTGTGATTTAACAACAATTTGATATCTACAAGCCATGAACTTATCTCTTGAATTGCATTATTTGCTACTGTGTCAATATTACGTACAACATCCTGGTACCATCAGCAAATAAAAATATTTTACAATCACCTGTTTAGAAGGCATATCATTTATATAAATAAGAAAAAGCAATGGTAGCAAAACAGAAACCTGAGGCACCCCACACTTAACTGTGCCCCATTGCGATTGTAAGTCATCGCCATTTTCAACACTGCGGAGAATTACCTTCTGTTGTCTATTATTAAAGTAAGAGGTGAACCAGTTGAGAGCTACTCCTCGTATTCGTATCACCTCAGTTGTTTCATTTCAGTACCAGTTTACTCAGTGACATACAATCATATATTATAGGACTTATCGTGGTAACTGCGATATAATCTTAATTCCATTCAATGGCATGTCCAAAAATATTCGCTGAGCAACATTTCTGGTTAAATTAGTAAATAGAGATAATTAGAAATATACTTAACAGTAGCCGAAAACTACACTGATAACACTCATGACTGGTAACAAAGTTGTTGTTTGTTTCCCTCTGTGGTATTGTAACTACTCATAACGGCGCAAGACCCTCCCTACGTTTATTCCAATAACCGACTTATTTAACAAAATCTCGCCTGTTACATTGGGTGCGCGTTTGCGGGACTCTAACCGTAAACTCCCGTTAAATACTTCAAGAAAGAAATACAAAATGGAAATTTTCATAGCGCAAGAATTAACTTTACCCTGTAACATTAAACTTGAGGTGAAGGATCTTGGCATGCAAACGATGTTTAAGTATTGAATCTACTCTTATTCAAACTAATATAAATTCATCTGAAATAGAAATTCAGTTCCTGCTTTCTCGTAGTTTGAGGAGGATTATACTGTATTCACTAATAGAAGTCACTCGTTACTGAAAGGAAACATTAATTTAAAGGTTAATATTTTATTTTCACTAAGGTTTCTAGCAAACACGTGTAAGTTTTTATTCACTCTTTTTACAAAAAATTTAGTTTAGTTACTTGGTTGACAGAGTATTCAAGGAGAAGGAAGGAAAATGAGCACGTTAGCAACTTTACTATCGTTAAAAAACGAAAGATGCGTCGTTTCCTGTTCAACAAATAATGTGATGTCTGTAGAATAAGTCCGCCACACGATTTAATTGAAAAACTGCACGATATTGGACACCATTTTTCAGCGGCGCGAGCGGCGGTGCGCTGTACGGTGCCTCGCTGCGCACTGCACGACTGTTCACCTTCGGAGGTTCCAGTCCTCCCCCGGGCATGGATATGTGTGTTGTCGTTAGCATTAGTTTAAATAATTTGTACCATAGTTTTACAAATATTTTAATATATGAACCGTTTTCCAACGTTCTACAAAACTCATGTTTGTATTTCTGTGGGACCAAACTACTTTGGTCATCCGTCCCTAGACTTACAAACTACTTAAACTAAGTTAAACTAATCTAAGGACAACACACACATCCATGCCCGAGGGGGGTGGGGATTCGAACCCCCGACGTGGGAGGTCGCGCGATCTGTAACGTGGCGCGATGGATTATTTATGTCTATTTTCATTACATAATACATGCATTATTATAATGTTCTTAAGACTTCCATTTCCTGAAATGTTATTTAAATAATGACCTCGGGTTGAAGCTCGACACTACGTACAGCAGGTCAACTACGTGCGCTTCATAAGTTGGTAAGCTTGGTACCCACTGCGATCTATGCAGATCTTTACAACGAATCTGTAGGACCTTCAGTATTATTTAAGAGCTACCACTGTGTCTAATTACGTACAGCGCGTTTCGTGTTTTAACTACATAGTCTGATAAAAATTAGTTCACAATAATCTAATAAATTTCAGGCGTGCTGCCGTACAAATTTCACTTCTTCCAACGATAATTTGATCGCGTGTCATTTGGCCATCCTCAGAGTGAGTCCAAGAGTGCCGACAACTTGCCAGGCGCGATCTTATATGTCCCATCTCGGTGGCATTGCGCATGGGGGCCGCAGATGCAGATAGGCGGTAAACAAGTGCGCTTGGCATGCGCGCCCTGCGCGGTGAAAGGAAGCGCGTATTCGATTCTCTTATCGAAAGATGTTCTGCACCTCAACGACTCCTCTGCAGTTTTATTACACCAAGTGCAGGATTCCACGCCTTGTCCAATTTAAAGCCATTATCTCGTTTTGTTAAATGATCTGCAATTTTAATTTCTGCTGCTTCATTGAAAATGGATTCCCAAAATGAAGTAATTCATAGAATGACGTACATCTATACAGTGTTCGGCCACAGCTGCAATACGCGGCCGCGCGGGGGTTGCCGAGCGGACTGGAGCGCCACGTTGCGGATCGTATGCCCCCTGCGTCGCAGGTTCCAATCCTGCGTCGGTCATGGATGTTTGTGATGTCTTTAGTATAAGTTAGTTCATAAGTAGTTTGTAAGTTTAGAGACTGATGACCCCGCAGTTGAGTCCCATAAGCTTTACAAACATTTGAACATTTCATGTAACTAGATTCCATTTTGTGTGCCAGCCCACCACAGAATTATAATGAAATAACAGGTTTTCGCTTGGTAGGCGATGTGAGATGTTTCTTTTATTTAGCTTCAAAACATATCGATTTCGTCCCTATGATGGGACATCATCAGTGCTGTTAAAAACAAGGTACCTTGGTCAGACATTGAAATTACAATAAGATTACATACACCAAGAATGTTATAAAATAGAATTACATACCAGAATTGCAAGTCATGATGACCTATGTGCTCTGCTTAAAAACATTTAAAGGTCTTGCCGGTACAAGTCACAACAATAAAATCAGGTAGCCGCTTACGTACACCTACGCAGCTTAGCTTGTACATAGATGGTGCCTGGCGCCCTCTTTGTTTAAATCAGTTACATTGTAACATTTTTAAAAAGAAAATGGGTTCAAACATATTAAAAGCTTAAAAAGCTAAAAATGTTGATTCTAGGTGAATTAAAGTTTAACAACTAACATACACAGATTATGCATTATATGATAAAAATAACCATTTATCAGCGCCCTCAGGCGGGTAGGTATTAAAACATATCTTTAAAAATTTAAAATTTGTCACCATCAATTGTTAAAATAAGTTACATTGTATCACGTATAAAATACTATCTGTTTAAAAAATATATACATATATATATATTTAATTGAGACTAGCATAAAAGGTAAAGTCGTTACAAAGCACCAATGCATGTGTGTGAGTGTGTTAGAGAGAGAGAGAGAGAGAGAGAGAGAGAGAGAGAGAGAGAGAGAGATACACAGCAGTTCACGCCATCTAGTTTTTCAGAATGATACTATGCTGGCCGTCTTTGCTTAGTTAGTACAGTGCGTCAAAATCAAAAATATACAAATGTACATGAAGGTTCAAATATGATTACATTGCGTCTAAACATAGAATATAGAAATATACATGAAGGTTCAAACATGATTACATAGGAGAGAAACAATCGGGCTCTTTTTTTTTTTTTTTTTTTTTAAATACCATATGCGCTTACATTGTCCAGGTGACATTGGTATATGTGGTTCTTATAGGTCATTCAATATAACTACAGCTACTGTGACTTTGTATCCAAACTACCGCATCTACCAGGCACGATCTATGTACAAGCTAAGCTGCGTAGGTGTACGTAAGCGGCTACCAGATTTTATTGTTGTGACTTGTACCGGCAAGACCTTTAAATGTTTTTAAGCAGAGCACATAGGTCATCATGACTTGCAATTCTGGTATGTAATTCTATTTTATAACATTCTTGGTGTATGTAATCTTATTGTAATTTCAATGTCTGACCAAGGTACCTTGTTTTTAACAGCACTGATGATGTCCCATCATAGGGACGAAATCGATATGTTTTGAAGCTAAATAAAAGAAACATCTCACATCTCCTACCAAGCGAAAACCTGTTATTTCATTTGAACATTTGTTTAATAAGTGAGTAAACCGTCGGTGTTCAACACATATCTTGTGCACAGTGCGTGTTGTTTGTCCTATATATGAACGACCACAATTTCCGCATGGAATCTGATACACATCATGTTAGAGTTTCCTAGGTCCCTCAAGGCGTGGCGCCTTTCTGCGACACACGCTGAAATCCCTCAGAGCCTTATACCTGTAACTATTCCCTATCAGTATACAGATGGTGCTCTATCTATAAACTGCCCAATCTATTTGGAGGACGGCATTGCGTTCATCATCAGTAAATCCTCTAATCTTCAGGTGGTATCTGCCGTCATCAGATCAAAATTGATGCCGTCTTGGGAAGTGTATTCTTTTTTTTTTTTTTTTTTTTTTTTTCCTAGACTTATTAGTTTCAGCGGCGGACAGTGAAGTGGTCGTCGCAGCTCACGGTACTGTGTTCTGCAAATCTCTGATTTCCTCCTTGTCAGCAGTATCAGGGAAAACGTACACCATCACAACATCGACCTTAGTGAACATAATTTAGTTAAATTGTCAAGTAGGCGTGGCATTTCAGCCTTCCTGCCGATTGTACAATTCCGCTCAGTGTGTAAAGCCAGTCAAATATTTTGTTAGATTTTTTCATGTCATTATGACAATTTTTTGCAGCCTTTATCTTGATACCTTTTACGATTATTGAACAACGTATTGACAAGGAGACTCTATCCTGATATTTATGTGATTTAATGAAGCGATTTCACATTGAACATAAAAACGTTAATACATTTATTGAGTGAAATTTCAGCGGAATTTTTGGCCAGCTAGTAAATAAATACTACGTTAAAAATTGGTTCAGCCGCGTTGGAGTAGCCGAGCGGTCTAAAGCGTCTCGTTGCTCGCCGTGGAGTTTCGAGTCCTCCTTGGGGCATGGGTGTGTGTGTTTGTCCGTAGGTTAGTTTACCTAGGTTTAAGTAGCTTGTAAGCTACGGACGGATGACCACACAGTTTTGTCCGATAGATTTAAAGACATTTGAACTTTTTTTTTTTTTTTTTTTTTTTTTTTTTTTTTTTTTTTTTTTTTTAAATTGGTTCTATTACGTTTGCTATCCACTCCATACCCATCCCCAAAGCAAAGTAAGTGTGTGATTTTTGTGTATCTTCTTTACAGGGGACGACATCCCACTACTCTAATTAAGTAACAAGTTACATCTAGATTGTCGTAGGTTTATAGGAGTGACCTGAATCAGATGCCGCATACTGAGGACTTATATTGTTTCTTGCAGGTCCATTAATTGGTACGCAGTCAGGTCAGTCTGTGTCAGGTGAGAGACCCGCAGACCATGTTAAAGAAAACGTTACTCTTGTCTGTGAAAGGACCCACCTTCACAGTTTATTGGTAGCTTCGGCAGGACTACTACGAGAAGCCCGATACTGCTGTGATCATTTTTCTGGAGATATGAACGTGCTTATCTTAAAGCAGAGAAGCAGACACGATTTAAACACTACTACTACGAGCTACGGTATCATATGAGATTTCCAGAGTTGAACCTCCATCCATTTTCACACCACTGCTACATCATTTAAATGTTTATATATAGACAAGTAAGCTGACTCTTACTGTCGGTAATAATGGTAAGTTACCACTATCAGCACACCTCTAAGTCAGGTAAGACAGCAACAGTAAAAATTTCCATTCTCCTGTAGATAATTCGTGTTCAAATTTTACAACCTGGCTCATCAAAATGATGGTTCTGTAATTTTCACCCCTGTCTGCGCCTGCTTTCTTTGGAATGGGGATTATTACATTTTTCTTAAAATCTGAGGGAATTTTGCCTGTCTCATACATCCTGCACACCAGATCAAATAGTTTTGTCATGGCTGGCTCTCCCAGAGACTATAGTAGCTCTGAGGGTATGTCACCTACTCCTGGGGCCTTGTTCCGGCCTAGGTCTTTCAGGACTCTGTCAAATTCGTCTCTCAATATAGTATTTCCTTTTTCATCTTGATCTATTTCCTCTTCCCTTCCTACAACATCGTCTCTAAGTTCATTTACTTTGAAGAGGTGCTCTATGTACTCTTTCCGCCTTTTAGTTTTCCCTTCCTTTGCTGAGAACAGGTTTCCCATCTGAGTTCTTGATATTCGTAGAGTTATTTTTCTTGTCCCCAAATGTCTCTTATTTTCCGGTAGGTGGTATCTACTTTTCCCATTCTTATACATTCCTCTACAGATTTGCATTTCGCTTCTAGCCACTCCTGCTTAGCCATTTTGCATTTCCTTTCAATCTCATTTCCTAGTCGTCTGTACTCCATTTTGCCTGTTTCATTTACTGCATTTTTATATTTTCTCCTTTCATCAATTAAATTTAGTATTTCCTGTGATATCCAAGGATTTTTGTAGGTCTTTCCTTTCTACCTATTTTGTCCTCTGCTGACTTCACTATTTCATCTCTCAATGCTACCCATTCCTCTTCTACTGTTTTATTTCCCCCTGTTTCTGTCAATTGTTGCCTAAAGCTCTCTCTGAAATTCTCCAGAACTTCACGTTCCTTCAATTGATCTATATCCCATCTCCTTATTTTCCAAACTTTCTGCAGTTTTTTCAGTTTCAGCCTACAGTTCATGACAAACAAATTATGGTCAGAGTCTATACCTGCCCCTGGGTATGTCTTACAGATTAAAACCTGGTTCCTAAATCTATGTCTTACCATTATAAAATCTATCTAATACCTTCCGGTGTCTCCTGGTCTCTTCCACGTATACAACCTTCTTTTGTGATTCTGAAACCACGTGTTTGTTACGATTAAATCATGTTCCGTGCAAAATTCTACCAGGCGACTTCCTCTTTCATTCCTTCTGCCCAGTCCATATTCACCTACTATTTTTCCTTCTCTTTCTTTTCCTACTACCGAATTCCAGTCTCCCATAACAATTAAGTTCTTCTCTCCCTTAACTGCCTGAATAATTTCCTTCAACTCCTCATACATTTCTTTAATCTCCTCATCATCGGCAGAGCTAGTTGGCATATAAACCTGTATTACTGTTGTCGGTGTTGACTTCGTATCTATCTTGACAATGATAATGCGATCACTGTGATGCTCATAGTAGTTTACCCGCATTCCTATTTTCTTATTCATTATCTGTCCTACTCCTGTGATACCCCCAACTGATTTTGTATTTATAATCCTGTACTCACCTGACCAGAAATCCTATTCATTCTGCCACCGAACTTCACTAATCCCCACTATATCTAACTTCAACCTATCCATTTCCCTTTTTAAATTTTCTAATTTTCCTACCCGATTAAGTGATCTAACATTCCACGGTCCGATCCGTAGAATGCCGGTATTGTCTTTCCTGATTTTGTATTTATACTTCAGTATTACGAAAGTTGGCAGCTGAAATGTAATGGCGCTTGAAAGACATTTGCAAAACGTGTATTTTAATGTAAGGTATGTCGTAATTAAGTACGGAGAAATTATGCCTACAGTTATAAAACCTTTACCCAGTAAACTTAGTAATTTTTTTGCTTCTTTTTAATTTGAATAAGTAATCCCTCCCACCTAAGGAAATCTTTTCAACATGGAGAAATCGAACGGAAGCACAGTTGCAACCGCTGACAACAACAAGCAGAAAACCAGGACATACACGCAAGGCATAGAAAAAGACAACCCCTGCGGACGGTTGTCAACCCTGTCAAAGCTAGGGCACACAAGGGACACACCCAAGAGCGAGTTACCACAACCACAATAACAACAAAGAAAAACCGCTCATAATAATTATTGTGCTGGCTTCTCGACTGTCCAACGAACCACAGCGGGCTGAAGTGCAGTTTACGAGTCCGCGAATGGCGTTTCATGTTTGGACGTTGGCAACGGTGCCGCAGCCAATCAGCAGTCACATTCGCGCGACCAATAAAAAATAGCTTTCTCTTTATGGTTTGTAAACAAATTGGCGTAGAGGATATAAAAATCTTTAGACTAAAATATTGAATTTCAATAAATGTGAAATTTATATTTACATTCTGTAATGGAGATTGAGTGATTTATATTTACATTCTGTAATGGGAATTGAGTGATTTTAATTGTCATGTTTTCATGACTTTTGCAGCCTTTACGAGCGCAATTACTTATACTGAGCGGTTCTGTACCTGAGATTTAGGCTGTACTACGAGACAAAACTTCTTGTGTAACCTATGTACCTAACTTCAAAACTGCGCTGGCCTGTTGTTGGTTTTGAAGTTATCACTCGTGTGTTAATGAAAAGTCTGAAAGTGTGTTTGAAACAACCTTTCACTTAAGAAAGTTATTTGTACCGTAGCCTTGAAGAGGTCAGGTATAGGTTAAAAAAGGTTTTTTTTTGGGGGGGGGGGGAAGTGAACACTAATTTTAATAAAATTCATTTTTCACGTATTGAAAGACATTGGAAAAATTACTGACGTCGTATTACTTGAGAGAGAAACACGAATTTCAATTAAGTTACAAGAAATTATTAATTCTGAACGGAAAAGTAGTACATGTGAAGAAAGGCCGCCGGCCGCGGTGGCCGAGCGGTCTGCGGCACTCCAGTCACGGTCGGCACGGCCGCTACGGTCGGGGGTTCGAATCCCCCCTCGGGCATGGATGTTTTGTGCCATCTTTAGTATAAGGTAGTTCAAAAGTAGTTTGTAAGTTTAGTCCGTCAAGCTTAACAAATATTTGAACATGTTTGA
This sequence comes from Locusta migratoria, assembly GCA_026315105.1. NCBI lineage: Eukaryota > Metazoa > Arthropoda > Insecta > Orthoptera > Acrididae > Locusta > Locusta migratoria. The sequence goes on from CM048744.1 coordinate 390,173,261, forward strand.
AGAAAGGCCAAATTCACATCACATGAAACGTGGAATCTGATTGGGCATCTTCACCTGCGCCATTCATCGCGCCATTACCAACATCTACGCATGAAGCATCACTCCCGGTCTCATAAACTGCACTTTTACCACAACAAGGAGATGTACTGACAGATCAACAACGAAGTTGAATATGTCTAGCGAAGCCAATGAGTGTCCACAGGTTCGGGGAAATCCGATGACAACTTCAGCCGAATAGCTGCTCGTGAACCATAGCGGTGATCACCTTCAACTTGCATTCCACATGCTCCGGGGCACACGGCTGCGGCCGAAGTAACTGCGGAAGTACGTAGACAGCTGGGCCGGACAGTGAGGCGCTCACCGCCCCTCCGAGTTGACAGGGCACGCCAGCCTGCCTGTCTCGCGCGCAGACCCCGTTCATGACAACATCAGCGATTGCCGCAGCTAGTACGTCTTCTGGCCAGAGAGACGCGACGCCATCAAGGCAGAGTGCGAAAGGGATGTCGTTACACGAACATACGAAAGGATACCAAAACAAAATCAGTGCCTAACACGTAATAGAGCTTAAATATGGAAATTTTTTGTGCTCTTACATCATTGTTAAAGTGTGCAACAGTATGTTACAGTCTTATGATTTCCACTAGAAGTCATATTTTTCCACCAAATTAGTAAATAACACGGAAAACATTCTGAGGAAAATCATTTCCACCAAGGCTGTAAAAATTATAAAGAGAAGAAAGATAACCAAGTGGATAAATTGAATTTTTAAACGTTAAATATAATTCACATGACTCAGACAAAATCATTTCCACCCAGTCAGAAAGAGAAAGTAACCTCTATGGCAAATGGAAGCAGTTTCTTAAGGTAACAAGATTACATTAATCGCGTGTATTGGTATGAAACACGACCCTCCTGGTCGACCCTCCTGTCATTCTCAAGTGAAGGATCACTATGAAGAGCGTCGCGTGCAAGGTTCAGAAATGTTTCCACAGCATTCATTTGATTCATATATCACACGAGCCCCTTTCCACTTCAAGAAATATATCTAAATTCAAGATGGCCGATTTCAAGATGGTGCCCATGTACGTTACATATAGGCCAAATAGATCGATAGCCCAATTTCCCCATAGCTTACTGGCTTTTTACGCAGGCTGTACTTTTAATACACACTTTCAAAGTAGTTAATAATCAGTACACGGTACCGTCAGAAGGGGTGAAGTTGATCAGGTGGGGGGAAGTCGACCGGCAATACAGCATTATAATTTACACTACTTCCGCCTGGCTTACGCATACTTGGTGGAAGCCAATGAGTTGCAGAGTAGTGTTTACCTGTAGAATTTTCTCTCTGACTATCCGTTCAGCGGGATTGTGGGATATAAACAAATGCATTTTGGTGGCCTGTGAATGAAGCAAGACTAAACCTGTTAAAATACGACCTTATAGTCAAGTAATTCTGCTGTTTTCGCACTGTTAGTCGGTAAGTGAACTCATTGTCAGTTGATTTACGTATCTGCAAAAGCAAAGGTTTGTTGTATGGACGAGTAGTGATCAAAAAATTGAATGGTCTTATTTTGTAGTGTGAATTCGATCATGCCGCGAAAATGCGTGAAGAAGGTGGGAAGAGAGGGAAAAAGGAACTACAGTCCAGTATATCTGGAAAATGCCGTTTAGGAAGTGAAGAAAGGGAAGCTGAGTATTCGTAAAGCATCTGAGTGTTACGGTGTGCCCTCTACAACGTTAAATGAGTGAATGAAGGGTAAACGTAGATATAAATATGGTGGGTTCAGTAGACGAAGAATTGGATTGATCAAGTGTATTTCCAGATGTTCCTGATGTAGAAAAGACTCCCTTCACACAAACTGTAACAAAAATGAAGCCTAAGGGCACTGGTCCTGGACGCTATAGTTTTCCAGATTTCGACATTTCAAACATTGAGTGAAAATTCTTTATGATGCAAGATAATTTTATGAACAGAGGTTATTTTTTAAGGAAAATACAATTTTCTAACCATAAAATAGTCTATTTATTAATTTTAATAGTTGTTTGGTCCCTGAGAAAAACCCTCTACTATTTTAAAACTTCATATAAACATAGCCTACCATACCTTGGAAGATATTTCAAAGTAAAAGACGATCGGTTTCACACCATTGTCTGGATGAAGCCGTTATAAATCTTCAGTAAATGAGTGATCGGCTTCAACCCACTGAGTGGGGTCAAGCCGATCAACCTTTACATTAAAAGAATTTCAAAAGCACAATAGGCTATTTCTATATTCAACATTAGATATAATGTCGAAATCCTAAGGATTACACGTAATATTTTTGAATCGAATTCTTCCAGAGATTCCCTCGAAAACAACAGAAAAACTAAATTTTTGTGATCGACTTCACCCCTTCTGACGGTATATATTCCAGGGAAGCAGTAACACGTGTGAAACAGAATGTGTGTGGTAGACGAGTAGACGGAGAGGCAGTAGCGGCTTTTGCAGGGTGTCAGGCTGGTGGCTGCTGCCCGGGCCTTAAGGCAGACGTGTGTGTTCTGGATGTGGCGGCTAATGACTGCACGTGCGGTGCGCACACTGAATCTGCAAGTTCGTTAGGCTCGGCCGTGGCGATAGTCTGATGGAGGGACACCAGGCAAAACCCCTTCACTCGTGGCGATACAGTTCACCCACTGCTCAGCGATACACGTTTCCCTAATAACAATAGGCTGCCACATATACAGAAAAAGTATAAATGTTGTATTCCTTCCTTAACGGAAAAGATTTGGGATTCTTCAGCTTCCTCTGAAATATCTTTTTCTTTATATCTCAAAGTAGGTTTGATGTTGTACCTTCTTGGCACTGGTACAACCTGCCTTAAGACTGATACATCTACATCTTCATACATACTTCGAAATCCACCGTAAGGTGCGTGGCGGAGGGTACACTGCACCACTACTAGCGATTTCCCTTCATATTCCACTCCCAAATAGAATGATGAAAAAAATGCTTATATGCCTCCGTACGAGCCCTTATTTCTCTTATCTTATCTTTGTTATCACTACGCGAAATGTAAGTGTGGCAGCAAGATCGTACTACACTCCAAATTCCGGTCATCTAAATTTCCTGAACAGAAATTCACGAAAAGAACGTCGTGTTTCTTCCAGCGATCGCCAATTGAGTTGCTGGAGCATTTCCGTGACACTCGCGCATTGGTCGAACTTACCAGTAACAAACCTAGCTGCTCGTCTCTGAACTGCTTGTATTTCCTTTAAACTGATCTGTTGTGGGTCCCAAACACTTGAGCAATACTCAAGACGTGGTCATACAAGCGTTTTATACGCTGTATCCTTTACAGGTGAAGTACATCTTCCCAAAATTCTCCCAATGAACCGAAGTCGGCTGTCCGCCTTACTCACAACTGTCCTTACATATTCGTTCCATTTCATGTCGCTCTGCGATGTTACGCCTAGAGATTTGAACGACGCGACATCATCAAGAAGCTCACTACTAATGCTGTATTCCAATCTCTGCCTGATTATAATTGCTCTCTTATTTTCTGCCATGTCTACTCTTCTCCTATTGACATATGTTTCTAAACGAAAACGGCCCATCTCAAGACCCCCTCATTTTTAGCATGTCGTTTGCTATTTTCTATGGAAACCAGTCTCAACTAACATCCCTATGGAATGTCGCCTACTGCATATATTAATATTCCTTTGATTTTTTTTAAATCATTGCAACTCAGAGGATAGGATATGTACTGATTAGAGGTTTTATATTCTCTTAAAAGGTTTTTTAAAACGTTCGTTTCTGAGTATTACAGATACTAAATGTTACATCGCATTATATCAAATATTTTTCATAATAATTTGGTTTTCGTGCATATTGAAATGTACTTTTATAATACTTTCCATTAAAAATTATAATCGGTTAGCCAACGTTTGAGATATAGGGCAGAACTTCTAGTATTTAAAAAATGCCTGCACAGTTCATCACAGCTGGTGGCCAACATTGTATATATTTTATATCTTACATTTAGATACTTATTTCAGAAAAAAATTCCAAACGTCTGTTAAGCTTATGGGACTTAACTGCGGGGTCATAAGTCCATAAACTTACAAACTACTTATAAACTAACTTATACTAAAGACAACACAAACATCCATGCCCGAGGGAGTATTCGAACCCCCGACGGGGAAAGGCCTCGCGCATCGGAGCATAGCGCCTCATTGGCTCGGCCACTCCGTTCGCGTTGATTTTAGACATTAATTTATCCCTCTAAAATTAAATTAGCTGTATCATGAGAGTTGTAGTGATCTGAAGACGGTACTTGAGTTGTAGTGGCTCGTGATTCGAGTTTCATGAATCTTTCTTCACTTTGTTGCCCATTTGCTACAGCTCAATTCTGCCTTGTTTTGAGTTTTTGTTTTCTTCCTGTAAATACCTTCCTTCTCATTTCAGCTTGGCTGGTCATTAACTCCTCACTCCTATCACATTTCTCTGAAATATATCAATATCCAGTTCTCGAGACGATATGTTTCACAGTGCATTCTGTCATTGGCTCAAGTAAGCTTTATGGATTGTAGTATCGATTGCGTATCCGCCTGCTGTGACTAAGGACACAATTGTTTTGATCAGTTCACAATTCCGAACGACATTAAGCCTCTTCCGCATGCGCGGTGATAAGTAGGGGACTCCTGCAATAACAAGCAAGGAGTCCAGGACTGCGTGGCGAGCGAGTAGTGTGGGTCACGCCCATGCGTGTGTTGGGCCGATGACGGATCTGGTGTACCGGCCGATGTCCTCCAGCACTAAGACTTCCATGTAGATCGCATTCCACACCTCAACAATGCACGCAGCTGGTTGTTAATCACTTGTAAGAATCTTGGGTCGCCGGCTGCGGTGGCTGAGGGGACTGAGGCGCGTCAGTCACGGTCTGCACGGCCACTACGTTCGGGGGTTCGAATCCCCCTTCCGGCATGGATATTTGTGCCGTCCCTAGTTGTAAGTAGTTCATAAGTAGTTTGTAAGTATAGGGACTAATGACCCCGTAGTTAAGTCCCATAGACTCTACGATAGATTTACAAACATTTGATTTTGATTTTTTTGAATCGGTGTTCTACATAAAAGAGTATGGCACACATTACATATGCACAGGTTACATACATACCATTTACAGTTCATGCAGCACCTTCAAGCAGCGGATGATAGACGGTTGGAATTGAACTGATAAGTTGCCTCCTTTCGATGTGTATTATCATCTTGCGGGGAGTTATGCATCAGCATTGTTTTCGTAATGTTTTGCAGTGCTCTTGCTTTTCAGTTGCTTGATTTCTTACGTGTAACTAGGGTACTTACCTACTTATGTAGCCGTTCGAGAGTCAGTTACCTGCCGAGCCCGCCGACATATTTTGAGGCAGTGACCTTTCCGCTCCTCTACCGATTACTGCCCGCCGAGTGGGTGTATTTTTGGCTATTAAAATTCCATATTTCCTTTTTATTGTTAATCTGTTATGTCTTTCAATTTGAATACCAAGATAACCACCATCTTTCAGCCATGAAAGGAGATTCTCCAGATCCATGGCTATTTGGTCTGCGTCATGTGCAGCAGCCACAGTCAGATCTTCACCTAAGGAAAAGGAACTCTGGTATATTTGGCCTATTAGATTTATCACGTGTGTGTGTTTAGCGGTTGTTTCTGCTGACCATCGCCAATGGCTTTTGGTCTTCCATTTATGTGTAATACTTGGGGGGGGGGGGCAGGTGTTCTCAGGACAAATGTTCAAATATTTGTTAAGCTTATGGGACTTAACTACGGGGTCATCAGTCCCTAAACTTACAAACTACTTATCAACTACCTTATACTAAGGACGGCACAAATATCCATGCCCGAGGGGGGATTCGAACCCCCGACCGTAGTGGCTGTGCAGACCGTGACTGGAGCGCCTCAGTCTCCTCGGCCACCGCGGCCAGCTGTTCTCAGGACATCGTCGAACCTAAAATGACAGTTTACTGAAATACATATTTATGTAGCCTGAGTAATCTATTGGTATGACGATTAAATATCGGTGGCGATTTTTTGTATGTTCTAATAGTGTTTGGCGGATTTTATATATGGCGTCCAAGTTGTAATATTGTTGTTGAATTTTTATGTTCTTTCTTTTGTTACAGGTAGGTTAAAACCCGCGACTTTGCATTCTGGTGCCCTGTTCATTATTAGTTAAAGAATCCTATAAAAGTTTGGTGCCATTCACGCATTGCCTCTTTCTTTTTTTTTTTTTTTTTTTTTTTTTTTTTACCCTGTTATTTTACCTGTCTTTATGGTATTAGTATTTGAGTATGAAAGTCGTTTAACGGCTGAAGTAAGGAAGTAAGGTCTTTGCCGTCTGTAGATTTCTTTGTGATTTTTTCCCTCTATTTAATAAAAGTCTTGTGAGTTTTGCCCTCTATTTAATACAAGTTAAACTGTTTTAAAAGATTTTAAATGTGTTTATTTCCGTGAAAAGTTGCAATATAATTGTTTAATAACATGTTTTGGTCACTTGGATCATCTTCAGATCTTATAGTTGCGTCCGAAACTCGTCTGGCTGAGTACTAATTCGTAGTACCAATTAGTACTCAGCCAGACGAGTTTCGGACGCAACTATAAGATCTGAAGATGATCCAAGTGATCAAAACATATTATTAAACTATTATATATTGCAACTGTTGACGGAAATAAACACATTTAAAATAGCTTAGTGCAGTTGCGGACACTCTCCAATCGACCATGTCGACTATAATGTTTTAAAGGAATTGTTCAGTGTGAAAATTAAAATACATACAAATACAAAATAAGACATCAATGTCTGACGATGGCCTAAGAAGCCGAAAATCGATTAACAAAATAAATAAACCATTAGAATAAACACAAAATGGTGTATTCTAATTTTCATAATGAATTTTTTCTACCAATAACCGACGGAAGAATCAGTTAATTGTCCAGTGAATTAAAATGGGCTTCATTCGCTGAAGTGTTTTCTAGGTAATAATGATAATAATTAACCAAATCGCTGCTATTCAATATTACTTATTTGAACACGACTGCCCCGTTGCGGCTTAAACTGCCATTTCAAGTTACGTATATATCTAGATGGTCTGACATACATAGGGCATCTAAGGCGTCTATATAAACTGTCAAAATTGGTAGGTAATTTTAATTCTGATTTGGAACTTCCATATTTGCAGCCACTCTGTCAAAATACCAAATCAGGAATAAAACTGGTAACCCAATTTGACAGTTAATAAAGAGATACCGTAGGTTTCCTATCTATGTTAGACCATCTAGACATATACGTCACTTAATGATGGCAGTTTCAGCTGAAACTGGACCGACGTGTTCAAGTAAATAATATTAACTAGAAGCGATTTGGTTAATTATTGTTATTATTAAGTCACTTGCTGACCTGTACTACACTGCGGGCGTTGTGGAATATAATTGTGTAATTTTTTCAAACGATCAAAACGGGATTCACCTGCCGAAGGTTTTCTGTCTGACCATTGTTTTATTCTTTAATTTAATCCAAGCAGTTGGTTGAAATTCTTAAGTAATTACATATGGGACTTCACTTGTGGACAAATTTCAATTGTGAAGAGTATTCCATCCAGCAATTAAGAAGGATAGTTGTAACTGGAAGCTTATCGACGAGAATATACGAAACGGAGGTATATTTGATGTGTGCATGGGAATCTGGAATCATTACATCAGTATTTTGATAGGGTCAGAACAGCATCCCTGGCTCTAGACGTTAACATAGCCGAAGGTACGTTGATGACAGGCATATCTGAAGATACAAGACCGGCAGAGAGATCGCGTTTTTTTTTTTTTTTTTTTTTTTTTTTTTTTTTTTTTTTTTTTTTTTTTTTCTAACCACCCATATAATTAGGAGGAACTTCTTAGTGTGCTTGCTACCATGGAGCCTTAACCTTTGCTGATATCCAGCGCAGTCATACCGGGGGAAGGGGAATACTCTCAGCGTAATGACTAGCCAGGAATCGCAGCAGCAATTCACGTAGGGCCGCGGGCCTGTTATAGATGGGATTGTAACTCACCTACAGTGTCCTCAATCACCTAGCCCTGACAAATGATGGCAACATAGGGGCCGGACCCTAAACTGTGCGCTTAAAATTCGTTGGTGTGCGAAGGTTGATGCCGGGTCTTCATCTCCCTTACCTTATGTTTGTTCGAGAGTAGAGTATGAACCAGTATGTGTCTCGCTTGATTCTGGAAGTACCTCCTCTTTGATGGACCTTGACTGGTCTTCTGAATTCGGGTATCTTGGTCGTCTGAAGCTGGTTCTCCTCAACTAGCAGAGATGTTGTTGGTAATGGCCAGTTGTTGCCTCTTCAGGGTTAGGTCCGGGTTAATGTGTCCATAGGATAATTTACGTGGCTACATAACGTAGCTGTGGTTAAGTGTTTAACCGATAGTCTTATTTTAGGCTGCGACTTCGTTCAGGAAACCGTACTTGTCTTGGATTTTTCCGGTCACATATCGTTTTTCAAGTTTGCTACCAATCACAAGTTTGGATTGTGTGTTAGGATAGGGACAAGTAGTATGGTTGCCTGCAGAACCGGTAACTTTGGCACGCCGGTCATCTGTCGCCTCGCCAGTCCTCTCAATTAACTTATGGTTTGAAAAAATTTCCTAAAGCTTTGCCTGACAAGTTAGGAGTTTTTGCATTTCACACTATCAACAGACAGGATACAGGTGTGTCCGCCGACTGCGGTGGCCGAGGGGACTGAGGCGCTCCAGTCACGGTCTGCACGGCCACTACGGTCGGGGGTTCGCATCCCCCCTGGGCCATGGATATTTGTGCCGTCCTTAGTCTTAGTTAGTTCTTAAGTTGTTTGTACGTTTAGGGACTGATGACCCCGTAGTTAAGTCCCATTGTTGTAAACACGTGTGTCCATTCCACAACATTCATTTACGTTAACCAAAGATATACATATGCACTTACAGAGACGAAAAACAGACTGTTAATCCGTAAAATCCTCCCCACACTCGTCCATCCCACTCTGGTCAATCTCAAGTGGTATGGCCAGTTGCACCGGTCTACTAATACTTCTTCCGTCTGGTGTCTGAAGAAGAAGGTCCACACTATTCCATCTCTCCCTGGTCTTCTTTCCACAATGCGGGTTTTCGGCTGTCTGTCTTCCTGTAAAGTACAATATCTCACACACGGAAATTATCAGGTTTCCCTTTCGGCCGCTGGACTTCAGGAAAGTTTCTTATTTCCAGGAGATACTCCATCTTTTCAGGAAATCATTTTACAGTTTTTCTCTTTGTTTTGCTACTCTTATCAGATTCTTCTCTATACTCGGTTCTGGACCAGACGGTACTGTAGTTAATCGTTCTAATATTAAAAATGGCTTGGTGTCAGTACATCTTTCTCTGTACGAGTGGCCTCGAATTGATGGAATCTTCTATTTCTACCAGTAAGGTTCTGACAGTCTCTTCATCTACTAGTGATCTTCCCAGTATCTTTCTGAGGCAGCGTTTCTACCATCCTCCTTACCAAGCCGCTCGTGGTGCAAAGAACTTCCAACAAACAACTTGGTGAACGAATTTCTGACTGATTTTCGTGTCCTCAAATAAGGGAATAAGGTTTTCAGATTTGTCTTCGCTGCTTGAAATGTTTTAGCATTATCTGAGCCAACAGTATTCGGCAAACCTCTTCGTGCAGCAAATCTTCTAACGACCATCAAAAATTTATCTGAGCTCATAACCTATACTAGTTCTAGGTGAAGAGATCTTGTTTTAGCGAATGTAAGAGTAAGATGTAGCATTTTTGTAAGAGGGTGCCTAATTTGCCAAAAAGGGGTCCTTTGAAGTCTACGCCTGTTACCGTAAATGGTTTGGTGAACTGAATTCGGTCAGATGGTAGTGGCAATTCTGTCTGGCGTCTACAAACAATTTATATATTCTGCAAGGGAGACACGTATGTATCAACATTTTTACTGCTTGTCTTCCCTTCAAAATTCATGTCATAATTCAGCTAGTACTATGGCAGTTCCTAAGTGGTGCAAACGTATGTGCGTCCATGGAATGAGCGACCATGTAAATGGATGAGAACCTTGTAAAATAAGAGGATACTTCTCTTGTACATTCAAGTCCACTAAGTGAAGTCGTCCTCCAAGTCGTATCTGTCTATCTTGAAGGAACGGGTTGTGACGATGAATTTTAGATTTCGTTGGAAAATCGGTCTTGTCTTCAAGCGAGGTATTCTGCTGGAAAGCTTTCCTGCTGAGCCATCCATAACCCAATGCGTTTAGCTGAGTCTAGTTCATGGGCAGTCAATGAACCTTTAACCTTTTCAGTATGTTTGATATTGTGCATGAAACGTAAAATCCATGTCATTATGTGTAGTAGTTTCCAATAAGAACTGTATATTGATGCATCAGTCGGACACACACATGAACTGATAATCAAATGTTGCTTGTGTACCCGTCGTCTTTCTGGAAAAGAACTGCAATGTATTTCTTGTTGAGGCCAAGCGTCAGGTGGTTGAGTTAACCAAGAAGGCCCGTTCCACTATAGCACGGAAGACGGTGATTTTTTTCTACTGAGTTTCCGAGTGATAACAAATGACCTTTTATACAGTCCAATACTACCATTGAAGCGCTCCACATTATTGCATTAGCAATGTCAAATTCCGAAGACTGGCAGAAATACCTTATAAGTCGCGAACACAGTAAGGCAACTAATAACTCAAGCCGTGGAAGTGTTACCCTTTCTAACGTACGGTACTGCTCCATATGGGCTTTCTGAGGCATCACAAAATATATGAACGTGTGAAGTTGTTGACGTTTGAAGTCCTATCCGTCGCGGTACCTTGAACTGCAGCTGAGTTCTGAAGCCCAATTCTTCCATCTGGAGGCCACGTCTGGAGGCAAAGGTTCATCCCATTATACGCCACTAGACCATGTATCCTGAAAAACGATCTTACCTGTTATACAAACCGGGAAAAGATTCCAAGAGGATCGTAAAATTTCACAGTCGTATGCAGTTACTGGCGTTTAGTCGCAGGATCATCTTGTAGTTTATTTGTAATGACACGGTGATAAAATAAGATTGAATCTGATTCTGTGTTCCAATCAATGACTAAAACTGTTAGACCATCTAGACACATAGACACTTGGTAATTGCAGGTTAAACCGAAACGTGATCGTCATTTTAAAATAACTAATATTACATAGCAGCAAATCTGTTAATTATTGTTATTATGCAGTGATGTTATAAGAATAATCAATCTTGCAGAACGTTGACCCCTTTCACTTCAGTTTATTTACATAAAATTGTTTTATTGTCATCTTTCAATAACTCTGTTAATGTAGTGTAGCATAAAATTTTTGTTTAAATGTCTTAGTCGCACTCTTTTTTTATCATTACGCGTCTCGATACATCATCATGATATAAACTTTTTGTAAAACGATGGAAATTAAAATACATTTTACTGTAGATGACTAACAAAAGCTGCGGTGGAGTAGCCGAGCAGTCTAAAGCGTCTCGCTGCGGAGTGCGCGGTTGCTCGCCGTGGAGGTTCGAGTCCTCCCTGGGGCATGGGTATCTGTGTGTGTGTTTGTCGTTAGGTTGGTTTACCTAGATTTAAGTAGTTTGTAAGCTACGGACTGATGACCACGCAGTTCGGTCCAATTGATTTACAGACATGGGAACATTTTTGACTAACAAAAATATAAACCACCATCGTGGATGTCTAGTGAAGGTATTCAACTAGACATCCACGATGGTGGTTTATATTTCAGTTAGTCATCTCCAATAAAATGTATTTTCATTACCATCGTTTTACAAAAAGCTTATCTCATGATGATGTATCAAAACGCGTAATGATAAAATAAAAAAAACAGTGCGACTAAGACATTTCAGAAAAAAATTGTATGCATGCCAACGTATGGTAGCTTGTCCGCAAAAAAAAAAAAAAAAAAAAAAAAAAAAATGGTAGGTTTTATGAAGGAAGTGATAATGCAGTGTTGTTGTTGTTGTGGTCTTCAGTTCGGAGAGTGGTTTGATGCAGCTCTCCACAATACCCTATCCTGAGCAAGCCTCTTCATCTCCACATAAGAACGGCAACCTACATCTGTTCGAATCTGCTTACTGTATCCATCTCTTGGTCTTCCTCTGCGATTTTTACCCCACACTTCCCTCTAATGCTAAATTCACAATTCCTTGATGTCTAAGAATGTGTCCTACCAATCTATCCCTTCTTTTAGTCAAGGTATGACAGAAATTCCTTTTTCTCCCAATTCTGTTCACTACCTCCTCATTAGTTACGCGATCCACCCACCTAATCTTCAGCATTCTTCTGTAGCACAATATTTGAAAAGCCTCAGTCCTCTTCCTGTCTGCACTGTTTATCGTCCATGTCTCACTCCCATGCAAGGCAACACTTCATAAAAATGCCTTCAGAAAGGACTTCAATCAATATTCGAGGTTAACAAATTTCTCTTTTTCAAGAACGCTTTTCTACCCATTGCCATTCTGCATTTTATATCCTCTGTACAGCGACCATCATTTGTTATTTTACTGCCCAAGTAACAAAACTCATTTACCTCCTTTATTGCTTCGTTTCCCAATCTAATTCCTTCAGCATCACCTGATTTTCTTACACTGCACTCCATTACCGTAGTTTTGCTCTTGTTAATGTTCATATTATATGCACCTTTCAGCGCACTGTCCATTCCGTTCAATTGCTCTTCCAGGTCCTTTGCTGTTTCTGACAGAATTACTGTGTCGTCGGCAATGCGCAATGTTTTTAATTCTTCACCCTGAACTTTAATTCCTTCTCCAAATTTCTCCTTGCTTTCCTTTATAGCTTGCTCAATGTACAAATTGAATATCATTGGAGAAAGGCTACAACCCTGTCTTACTCCCTTTCCAACCACTGTAGGGATGTAAATACAGTACGTGTTTGCGGACAGTGGGTAAAGTGGCAGAGCGCACGTGAAGAGCAGTAAACGCTCCTCAGCCTGCTAGCAGACTGGCCGTCCAATGGAGAGACAGCCAGAGGGAGGGAGGGAGTTAGCCGCGCTCCTGGCGGACAGCGGCCGCATTCCTGGTGCTGGGGAGACGGATGGTGCTGCGCATTGTCCGCTGCGCTGCTGCGCTAACGAGCGGCAGGCGGCAGGCGGGCCTCACTCCGTCCTGACAGCCGCTGAGCGCGCTCTGCTGGCCCTCTGCGGCCAACGCGCGTGCGTCTCTGTGCGCGTTTACACCTCCAGGCAACACGCGTAAGCTATGCCTGACACGGTGCCGTCTCTCTCGATGGTATTTGCCCAGCACAGTCATTAGTATATGGTCCGTCAGCTACTGTCGTCGTGCCAGCCTCATGCTCGTTCTCAAACACTTGCTGTTCAACTTGACTGCACCAGTATTCTGTATCATGCATTACCATTACACAGGTTAATAATGGTGTTCGAATTAACAATCGAAGAGAACTACCACATACAGAAAGCCATAATAGAAAGAAAAGAAATAATAAATGAATACACAGACCTCTGCAATGGAACCATATTCTGTGCCCTCAAAGCACTGACAGAAAACCCATAGCCGGCCACGGTGACCGACGGGACTGAGGCGCTCCAGTCACGGTCTGCACGGCCACTACGGTCGGGAGTTCGGATCCCCCCTCGGGCATGGATATTTGTGCCGTCCTTAGTGTTAGCTAGTTCATAAGTAGTTTGTAAGTTTAGGGACTGATGACCCCATAGTTAAGTCCCATAAGCTATACAAATATTTGATTTTTTTTTTTTTTTTGAAACCGATAAACACACACACACTAAAACGAAAGCAACATGATTCAAAAACATCCGCCCCCACCACAGTCAGATGTTCTTCACACTACTCCCAGAATTCACCTGCCCACCATATTGTTTTCGTAACATAAACATTGAGTGAAGTGAAAGTGGCAGAGTGCCTGTTCACAATTCGAAAACAGCGCAACTTCACCAAACTAAGTGACAAAAACTTGATATAAACACGTAGACTTTTTGTTATAGAAGCGCCGGCCGCGGTGGCCGAGGGGACTGAGGCGCTCCAGTCACGGTCTGCACGTCCACTACGGTTGGGGATTCGAATCCCCCCTCGGGCATGGATATTTGTGCAGTCCTTTGTCTTAGTTAGTTCATAAGTAGTTTGTAAGTTTAAGGACTGATGACCCCGTAGTTAAGTCCCATAAGCTATACAAATATTTGATTATTTTTTAATTTTTTTATTTTTATGGAACAGTCGCTGCAGTAAAATTAAGCCAAAACACAAAAATAACGACCTGTATTTCCGTAAAAATTCCGATATTTACAAGCTAACCATTAACCCTATTAACTACACACGTTTTGGTTTGCAGATGACAAACTGTCAAAACAAAAAATTCACAGCGATGTTTTCTGACTGGAAGAACCACGAACACAGTTAAACGTGGTATTAAGGTAGGCCTAGTATCCTATAAAAATAAGAAACGATTTATGTTAGTCTCAAAATTATCTGTAGTTTTACACTTAATGTACAAAAAAGTAACAGTCATTTCATTGTTAATTTGACAGACAATATGAATTAAACATCCCACTGATGATGCTGCAACGCCAGCGAAACATGTGTGGGAAAAATTTAAAAAAAATATGTGTTTGCTCAAGGCGGACCTTACCTATAAAGCAAATTTAGATGCCAATAATCTCTCTCTCTCTCTCTCTCTCTCTCTCTCTCTCTCTCTCTCTCTCTCTCTCACACACACACACACACACGCACACACACAAACACACATACACACACTTTGACGCTCGTTTTTAATTAGAGTCATAACTATATTCAACAAAGGCAGTAGGAGTAACCCACAAAACTACAGGCCTATTTCATTGACTTCAATTTGCAGCAAGGTTTTGGAACATACCCTGTATACAAATATTATGAACTAGCTTAAACCCGCGGCTCCGCTCGCGCGTTGGTTGATTATGATAGATACGCTATCTTTCAGTAGTGTGCAATGAGACTAAATAGTAAGTAGTGTAGATCAAATCACACGTAAAAATGCACTCGTTTCGAAGAATCCAGTCACGAAATTCAACAATTATGATTGTAATAATATCACAGATCGATCACTTCATGTAATGCACGAAACGTCAAATCGATTTTTTTAAAGAGATGTATTAAAAGAAATTTCTTTTTTACTGCTTTATTTATCTATTCTTATACTTCCTTATTCGTATGCTTATCCATATAGAGAAAGAGCTGAAGACATTGTAGCACGCATAGACCAAAGATATGGTCTGTGGCATCACGTTTCGCAAAATTCATCGCTGGTCTTCAGTCCGAATTTTTTTTTATAATTTGACGACTTTCAACAACCATATCTTCCCCCCCCCCCCCCCTTACAGCTATCGGCATGGAACAGCTATGGTGTACAACGGGTACAACGGGAAACTTCAGACAACAATTACACACAGACCTTTCGTTTGCGTTCTGTAGTTTTCGCTGCAGAGCGAAATATTAACACACACACACACACGTAGAATTTTATATAGACCGATAACTTTCCATCCCAATATAATCCACCATTTTATCGTTATCTGCCCTCAAGCAACAATGCAACGAATAAAACCATTTTCAAAGAGTAATTATTGTTCCGCATTTCGCGTTATATTCTTCAAATTAGTACATATCTATCAGATCGCTATAAAACCGTACCTAAAACGTTCCTCACGTATAAATTAGTAACTGTACAAATATTTAAGTCTCTGCGTCTTGTCGTTCGGACGTGATAAGCGTACACCGGACAGACATTGACATTAAAATATATAGATAAATTGATATCCGATCACCATAAAACCGTGCCGAAAGCCTTCCCTCGATAGACTTAGTAACTGTACAAATTTTTAGCTCTTTATGTCTTGTAGTTCAGTCGTGATAAACGTACACCGAACAGGCATTCACATTAAGAGATATAGATTACCTCGAACAGAATGATCTATAGACCCAAGGTCAACACTGATTTAGAAAATATCGTTCATGCCAAACACAACTAGCTCTTTATTCACACGAAGTGATGCGCGCTATCGACAAAGTTTCGCAAATCGTTTCCGTATTTCTTGATTTCCAGAAGGCTTTTGACACCGTACCTCACAAACGGCTTTTAATCAAATTGCGTGGTTATGATATATCGCTCCAAATTTGCGAATGGATAGCGGATTTCCTGTCAGAGAGCACACAGTTCGTAGTAATCGACTAAAACGAAGGTGATATCGGGCGTTCTGCAGGGTAGTGTTATTGGTCCTCTGCTGTTCCTTATTTACATAAACGATTTAGGGGAAAATCTAATTAGCTCTCGTAGGTTGTTTGCAGATGACGCCGTCTGAAGATCAAAACCAACTGCAGAACGATCTGAATAAGATGTCACTATGGTGTAAAAATTGGCAATGGACTCTAAATAATGAGAAGTGTGAAGTCGTCCACATGAGTACGAAAAGAAATCCGTTAAACTTTGTTTACAAGATAAATCAATCAAAAGTGAATGCCGTAAACTCCACAAAATACCTAGGAATTACTATTACGCTGGCCGCGGTGGCCGAGGGGACTAAGACTCTCCAGTCACGGTCTGCCCGGCCACTACGGTCGGGGGGGGGGGGGGGGTCGAATCCCCCCTCGGGCATGGATATTTGTGCCGTCCTAGTTCGTAAGTAGTTCATAAGTAGTTTGTAAGTTTAGGGACTGATGACCCCGTAGTTAAGTCCCATAGACCATACAAACATTTGAACATTTGAATTACTATTACTTCAGACTTAAACTGGAAAGAAAACGTAGATAATGTCGTGGGAAAGGCGAACCAGAGACTGCGTTTTATTGGCAGAACCCTTAATAGAACTACAAAGTAAACTGCATACACTAGGCTTGTCCGTCCATTTTTGGAATATTGCTGCCCAGGTGGGTTTGACCGAGGACATCGAAAGAGTCCAAAGACGGGCAGTTCGTTTCGTATTGTCACGATTCAGGGGAGACAGCGTTACTGGAATGATACAGGATCTGGGATGGGAATCATTACAACAACGGCGCTTATCGCTTACTAAACTCCAGTCGCCAACATTCTCCTCCGAATGCGAAAATATATTGTTGACTCACACTAACATATCTAGAAATGACCATCAGAATAAAATACGAGAAATCAGAGCTCGAACGGAGAGATTCGCGTGTTCTTTCTTCCCGCGCGCTATTCGAGAATGGAATGGGAGATTAATAGTATAATGGTGCTTCGATGAACCCTCTGCCAGACACTTAAATGTGATTTGCAGAGTATCCCATGTAGATTTAGATGTAGATTATTTTTGCATTTCGGGTATTGCATTTTATGCGGGGGATATTAGGGTCTTTATTAATTGGGATATTTATAATTGTAAAACTTGTAGCGTTTATATTTTCCATAGTGGGAAGTTAGGTTTTCCGGTTATAAAGAAGAAACGAATTTTTATGGGTCGAAGGTAAATTGTGCGGGAACTCCTCCAGACCACCAACGTAAAACGATTTCTTCCAATGCGCATTGGTTTCTACGAAAATCGAGATCGAGGTGCAGCGTGTAACATCTATACCTGTACTAAGTTTCTAGTGGTACGTGAGTCAGCGTGGTGTAATGAGCAAGGTCATTGACCCACCGACGATCCAACTTCAAATTCTCCTCAGAACTTACTTCTTTTTCCCTTTATTTTTACACTTGTCGGTCGATTCATTGTCCGTAATTATGTGCTTTCATAGCCACTCTTATGTTAATGCTTGAGTAATTGGTCATGGTAATAACTTTTGTTGATTGGCCATTATGTTATGTATTGCGCGACGATTATTTCATTTAATTCGTTATTTCTAAACATACTTTTACGGCGATTGAAAGGTATTTCTAAATCAGTAAAACATCTGTAGTTATCACGCAGCGTATTGTTATGCTCCGGCAAAATGTGTTTTGTTGTTTGTTGTTTAATTGAACATCTTTGGCATATACACAATAAATCGTCGGAGAAGTGTTGTTTCTTTTTTTTCTTTAAAAAAAAAAATATAATCACAGCAGGATTTGAAGTCGGATCACCTTCGTGGCAGTGTAGCGCCTTGCTGATCACACCACGCTGAAACACCTACCGAAGGTGGCTTAGTACAGGAATAGCTGTTACGCGCTGGACTTTGATGTCGATTTTCGTAGATCCCAAGGCGCCTTGGAACAAATCCTTTTACCTTGTTTGTCTGGAGGAGTTCCCGCACAACACAATTGCGATCCATCAAAATTCGTTTGTACCATACTTGGTGTTCCCCTTGTCAGCGTTAAAAAGATACAATCGTAGAGGATGCTATAGTTTCTGTTATGTTCTCCATGTCGAGGTATTCGAGACCTGTAAAACAGAAACGTTCTAAACGAAAAAGCTATGTCTTAACAAGAAATAGCTATTGCAGATGCAAACTGTTGCTCGTCGTGGGCATGTATAATGAGCCTCTTGGGTGTATCGAAACGAAGCGTTGGTAGTTGTGACTGCAGTTGGATATGTAATACAGATATGATACTTTGTTTAAACATTTAGCAATGTTTATCGATAGGACTGTTGGATTTGTTTCATGTTGTTTGTTGAGCGAATACTGATGGCTTGGAGAAGAGACACTGGTCCGCCCTTAGGTACATAAAGCTTTCCCCAGTATCCTGGCGGTTTGTTTTGAAAGGCTGAGACTGGAGGTAGGGGGTAACAGGTATCAGCGGCCTCTATCGACAGGGGTTGAAAGGATAGGGCGGAAGCAGGTATCAGCGGCTTCTATTGCCAGAGGTCTGAACTATTTTAATTCTGCTTTGTTAACCAGGAGAGACACAGCAATCGTTTTCTTGCGCGCGATTTTGTGCGTATGTAGTTGCGTGATTAGGGTATATGCACGTGGTTTTACAGATGATTTTCGTTATGTCCCAACTAAAAAATACAAACACGTCTACATCTACATGGGATACTCTGCAAATCACATTTAAGTGCCTGGCAGAGGGTTCATTGAACCACCGTTATACTATTTAATTCCTATACAATTCTCGAATAGCGCGCGGGAAGAATGTAATCTCTCCGTTCAGGCTCTGATTTCTCGTATTTTATTCTGATGATCATTTCTACCTATGTAAGTGGGAGTCAACAATATATTTTCGCATTCGGAGGAGAATGTTGGCGATTGTAGTTTCTTAAGTAGCCCTCGCCGCAACGATAAGCGTTGTTGTTGAAATAATTCCCATCCCAGATCCTGTGTCATTTCCGTAACGCTGTCTCCCCTGTATCGTGAAATACGAAACGAGCTGCTCTTCTTTGGACTCTTTCCATGTCCTCCGTCAAAGCCACCTGATAAGGATCCAACACTGGGCAGCAATACTCCATAAAAGGACGGACAAGCGTAGTGTATGCAGTTTCTTTAGTAGTACTGTTGCAATCTTTAAGGGTTCTGCCAATGAAACGCAATCTCTAGTTCGCCTTTCCCACGACATTATCTACGTGTTCTTTCCAATTTAAGTCAGAAGTAATTGTAATTCCTATATGTACATCGAAATTTTGTATGCAACATGATCTTTTAGGTGCTTTCTATTACATTACCAAAAGTGAGTGCACAGTGTGGTATATATTTTACTGATCTGGCTGAGTGGGCATCCACCAACCTGGAGGCGAAAGTTTCCAGGCCAACCAGGAATTGGTTCCTAACTAATTTGTGGTTGTTTGATGGCCATCCTTCCTAAACCAATCACATAGACTTGCAAGGGCTGATCTCTTGTGCTTTGTGATGTTTGCTCCCTTCCTATCTAATAACGATTTTTGTTCAACACAGTGATATTTCAGAAATTGTGACTTCCCTGCCAAAATAAGTTTTGTTGTACCATATAATTGTTTAAAGGCATGTATGTTGTTAAACATTACTTACGAACAACATTGCCACTGCTGCTGCTGAACGGAAGAGGTAATCACCCTGCTGGATCTTGGAGCAGACTGATTGAGGGGGGAGGTGGGGGGGGGTGGTCCTAGATTTTCTTTGGTGGCCATTTTGTTCCGGAACAGGAAACGACGTCATCGGAAGTGACGGCACATGCAATGGTACAAAGCCACGATCTTGGATGACGTCATTGCGCAATGCATTATGGGTACCCTGGCGTAGAACCCGCTTTGTTCCATTACTCACAAGTATAAAAAGGTAAAGCAGTCAACAATCCGAAGATTGGTTTGAACACCGCAGTGCTTTACTAGGCATGGTCCTGTTTGGAGGTGGTATGCCATTGCCTTCCTCCGACCTTTGAACTGACTTACCCAGCCAGTTATAGGGGGACCTACAGTTTAACGTGGGTTCCGAACCACGGCGCTACTCGGTATTTTTCACGTGATCAATAATGCCAGAGGTGAAAGAAGTTGAAAGTGACAGATAAAAATCCTAGGACCTGGCGGGGATCGAACCCGCACCCGCAACCGAGGCGCACACTCGCAAGTGTATGAAATGTTTATTAGCCGAATGTCGTTAGGTTTTTTCCAACTGAGAAATAAGCGTGTGTTGTAACCCTGAGGGTCAGTATCAGCGCACTAAATTTAATAACAGAGTATCAACGGCATAAGCGCTATAGGATACTGGAGGGTAAATTCTTGCTGTTGTGAATTTATTGTACAAATGACGAAAAGACTAGTATAATTGTGAATAGTAAAAGGCTTGACTTTATCCTGGGCGGAGTTTATCTTTTCCATTATTCTGCTCGCTCTCGAAAGACGCAGAGACACACTCAGACTCAGCACAGTTGTCTCAAGGCAAGAGCGAAGGAAAATAAATACGAACTTTTTCAAATTCCATGTATCTGCTTACGTGTGGCTGTCATCACAAAACAGATATCAGTCTGATAAGGAACATGTTCGAAACGCGTCATTGAAGTCATATTGTGCTTTAACTGCAATGTAATATAAAAGACGTTTGGCGAACCATCCAGCTAATCGGCAGCAAAAAATGTTTGTAAAGCTTATGCGACGTAACTGCTGGGTCATCAGTCCCTAAACGTACAAAGAACTTATGAAATAACTTGTGCTAAAGACAGCACAAACATCCATGCCCGAGGAGGGAATTCGAATCCCCGACGGGAAACGGCCTCGCGCATGGGAGATGGCGCCTCAGTGCTCTCGGCTGCTCTGCCACAATTAATCGGCAGCTCTACAAATTAATTTCACCATAGTTGCCTGACTCGTCCACGACTTTATGTCGCATTTACAATAATACAATTACATTAAGGTTTTCTCAAGAAATACCGACAAAAAACGACATTTTCACCCTCACGTCCTCGTGATATGAGCGCAACGCTTTGTCACGAAATAAGCATTAAACGAAACAACTGTAAATAACAAAACTTTTGTAGCTTGAAGGGGGAAAACAGAAAGCGCTATGGTTGGCCCGCTAGATGGCGCTGCCATAGGTCAAACGAATATCAACTGCATTTTTTTTTTTAATAGGTACCCCCATTTTTATTACAATTTGTATCTAACGGGAGGCGTGCATGGGTAGTCCTAGCAGGTGCGGTGATCACTGTGTCCCCAGTGGTGTAGGGGTCAGCGCAACTGCCTAGAAAGCAGGAGACCCGGGTTCGAATCCCGGCTGGGTACACATTTTCAGCTTTGCCCAATCGCAGTTGATGTCATATATTCTATGAATATTATTACATATTCGTCTAGTTCGTAAACAAATATGACTGTTTTATTTGAAACACTTTTTCGCTTTGTGATAGATGACGCTGTAACATTCACAAACATATTGCTCATAATTTTAGACAAACAGTGGGTAACAGAACGTATGTACGTTTGAACTTTATTTCGGTTGTTCCAATGTGATACATCTACTTTTGTGACATTATCATACATTATGAGAACGTGTGCTTCTACTGCGTGATTACATGTAATTACCTCATGACTTTAATAAATGTTTAAAATGATATCCTTCAACTTCAATGCATTTGGCAATACGCGTAACGAAATTCCTCTCAACAGCGAGTAGTTCGCCTTCAGTAATGTTCTCACAAGCACTGAAAATGCGCTGACGCCTGTTTTCAAGAGTTGTCGGTGAATCACGATAACAAATATCTTTCAACTTTCCTCACTGAAAGAAATCCAGGGATGTAGGATCTGGTGAACGTGTGTGCCATGGTATGGAACTTCTTAGACCATTCCACCTGTCATTAAATATTCCATTTAAGACCGCTTCAACTGCACGCGAGCCATGTGTCGGACATCCATTATGTTGAAAGTACATCGCCATTCTGTCATGCAGTGACACATCTTGTAGTAAAATCGGAAGAAATTAGCATACATACCATTTAGATTGCCTTCCATATAAAAGGTGTCAGTTATCCTTCCTCCCATAATGCCGCACCATACATTAACCCACCAAGTTGCTGATGTTCCACTTGTCGCAGCCATCGTAAATTTTCCGTTGCTCAATAGTGCATAGTATGCCGGTTTACGTTAGCTCTGTTTCTGAGTGACGCTGTATCACTAAACAGAACGCGTGAAAGAGATTGTTATTTTCCCGTAATTTAATTTGTGCCCAGTGGCAAAACTGTACTCGACGTTCAAAGTCTTCGCCATGCATATCCTGGTGCATAAAAATATCGTACGGGTGAAATTTATGTTGATGTAGAATTCTCAAAACCGACGTTTTTGAGATTCCTGATTCTCGCTCAATTTGTCTGCTACTGATGTGCGGATTAGCTGCAACTGCAGCTAAAATATTTACTTGGACGTCATCATTTGCTGCAGGTCGTGTTTGACGTGTCACTTGTGGCCGAACACTTCCTGTCTCTTTAAATATCGTAACTGTCCGACGAAAGGTCTTCCAGGATAACGATCTCCATACATAGCGCAGCCTGCTGGGCATTTTGATTACAATAGCCATACATAAATCCCTTTTCGACCTTTTCTGCAATTGGTAAACGGTCCATTTTAACACGACTAATGTATCACGAAGCAAATACCGTCCGCACTGGCGAAATGTTACGCGATACCACGTACTTATACGTTTGTGTCTATTACAACACCATCTATCACAAAGCGAGAAAAGTGTTCCAAATAAAACATACATATTTTTATGTACTAGACGAACATGTAATAAAAATGGTGTTTGCCAACGCCATCTAGAGGGCCGACCATAGCGCCATCTGTTTTTCCCCTTCAAGCTAGAAAAGTTTAGTTCTTTGTAGGTTTTTCGTTTGATTCTTATTTCGTGAAATATTTGGCCCGACCACAATCAATGGATCACCCTGTTTTTAACTGATAGCTTTATTCCCATTTCTTCGAATTCCCTCTGTACCATTTGAATCCAGCATAGTTTGATTCACTTATTCACAAATGTTCAAACATTTCTAAATATATTGGGCCAAACTGCTATGGTCAACTAACTGTAAACAAACACGCCCATGCCCGAGAGAGGACTCGAACCTTCGACGGCGAGCAATGCGTGCACCGCAGCAAGGCGACTTAGAGCGCTCGGCCAGTCCACAGTGGCTCATTTTCTCACAATACACTGTATTATTTACGACGATAGCCTTCCTTCCAGATTCTAAGAAATGGGAATACACTCGTGTTTCTGATGTTATCCGTGCCTTTCTCTATCCTGTTGTACAGTTCTCGGTACACTCGTTTTCGAAACCGAGTTCTGCAAAGTCCCGATATTTTTGAACACGCCTCATAGGTAGTGTCTCAGTATTGCACTACTTGAAACATTCATGTTCTAGTAGATGTTGACAGACATTTTGTATAGGTTCTCACAGACATATTGTATGCTATTTTCATTTCTTTTGTGCTCTCAGTGCTTCCATTCCTCTCGGCTCAGTTTGTTTCAATTCACAAGCATATTTAAATCTCCCTGTCTCTTCTGCTGTAATTTGTCTAGGACAGAGGTCATCACATGTTTTCCATTTTTCCTAACTGAAACTAAAAGAATAGTTTTGGCTGAATCAGTCTGTACATTACTCACAGCCCATAACAGAAGGCAACTCCAGCATTTCGTGCTAATTATGGGGGAGCCGCACTTACCAATGTGTTTATGAAATAAAACTTACAAAGAAGATG
This sequence comes from Locusta migratoria, assembly GCA_026315105.1. NCBI lineage: Eukaryota > Metazoa > Arthropoda > Insecta > Orthoptera > Acrididae > Locusta > Locusta migratoria. The sequence goes on from CM048744.1 coordinate 390,197,364, forward strand.
AAGTCAGCAACAAAACAGTTATTGACATTGTGTTTGCACACGTCCGAAACACAAAAACTAACCAGCATAATAAGTTAATGACTTTCATGTAAGTAGCATTTGGCTATCAATGCAGCATCAGTATTTGGTGTAATTTTGTTGCATTTACCTAAAATACCAGATTTCAAATTTTCGCCAGCCAATCATTCCCTGTGATACAAGTGTCACCACCAATTTTTCTCAGCAATTTAGGTTGTTTTAAACACCGATACACAGCTGTGGGCAGTTTCGGAAACTAACCATCTGTTAACCATCTGTTTTTGATCTATTTGAAGAAAATATTTGCTTGTAAATAAGTGAGGATAAACAATAGATAAACTGACACATCAGCAAGGTTATAATCAAACGGGCTATGGAAGAGTAGAATAACAATCTGGATTCTGTTTCAAGTCATGAATCACATTTTATTCGGAAAATTAAATTTTAATTGTATCTCAAAACTCTTTAAAATACTGAAAATTTGGAAAACTTCGGAAACTGTCTTTCAGTGCAAAGATTGACAGCTACCTCCTAAACCCACTGCCGATTTTGTGCAGATCACGTACAGAGATACCTTTCCATGAAGATTCAGTTTCAGTACATTCATATGGCATGTGATGTGGACCAAAAACGTTCCCTTTGACAGCGAGGTATTATCTGACAGCTATTGGTCGGATGTTTCTCAGTGAGAAAATCATACGTCTTAATTCGAAGTTCTAATGATACGTCTTGATCGGAGCTGAACCACCATTCACTGGTGTGTGATCAGTCACATAACCCACAATACGTTTAAGATATAACTGCAACTCACTGTGATAACATACTGCCAAAAATATTGCAAAATAGGACAGGATATAACCTCCAAAAAATGGTGACCTCATCAAAAAATTTAAGGCAGATATCATCTTGAATGTTCTCTTTGCGTACCTGTATCAGCGCATTCGATTATCGAAACCCAGCAGACGTGACATTCATTTTTTTTCTCCCATGTTGTTCGTCAGAAACAGTGGTGCGAGATATCAGTTTCAGTATATCTGAGCCCGTCCCAATTCATTCCAGCTAATTACGTTCTGGGAGCATCGAGTTGTCATTGTTTCATATTAACAGGAACCCTTTTGGAAACAAAACCTCGCATTTCATCTCCCGCTCCCAGAAAAAAATGAGGAAAGATACGGTTGCGCAGAGAAAATTAATCACGCTCTGTTCATATACGCAGACGCCTGCCTAATGGAAGGGAAATAAAAGCGCGCTTATTTTAGAAACGTGTCCGCGACCGTTCATTTAGATTCGCATTCTTCGAATTCTTCGTCATTCGTCACGGAAAATGGAAGGTATGTTCAAATAATAACAGTCCCCCACAAAGTACAGGTCGCATAAAACGAACGACACACACAGTAATATCGTCAATGCTAAAAACGTGAATTGGGATACTGTGATAATATTTTCGTGTATTTGCTTTCCTATTTTGTGCTAAATTTATGAACTTTAAATAAAAATAATTTCAATGCAACGATGCGACAAATGACACTGAACAATTCTGTCGAAAAACAAATAGGAGTTTACTGGAAAATGCAAACTCCGTTTGGTATTACACGGATAAACTAGAATACAAGCATGGCACGTCTCCCCGTCTTCCATGATGATACCACACTAATGCACATCCAAAATGTTAAACTCATGTGAGTAATATGACCAGTTTCAGAAGGGTAAGCTATGAACTGCAATCGATTTTATGTCAATTAGAGTAATATGGAGAATGTACTTTAAGAACGCAGTTGGGTATTCAACTGTAAACTCATCCAGCTCACTTCTTTAGTGGTTGTATAATGGTAATAACTATGATAATAATTATTATTATTCAAAATCAAATAATAGTGCTGCTGCTGATGCTGCTGCTGTGGTCTTCAGTCCGGAGACTGGTTTGATGCAGCTCTCCACAATACCCTATCCTGAGCAAGCCTCTTCAACTCCACATAAGAACGGCAACCTACATCTGTCTGAATCTGCTTACCGTATCCATCTCTTGGTCTTCCTCTGCCGTATTTGCCCCGCACGCTCCCCTTCAATGCTAAATTCACAATTCCTTGATGTCTAAGAATGTGTCCTACCAATCGATCCCTTCTTTTAGTCAAGGTATGCCAGAAATTCATTTTCTCCCCAATTCTGTTCAGTACCTCCTCATTAGTTATGCGATCCACCCACCTAATCTTGAGCCTTCTTCTGTAGCACCACATTTAAAAGCCTTGTCCGCACTGTTTATCGTCCACGTTATTGCTTGAGGTGTAACGATAGATTGTAAATTTACGGTTTTCAGCCCAGAAAAGTCGTAACCAATCATGTTCTTTAAAGAGCGGTTTTCGAGTTCTAGGCACTATTGGCCTCGTAAGAGGAAGCGAAGACATATACCTCATTTCGTTTCGTTTGATAGTTTCAGAAATTTATCGTATACGATAAGTGTCGTCTGCTGTCATAAGCAGAATGGTCGTCGTTTTGTTGTTATTGTTGTTGTTTTTTTTATCGTCCAAGTCTTGCTTGCTCATGAAGTTTGCTACTAGCAGAGATTATGCACCAATGAATTATAAGTACACCCACTGATGATGCCTTGTGACAAAGGCGAAACGCGTATGGGTGAATTATAAAAACAAAACCTTTCATTTGCAGTAGCAAAAGGCGTTTTCTTCAAAAACATTACAGTGAAATACTTAGTAAGGTTTCCTTTAGTGTAAACATGAGAGAGAAATGAATCATCAACGATATATGAGAATTCTCTTGTTATCTATAACAGTCTGGCAATGCACATGCAGTTTGTTGATTACCCACATGTAGATAACTCGTTCTGAGTTTAAAGCTTTCAAACAAGATTTGTAGAAGAATAAAATGCCACTACCACAGGACAGCTAATGTAGAAAATACTTTACTGAAAATTTTTGCACGATGCGCTCTCCTCATACATAATACAAACGTTTCGAGATGCACCTGCTGCCTCCACCCGTCTATTAAACCTGAAAAGAACAAACTGTCGCAGAAGTTAGTCCTTGTGTCACATGCGACTATTCAGTCAACCAAGTAAATGAATGTACTGAGCCGGCCGCGCTGGCCGAGCTAGCTGCAGAGCCCCAGTCACGGTCTGCACGGCCACTACGGTCGGGGGCTCGAATCCCCCCTCGGGCATGGATATTTGTGCCGTCCTTAGTAGTAGCTAGTTCATGTTTGTAAGTTTATGGACTGATGACCCCGTAGTTACGTCCCATAAGCTCTACAAATATTTGAACATTTTGAATGTACTGAACATGCTGCAAAGCACTACAGGGAGCCTGTGTGTCAGAATCCTCATCCAGTGTGGCGCAACGGTCTTACGATAGAAAAATGAGTCACAGATAAGAAGACTTATTTGGTGATCTGTTGATAGGTTGATATGCATATGGTCTGGGTTCGATTCCAACGTCTACCGATGATTTTTGATAGGGTCTACGCCAAGGGAAGAAGGTATAATGACATTGTGGTCTGAAATCCACATTTCTTCTCTACCAAGTAGAGGTTAGGTTGTACCACAATAAAGTCAGGAGTGGTGACATGTAGAAAGTCTATCACTAAAAACGTTTCTGATACTAGTTATTTATTTCTAGTGACGAGACAAACCTATGTAGAGTCACAGGACACTTATTCCATCTTTTCTTTGAGCTTCTGTATGTCGATAAAGTTGGTTCAGGACTGGGAATGCAACTCAGGCGGACCATAACGCGGGATTTGATCCCTTCGTGGAATACAGCTCGACTACAAATTGTTGTTTGTTCAAAACTGCAGATTCCTCAACATCTCCACATATTGCGCGTGAATGGGTTTGAATACTGGCCTGCCACTAAAGTTTTCATTATGTATTACCAGGCTCTAGCATGACAACACCTATCTGCCAGTGGATAATAATTTTGATTTTCAGTGTATTTTAAATCGGTGTTAACACTAACGATATCTGACTTTTTGACTCCCAGTGAGGCAAAGAACTATTTGTGAGATCACTGAAGGTTCAAGCGTGTTATTCCGAGCTGCTGGTGGAGAAAAATGCAGTAGCTGACGTCTCTTTATGTGTGTAGCCAACAACGATATGTGTGGGTTTCGATTCCAGTCGGCACTGAAATCTTCGTCACATTATTTCAAGTTCCAAAATTTTGCCGGTGTAACAAACCCATATTTAACGTTCGTTTTCAATATAACAGCGATAGGTGTCGGGTTGGAGTCATGGAAGGAAAAAATAAATTTTTCGTCTCATGATATCAGTTGAAACATCTAGCTACTACCTTAAGCTCTACAAACATTTGAAAAATTTTTTATACTTACATTTTAATGCAGTTTTCAGTTGCACATTTTTATAAATTAACGTAAGAGATCCTTCCTCGCAAAATACTTTTATCTTCAGTATAATTAAGTAAAAGATGAATATGTTAAGGACCACAGTAACGACACCTAGCGGTAGTACGACCAAATTACTAGTAAACAGCTACTGAACTGCAGTAGTGTAGTAAACATATCACCAGCTCTGTTGCCCATTTCTATGTTTATTTTTAACTTATATCACAAAGAATTCATGAAGATATATTTATGCTGTGAAAATGACATTATGGCTATATTACATTAAGGAATGTAATAACAGGTATGCTGTATAATATTTTAAACATGTTTTACATTATTTATATTTTATAAGGTAGACTATTACTAAATGTGTCCTTTTTATGATTTGATGTGGACTTGAAAATGGTCTTCACTGACCGAAACAGGTTGTCATAAGGCCGAAAAAATTTTGTGATCATTGACGTAAATAAAGATACTAAAAGTAAAGATACCTGTGACAAGTTCGTCTGCCACCACTACCACAGGCAACCATACCACAGCTGGCACGTTTTGTGTCTTTTCTATGTGCACCTGCCGACAACAGAATTTGTCACACTCTCTCCCCTATTTCGTGATAATTTTAAACGAGCTGCCCCATTATCTGAAGTTCACTGTCAGTTCTTTCTTTCTCTGTGGCCATCTTCCCGCACTATTTGTTAAATCCGGATTTGGCGTGTGGTAATATTTACGGGGTGGCTGGATGCCCTTCCTGTCACCACCCCGTGCTCCGCGGGAGGAAATGTGTACAAATGTGTGAAAGTATAAAGTGTTACTAAATGTTTGCGATTAGTGCAACTGAGGCGGGACTTTGGTACGAGCCAGGTATTCACCTGGGGGGGGATGTGAAAAACCACCTAAAAACCACATCCAGGAGGGTGGATTCGAACCGGGGCCTGTACGCCTCCCCATCTCGAAAAGCGATGCGTTAGACCACACGGGTCTAGAAGTTCACTGTCAATTCTAATCGCTAATTCCTGTAGCTACCTACAAGCTATCTGCATTGGCCAGGCATTTGATACTGAACCTATTCTGGAATCAATGTTATGTTCAGGCACAGGAAATTGAAGATTGGAACGAACAACGAATGAAATAGAGAAATGTGATCTTATAGAAAATAACTATGGAAACTAAAAAGACTTAACGGCCCTTTTACTTATTATTTAAGAATATCAAAAATTATTAAATGAGAAACATGACTTCTTTAATACCATAGAATTAACTTACTTCCGCCTCCACATTGCTTGATCTTAATTTATTTACGCCTGCCGAAACTAAGGTACTTACATGGCTCTCGGCAGTAAGCATTTGTATGCAAACGCATTTTACAGTCAGGGTGGGGGCACATTACGTCTGTTGTTTCCCAAACAAAAAAACAACGTGACATGCAAAGGACAAATGATGCAAAGGACACATGCTTTCAAGATGAACGCTGCCATTGTCCTTGCATTAAATTTCAGTAGCATAAAAGGCACACAGCAACTCATTAACATATAGTAGCTTGTGGAAGTTGACCTTATTTTACTTTAATATTAAATCACGGTCATTTCTTTCAAAGTTTACTTTTGGGTATTATTGTGTAATTATGTTATTTCACACAATAATAGCCAAAAGTAAACTTTAAAAGAAATGACCTTGATTTAAAATTAAAGTAAAATAAAGGCAACTTCCAACTCAGACGGAAAACCAGTACTAGACAAAGAGGGGAAAGCTGAACTGTTGAAGGAATATATAGAGGGCCTATACAAAGGAAATAAACTTGAAGGCAGTATTCTAGAAATGGAAGACGAAGAGGAGGAAGATGAGATAGGAGATATGATACTGCTAGAAGAATTTGACGGAGCGCTGAAGGACTTGAGTCGAAACAAGGCCCCTGGAGTAGATGATGTTCCGTCTGAACTACTGATGTCGTTAGGAGAGCTAGTCGTGAAAAAATTGTATCACCTGGTATGCAAGCTGTATGAGACAGGAGAATACCTTCCGTCTTCAAGGTGAATATTGTAATTCCAATTCCAAAGAAAGCAAGTGCAGTCGAGTGTGAAAATTACAGAACTATCAGTTTAATAAGTCAAGGGTGCAAAATACTAACACGAGATATTTACAGACGAATGGAAAATCTTGTGGAATCCGACCTCTGGCAAGATCAGTTTGGATTTAGGAGAAATGTAGGAACACGGAAGGCAATACTCACATTACGACCTATCTTAGAAGATAGGCTAAGGAAAGGAAACCTACGTTTTTAGCGTTTGCGGATTTGGAGAAAGCTTTTGACATTGTCGACTGGAATACACTCTTCCAATTGTTGAAGATATCAGGGGTAAAATATAGGGAGTGAATATATTCAACCTATACAAAAACCAGACGGCGGTTATTAGAGTCGAAGGGCAAGAAAGGGACACAGAGGTTGGGAATGGAGTAAGACAGGGTTGTAGCCTTTTCTCAATGTTGTTCAATCTGTACATTGAACAGACAGTGAAGAAATGGAAGGAGAAATTTGGAGAGGGTATTAAAGTGCGCGGAGAAGAAATTAAAAAAAAATTGCGGTTTGCCAATGACATAGTAATTCTGTCAGAAAGCGCAAAATATCTGGAAGAGTAATTGAATGGGATGAACAGTGTCTGAAAGGAAGATATAAAATGAACAATAACAAGAGTAAAACGAAGGTAATGGAATGCAATGTCAGGAAATCAGGCGATGCTGAAGGAATTAGATTAGGTAATGAGACAATAAAATTAGTAGATGAAGTTTGTTATTTGGGTAGCCGAAGTAAAGAAGATACAAAATGCAGAATGGCTTTGGGAAGAAAAGCGTTTCTAAAGAAGCCAAACTTGTTAACATCCAATATTAATTTAAATGTTAGGAAGTCCTTTCTGAAAGCTTTTGTCTGGAGTGTAGCATTGTATGGGACTGAAACATGGACGATAAGGATTTCAGACAATATTAATTTAAATGTTAGGAAGTCCTTTCTGAAAGCATTGTCTGGAGTGTAGCACTGTATGGGACTGAAACATGGACGATAAGGATTTCAGACAAAAAGCTGATAGAACCTATTGAAATGTGGTGCTACATACGAATGATGAAAATTAGGTGGGTAGATAACGTAACTAATCTGGAGGTGCTCAACAGAATTGGGGAGAAAGACGTTTTTGGCGTGTCCTGACAAAGAGAAGGGATAGATGGGTTGCTCACATTCTGAGACTTCAAAGAATCGTCAACTTTGCATTAAAAGGAAGCGTGTGGGGTAAAAATCGTAGCGGGAGACCGACGGACGAATATAGTAAACAGATTCAAAAGGATGTAGATTGCCGGACCTATTCTCAGATGAAGAGACTTGCACAGGACAGGGTAGCGTGGAGAGCTGCATCAAACCAGTCAGCGGACTGAAGACCACAACAACAGGTTAGTTTCGCAGTCTGTATTTGTAGATTTCTCAGCATGTGAAGTCGTTTCATGTTAACTTGTTTCTCTGTTAAATGAAATGCTAATGTAGTTTCTTTCCTTGCATGTAAACTTAGTTTTGAAATACCTAAAGATATTGTAGGTAAATACAAATAAAACGCTTGCAGTTTTCAAATTTATTTCGAAGCGTTTTTGTATCAAGTATTTATAAATGTTTCATTATGTACACTTTTCCGTTAGTTTTGGACTATACTTTCGCTATCGTTTTCAACGGAGTCCTCATAAAATACTTCGACAAGAGAAGCATTGCAACATAGTATTTCAAACAGGCCCAATATTTTCAAAGTTACTTATATCCAGTATAGGTATAGAGAGCTCACAGTTCCATTTTAAAACTCTAATAGAAAAATTCAACCTTGGACTTTGTTTTAACAAAAAATGAATCATTATTCGATCGGGATAAACCCACCGCGAAGAGTAAAACACTAACGTGAAATCGCAGTTCGGTGATTATTTTCACTAGTATAATTGCAAACTTAGGATGAATGAGCAAGCGTTAACGGGATCAGAAAATCTTGGGGAAGTGTTTTACGTCAAATATCACAATGGAAAATAAGTAAATTGATTTGTCGTGTTGACTGAAATTATCAACCTTTTCAAGTCGACTCCTTGTTAGGAGACACGGTTAGGTTTAATTAGTAGTGAGGCATGTTCTGTATGTGTCTCCGCATTACAATCCGACCACTGGATGCGCATTAAAAAAGAATTACCACCAAAGGAAGTTTACAACCGCTAAGTATTTCTGACGGAGAAGGAAGGAAAACAATTCTTTGCCTCGTCATGATAAGATTCAAACTAGTGAAGCAATTTCAGTGCTGTAACAGTTTCTAAAGACGTTGTATACTTTTTTGGATGTAGAACAAAACTGCTGAAAACCCTTAATGCATTTTCTCAGACAGGAAATCTCTTAGTAATCTATTACATTTCGCGGGAACACCTGGATGTTGCTGCGAAGTATGATAAAACTACATAGTTATTTTCACGCCGCTTGGTGCAAGTTATGAAACTTACGCAAGATGGAGAACTTGGGAAGAATTATAATGGGATAGTATACGAGGCAAATTATGAATAAAAGCGCAGCAAGGTCGCGAAGAGTCCCACAGAAAAAAATTACGATATCACACTCCAATCTCGGATAATTTGCACATGATTCAGAAGTGTTTGAAAGAAGCTGCATAATCATTCAGTTCGTCTTTTATGCCATTTCAAAGTGTTGGCAAAATTTACAATTTGCTTTGAATATTCAAAAATATAAAACAGTGCAGTTATAATATAGTCGTCTTCAAACACAGATGGAACACTGATTGAATCGGTTATTTCATTCAAGTATAGGGTTGTAACCGTTTTTATAAATACGAAATTGAATACCGTAATTATATAAAATATTGCAAATAGTTGGCTGATTATTAATTTGCTATCCTGTAACCGTTGCTGAGACGTAGTCATTTTTAAAATATTATATTATATAAACTCTGTAGTAGGTACATGGCAGACGGCATGTTTGAAAAAGGGAGATTAATTAAAGTTCAGTATAGAAGTGCATGTGTATTTACAGAACTAACAGGGTTTAGTCGACGTATAAAGAAGTGGCAGCACTTTTTTTCGCCCATGGGGGACCGCCCTAGATATATTGATCCACCGCACGGTAATTTGAAGATGGTGAGTTGAAGATGTTGATGATGCGGAACTGGCAAACTCTTGAATTTATATCTAAATGGAGGATGCTTGAAGCGGTACTCTTGGTGCGCTTCCTTCGCACTTATGATTCAATTAATAACATCAACTACACATTTAACTGGTTTTAATAATTTTTGGTATATAGAATGTAAAAGTAAATTTTTTTGTCTCAAGAAATATTATTATATTCAAACTAAGAATATGTTAAAGAATTCTACAGCCAATGTTAATGACATCGGTCTGTAATTATGCGGGTCCGAACTTTTACCTTTCTTATAAACAGGATACACCTGCGTTTTTTCCCAGGCGCTTGAAATTTTCCACTGGAGCAAACATTCGCGATAATTGCAAGCTAATTAAAGGGCCAGTGCCGTTGAGAGCTCTTTGTAAAACCGAATTAGGATCCCCCTTGCAACATTTGTTTTCAGCTCTTTCATCTGCTTGTGATGCCTACGTATCACAATGTCGTCCATTCGGAGGTCTGTTCAATGGTCAGACAATGGTATGTTCCTATGATCGCCCTGCGTGAAATATTTCTTCAAAGGTGAAATTTAAAACCTCAGTTTTCCTTTTTCTGTCTTCTGTTGATACCGTAGATGATCGACGAGTGAACAGACAGAGGCCAACGATCCGTTTATGGGTTTTACGTACAACAAAATTTTCTCGTGTTCTCGGCAATATATTTCGTTAACGTGCGAGGGTAGTCTTTGTTGTACGCTCCGCGCATCGATTTATTTACAGCCTCGCGAATCTCTAATAACTTTTGTCTGTCTTCATTTACTTTTTGTTTTTAAACGAGAGTGTGACTGTGTTTGGTTTCTCAGCATTTTCCTAATATTATTGAATCACGGTCGATCTTTTTCCATAGAAAACTATTTTTTTTACAAAGACAGTGTTTTCACTAAATTTTGTTGGTGTCGCTATTCTGTATTATTGATCAGATAGATTTTCTTTACTTGCTTTTTTTCTTAATGTTACGATAGGTAGCACACATAAATATGTCAAAATGAAACTGTGTATTAAGGTGATGGTTTAACTTCGAGGATGCTATGTAATGACTGACGAATGGCTTTGGACAAACAATGAGGGAATGAAATACTATTATCGGCGATTGCACTAATTATTTTAATGTGTCAATACATAACAGGAAAGAAAGGGAAAGGAACTATATACACCGGAAACTGGAACTGGAAACTGTGATATTGATCTTATTTATCTGCAGAGATTACGTAATTAATGCGATGCATTCTTATCGCACCGTAATAAGAACAGTTGTTGTGACGAAACTTCGTGTAACATCAAATGAAATTCCAAGTTCTAACGAGAAAAGAGAATGAGAGAGTTACTGAGATAGTAAAATCGATTTTAAAATATAGGGCTTTCAAACGATAACGCCTAATAATAGTGACTGGTTTCACATGTCATCGGATAAAATTGTAAAAAGGGAAGAGAGAAATAATGAAAGCTTTAAATTACTGAATGGGGGAGTGTTCTTAATTTTTTTAAATGATTGAATTAATAACAAATTAATTCAGTGCGTACCTTTTTCACTAAATAGTAACATGGATCCCATTCTACAGAGCGACAAAAGCTTCAACATTACCTTGACGAATGTGTCTTAGAAATTCTTCACTAAGCATTGTAAATAACAATCTTTGGAGACATTATCAAATAGTATCTCATACAAAAATACATATGTCACGAAGTCAATTAATACCATGATGAGGAAGAACGCTTTCTTCTGTATGTTGAGACTGGTAGATCAGTACGCAAGTGACGATGTGGAAAACGGTGCACCAGCACACGCAATCCACTTCCTCTGAAACGAGTCCATAAGGATTTCATTGCTATTTCAAGAGCGACATTTTCAGCCTTTTATAAATCAAATCGCGGCTCACGATTGCATCACTATTATTTCTAATTGTGGGAGCTTATCTCCGTATCCTGAAAGCCGACTTCATTGGTAAAGGTAAATGTTTTCTCAACTTTCCTTATAAGAGAAATCGCAAAGTGCAAAAGGACAATGAAAGAAATTCCATCTGTGTAAGTCATTTGAAAGTTCTTTTGCGATGTTCGAGTATAACTCACTGCGCTCTCTGCTTGCTCAGTATGCAAAGTGTTCTGATTCCTGTGGAATGTGCTGGCCAACAAGACACTATGCTCCACCGTGAGTAGTCTATACAGAATGTGGAAGAGAAATCACGTGTTCAGGGCTAGACATATCTTTCATTTTCGGCATTACATCGGAAACATTGTTTCTTGATATTCTCGTAGATCGTTGCTCTTGGTAGCGGCCAGCTGAAATTACAGGGAGCAAAACTAACCCACTACAAATAACGTAGGCAACGCAGAGAACTGCCGTATTTGACACTTTTAATGATTCATTACAGCCAAGTTGTCCTCATTTATGGCCAGATTACAAGTCTCATTAATTACAATTAATGCGACCATTCCACACATAAATACTACGAAATTACACACTAGGTGTGCGGGAAACTAAAGTCAGAGGTTTACACTGTGTCAGAAATAAGTATCCCTAACAGTGAAGAACTTTTAACGTGTTGTTGTTGTTGTAGTCTTCAGTCCGCAGACTAGTTTGATGTAGCTCTCCACGCTACCCAGTCCTGTGCAAGTCTCTTCATCTGAGAATACGTTCGGCAACCTACATACTTTTGAATATACTTACTGTATTCGTCCATCGGTCTCCCTCTACGGTTTTTACCCCACACACTTCATTCTACTGCTAAGTTGACAATTCCTTGATGTCTCAGAATATGTCCTACCAACTCTTTGCTCCCCAATTCAGTTAAGCACCTACTCATTAGATACCTGATCTACTCATTTAATTTTCATCATTCGTCTGTAGCACCACATTTAAAAAGCTTTTATTACCTTTTTGTCTTAACTGCACCACTGCGTGGGAGTAGCCGAGCGGTCTGGAGCGCCACGTTGCGGATCGCGAGGCCTCCCGCGTTGGAGGTTCGAATTCTCCCTCGGGCATGGATGTGTGTGTTGTTCTTAAATCAGTTAGTTTAATTAGTTTTTAAGACTAGGGACTGATAACCAACGTGGTTTGGTCCCATAGGATTACAAACATCTCAAAATTTTTTCTTAACTGCTTTCGTCCACGTTTCACTCCCATAGAATGATACACTCCAGACAATTACTTTCAGAAAAGACTTCCTAACATTTAAATCAATATTGGATGTTAACACGTTTCGCTTATTTAGAAACGCTTTTCCTCCCATAGCCATTCTGCATTTTATATCTTCTCTACTTCGCCCATCATAAGTTATTTTGCTACCCAAATAACAAAACGCATCTACCACTTTTATTGTCTCATTACCTAAACTAATTCCTTCAACATCACTTGATTTTCTGACATTACATTCCATACCCTGGTTTTACCCTTTTCATCTTATATCTTCCTTTCAAGACACCGTCCATTCCATTCAGTTGCTCTTCCAGATACTTTGCAGTCTCTAACGAAATTACTATGTCATAGGCAAATGGCAAAGATTTTATTTCTTCTCCCTGATCTTTAATTACCTCTCCAAATTTCTCCTTGCATTCGTTCACTGCTTGCTTGTACAGATTTAACAACATAGGGGGAAGGCTACAACCGTGTCTTACTCCCTTCCCAACCTCTGCGTTCCTTTCTTTCCCTTCGACTCTAATAACTGCTGTCTGGTTTTTGTATAGGTTGAACTATTTGCTCCCTATATTTTACCCCTGCTACCTTCAGATAACACAAATTTTTCCATTAGTCTGTAAATAATTCGTGTTAGTATTTTGCAACCATGACTTATTAAAGTGATAGTTCTGTAATTTTCACACTTGTCTGCACTTGTTTTCTTTGGAATTGGAATTACAATATTCTTCTTGAAGTCAGAGAGTATTTCCCCTGTCTCATACCTCTTGCATGCCAGGTGAAACAATTTTTTCGTGACTGGCTCTCCTAACGATACCAACAGTTCTAATCCAGGGGCCTTGTTTCGACTCAAATCCTTCAGCGCTCTGTCAAATTCTTCCCTCAGTATAGTATCTCCTATCTCATCTTCCTCCACTTCGTCTTCCATTTCTAGAATACTACCTTCAAGTTTATTTCCTTTGTATAGGACCTCTATATATTCCTTCCACAGTTCAGCATTCCCCTCTTTGTTTAGTACTGGTATTCCGTCCCAGTTCTTGATATTAGTACAGCTGCTTTGTTTCCAAACATCTCTTTTATTTTCCTGTAGGCGGTATCTATTTTTCCTCTGGTTATAGATTCTTCTACGGTTCTGCATCTGTCCTCTAGCCATTCCTGCTTAGCCAGTCTGCACTTCCTGTCAAACTCATTTTTCAGACATTTGTACTCCCGTTTGCATGCTTCATTTGCTGAATTTTTATATTTTGTCCTCTCATCAATTAGGTTCAGTACATCCTGTGTCATCCAGGGATTTCTGTTACGCCTTGTCCTTCTACCTATATGATCCTCTGCGACCTTCACTACCCTGTCTCTCAGTGCTACCAATTCTTGTTCTACTGTATTACTTTCCCCCGTTTCAGTCAATCCTTGCCTAATCTCCCTCTGAAATTCTCAACCACCACTGGTTCCTTCAATTTGTCCAGGTTCCACCTCGTAACTTTTCTATCTTTCTGCAGTTTTTATCTACTGTTCATAACCAATAAATTATGGCCAGAGTCTACATCTGCCCCTGCATATGTCTTACAGTTTATAACATGATTTCTATACCTGTGCCTTTTAACATACTGTTCCTAATTAAAGTACAAAGTGATGTTGATTATGCCCCAGATACATCACGTTACAAGACTTAAAACGAGAATCTAAACTATCGTGGATTGTGCCTCAGACCACGGACAAAACTATTCTCAATTACATGCTGCGTACGCAGCCTATTTATATATTTCAAACTATGATACTGGAAATTGCGTATTGGTAATTATGTTCATTGAATTAATTATAATGAAAAGGGAAACAATTACATTCAACTGGCTATAGTAAAAGATAGCGTAAATAATATTGGGTAGATTACAATACAAATCTCAGTTAAATTAGTAGTATTTCAATTAAATACAATGAAAGAATCCCTGAGACGGATTTTCGTCTCAAATATGTCAAAGACATTATTGATAGAGCTGAAGCATTGAATTAAAATTTGTGGTGCGGCCGGGAATCGAACCCGGACCTCCATGCTTACTAGGCAGACGTCTTAACCGTTAGACTACCACACCACTAACGATTAAGGCGCCTCGGAATAGTCTATGTATGATTTCCCTCCACAACACAAACTTTAATTCAGCTTCTTTGTTCCAAAGATAATTGCCACTACTGCCAAGGCTCTCCATGCAGCGGAATAGCACCTCAGCAATGGACATGGTGGAACAATCCTGTTATGGTGATATAAATATCAATTAAATACAATGAAAGAATCCCTGAGACGGATTTTCGTCTCAAATATGTCAAAGACATTATTGATAGAGCTGAAGCATTGAATTAAAATTTGTGGTGCGGCCGGGAATCGAACCCGGACCTCCATGCTTACTAGGCAGACGTCTTAACCGTTAGACTACCACACCACTAACGATTAAGGCGCCTCGGAATAGTCTATGTATGATTTCCCTCCACAACACAAACTTTAATTCAGCTTCTTTGTTCCAAAGATAATTGCCATTACTGCCAAGGCTCTCCATGCAGCGGAATAGCACCTCAGCAATGGACATGGTGGAACAATCCTGTTATGGTGATATAAATATCAATTAAATACAATGAAAGAATCCCTGAGACGGATTTTCGTCTCAAATATGTCAAAGACATTATTGATAGAGCTGAAGCATTGAATTAAAATTTGTGGTGCGGCCGGGAATCGAACCCGGACCTCCATGCTTACTAGGCAGACGTCTTAACCGTTAGACTACCACACCACTAACGATTAAGGCGCCTCGGAATAGTCTATGTATGATTTCCCTCCACAACACAAACTTTAATTCAGCTTCTTTGTTCCAAAGATAATTGCCACTACTGCCAAGGCTCTCCATGCAGCGGAATAGCACCTCAGCAATGGACATGGTGGAACAATCCTGTTATGGTGATATAAATATCAATTAAATACAATGAAAGAATCCCTGAGACGTATTTTCGTCTCAAATATGTCAAAGACATTATTGATAGAGCTGAAGCATTGAATTAAAATTTGTGGTGCGGCCGGGAATCGAACCCGGACCTCCATGCTTACTAGGCAGACGTCTTAACCGTTTTTTTTTTGTTTTTTTTCTTTTTTTTTTTTTTTTTTTTTTTTTTTTGTCTTTTTATGTTAATGATGACCTGAAAGGTCTTACGGCTCCATTGCCGTTTATAACCTAAAATCTTTTCTCTTGTTAATGTTGCCATTTAACTGTTCAAAATAAACCAACAGAAATTAAAAGCATGTCCTATCTTTCGGTAGAACGTGGGGACCATCCTGTCCTCAATATTAAAACATAATACTTTGACTCTTGAACTGAAGGAAAGGTAAAACAATGGCGATATATAAATTTTGCTTCGAAACAAAACATATAAGGAATGTTGTGTAAATAAAAATTTCCTTCCTTCCTTGTTATGGTAATGTATTTAGTAAGAAATTAGCATAATGTTTCTTGTAATGTCTTGTTTTCGTCAGCTTGTGATGCTCCGTGGTAAGGTATACCCAGAAATCTTCCAATTTCATGTCCGTGTTTGAAAAAATGTAGTGGACCGATGCCCCCTTTAACCAGTTAATGGCGTTTCTTTTTGCTTTGGGGAACGGTACGTCTTCTGGGAAAAGAAAATCGGAAGCTGTTATGTAGTTTGGCGACGTTCTGCTGATGGACGCCAATTTCCGTCTTATATACATCCATATTTCTTTGACTTTGTCGCATCCGAATCGGTGTTCTTCGGTATCCAATACATTGCACGCGACACAAAGTGGTGAGTTCGCCAGGTGGATGTTGTACAGTTTTGTGTTAGTTGCAATTTTGCGATTTACAACTAAGTACCACGTAGTCTTCATCGTGGAAGGTAAGTTACGACAATGGATATTTTCCCAAATTATCTTCCAGTTGTGAGATCTGTATTTGTCTTCTATGTTGTTTTTCTTTTTATCTTTCATTAATTCGCAGTATATGTCTTTAACTTTCTTATTTCTGACATCGCGGATTCGTGCTTGTAAATAGCTATACTCTAAGAGAAAGTATTTCAAGTGATAAAGTCCGTTCGGGACATGTTGTACACTGATGGGTGGACTGAGGTCAGCCGGAGCTATTTCATCCAACAAGTGTGCAACAAGACTGTTGGTACAATTCGTCCATTGTTCAGTGGTTTTAGCGATGTATAACGCCTGTGCCTTTTTACCAATGTCTGTGAGATTGAGACCCCCACTTAGTGGCGGAAGCGTTAGGGTGTCATACTGCACTTTGAAAATGTGACCGCGACTGACAAAGTGGCCAAGTGCGGACATGAATTGTTTTGTCATACTTGCAGGTATGGGCAGGACTTGAGCGACATAATTAAGTTTTGCAGTTAGGCAGATGTTGGCTACTGTTACTTTCTGGATTTCATTGAGTTTCCTGATACTGTACGTCTGTACACAGGCGCGTAGTTTATTTAACAGTGCCTTGTAGTTTGCTGCTATGGTACGTCGAATAGTATTGTGAAAGTCAATACCTAGGCACTTGAAAACCGTCAGCTCACGTAGATGTCCAGATGTATGTGGCCCTAAACCACGGCCGATATTAAAAATTCCAGATTTTGTTCTGTTGAGAAGCGCGCCAGATGCACGTTCATACTGTTGTACGATCTGCAAAGCGGTCTCTATTTCAGGTCTGTCGATGACAAGGAAACCCACATCATCCGCATAGGCCTTGCAAACTATTTTGTTTCCATGTATTTGTAACCCTTGTAGACGCTGCATCAGCGTGGCAAGCAGGGGTTCAATTGCGATGGAGAAGAGCGCCATAGAAACTGGACAACCCTGTCTAACAGAACTGGCTACTTTTATTTTCCTGGTAGGCTGTCCATTGATGATGATTTGGGATGTATTGTTCGTTATCATATGTTGCAAAATAGTTACGAACCGAGGCGGAAAGCCCATCGCATGCATGGTACGGAGGAGATACTGGTGATTGACCCTGTCAAAGGCTTTGTCAAAGTCTAATGATATTATGGCACATTTAAGTTTACAGACCTCGGCCGTTGATATGAGGTCGCGGTAGTCGCACAGGGTGTGGAAGAGTCTCCTATCTTGGCCCACACTCGTCTGGTAGGGTCCAGTTACGCTGTTAATTGTCGATTTAAGCCTGTGAGCCAAAAGTCGAGCAAAGATTTTGTAATCACTGTTAAGAAGAGTGATAGGTCTCAAATTGTCAATTTTTTTACTAACAGGATTTTTTGGAATCAAAACTATGACGCCTTCGCGAAATTCTTGTGGGATCCCATTTGTGGGCTCCAACAGTTCGTTACAGAGGAGTGTAATTTTTGTTTTGATATGATCCCAGAACACTTGGTAGAATTCCGCTGGGATGCCATCCGCTCCTGGAGATTTGTTTTTGGCACTTTCCCTAACGGCGTATTCCACGTCGTCTTCGGTTGCCTGTGCTACGAGTTTCTCTACTTCCGTGTGGTTGACTCTACCTTGCACATTTTGCAGTAGAACATTTTGTGCTTCTTCGTCTACTTCTTTATGAGACATCAAGGCTGTGAAATGATGTAATATTGCTTCCTTAATTTGTCTATGTGTGGACAAAGTTGTACCATCTGCCGCTGTTAGTTCTGTCAGTATCTTGCTGTGTCCACGTTTCCTTTCTTGTATGACATGATAAATGGAGGTATTTTCTTGTTGTGCCATGGTTTGAACCCGTGATCGAACTATGTATCCTTCCAGTTGTTTACGACGCAGGGCCAAAATTTTGGCCTGTATTCTTTTGATTCTTTCATAGTAACCGGTAGCCGATGTGCCTAGCATGTAGATTTCTCTTAAACAGTGAAAATAAAATTCTATTGTTTTTTTATGCCATGAAGTTTTATCTTTAGAGTAGTTAATGAAACATCTCCTTATTTTAGGTTTTGCACACTTAAGCCACCATTCTATTGCCGAAGTATAAGAGGCGAATCTGTGTTCGCACTCCCTCCAGGTGTTGAGGAAGGCTTCTTGACATGCCGGGTCTTGTAGGTGTGAAACATTTAATTTCCACAGGCCTCTGTATCTGCACGTGCCTTGTCGTTCCATATTTACGGTACATAAATATGCTGCGTGATCGGAAAAGGCCACTGGCCAAACTTCAGACTGCAGAATATGAGTGCTCAAGGCAGACGTGACATATATCCTGTCCAAACGGCTTGCTGAATGATTGGTGATGTGGGTAAAACCAGGTGCCACTCCATGTTTGTACTCCCACGAGTCAATGAGCCGTAAGTCTCGGACTGTGCGCTCCAGTTCAATAGATTTGTTCAAGTTGGGAATTTGATCTTTAGCGCTGAGGACGCAATTAAAGTCACCTCCTAAGATGACGTGTTCGTTGTTAGCACCAAACAGGGGAACAATGTCTTCCGTAAAGAAGTCTGCTCGTAGTCGTCTATTACTGGACCCAGATGGAGCATAGATATTTATGAGCCTGATGTTATGGAAGGTGCCAGCAATACCCCTACTATTGGGTAATTTCGTAACATCCTTGATAATGATGCCTTCCTTCACAAGTAAGGCTGTACCCATTTCAGAACCCATACCAGGATTAATGAAGGCATTATATCCTGGTATACAGTCAAGCCTGATGTCTGTTACTTCTTGCAGGAAGGTTATGTCAACGTCTGCTGCATGTAAGAAGTCTTTTAAATATTGTAATTTCAGCTCACTACGTATCTTGTTTAGATTTACCGTTGCGAGCCTATAGGCCTGTAGTGGAATGATTGGTGTCTATCGCAAATTAAACTCAGAAAATAAGAATGTGGTAGTAACCATGAAGTAAATCTAAAGGAAAGTGTCTAAACGCTTGTCGAAAGATGCTTGTGCAAAAATCTGCCACCGGGCACATCAAGAGCTGTTTAATAGTACTCGTCATTAGGGAAAGGATCAGTCGAAAGTGCTTGTTGTGCGTTAATTTCTGTAGAGCCATCGTGGAGGAATTGACAGTCGCCGTCCGTTCGGAATGGAGCTGTGGGAGTTTCGGTTACAGAGGTATCCATCTCCTCTTCCGTACTAGACTCCATTTCTTCGGCCCATGTAGGTGGTAGTAAATTTTTCGACGTGTTGAGTAGCTTGTCAGGAGAACGTTCGGTGACAGTCCGGTCATGAAGTTCGGAGTCGGGGTGTGAGGTGTTTTCAGTATTTAATATCACAGAAGTCGAGGCCTGTTCCATTGTTCCTATCACATTGACGGACGTGTGTGCTGAGTTCCTTAGTTTAGCACCTATCTCCTTTGCCTTTTCCCGTAAGGGCGGTGCAGTGACTTCCGCTCCCTGACGCGCAAGCCTCCGTTTCCTTCTTCTCTTGGGAGATGAACCTCTTGACGGACTTTGTTCATTTTCAAGCGGAGCTTCCGTCGGCGTATGAGTCTCTGCTGGTGGGTGCTCTACAGTGTTTGGGACAAAGAGCTGTTCCTTACTACTCTCAATAGGTGTTGGTTGGTCCAAAACTGTCGGTGCGGGTTGTTCAAACGTTGGAATAGTTTCCGTAGAGGCCACTGGTAAGGCGTCGGAGATTGTCGATTCGGTTTCTTGTATTGCAGGGGCCTGTTCTTGTACGGCTACAGCAGGTGTCGGTGTCACAGAAGTCTGAGGGAGGGTCCGTTCTGTTGGTTCAGTTGTCGCCGTCGTCATCTCTATCTCAGGCACGTCAAGACAAGCATTGACTTCGGGGCCCGCGGCAGCGGGGAGACCGCGCGCCGCGGCCGCATACGTCACCGGCAGAGTCGACAACACGGGCGGCCTGGCCGCCTCGCCGGCCGGCAGCTGCGCCACGCGCCGCTGCACGCACTCGGCTCTCACATGACCCGTAGAGTTACACGCGGCACACGTCTTAGGCTGGTCATCGTACATCACAATTGCTCGGTACCCGCAGACCTGAATGTATGACGGAATATGTTTATGCAAGTCGACTTTCAGCTGTCGCACCCCGTTTAGTACCGGAAAGCGATGGGCAGTAGACCACCTTTCAGCAATATTACTAATCACTCTACCGTATGGCGAGATCACTGCGTCTATATCGGCACTTGTTATCTCAAAAGGCAGTTCGAATATGCGCACAGTTCTGATTCCAAGGCCTGCATGAGAAACGAAAACCTTTCCAACATTGCCATCACTGTATTTATATTGCATAACTCCACCACAGGATTCGACTATTTTTGCACACATATCGGATCTAGCGAGTTTCACAAAAACCACGCTGCTAACAATCGATAGATGGATGCCAATAATGTCCTCGATTCCTATTTTAACGCATCGTTCTAGCCATTCCTCAATTTCAAAAGATTTCGGTCGGGCAAATTCTCGTTCAAAAGTAAACTTCAGGGTATCCTTCCTATTCCTTTCAGACATCACTGTTCCGTATTCATCCTCTACACCACGAATAACTGCAGGTCGCTACAGCAAGCGCAGAGACTTACCACGCGGAAGCAGCAACGGCGCAGCGCACAGCACGGCGTGTGTTTCCTCCACGCTGTCCGCCACAAGACTAACCGTTAGACTACCACACTACTAACGATTAAGGCGCCTCGGAATAGTCTATGTATGATTTCCCTCCACAACACAAACTTTAATTCAGCTTCTTTGTTCCAAAGATAATTGCCACTACTGCCAAGGCTCTCCATGCATATTTTTGACATATTTGAGACGAAAATCCGTCTCAGGGATTCTTTCATTGTATTTAATTGATATTTATTCCGCTGCATGGAGAGCCTTGGCAGTAGTGGCAATTATCTTTGGAACAAAGAAGCTGAATTAAAGTTTGTGTTGTGGAGGGAAATCATACATAGACTATTCCGAGGCGCCTTAATCGTTAGTGGTGTGGTAGTCTAACGGTTAAGACGTCTGCCTAGTAAGCATGGAGGTCCGGGTTCGATTCCCGGCCGCACCACAAATTTTAATTCAATGCTTCAGCTCTATCAATAATGTCTTTGACATATTTGAGACGAAAATCCGTCTCAGGGATTCTTTCATTGTATTTAATTGATATTTATATCACCATAACAGGATTGTTCCACCATGTCCATTGCTGAGGTGCTATTCCGCTGCATGGAGAGCCTTGGCAGTAGTGGCAATTATCTTTGGAACAAAGAAGCTGAATTAAAGTTTGTGTTGTGGAGGGAAATCATACATAGACTATTCCGAGGCGCCTTAATCGTTAGTGGTGTGGTAGTCTAACGGTTAAGAAGTCTGCCTAGTAAGCATGGAGGTCCGGGTTCGATTCCCGGCCGCACCACAAATTTTAATTCAATGCTTCAGCTCTATCAATAATGTCTTTGACATATTTGAGACGAAAATCCGTCTCAGGGATTCTTTCATTGTATTTAATTGATATTTATATCACCATAACAGGATTGTTCCACCATGTCCATTGCTGAGGTGCTATTCCGCTGCATGGAGAGCCTTGGCAGTAGTGGCAATTATCTTTGGAACAAAGAAGCTGAATTAAAGTTTGTGTTGTGGAGGGAAATCATACATAGACTATTCCGAGGCGCCTTAATCGTTAGTGGTGTGGTAGTCTAACGGTTAAGACGTCTGCCTAGTAAGCATGGAGGTCCGGGTTCGATTCCCGGCCGCACAAATTTTAATTCAATGCTTCAGCTCTATCAATAATGTCTTTGACATATTTGAGACGAAAATCCGTCTCAGGGATTCTTTCATTGTATTTAATTGATATTTATATCACCATAACAGGATTGTTCCACCATGTCCATTGCTGAGGTGCTATTCCGCTGCATGGAGAGCCTTGGCAGTAGTGGCAATTATCTTTGGAACAAAGAAGCTGAATTAAAGTTTGTGTTGTGGAGGGAAATCATACATAGACTATTCCGAGGCGCCTTAATCGTTAGTGGTGTGGTAGTCTAACGGTTAAGACGTCTGCCTAGTAAGCATGGAGGTCCGGGTTCGATTCCCGGCCGCACCACAAATTTTAATTCAATGCTTCAGCTCTATCAATAATAGTAGTATTTCATTTACATATTTAACGGAATAGGTTTATCAACAATACTTCCGTAATTTACGGTAATTATACAGAAACTAAAGACGGCAAAACTTTCCTATCATTATTTGCGAAACACCATAATACCTACTTTAATATTATAAGAAAAGACTTTACTTGGTTTTATCATAAATAAAAATTAGCATACTATCTGCACTCTAACATTATACCTCTGGCACAAACTAATTAATATTTACTAATTAAACAAACTTCTCTGACTTCAAATAATAGAAAATGACTTCAGCTAGTTAGATTATAAAAAAGAATAACTAAAGGTTTGGAAAAGAAAATGATAATAGACTGGTGCAAGCAGATGGGAATAAATCCTGACATGCATAGTTACAACAGGTTTCGGTCACGTAAACGGATGTGAAAGTTCATTATATATTATCATATGAAAGATATATGTAGCATATGGAAACATAGAAAACAATGTTATGGCTTTGTTATCATTTGAATAACGGAAATCGGAGGTACTTTTTACCATCGTCAGATTATCCGTTTTGCTGCTACATATGAATGTATTACATCTGTAATAAAATGTGTTTTGATGAAGTGTTGGGTTGTTAGGGCCCTGGCCTTAAACCTGATTCAGATAAAATAAAATATGTGCCATACTTATAAGGTATAATTACAATAACTTGGTTAAAATATATGACAGTGAGAACTGAAGTCATTAATTAGAATGACCTTGTGCCTTAAACTGAAAAATTTCTGGTTTTGAAATGATAACAAAACAATAACATGGTTTTCTATGTTTCCATATGCTATATTGATGTTTTATATGACCATACATAATGAAATTTTAAATCCGTTTTCATTTTTCTACCTGATTAACCATTCTAAACAATGATTTTCTTCGTTGCACATTGAAATTCACTGTTGTGATTCCCCAACATTTAAATTAGAGGTTGGAGCTTACAATATTTAAAGGATGACTTCACCTACATTTACAGCAGTCAACATTAGGCCTATAGGAAGCTCCATCAGTAAACAATTGGTGGCCACAAAACAGTTGTGGTTTGATAATGGTCATGTAAGTGACCGAAACAGTGAAATAAAAGAAATTGCGATCAAGACTGCCTTGTTACTTGAATTAATAATTGCATATAAGAACGTTGTTATTTCATCATCTTATCGAAAATAACATAGACATTATGAATTCGTGTCTAGATTGCAGCATTCAGCAGTATCCCAAAAGCTGTAAATAAGTAACTGTAAATAACGGTAAGTGTGAAGTCGTCCACATGAGTTCGAAGGAAATCCGTTAAATTTTGTTTACAACATAAATCAATCAAACTTGAAGTTCGTAAACTCCACTAAATACCTAGGAAATACTGTTACTTCAGACTTAAACGAGAAAGAAAACGTAGATAATGTCATGGCAAAGGCGAACCAGAGACTGCGTTTTATTGGTAGACAGACCCCTTAAAAGATGCAACAGAATTACTAAAGAAACTGCGTACACTACGCTTGTCCCTCCATTTTGTGGAGTATTGGTGCCCAGGGTGGGATCCTTATCAAGTTGGTTTGACGGAGGACATCGAAAGAGTCCAGAGAAGGGCAGCTCGTTTTGTGTGGTCACGATAGAGAGGAGACAGCGTTACGGAAATAATACAGGATTTGGGACGGGAACCATTACACCAACGGCCACTTACGAAACTCCAATCGCCTACATTCTCCTCC
Organism: Locusta migratoria; assembly: GCA_026315105.1. NCBI lineage: Eukaryota > Metazoa > Arthropoda > Insecta > Orthoptera > Acrididae > Locusta > Locusta migratoria. Next base: position 390,221,780 of record CM048744.1, read on the forward strand.
GAATGCGAAAATATATTGTTCCACTTACGTAAGTAGTAAAGATCAGAATAAAATACGAGAAATCAGAGCTCGAAAGGAGAAATCCAGGTGTTCTTTCTTCCCGCGTGCTATTTGAGAATGGAATGGGAGATAAATGGTATAAGGGTGGTTCCATGAACCCTATGCAAGGCACTTAAATGTGATTACACGTAAAACACGCACTGAAGCATGCCTGTATTCGTCGTGGCATGCGGTGTACTAGCTCATCGAGGCGATTGTTGTTCCAGATTGTGCCACTCCTCAACCGAGATTCAGCATAGTTCTCTCAGACCAATTGGTCGGTCGTCTAGTCCGAAAACAGTCCTTTTAAATGCATGCCATGTAGGGTTCCTGTATTGAGATCATTCTGGCCATCGTAATCTTGCATGGTCGTTATCATGAAGGAACCAGTTCACGAATGAGAGAGAACTGCTGTCCACTAGACAAATCCCTCACCGAAATGGTGTCGATATGGTTGTAATATACGTCGGACAGAATCATTACTGTTCCATAAAGGCGTTTCATTTCCTTCTGAAACCACTAGTGCCGTAAGGTAGTCCCACATAATGCCACCCCAAAACAGCAAGGAATCAACACCTTGCTGCACTAGTTGTACAGTGTTTGAAAACGTTCAGGCTGATCAGCATGTCTATAGAAACATCTCCGATGATTGTCTAGTTGAAGGCATTTGCGAGTCTCCTTTGTGAATAGCACTTGATGCGAATTCAGACGATTACACTAAGCATGGTTTTTGGTCCATCTGTACCACGCTGCATAGTGTCTAGGTCTTATAGGTGGATCTCTGCCATGCGCGCCGTTAGAGAACTTTCATGTCATGAAGTCTATTACGCTCAGTTTGAGTCTAAACACGACGTCTTGAGGTTGCACGAAACACATAAAGCATGTTGACGTTTCTCCGAGCTGAAATTCGTAAGTAGGGGCCATCAGATGCTGTGGTAGCCTCTGGGCGGTCACAGAGATGCAAGTCATCGTCAGATAGGCTACTGTATCTCTGTACATCCTCCACGTTCGAACAATATCACTTTGGTTCACTCAGGGACGTCAGAAAAGTTTCTTTGATGATAGTCTCTACTAACACCAAGTAACAATCGGATACGATCAAACCGAAACTGATCTTCTGGGCTTGGCAGAACTACGTCCAACACAAGCGGTGTACCTCCTTCCTGGTGTTATGACTGGAATTGATCGGCTGTCTTACCTACTCCGTCGCATTGACACTGAGCATTGTGTGTTTGTTTACATCATTGTTCGGGCTGACTGACATCTATGAATAATATAAACAACTGTTCCTGATGCAACAACATACACATTCAACAACTGTATTCAGGAGACTTTGGATCCAAGGTGATCCAACAATGCTTTCTATGTGTGTAGTACATCTGGAGAAAAGACGTAGATTCTATTCCGTTGACGGAAATTTGTGGGACCCCATTTTTGATACTTCCCCAGTTAGAGGAACTATGACAACGAAGTCTTTCGCGACGGCACTCTTGTATAAAACATTCTCGGACATCCTGGAACACATGAACAGTATCCACTCTAACATTCAGTTTACCATCGAGACGGAAGAGGAAGGCTGCCTTTTCTGGATGTTTTAATACAACGTAAATCAGATGGGCGTCTCGGCCACTCTGTGTACCGCAGCAAACCAACGCACACCGATTTGCATCTCAGCGCACAGAGTTTGCATCACCCGGTTCAGAAAGGAGCCGTTCTGAACACATTGATATACAGAGAAAAAACAGTTTCTGACAAGCATCACTTGGAATCTGTGGTGTCGCACAAGTATGTAGTGCGCGCCACGTACTTTCGCCGCGCGCCGCCATGCACGCACGGCGCGGCGTTCTTACGACGTCAGCCACGAGCGCCCTCTGCTGCAACTCCGCTCGTGGCCACGACTGCTGCATCGGCCACTTGGGAATCAAATAGGCACCAGTTAAGACTTGGCTATCGGATCTGCACTAGGAATCATCAGTAGGCAGCCCTCTCTCTATCTAATCTATGTATCAGCATTCTGCAGTCAAGAACTATGTAAAAGTTATATATTGCTTAGTCTCTATGAAATATATATCTCGTTCTAATTTACTCTAGTGTTTCTAGTTTCTGCCGTCCCACTGGCTGGTCACCTCCGTACCTGCACACGCATCCTTTATTCCTGTGTCGGTCTCTCTCTACTCGGCCACCGACACCCAGGGCAACCGGCGGAAACGAGACACAAAAGTGGCGACGAGGATGGGACACAAAAGAATCACCGTCTTTAGTATGTGTTCCGGAAGAACGGCTATGCTCCACGGGATATAAGGACAGCGTTTGGCAAGAAGAGGAAAGAGATGTTGAAGATTCTCGTGATAAGCAATCAACGGCTTTCCTTCCTTTATGTGGAAAACTCATAAGGACGCAGAGTATGACGTGTGTCCCATTGAAACCACCACACCGTTTAGCCCTCAGAAACTGATCGGATCAACATCAGGATTGGAGTCGTAATGAATGGCGCCGCATTCTGATCACAGATGAGTCAAGGTTTTGTGTTCAACCGGACAGTCGTCGTTCCCTCATCTGGAGAGAACGTGGAACAATCCTGCTTATGTGCAGGAAACTTCACAAAATCATGGCGCTGGACGAATAGTGTGGCAGACGTGCGGACTTGTCGCCCAGAATGGCGCTTTGACTGCTCAGAGGTATAGAGACGAGATCCTTCGACACTTCGTTCTGCCCTACGCTGGTGCCATAGCAGATGGATTCCTGCTGGTGGACGATAACGCTCGTCTCCACAGATCTGCACTGAAGCTGAGGAAACTGAACGAATGCAGTATCCAGCTTGTCCATCGGACTTATACCAGATTGAACATGTCCGGAACGCACTTGCATTGCAGCCGGACCGCAACCTTCCACAAGGGTTTCAGAGCTGGATATTGCACTCATGAAATAATGGAGAAATATCCCACAGGACCTTAATGTGCTCAGTGACCGGCGGCCAGTGCACACGTGACCAGCAGCAGCTCTAGATTTTACGGTAACCAGCTTCTTAATAGAAGCGACTTATTTACATTTTGTGTGTGCTTTCTCTTGCAGCTCTTTATACTTTAGTGTGCTCGCGTGTTTGTTTATAAAGAATCGCGTTTATTTGTCAGCTCAGTTACTGAATTTTGATTTATTAGCTCGCGTATATATTTTTCAGATTCGCCGTTAATAAACAGTTCAGCGTTAGGTTTATACCTTGCAAAGCTCATTGTTTATCAAACTTCTCTTGCTGCTGTGTATATTTACTTAGATTCGCGTTCAACTAGTCAGTTCAGTGTATTCATCCGCAGTGTAAATCCGCCACTCACTGCTTCTGTTTTGTTTTGATCGTACTCGCGGTTGGTAGTCCTTCACTTCAGTTGCTCAGTGACCGGCGGCCAGTGCACACGTGACCAGCAGCAGCTCTAGATTTTACGGTAACCAGCTTCTTAATAGAAGCGACTTATTTACATTTTGTGTGTGCTTTCTCTTGCAGCTCTTTATACTTTAGTGTGCTCGCGTGTTTGTTTATAAAGAATCGCGTTTATTTGTCAGCTCAGTTACTGAATTTTGATTTATTAGCTCGCGTATATATTTTTCAGATTCGCCGTTAATAAACAGTTCAGCGTTAGGTTTATACCTTGCAAAGCTCATTGTTTATCAAACTTCTCTTGCTGCTGTGTATATTTACTTAGATTCGCGTTCAACTAGTCAGTTCAGTGTATTCATCCGCAGTGTAAATCCGCCACTCACTGCTTCTGTTTTGTTTTGATCGTACTCGCGGTTGGTAGTCCTTCACTTCAGTTGCTCAGTGACCGGCGGCCAGTGCACACGTGACCAGCAGGAGCTCTAGATTTTACGGTAACCGGCTTCTTAATAGAAGCGACTTATTTACATTTCGTGTGTGCTTTCTCTTGCAGCTCTTTATACTTTAGTGTGCTCGCGTGTTTGTTTATTAAGAATCGCGTTTATTTGTCAGCTCAGTTACTGAATTTTTTATTTATTAGCTCGCGTATATATTTTTCAGATTCGCCGTTAATAAACAGTTCAGCGTTAGGTTTATACTTTACAAAGCTCACTGTTTATCAAACTACTGAGTCCTCTGACGTACTTACTTGGAAGAAACAAAGGTTTTTAGAATGGCTAGGAACTGTGACTGCTGCGAACGGATGGAGGCAGAGTTGGTGACTCTTCGCTCGCAGCTTCAGGCGGCGTTGGCTACGCTGGCAACGCTTGAGACTGCGGTGGGTGGGCGCCGCTGTTGTGGGCCGCTCGCGGGGGTGCAGCAGACGCCCTGTGCGTCTGTTGTGGCGTGTGGCGTGGACTGGGCGGTTTTTTAGGTTAGATGGCCTCGGGAATACACAAAATGGGTTTCAGTCTCAAAGGGGGCAGGTCAGACACGGGAAGAAAGTAGACATAAAAACCATTGGTGTAACAGTTGTAAATTGTCGTAGCTGTGTTGGGAAAATTCCAGAGCTTCAAGCGCTGATAGAAAGTACTGAGGCACAAATCGTTAGAGGTCCTGAAAGCTGGCTGACGCCTGAGATAAATTCGGCCGAAATTTTTTCAAAGGGCCAAATGGTCTTCAGAAAGGATAGAATAAATAAAACAGGGGGTGGAGTGTTTATTGCTGTTACAAACGGTTTAGCCTGCATCGAAATTGAGGCAGATACTTCCTGTGAATTGGTCTGGGTAGAGGTTATACCTGACCACCGAAATAAATTAATAATTGGATCTTTTTATCGGCCCCCTGACTCAGACGATGCGGTTGCAGAAATGTTCAAAGAAAGCTTGAATCATATTTCAAATAGGTATCCGAAGCATACTGTTATAATCGGTGGCGACTTTAATTTACCCTCGATATGTTGGCATAATTACGTATTCAAAACCGGGGGCAAATATAAAACATCGTCCGAACAAGTTCTGAATGCTTTTTCTGTGAACTACTTCGAACAGTTAGTTCATGAACCCACTAGAATAGTACGTGGTTGCGAAAATACTCTTGATCTCCTAGCTACAAATAATCCCGAGATAGTAAAGAGCATCAAAACAGATACAGGGATTAGCGAACATCGAGTTGTAGTAGCGAGTCTGAATATCGAAATTCCCAAATGCACCAAAAATAAACGAAAAATATATCTATTCAATAAAGCAGATAAAAATTCGCTTCACGCTTTCCTGAGTGATAGTCTCCAGTCCTTCAAAACTAAAAATGCGAGTGTAGATCAGTTGTGGCTTACTTTCAAAGACATTATATCAGTAGCAATCGAGAGATTTATACCAAATAAATTAATAAAAGAGGGGGCTGACCCCCGTGGTACACAAAACAGGTCAGATCACTGTTGCAGAAACAAAGAAAAACGCATGCAAAATTTAAAAAGACATAGAATCCGCAAGACTGCCAATCTTTTACTGAAACTCGCAACCTAGCGCGGACTTCAATGCGAGAATCTTATAGTTGTTTCCACAACGAAATCCTGTCTCGTAATCATGCAGAAAATCCAAAGAAATTCTGGTCATATGTGAAGTACACTAGCGGAAAAACACAAACAATACCTTCACTACGCGACAGCAATGGTAATACTACCGACGACAGTACTGCAAAGACAGAATTACTAAACACAGCTTTCCGAAATTCTTTCACCAAAGAAGACGAAGTGAACACTCCAGTATTCAATCCAAGAACAGCTGCCAGCATGCGAAACTTAGAAGCAGATGTTCCTGGAGTAGTAATACAACTTAAGTCACTAAACAAAAATAAATCTTCCGGGCCAGATTGTATACCAACTAGATTCCTCTCAGTGTATGCTGATGCAATAGCTCCGTACTTAGCTATAATTTACAACCGATCACTCAGCGAAAGATCCGTACCCAAAGACTGGAAAGTTGCCCAAATTATTCCAATATTCAAGAAAGGCAATAGGAGTGATCCCCAAAATTACAGGCCTATCTCATTGACGTCGAATTGCAGTAGGATTTTGGAACATATACTTTGTTCGAATATTATGTACTACCTCGAAGAGAACGACCTATTAACCAATAGTCAGCACGGATTCATAAAGTATCGCTCTTGCGAAACACAGCTTGCCCTTTATTCACATGAAGTGTTAAGTGCCATCGACAAGGGATCTCAAATCGATTCCATATTTCTGGATTTCCGGAAGGCTTTTGATACTGTACCCCACAAGCGGTTTCTAATGAAATTGCGTGCTTATGGAATATCTCCCCAATTGTGCGATTGGATTCACGATTTCCTATCAGAAAGGACACAGTTCGTTGTAATTGACGGTAAGTCATCGAGTAAAACAGAAGTGATATCTGGCGTTCCACAGGGAAGCGTTATTGGTCCCCTACTCTTCCTCGTGTTTATAAACGATTTAGGAGATAATCTGAATAGCTCCCTTAGACTGTTCGCGGATGATGCTGTCGTTTATCGGTTAGTGAAGTCAACAGAGGATCAAAAGCAACTGCAAAGCGATTTAGACAATATTTCTACTTGGTGCGAAAATTGGCAATTGACACTAAATAAAGAAAAGTTTGAAGTAATACACATGACCACTAAAAGAAATCCGCTGAACTTCAATTACGCGATAAATCAGTCAAACCTTAAGGTCGTAAATTCTACCAAATACCTAGGAGTTACAATTACGAACAACTTTGACTGGAGAGAACACATAGAAAATATTGTGGGGAAGGCGAACCAAAGGTTACGTTTCATTGGCAGAACGCTTAGACGATGCACCAGCTCCACCAAAGAGACTGCCTACATCACACTTGTGCGTCCTCTCTTGGAGTACTGTTGCCCCTTGTGGGACCCTCACCAGGTGGGACTGACGGAAGATATTGAGAAGGTTCAGAGAAGAGCAGCTCGTTTTGTTTTATCACGTCACGGGGGGGGGGGGGAAAGCGTCACGGAAATGTTGCACGAATTGGGGTGGAAATCATTAAAAGAAAGACGTTATTCATTGCGGCGTGATCTGTTTGCGAAGTTTCAATCACCGACTTTTAGTTCTGAATGTGAAAATATTTTGCTAGCACCCACCTACTTAGGGAGACATGACCATCCCAATAAAATAAGAGAAATCAGATCGAAAACGGAACGATTTAGGTGTTCTTTCTTCCCGCGCGCTATTAGAGAATGGAACGGTAGAGGAAAGTTATGAAGGTGGTTAATGAACCCTCTGCCAGGCACTTAAATGTGATTTGCAGAGTATCTATGTAGATGTAGATGTAGATGTAGAATGTCCGTGCCACGCAGGTGTACGACTGTACTGGCCGTCCGAGTTGATCACATACCATTTTAGAGGACAACGAGAATGACTTTTTCAGTAATATGATTGGCCCAAGGTACCTCGCTCTAAGTAAATTCCATGTAAACCTGAAGTAAAGAGTTGAAATAGCAAAATATCGTTCTATATCAAACACAAATTACAATTGTAACCAACATCTGAATGAAATACGTTACAATACGTAAATAGTGTATATCTCACCTCATCCCGTAGTAGTTTTGAGAAGTGTAGGTACATGGATTCATTTTTGAGATTCGATTACTCGAACATCCGTTCCTGAGAATACTGAGAACAGTAGTGTAATAATCCGCCTCATTTGTACTCTTGTTTTATTTTGTTAAATACTACACTACATAGAAAGTCTGCATAGGCTACAGAGTCCGTAAGTACGAGGTTAGGAACTCAAATAGTAGCAACTATTTATTCACACCCGATACAAATGCGTTACATGTTTGCACCTGAGTAGTCACCAGCGTTGTGTAGAACCCGTTGCCAGCAATGTGGAAGGTGTAGTATATCGTTAGCAGAGCCTGTTCTCTGGAACAGTTCTGTATGCGAATGCCAAGTCAAAGTCATAAGGACTTACGTCTGGGGAGTATGGTCGATGGTACAGAACAGTTCCACGGACCGAACAGAGCAGCCACAGCTTGCGCGGAATGCGCCCGCGCATTGTCCTGCAAAATAATAGGTCTGTTGCGCAGAAAGTGTTGCCGCTTCTTTCTTAAAGCTGGTCGCAGATGATTCTCCTACAACGAACAGTAATAATGTGCACAGACGGTCTGCCGTGGAGGAACGTAATGCGTTAGGATAACACCATGACAGTCGTACACGAAATTCACCATAACTTTCACTATACTGGGGCTCTGACACACTTCACTAACGCGGAAATAGAATGCACTTCTTCAGAGACGCTACGACGACCTGCCCAATGCAGTTAGCCGATCTTCATTGAAGGCTTTTACCCAACGTGCCACTGTACTGTACTGCAATGCTAATTTCCCGGACGCCTGCTGAATACCCTGATGACACTGTCGTCCTGTGTGAGCTGTGGCACATTCAATCTTGATCCAACTACGAATTCCGTTGTTCCTATTTCGAAAAAAAAAATGCCACCTTTACATTAGACGGCTCGCTCACAAGTGACTGTTTCCATCGACTGTGCGCATGCCAGTGACGTGGGACGGGCAAGTCCATTTTCCCAGAGGTAAGGTACGTATGTCAACAACGTATGCTATCAGCGGCAATAGTAGACTCCATTGCATAGAGTCTCCACAGCAGTGTTGCACTATTTAAGTTCCAACACTCGTATACACATCCTATTGCGAGCTTACGGCTATTGGTTATACACCTGATGATGGGGTTTAACATGCTCAAAACTGTCCATATGTAACATGATAAAACAAGTGTACATCTGAAGCGGATTATTCCACAAATATGCTCGTCTTACGAGATTTTTGAGCATCGCCGTTCCCTAGACCACACATTAAGCACAACAGCGAAACTGGCGTAAGCGAGGAAACCCACCCACTTTGCATGCACTCGCGCCGTGAAAGGAACAGTCCGGAACCATAGCGATCTTTGCGGCGGCAAGTTCAGTGCGGCGTCGCCGACAAGTGCAGCGGCAGGCTGTGTTGTCGCAGGGCCTAAGTGATCATTATGCGCCGGCGTAAATAACGGGCCAGCTAACAGGCGGGCGGCCGCGCATCACAATTACTGGGGGAGGGGGCTGCCTCTGCCTTCATTAGGGCCGCCGCCCCACCTGCCGCAGTATTAATTACAACGACGCCGACGCCGACGCCACCTCCCGCCGCAATTAACACGAGTTTTGTCCGGGGCCGGCCCCGTCTTAGCCCCGAGGCGAGCTTGTGTACTCGCTCGGCTGACGGGTACCTGATGCAGCTCGCCGAACCTACACACAGCCGGTTGAGCTCACATGGAGACCATCAGACCTGTTCATCATGGACCGCAATGAGTCTGATAAGGTATATTAGCGAAGTATCCCGCGGGTATTGACTCGAGTTTGGTACATAGGCGTTCCTCTAAATGGCAATAATGCACAATTTTAGCTGACCACTCTGATTGGTAATGCAGGTAATACTGCGGGTGGCTATATAAGTGAAGGTATGAGCATATGGATTAAGTACCCAAATATGTGAGTGTCTCAAAGAGTGAGTGTCCTCGATGGCGGGTGTTCATCAGCCACCAATAGTGCACCAGGGAAGTGCGATAGCACCGTTATTATTTTAATCTACGTAATTGACCTGACTGACACAGTGAGTTGTTTGCTAGTGTGTGGTGTAAAGGAAGTATCGTCGTTCAACGACTGTAGTAGGATGTAGGATGGTGTGAGGAATAGCAACTAGATTGAAATGTAAGGTCATGCAGATGACTAGGGAGCAGGAAAATCAATCCCGCATTGTTCGAATACAGCGTCAGTAGTTCGCTACTTGACAGAGACGCGTCAGTTAAAACTCTAGGCGTAACGCTGCACAGAGATACGAAATTTATTTGTTGAATTATTTTACTTGTCCAGGACTAAGTCGTATCTTTCAATTAATTAATATACAATTACAGTGAACAAATTACAATCCAGAAATGCAACATTCAATAAATATACAATTAAAATAAACAAATTACAAACTATAAACAAAAATATAGAAACAACTAATTCTGCAGAACACTTCTAGTTTCTGTTAAATGAACTGCAAGCTCCAAAATTATTGATAGTCACATCATTTGCTACGTGTAGCTCCTCTATGGTGCAGGGGTTGGGCAGGTTTCTGCAGACCAGGAGGTGGTGTGGGTCCTGCACGTCGCCATCTTCTTTTGTGAAGCCCCTCTTTCTGAGATTCGTCTTGTAGCACACTGTCCTCAGTCGGTTTAGTGCCTTCCATGTTGCATGTTGTTGTTGTTGTGGTCTTCAGTCCGGAGACTGGTTTGATGCAGCTCTCCACAATACCCTATCCTGAGCAAGCCTCTTGATCTCCACATAAGAACGGCAACCTACATCTGTCTGAATCTGCTTACTGTACCAATCTCTTGGTCTTCCTCTGCGACTTTTACCCCACACACTTCCCTCCAATGCTAAATTCACAATTCCTTCATGTCTAAGAATGTGTCCTACCAATCTATTCCTTCTTTTAGTCAAGGTATGCCAGAAATTTCTTTTCTCCCCAATTCTGTTCACTACCTCCTCATTAGTTACGCGATCCACCCACCTAATCTTCAGCATTCTTCTGTAGCACCATATTTGAAAAGCCTCAGTCTTCTTCCTGTCTGCACTGTTTATCGTCCATGTCTCACTCCCATACAAGGCAACACTCCATACAATTGCCTTCAGAAAGGACTTCCTTAGGATTAAATCAATATTCGATGTTAACAAATTTCTCTTTTTCAAGAACGCTTTTCTACCCACTGCCATTCTGCATTTTATATCCTCTGTACTGCGACCATCATTTGTTATTTTACTGCCCAAGTAACAAAACTCATCTACCTCCTTTATTGCTTCGTTTCCCAATCTAATTCCTTCAGCATCACCTGATTTTCTTACACTGCACTCCATTACCCTAGTTTTGCTCTTGTTAATGTTCATCTTATATGCTCCTTTCAGCACGCTGTCCATCCATTCCGTTCAATTGCTCTTCCAGGTCCTTTGCTGTATCTGACAGAATTACTATGTCGTCGGCAAAACGCAATGTTTTTAATTCTTCCTCCTGAACTTTAATTCCTTCACCAAATTTCACCTTGCTTTCCTTTATGGCTTGCTCAATGTACAAATTGAATAACATTGGAGAAAGGCAACAACCCTGTCTTACTCCCTTTCCAACCACTGCATCCCTTTCATGCTCTTCAACTCTGACAACCGCTGTTTGGTGTTTGTACAAGTTGTAAATAACCTTACGCTCCCTATATTTTACTCCTGCTTGCTTCAGAACTTGAAAGAGTTTATTCCAATCAACATTGTCAAAAGCCTTCTCCAGATCTACAAAAGCTAGAAATGTAGGTTTGCCTTTTCTTAATCTATCTTCTAGGATAAGCCGTAAAGTGAGTATTGCCTCCCGTGTTCCTACATTTCTCCTGAACCCAAACTGACCTTCCCCGAGGTCGCCTTCTACCAGCTTTTCCATCCTTCTGTATATAATTCGTGTTAATATTTTGCAACCATGACTTATTAAACTGATGGTTCTGTAGTATTCACACCTGTCTGCACCTGCTTTCTTTGGAATGCGGATAAAAACATTTTTCTTAAAGTCTGAGAGTACTTCGCCTGTCTCATACATCTTACACACCAGGTGAAACAGGTTTGTCATGGCTGGCTCTCCCAGAGACTTCAGTAGCTCTGAGGGAATATCATCTACTCCAGGGGCCTTGTTTCGACTTAGGTCTTTCAGGGCTCTGTCAAATTCTTCTCTCAGTACAGTATCACCTATTTCATCTTCATATACATCTTCTTTCCTTCCTACAATATTGTCTCGAAGTTCATTTCCTTTGTAGAGCCCCTGTATATACTCTTTCCACCTTTCAGCTTTCCCTTCTTTGCTGAGAACTGGTTTTCCATCAGTGTCCTTGATATTCATAGAGCTGTTTTTCATATCTCCAAATGTTTCTTTTATTTTCCTGTAGGCTGTATCTATTTTTCCCCTATTTATACATTCTTCTACTTCCTTGCATTTGCCTTCTATCCATTCCTGCTAAGCCATTTTGCACTTCCTGTCAATCTCATTTCTTAGTCGTCTGTACTCCATTTTGCCTGTTTCATTTACTGCATTTTTATATTTTCTCCTTTCATCGATTAAATTTAGTATCTCCTGTGATATCCAAGGATTTTTTGTAGGTCTTACCTTCCTATCTATTTTGTCCTCTGCTACCTTCACTATTTCATCTCTCAATTTTACCCATTCCTCCTCTACTGTTTTATTTTCCCCTGTTTCTGTCAATTGTTGCCTAAAGCTCCCTCTAAAATTCTTAAGAACCTTCAATTTATCCAGGTCCCAACTCCTTATTTTCCTACCTTTTTGTAGTTTCTTCAGTTTCAGTCTACAGTTCATAATCAACTAGTTATGGTCAGAGTCTATATCTGCCCCTGGGTACGTCTTACACTGTAAAACCTGGTTCCGAAATCTATGTCTTACCATTATAAAATCTATCTGGTATCTCCCGGTGTCTCCTGGTCTCTTCCACGTATACAACCTTCTTTTGTGATTCTTGAACCAGGTGTTTGTTATAACTAAATTATGTTCTGTGCAAAATTTTACCAGGCCGCTTCCTCTTTCATTCCTTTTGCCCAGACCATATTCACCTACTATCTTTCCTTCGCTTCCTTGTCCTACTACCGAATTCCAGTCTCCCATAACAATTAAGTTTTCCTCTCCCTTAATTGTCTGAATAATGTCCTTTAGCTCCTCATATATTTCTTCGATTTCCTCATCATCGGCAGAGCTAGTTGGCATACAAACCTGTACTACTGTTGTCGGTGTTGGCTTCGTATCTATCTCGACAATGATAATGCGATCACTGTGCTGGTCATAGTAGTTTACCCGCATTCCTATTTCCTTAGTAGTTTACCCGCATTCCTATTTCCTTATTCATTATCAATCCTACTCCTGTGATACCCCCAATTGATTTTGTATTTATAATCCTGTACTCACCTGACCAGAAATCCTGTTCATTCTGCCACCGAACTTCACTAATCCCCACTATATCTAAATACAACCTATCCATTTCCTTTTTTAAATTTTCTAATTTTTCTATTCGATTAAGGGATCTAACATTCCACGCTCCGACCCGTGCTTTCAGCCGTTCGCAGTAGCTGTGTGGCAAAGCCACATTAGCTGATGTTACAAGGCCAGCTCAGTCAATCATCCAGATTGTTGCCCCTGTAACTACTGAAAAGGCTGCTGCCCCTCTTCAGGAACCACACGTTTGTCTGGCCTCTCCACAGATACCCCTCCGCTGTGGTTGCACCTACGGTACGGCTGTCTGTATCGCTGAGGCACGCAAGCCACCCCACCTCGGCAATGTCTGTAGTTGTGGTTGTGCATGTTGCATACGAGAGATGAAATCCTTCGGCAGGTTTCCTGTTTCTGTTGCTCTGTTTCTGCAGCTGTTCTTCTGCGTATGTCTGGAAACGCTATGCCTATAATTTCCCTGATTTTTCTGACAGGAATTGGCCGAAGGCAGCTATTGACTATGCGTCCACTCTCATTTAGTGTCTTATCCACCTCTCTGGCATGTACTGAGTTTCGCCAGACTGGTGCTGCATATTCAGCCGCAGAGAAGCACAATGCCATGGCAGATGTGCGAAGCACACTTGGCTGTGATCGCAAAGTGGAGCCAGTGAGCTTACGCATGATGCTGTTCCGGGCAGACTCTTTCAGATTGGTTACCTTTGAATGTGAGACTTCGGTCCAACTTTACTGCTAAGTTTTTTGGAGTATCATGGTGACACAGTTGTTGCCCTCTCCAGGTAATGTTTAACTTCTTTCTGGCGATTTGAAATGGAATTAGTATATAAGGTCAGTCTTGGGGAAGGTGGATGGTAGACGTCGGTTTATTGGGATTATTTTGGGAAGATGTGATTCGTCTGTAAAGGAGACCGCAAATGAAACGTTGGTATATTGAGTATTGCACAAGCAATTCAGAGGCGGGCAGCTAGATTTGTTACTAGTAGGTCCGATCAATGTGCGAGTGTTACTGAATGCTTCGGGAACTCAAATGGTAGTCGCTGGAGGGAAGATGACGTTCTTTTCGAAAACCACTGCTGAAGAAATTTGGACAGCCGGCATTATAAGCGGACTGCTTATCGATTCTACTGCAGCCAGCTTATATTTCGCTCAAATACCACAAACAGAGTGATTAGGGCTCATACGGATACATGCAAGCTTTTGTTTTTCCCTCGTTCTTCATGGGAGTGGAACAGAATAGCAAGTAACTATTAATGGTACTAGGCATCCTGCGCCAGGTACCTTTGGGTGAATTGCGGAGTATGCATGTAGATGTAGATCTGTCTTGGTTGTGCACCTCCCACAACGGTTGCAGAGCTGGATATTGCGCTCAAGAATGGCCACCCGCGGTGAAGTGGCCGAGCTTTCTAAGGATCCTTACTGCGAAGCGTATGATTGTTCACCGTCGGAGGTTCGAGTCCTCACTAGATCATGGGAGTGTATGTGTTTCTCCTTGGGTTATTTAAGTTTAAGTAGTTAGTAAGCGTGGGGACTGATAATCAGAGTAGTTAAGTCCCACAGATTTACAAAAATTTGAACATTTGAAGAATGGCAAAACATGCATCAAGAGCTGATTGATAACCTTATACTGTCCACGCCAGCTGTGCAACAATGCTGACCGCCCGAAGTGATCACGCACCATATTAGAAGGCAAATGACTTTTTCGATATTATGGTAGCCCTCTGGTGCCTCGTTATAAGTAATCACCATGTAATCCTGATGTTTGGGAACAATTGTTACTAACATCTGAATAAAATACTTTACCGTATGTATAATGCTTATTATATGTCACCTGATCCCCTTATTGTGTTGAGTAGTGTAAAAATCTGCCCAACGTATATACCTATCTGCATGGACACCTAAAATTGGTGTAGTAATTATTGAGTGCACCGTGAATCTCTATTATAATTAATTTTATTTTAGCATCGGTGAGACAGTTTTCAGTGTTCGCGAATGATGCTGTCATTTATCGAATAGAAAAGTCACCAGAAGTTCAAAACCAGCTGCAACGCGATTTAGATAAGATACCTGAATGGTGCGAAACATGACAGTTGAATCTAAATAATGAAAAGTATGAAATCCGTATGAGCACTAAAGGAAATCCGTTAAAGTTCACTGACACGATATCTGATATACGAAGTCCATATTCAACTAAATACCTAGGTATTACAAAGACAAACAACTTTAACTGGAAATAACACATAGAAAATATCTCAGAGATGGCGAAGGAAAGACTTTGTTTAACTGGTAGAATACTTAGAAGATGCAGCACTGCTTCTAATGAAAGTGCCTAGGCTACTGCTTCCTACTTTTGGAGTATTGCTGTGCATCGTGATAACACCACCAAGCGGGAGTGACGTAGAATACAGAAAATGTTAAGAGAAAGGCAGCTCATTTTTTATTATCGCGATACGGAGCATGTAGTGGGACAAATATTGGTGAGCCCCACTTTCCTACATCAGCCCTGCTTTGCAGGACACGGATAAAATAGTTTAGTTGCTGTATGTAAATACTATGAAATTTTATTATATTTCTGTGTAAATGTTGTAATGCCATGATGTGGTACTTAAAATGGTTTTTATTTGTTTTCATTCTGTATAATGTAAGATCGAGGTGCCGCAATGATCTAGGGCAGCGTCGTCGCCGCCGCAGCCAACATTGTTGTATCTGGTCACTGTCAGCTACGAGCTAAGAATCCAGCTGCGCCTTCTCTATTGCCACGTGTCGATCGTTTGCAAAGAGAAAAAATGTACTTCATTATTGTCTGTCGTTATGAGTTGACGTTTTCATATGAGCATTGCTCTAGCTGACATGTATTATATCAGACGACAATAAATGTAGATGTTTTATTTTAGAAGTGATTTTGAGTTTATTATGAAGTTCTATTTGGTGTATGTGTCATTACTGTAGGAAGATGAGTATCATTTATTGAAAGTATTTAATTCCATCAAGAAGACAATTGAATGGTTTGTTGAATTTTAACATTGACTTATCTTCGGTGGTGGCAAGATTAAGTACGTTAATTATTAATACAAAACTTCAAGTTTAGCAGGCGGCGAACTTCGATGTGTGACTTTACAAAGATGGATAGCACTTTACGGTGCCTGTGACTGATCTTGAAAATTAACTACAGTAACAGTTAAAAATTAGTTCTACTGCCCCGCTCGCACAAGGACCTCTTATTTTACTTTATTTAACGAAAGAGAGTACATCTTAAAAAAAATAAAAAAAAATAAAAATAAAGATCGTGCTGGTGATGCGGGAACTTCGGATAGAAGTTAATAATTTTCACGGTTAGCTAACAGAAAACTTGCAGTCAACAGGTACCTAACAACCAACTGAGACTTAGTTAAACCAATATTTTTCAGAAATGGTAATCATTTACAAATTTTACTAAACTAGTATGGAATTAAATGAAAATTTTATCATCAGCCGTATCCCTTCCCACAGCAAGGAGAGAGTTCCACGAAAATGAAGCACGAGTTGGAGTGGACATTATCACACGAAAATCGTTTTTTTTTTTTTTTTTTTTTTTTTTTTTTTTTTTTTTTTTTTTTTTTTTTTGGTGGCGAAATCCATTTGCGAATTTTCTTTCATAAACTTTCTCTTCCGAATGCGAAAATATATTGTAAACAGCCACACAAATATAGAGACAAGATCATAACAATAAATTAAGAGAAATCACATCGAAATCTGAAAAATGTAGACGCTCATTTTCCTTATGGAACGGTAGATAAATATTCTGAAAACGTTTCCATAAACTCTTTTCTGTTACATGTGATTTGCAGTGAAAATTTTTAGATGGAGATGTTTACTATCTCGTAATTGTGATACCCATTTAAATACGTTATGCAATGTTGTGGAAGGTTACGTAGAAATTTCAATTATTCGCATGTATAATAGTAGAGAAGCAGCTAATCTGGTTTTTCAGACAGGTGCTTGTTCTGCCTGTATTGGAAGAAAATTTGGAGACTGTTCAATATCACAGTTGTTGAGTAGTACAACTTTTGTAGTAAAATTTTTGTGTATAAAGCGACTAAAGCGTTTTTGCTAAAGGGGAACAGAATATTTGTGCGCAGTTTCGTCCTTAACTACACATTTCCGGCGTTTTACACATGCTAAGCATCTTGCTATTAAGAACTTCGCCTTCCGTTTTTTCACCCGCCGCTTAACACCTGATCAGGCCTTGCAGCTCAGTGTTTCAGCTCGGCGAATGAAGTGCGGGACCTGTGTTTATGTTTTGCATACGCTTGAGGTCTCAAACTCAGAACTACCTCTTATTTAATGAAAGTATTTTGGCATTGTTTAGAATTCGCTTCAAAATGTCCAGGTCCTGCGGAGCCTCCATATCTCAAAGCTCTCGAGATTTGGAGACCCTCAGGAAAAGTGGTTCAGGACGGTCCGACACCCCTTCCCCCTCGGAATGGTGAACGTAATTATTTCCGTAGTGGAACGTTTGCGTTCGAAAATAGTGACTTCCCGTCAGGCGGTCACCGTCCCGTCGGGAGTGCAAATGGCAGTTCTGCCAATTAACCTTTAGATATTAAGCCAAAGATCACAACTGACAGGCCACGGATAGTGGCGAATTTCATGATTCCGCTATAGTTCTCTTTTCTTATCTATGTCCATTGTCTTCACATTCCTTTATCTTTCCCGTATAAGGAAGGAGAACGAACGGCGACTTGGCTGTATGGCCGTAAGGCCAAAAGTCAAAATAGATAAATTAAAAGTAAATAATTAAAAAAAAACGGCGACGATAGCAATTATCTGTTCTGGTCTGGTTCTGGTCATAGTCGGTCGCTTTGGAGATTAGCGCTTCAGTTTTGTAAGTGTGATGTAGTGAGAAGGGATTTTTTAAAATAAATTACAAAATTCAGATGTAACATTAATTTTTCCTTAATTTTCTCATACGTAAATTTAATTATATACATTTTAGTACTTCTAGGAAACCAAGGCAGACACCACTGTTAGTCGCCATTAAGTGGACAATGATCGTTAAAAAAACAAATAATGAAATACAAATATTTCTGTTGTAATATTCAATCCTAATAATTGTATTAACGGAGTTATTTTTCTCATTCACGACAATATTTTACTTGAATTATTGTTTTGTTCTTCACTTGAATGGAAACATAGATTATTTTGATTACGAAATATCTATCATAACTGACGAAATTTACCTGCAAGTAACTTCAATGGTTACATTTATTCTAAAGTATATAAAAAAAATAGGCAGATTTTCGTCAATTATAGTGTTGTTCGCCGTCCCAACCATTAATTTAAAACAAATTCAGGTTGCATTCTCATTTCAGTCGAATATTATCTGTGAAATTTCTCCCAATAAATATTTTTTTACTAATAACGTCGCATCAATTTCTGCATTTCGAATTAAAATTAATAATGTATTGCTCTTTAATATTTCATTATGCAAGTTCAGTTGTAAATGTTAGGAATTAGATCTCCACGACACGCGAAGCAGTTTTTGCGTCTGCCTGCGCAACGGCGCGACGTGCGGAGCGCCGATAATAAAATTCATCTCCGCAATATTACCAATTTAATGCATCTGCGCCGTCTGTTGGAGGCCAATAGTGAAATTCAGCATAGCATGTTTGGCGGCATCATTTAAACAACACTAATTCACACAACGAACAAGGACATAATTTTCCTGTGTAACGCCACATCACGACCTTAGCATTGGAATCACCATATTCAAACGTTTTTCATCGTTACGTAATTTTAATTATTTGTTTAGAGGCCGAAATTTCTCATTTTTCAAAACTTTTAGTACAAATTAGATCAGATTAATTCAGAATAACAGTATCCAGTGAATACGTAGGTCAAAACACATCGTATATCATAGATCATTTGTCAGGTTGCTATTATAAATAGTACCCGCAGTTGAATTACTCTCTCTCTCTCTCTACGTTACTTGCTCCCTTTGTTACTAGATCTCGAAGTGTTTACCTCTCCGTGATTGGATTGAATGTATCATATGTAGCCTATTTCAAAGATAGGAAGAACCTGAGAAAAAGCATTTATTTATTAATATAAACTTTCATATCGTGATCGTACATTATCTTTGGACTTCGATCGGGATAGGCTAGGATAGATGAATTAGAAACTTCTGCCTTCCGTAATAAACTGATTAATATTCGTGATTTTGGAATTTGAACTTATTGTCAAGTTTAATGAAATAACTTTTAAAAAACGTATCTGGAAGAGTTAAAGTTCATAAGCAATGTAACAAGATCCAGAGACTTTAATATAAGTCGGACTTTGACGAAAATAATGTCGCATTGTGAACTCATAAAGTGTTTTCTGTGAAAGTGATTTTATTGTAAATATTAAATTCAAAATAGAGAATCTGTGATACGTAAACAAGTCTTAAACAATTATTCAAGTATTTAGTTCCCTAATATTGTCCAATAAGATTCTAAAAGTGAATATATATCTGTGAAATTCGTAATGAATCAGTAAATATGTGAAAGAAAATATCTAACAGTTTTGATTAGAAGAAACTTGAAATGAAATTTTTTTCTAAAGAATAGTTCGATAGAAAGGAATCAGGTACAAATAATATCTTTTGTGACTGTCTGAACTACCGGTACTCAATGATTCAATTTTTTAGGTTTATTAAATATCAGCCCTGAGAAACGGAATTTCATGCTCAAACATTATAAAAAGTCTTTAATTTTAATTGATAAGCAAAACTAATATTTACAGTATGAAAAATTCAACAAAGATATAAATTTTATTAATTACGAAGTACCAGGTCTACCAACTTAAATTTCATACTGAGGTGACAAATAAAATTTTGAACCCATCCATCCACTACAACTGTGAAAGTCAAGCCGAATCTATAGCTTACAAGTCACAAGCTGAAGCCAAAATACAAAACATCCTCTACGAGTCACACCTGTTGCATTCTAGAGTCCAGTGTAACCGAGTAAGCGAGCATCACACGTGTGATGAGCACAGTGTGAGTGAAAAGACTGCTCGTACAAAATACTGCAGCCGAGCATGCGAGGCTTGAGCGAGTCTACGGTTTGATCGCGTCTTACTTGCTGCTGAGCATCGTAAGCTTGACTGGGTCTGTGCAACACAGTCTAGAGACAAGGCGCCACAAGTCTGTGTCACGTCGCACCGAGTAGGCCACAATCACTAGCTGACTGCCTGGCCGCTGGTACGCAGCCCATTGCCTCCTAGGCGGCCAGCCAGTCAGCTAGTGATTGTGGCCTACTCGGTGTGACGTGACACAGACTGTTGTGGCGCCTGTGCTGGTCTGGGGCAGTGTTACACTAGTGTTAAGCGCGTCTTTTCTGCCAGCACAGGTTCAAATGTTCGAATGGTTGTAATTCTTATAGGACCAAACTACCTTGGTCATCAGGTCCTAGTTTTACAAACTACTAAGTTAAACAAACATAAGGACAACACACACATCCATGCCCGAGGGAGGATTCGAACCTCCGACGCGGTAGGCCGCGCGATCCGTAACGTGGTGCTCCAGACCACTCGGTTACTCCTGGCGGCAGCCAGCACAGGCTTCTCGTTCTTGTTGTGCTTGTCTGGAATCATGGAACTATAATTAGAAGTGAGGCTGAAAGAAGTGTGTAGCATACACACTGAAGAACAGAAAAATCGATGTCTAGACTGATTTACGCTAAAAGCTTATCTGTTTTTATAGGAGATGAAAGGGGTAATACCTGACCACAGATTCTTTTACATTAGGAAGTTATGATTACTTCGAAACAAAAGTATTCATTGTTCGTTTGGCCTTCATTCTGTCATATTAGTAAGCCTGACATAAATGAAAACCAATATGTCACAAATGCGTGCACTGTAAGCAGGTACACCATGTAACTCTTTAGCTAACCATTTTTTTTCACTTTGTTCGTATTATCTTTTAACAAAATGGAAGTATTGTACGATGTATAATATTCCGTCCACCTAAAAAGGCTCCTATCGTTTATATCATCATTATATCCTCATCACACCTGCATTACTTCTCTCTATTTTATCATCACAGGACCTACCAGTACAGTACCGTCGCCACCTAGAAAGAGAGATCCTTTCGAGGAATCGAAGAATAAACAATATTGCACACCAGATGAAATAGCTCTGAATATTTTAATACAACCCGAAGATGATATCTTGCAGGGGAGAGGCAGACACGAGAAACAATTGCCAGGGCTGACTGCAGCTAGAAGACATATTTTATGTATCCCGGCAAAAAGCGCCTATTGGACGGCGTTTCAGAAAGGCAGTTATTCTGCTGAAATCGGCACAACCATTTATATATTGGACGCTTCAGTTATATGTTACCGATTCGTCACAACTATAACTGATCTCATGTTGCGAATAAGTGAAACGTGTTAAGAGCTACTCTGGTAAATATATTATTTGTATATTTTCTAGGTAAATGGAATAACGCTCATTAAAATGTCTATGTCGTGGCTCATCAAATATTGTTTGGAAATGAATCATTTCTTTCCCTCATAGTACATAAGTAAATTATTTTTACAAAACTAATGAAGTTAATTTCGTCACGAAAATTCATACAATAGCATTACTTTTTTTTTTTTTTTTTTTTTTTTTTTTTTTTTTTTTTTTTTTTTTTTTTTTTTGTTAAAAGATGTCAAATATAGTACAGACAACGAAGACGGCAAATAGATAGAAGAGAGAGAGAGAGAGTCAGAGAGAGAGTGAGAGAGACAGAGTGATGTCGGATTTGTACTATGCAATGACGCGGGGCAAGCTGAGACAACGCCAAACTCCAATTGATGGGCCATGCTCTGTTACTCGCATGCCCGGATTAGAGACAACATATATACTGCTTTACTCCGCTCACCGAAAGGAGAGACGGACTGTAAACACACTGAGGCATGTGATCAGGGGTGGACAAAACCGGGACGCTCCCTCAATTTCGCAGCATCCGTTTCAGGTGTTAGGTCGTTGTATGTATTGTTATATAGAAGTGACAATAGATGTTGACTGTCAACTTCATCTTGAAGGCCAGTTACTGAATACTAACTTAAGTTTTAATGTTTACAATAATATACAGCATTCATAATCAATGTGTCTCTTTTTCTCTCTCATTAGTAACACGTAAGAGTAACCTTATTATGTCGTCCTTCAATATGAGTACATCCAAGAAGTTCTTTATAGAAACGCATGGTTCCTTATGTGTATAAAACGCAGCTGTTGTGTCCAGAACAGTCAATGATTTATATTTTATTGAAAAAAAAGAAAGGAAGAAAGAATACGACGGAAGCTTACTGAACGTCTTGATGAATTTGAATGAAATGCGATACGAAGAAAAGTTTTTCGTAAGAAATTTCCAACACTTGACAAAGCGCTTGTTGTGGTAAGCGAAGTATTAAAGTATTAAAAGAAATTAATTTTAAATGTTTGGCTTCTAATATCACTGCTATACAGCAAAACACACAACGACCTTACACCTGAAACGGAAGCAACGAAATTGAGCGAACGACCCTGTTTTGTCCACTCCTGGTGACGAGACTCAGTGTGTTTACAGTACGTGTATCGTTCCGTTGAACGGAGTATAGTACGAAACTGAGACACGTGGCGCCAGACAGGGGCGGCTCGGTGTCCCCTTCGCCAGGCCAGCCATAATTAGCCAAGCGTAGCGCGTTGCAGCAATGTATTCTGTTTACCTGGCATGGGCAAAATTAAGCGAATGCCAGTTCCATATACACTGCTGTAATATCTCGCCTGGGGGCGCCTTTGTCCAGCGACTTTGTCGGTGGAAGCGTTTGCGCGCGCCAGCGTCCAGCCGGCCTAACTGACGAGACAGAGCCAGCAGGAGGCACCCCCAACTTCAAAACCACCGGCCGCCAGGCTGCAACCTCCCGCTGCAGGCGGCAGCCTGGCGAATTGCCGTGGCTTTCTCGTAATAATGTACACAGCGAAACCAGAATGACTTTGTGGAGTGTGAAGATAAATGCTGACAGTGGACACAGGTAAAAGACGCCCTAACAACGAAATGGACACAATAGCGTGTGTTGCAGAGAAATTCCTTGTCTGCTGATGGCAGAAGAGTCGTTTCTAACAAACCGACGGAATTGTACATAAACCGTCGATCCCTGCAGACGGAAGAAGACAATCAAACCCTTGGAGTGCACACGTGCATGAGTGGGAGTGGCTTGCAGTGTAACACGAACTATAAATGCAAAAACTATGGCAGATTAACAGTAAATGATATTGTTATTTAATTAATTTGACAACGCCGAAGGGAAATATTTTAACTATCCAGAAAGCAGAGACGATAAAAATGGACATTTTCAGTTGTCAGTTGTCTTAAGACAGTGCCAGGAGCGCGGACAGAAAGATCGCTCTCTCTCGTTTAGAATTTTGTATTGATAGGACGTATTATTTAACTTCTCTTGACCTCGATTTGATTTGATTTGATTCTTTCAGGGAAGCCAAAACAGTCTTGGTCCAACCCGTACCGAAACTGCCCGTACCGAAACTAAGTTTATTGTGCGGTATCGCTCCCTGTATGTCTAGTAAAGCCAACCAATGCCATTGAACAGTGCAAGGAGTCCCTTTACCAGTTCTTTATTAGACACAATTTCTTCGGGTCTGGTTGTCCCAAATGTTCTGTACCTTTTACTCTCCAATGCAATGCATTAGAAGATCAGATGTGATGCAGTTTCATCACCGTCATCACAGGTCCTACATTTAGGGTCCTCTTCTGTTATTCCCATTGTGTGTAGGTGTTTTTTGAAATTCCCATGGCCTGTCAGCAATCCAACCATGAGTCTAATCTCTCTCCTGTTCAGACCCAGGATTGCAGAGCTTCTTTTAAAACAAGGCTTTGGCATCATTACCTTGCCATGTTTTTGTTGATGGACTTTGGTCCAATATTCTACGTGCTGTCTTCTGAGCCAGTTACGTAGCTCCAATTTAATCATTGCCTTGGTGATTGTCAGGACAGGTTCCGGTCCAATAAATGGAGCTTCTGCCCCCATCCTGGCTAATCTGTCGGCATGTTCGTTGCCACTGACCCCGAGTGGCCAGAGACCCACAATAGGTTTACTCTATTGCTTTCCCCTAGCTCCACCAGAACCCTGTGACATTCTGCAACAATTTTAGACCCTGTTGTAGGAGCTGCCAGTGATCTCAGGGCTTCCTGGCTGTCTGAATAGATATAGATGCTACGATCTTTGTAGCACCTACACAAATTCTCCTCCACACATGCCCTGATGGCAGTGATTTCGGCCTGGAATACTGAGGCCAGTTTCCCTAGAGAGATGACGCCCTCCAGTCTTGGCTGCACCCCGTACCCCGGCCCCAACGCCTTGGTCTGATTTCGACCCGTCAGTGAACCAGACAATATCCCCCGTACGGTGTCGAACTATTTTCTCCCACTGCTCCCTACTTCCAATTGTTATACTGAAAGGCTTGTTGAAGCAGTATGGGGTTATAATATAGTCGTTTGGCATTTCCCCAACGTTTCCTATATTTACCTCACTCACTATTTTAGTTTGTGATTCTGGATATCCCAAAGAGTTCCAGTTGTTGACAGATTTGAGTCTGTAGGCACCAGCTGCTGCCTCCATCGTGACCCAAAGGTGTAATGGGGGCATATCCAGCATGGTTTCCATCCCAGCAGTTGGTGTGCTGCTAATTCCGCCTGTTATGGCTAAGCAGGCTAGTCTCTGCACCTTACCAAGCTCCTTAGCAGCAACCTGCTGTTCTACCTTCTGCCACCACACGACCGCCCCATAGGTGATCCTGGGTCTAATCACTGTGGTGTATGTCCAGTGCATACCCTGGGGCTCAGGCCCCAATTTTTGCCACAAGCT